>JAOEGL010000001.1:102753836-103353836 GCA_034509955.1 Urosaurus nigricauda
CAAAGTACAAAAGTAGTTCACACTCAGTTAACTCAGCAGAGGGAGAGAAGGACTGGAATCTTGCCGATCCCAGTAGGCTCAGGCAAAAGCAATCTACTGCCACATCCCCAGCTTGTATATGATTCCTCATTAATAACTTTTGACTTTTTGACCACATTGGTGTGGGTTTGGCCACATGTGTCCTGGTTTTAACCTCTGTAAAGATGAAGACTATGTAGCTGTTTGTTTTTGTTGTGTGCCTTCAAATTGTTTCTGATTCCTGGTGACAATACAATAAATTTATCATGGGAATTTTTGGGGGGAGGGTGCAAGATTTGTTCAGAGAGGGTATACATTTGCCTTTCTCTGAGGCTAAGAGAGTGTGACTTGCCCAGGTTCACTCAGTAGGTTTCCATGCTGACCAGGAATTCAAAGCCTGGTCTCCCGAGTCCAATGCTCAGGCCATTCTACCATACTGGCTCCAGATTATCAGAAGAGATCACAATTTTTAAAGAAGTCCTCCAATGTCTAGGGAGAGCAAGGGAGAAAAGGATACTGAAAGGTGAGAGGGAACTTGCTTTCCAGTGGCTTCAACTTTGTTTCTCTGAAGCCAACAGAACTAATGGAACCAATGTTTTACTGATGAATTTACTTGGGTCTTTAATCATGTCAGTGAACTGCAGGATCTCTTTAGCTTTTGCAGTAAATATTTTTTGAAAAGCAAAACAAAACAAACAAACAAACAAACAAACCTTCCAAATCATTAGCTTTTAAATTTGTGAAAGACAAAAACTAGCCCAAGGGCCACCACTATTGCTGCCTTCCCGTCAGTGACAAGGTCCTCCTCCCTGTTAACAGATTATTGCTCTCCAGATCCCTCCTCCAATTCATCATCTGTGAATGGGAGTGAAAGGGGTGGTTATTTTTTGTTCAGCACCAGTTTGCTTCCTTAAAAAGAATTTGGGTCTAAGTGGAAATCAAAATCTAAAGCTTGCCCAAAAGGTATCATTGCAATTAGAAATCCAATTAATGGTAATGTTTAAAATGAGAGAGGTTTACCATGACAGTTTTTGTTAAAGAACATAATTATAGCTATAGATGCTATTTTGGCTAGCTTTGCATTATGGGCCCTAGATTATAGGCATTGAAAGTAAAATTGCTTTGTGAAAGCCTCTCCAAAGGCAAGTGATGCAATGTGTTACATGTGCCGCTGTCTGAAAATGAATACTCCTTAGTTTTAATTAGATATTCACCCTGAGGTGCAGATAGCATGACTTTATTAATCATGCCAATATGAAGTTAGACTGAAGGGTAAATAAAACGTTGCAAGCAGTTTGCATAAGTATAGAAGGTTGTTGAACAGGAATTGCTTCACAACCCTTGTTGACCATTTCTCTCCCTGCCCTTTCAAATGGCTGGCAAAGCCTACCAAGGTCTTTGGTAAATATGAAGACACTGAAATACAACATTTTGTCTTTCAAAATGTCCCTTTATATATCCCTTAATTGGGCCTTAGAGAAAATATGAGTAATACTAAGAGTTCTGAGTTAATGGATAATCCTCTATGAGAGTTGTTATCGCAATAGTTTCTTAAGGAAAGAAGGAGAAGTAAGCTGAAATATAATATCTGGGCAGTAGATAGACACTGGGGGGTGCATCTACACTGTAGAAATAATGCTGTTTGACATCGTTTTAAGCACTGCAATGCCAATCTATGGAATCCTGGGATTTGTAGTTTTACAAGGTCTTCAGTCATCTCTGCCAGAGTCCTGGTGCCTCACAACACAACAAATCCTAATATTCTGTAGGATGAAGCCATGGTAGTGAAAATGTCAAACAGCATTATTTCTACAGTGTAGATGCAACCTGATAAAGAAATCTTTTGCAAAAGGCAAAAGATTTATGTAGTCTGTCCCTTCCCCCAAGGGTATGGTGGACTAGGATTCTGAAGAAAACAGTTCAAATCCTAGCTTGGCCATGGAAACCCACTGAGTACCTTGAGCCAGTCACACTCTCTTAGCCTCAAAAGGCAATAGAAGCCCCACTCTGAACAAATCTTGCCAAGAAAATCCTGTGATAGGGTCACCTTAGGGTTGCTGTAAATCAGAAATGACTTGAACTCACACAACAGCAAAAACAAGGCTGGGAGGAAACTGACTACTCCAAACCCAACCTCATAAATAGCAACAGTAGAAGACATCAAGGGATTTGTATGCACATACAAGGGTACAAACCAGGTGTACTTATTTATGTAAGTTTTTCTTTTGTATCCTATATAATAGTATTTCAGCATGGTAAAATCAATGTATCAGTTTTTAAAAATTCAAAATTTTGAACAACAAAAAATAATGAACTAGAACCATATTAATCAACAAAGTAAAACAGCTTAAAATATTAAAACGGTTTAAAACTATGTATATGCACATTTTGGGGGAAAATTAGGCCCCACAGGCTCTAATAAAAGGCCATGTTTTGGCACCAGAATGAAATAAGTGTCGGAACCAATTGGACCTCCAAGGACAGCACATTCCACAAATGGACCAGAGAAGACCTTCTCTCATGTTCTCCCAGAGAATGTATTGTCCCACTGGTGGGAGACAAACGAGGGCCCTTCCAGCAGACGTCTGTTACGCATATATAGGGGGAGGCATTCCTTCAGATATTGAGATCTGATTGCTATCATCACCTTCAATTCAGACCAGAAGCTTATTGACAGCCAGATACTGCTATCCTTCCCCCCCCCCCCAAGTTTTTGGGCTGTGGCATGGCTTGGTCTACCATGGTCTACCATTTCCTGCCTTGCATGTCTGTCTTCTTTCCAGGAGCCACATTTTTTTCCCAGGAGCCACATACATTTCTGGGAGGATAGATGCTGAACTACCAGGCTTCAATCTGGTCCTTTCAGGGTGGGATTATATTTACTCCTCTGTTACTCTCCTGGCCTAAGGTTGCCAGAATGAAAACTGAAAAGGGCTCTTTTAATGGTTGGGTAGAAGAAGGAAATTTGGCAAGTGTTGCATTTACCTAGTTGTGTGACACTTGACAGGCAACGCTTGCTGAATTCTTAATTTGCCAACCCTACCCAGCATCCAGTCTCTTCCTATTTTCTAGCCTCCAGCTCTGTAGTTACTTGTCATGTGCTGAGGTTGTTACCCATGCATTTTCAGTATGTCACATTTTTGACAGTGTGATATGGGGCAAGACCCAGGGTTTGTTTGCTTGTTTATTTGGTTTTTTATTGGGGGGGGGGGGGTAGGGGAAGCAGGGCTTATGAGCCTTTCCTTCCTTATTAGGGATTCCCTTAAGGAGTTTATCAGACGGGAGGAATTTCTCTTTATTTCGAATAGAACCAATTGGAGACAATTCGAATTCACGTGAATTCGCTAGTTTAGCGAATTCACGTGAATTCCAATTGCATTCAGAATGTGTTCAGAATGAGTTCCCATTACCCAAAAATGACCCCCCCCCCATTGCCCAAAATTGCATACACAATACACAATAACGTAAAACCCATGATTGCATTCGGAATGACTTCCCTTTTGTCCAAAATTGCTTTAATACCAAGATACTTTAATACGTAATAACATGAAACCCCATGATTGCGTTCAGTTTGCCATTTGATTATACTTCCAATTTCCGTCATCTGATAAACTCCTAAGAGACCTTGGAGATGCAGGCAACTCAGCAGACTTCTGCTTTGATCAGGCCTCATCTGAAATACTGTGTATTCAAAAAGGATGTTGACAAACTGGAGCGTATCCAGAGGAGGAAGAAGGGTCTGGAAACCATGCCTTGTGAGGAAACACTTAGGGAGCTGGGGATGTTTAGTCTGGAGAAGATATGGTTAAGGGGTGATATGATAGTCCTGTTTAAGTATTTGAAGGGGTGTCACATTGAAGATGGAGCAAGCTTGTTTTCTGCTGCTCCAGAGAATAGGACCTGGAACAATGGATACAAGCTACAGGAAAAGAGATTCCACCTCAACATTAGGAGGAACTTCCTCACAGTATGGTCTGTTCGACAGTGGAACACACTCCTCCAGGGAGTAGTGGAGTCTCCTTCCTTAGAGGTCTTTAAAAAGAGGCTGGATGGTTATCTGTCGGGATGCTTTGATTGTGAGTTCCTGCATGGCAGAATGGAGTTGGACTGGATGGCACTATGATTCTATTATTCTTTGTGGTAGGGAATCCATGCAGTCATTGTGTGTCCATGCAGGTTTGATAGTTGTCATCCCTCAGTTATGCCCCAGCAGGCATATTGGTGTAGCTGATCTATTGAGTAAGAGATACGTTATCCAATACCTGGATCAGACTTAAATTGTGGACCTTGAACTTTCAGTGCATTTGCACTGAAGAATTAATTCATTTTGACACTGTCTTAACTGCCATGGCTTAATGCTGTGGAATTCTGGAATTTGTAATTTTGTGAGATATTTACCCTTCTCTGTCAGGATGCTCTGGTGCCACAACAAATGACAGGATTCCATAGGATGGAGCCATGGCAGTTAAAACAGTGTCTACAGTGTGGCAGCTAATTCTGCAGTGTGGCAGCAGCAGTCCAGTTATGGAGGATACCTCTGTCCATGGCTATGAAAGCCTGATACACAAGGAAGGACAACAGTGCTAGTGTTTTGTTTTGTTTTTAATGACTTTATATTTTAAAAAACTGATGACATTTTACTATGATAATTTTGTTCAATTGTTTTCTTAAAATCATCATGTTTTCTCCCTTGTTTTAGCATTTTTAAGCCACCTTGGGTCCCATGTTAGCAGAATGGTGGGATATAAAATATAAAATATTTATTTAAATAAATAAATGCTGGGAAACAAAAGCAGAAAAGGGCTTTTGCCTTCATCTGGGCTTCCCAGATATATATTCATTACCACTGTGGGAAATAGATGTTAAATTATCTAGGTCTTCAGTCAAGTCCTGACTTTGTAATGGTTGATATTAATTAGTTATAATCAACCCTGTTCATGCTTCCTCAAAGGCAAATTCCTCTAAGCTCAGGGCTTACTCCCAAGTATGTATGCAGTTTAAACACTGCAGTTGTAAATAGTAAAACACAATTCTATACATGTCTATTTACAACTGGTTCTCACTGCACTGCATTGCAGAAGTAAGGAATGGAATGGATCCTGTTTATAAACATATCTCTCTACCTCTTTTACTTGATAGTCCTGGTAACATTAATCCATATGGACAGTAATATTTCTGAAAGCCGATAAGATGCTTTTTGGAGAATCCTAATTTGGACTTTGCAGTAGCGCCAGAATTGAATTTAGCCATTGGTTTTCAGACATTGTTGTTTGAGTTGTATAATCCCATGTTGGATTGCTTTTTAGAATCACTGATTGCATCATTCTTCATACATACAAACAGTGAGTCTCTAGGGTAGTGCTGAATACGCTTTCCTCCACTGGCAGAGGTATAATCACAATATATTTAAAAAAGGTTGCTATAAAGCAACATATTCCAAAAAAGAATAATACTTCTTTTAAAAGTTTTGTTTTGTTTCAGATGGCGCTGAAGTTTGATGTTCATCTGATGATGGGGAAGAGGAACTAATGTTTGGGATTTTCTCTGCCTGGATTGATGTTAATCCATGTCTGTAGTCTCCCTTTGTGAGCATCTCGGATAAAAGCACATTGAGAGTTTCTTTTTCAATGAAGACCTGCCTGTGTAAAGAGAGTGAGTGCTCTAATTCCTGTCTCACTGTGGGGATTGTTATTTTATTCCAATGATCAGGAAAGAGAGCGCAAGAGGAAAAACACTAGCCCAGCAATAATGCAGGAGGCCTAAAGGTAAAGAGAAGAAAATAAAGCACATTTAGTGATCTCTGCACATCTGAGTTCTGATCCTACTTTTTCAAGTGGGTTTTCAAAAAAAAAAAAAGTGGGGGAAAAGCACCCTAGATGCTGAATGGGAAGGTCTAGTCATTTTTCTCTCCTCAGCACTCCTGACGCTATAGAGTAAAAGCTGTTTCCAGGGATTACACTCTGCACACTCTTCTGCTTAGTAACAACCCATTTCTTCAGCTGAGAGAGGAGACACTTATTTGTGCACCTCTCTTAAAGTGCCTGCTTTCTAGAGAGAACAGGTAAGCAAACATGAAAAGTATATCTGTATGTTTTCCTAAATAAATAACATATTCTAGTAGCCGTTTGCAAGGAGGTTGGCATAAGCACTTCCCGCTTCTGGTCAGAACAGCTGTCTGTCAGTTGTGATTCACTGTCGGTAAACAGGCAGGGAGAGGTTATTTTTCTGGCGTGTGCTTCATGTTAAGTTTAGGCAGCCATTCCAAAGAGAAATGCCGGGATGGTAATGCCAGTAATATAGTTAAGGCTTAGAAGCTGACAGGATCTAGGATGGGATAGTTGTGTATCAGGGAATGAGTGTTTGTATTTCGACAATGTGCAGCTTTGCAGGTATCAAGTATTGTAAGTCGAGCTTGGTTAACCAACCCAGGGTAACTGAAGGTCAGCTGTATCCCATGAGTTTAAAGGTATTCAAACAGCAAGATACAAACATATTTGTTGTGAACCAAAAACAAGATAAACAAATGTGTGTGTGTGTGTTGGGGGGGAACAATTTGTCTAATGCAGTAACTGCATAGATCTGTGATTTGCTGTACTTGTGCTATTAACAGTCAGCCTTTTGCCTTTGGTATTTTCCTATCTGAAATGCTTCCTCTAGAAGGCCTGAAGGTCACAGTAACCTGTGTGTTTATCCAGATGCATTGATTGATTCAGATAGACAGACTAATTCAGATGTTTGGTGTCCATATTATCAAAACACTTCCATCTTATCTTAGGGCAGCCATTATTAATTAATAATAATTAACCCTGCCCTTAAAACAAGAATAACCATTGAACAATACTGCTTTGGGATAGTTGACAACATTGTGTGTGTAAAAAGCAACCATTTGTTGGAGGTATATTTGCAGGGTTTAAAGTTAACATTTCAAAAAAGTTGCCATTTTCATTTGCTGCATATGCTTGGATTCTGTTAGCTTACACATGTGCAATATGGGTTAAGAAACATATCATACATTGATGCAGAAGTGTAGAAATGCAGAAAATACATCACCCCCCCCCCCCAAAAAAAAAGGAAGCAAAAAAGGATGCCTGATTGAATTAAATTTGCATATTCTAGTCAACCATGCCTACCCCAGACTAAATGGAGGAACAAACAATAAACTATTGCTGTTTGCACACTACTGAAGGTGTTGGCTTTGGTTAGTGGCTCTCTGGTCCCCAGCTCTCATGGCCTTCATAATTTTAAAAATCAAACATTGCCAGTCCTGTTATACTCATTTAATGTGAAAGCTTTCAGCTTTTGAGAATCGGTATCTAGCACATAGATCATAGCTTGGAAGTAACATGTCACAAGTAATTATGTTACCTACTTTTTGGCATAATGAGGGCATAATGATATTTCTCCTCCCCAACTGGAAACAGCCTTTTAAAAAATTAGTCTGAAATGAATAACACATGTTCATTATTTCTTCACCTTATTACTCATGGTGGTGGTTAAACAATTTAAAGACATTTTGATTTTTTTAATTAAGTGATGTTATTTTTTATTTTTTAATGAGGGAAAATTTAGGAAATGATGTCGCAAATTAATTTGAGGGGCGATGGCAATAGTAATGAAACTCTTTTGGTGACTGTGGATGACAAGCTTTGTAACATGTTACAGATAATTCTTTCTAAAAAGTAGCTTTCCAAGCACTGATGGAGGCTCATCTAATTGTTTACACACTAGACTATGTGCTGTGCTTCTATGAAATAATCTGATACAGTGTGAGCCTAAGAAGGGATAGGTGTATGATCCTTCTGCCTATATTCTGCCTATATTCTTGCATAGGAACAATATTTGAGTTCTCAAACAGACCCATGCGTTGCCTCAGACATCTATCTGAGCTGTGGAGAAATGTCAAAAGAATAAAATGAAAGCTGATAGTATTCAACCCTTGGGATATGCATGTATGGCATATTCTACTGCATCCTTCCTGTCAAGCTGTAGTGAAGCTGAATCAGCTCAAAGCCAAGTTATTTTTCTTTCTTGGTTTGTGTCTTGGGCTCTGTTGTTTGCTATTTACTGGATCATACACTCCAGCATTTCACAGATGAACACTAGACATGTGTGTCCAAGCACCATCAGAGTGTGGTCAAAAAAAGCAAAATGTATTAATCAAGAAAATACATAAGATAGGAGAGGCTGCAGCAAGTTTGCTTTTGCCTGAGTCTTCGGAGAAAGGCAAGATTTCACTCCTCTGTTCTCCTCTCTCCCTTACTGAGTTAATTGAGTTCAAGCTACTTTTATACCATGTATTCAGTCTGTAGCAACTGAAGCAAGCTGAGGACAAAGGGGGAAGTGGGAGGAGGAAAGAGAAACTGGAACATTATAAAAGCAGCTGAAAACAGATGATTGAGACTGGCCTTGCCAGATCAGGGCACTAGGAGAGTATGCTAGATTTGTGAGGTTGCACGACTGGTGAAATCCTTTGAACATTTTGAAACTCCCTATCAGAAATAAACACTTAAGCTTCAAGGTGATTTGAAAGGACTGTGAGAATATTACTATTTTTACTCAGTAATTATGTTGCCTTCTAGTTTGATGCCTTTGCTCTGGTTCTATGTACTCTTCAGCTGTCCCTGTTTAGCAGGAACAATCTAGATTAATCCTCTGCCATCACGCTTTTTCACCTGATTTTAGAACGTCCCAGTTTCTCTCTCTTTCTCCCACTTCCCCCTTTGTCCTCGGTTTATTTCTGTGGTGAGCACTGAGTTCAAAGTGGAAAAGCAGTTTATATTCAAGTAATTCAGAAGAGAAGAGAGGAGAGGAGGAGTTGAATGTTGCCCTTCCTTGTCAACTCAGGTGAAAGCAAACTGATGCAGCCTCTCTTGGCTTGAGTGTTATTCCTCATTAATAATGTCTGCCATCTTGACTACGTGTGGTTGTTGCTTG
Organism: Urosaurus nigricauda; assembly: GCA_034509955.1. Taxonomy (NCBI): domain Eukaryota; kingdom Metazoa; phylum Chordata; class Lepidosauria; order Squamata; family Phrynosomatidae; genus Urosaurus; species Urosaurus nigricauda. The sequence continues at coordinate 102,762,789 of JAOEGL010000001.1, forward strand.
CCCATGTGTGTTCCGGTTTTCATTTGTGAAATCTTGGAGGGTATAGTTCTATTGTTGTTTTATCCTAGCTTGCTGATTATTTCATTGATTATTGTTTATTCTAAGACCTTTCCCTTCCTGCAGAACTGACAGCAGGTTGGGGGAATACTCAAGTCATTCATATTAATCATAAGATGTAACCACATTTGCATACTTTTGTTGTGATTTTGTGCAACATTTAATTTTTAGAAAATTCCACCAGTGGCCACAGATTTAGATTTAAAATGTGCTGAGTAGGAAATTATCCAATTTTAAATTAAATTAAATTAAAATTGTACTGTTTTAACTGATATATCTTTATGCCTTACAAGCCACAATATAGCTTTTCCATTAGACCACTGATTTTTAACCTTTTTTGTGTCATGGACCCCATTTGATTTTTTAAAAATAGCTATGGACTCCCTTCTTCTAACATGATCAGAATGCTGATTGCATGTGGAAAGGATATCAGGGGCTAAAAGCCACAGCAAAAAGGGTTTAATCAATATTTTAATAATATAACTTGACAAAAGACAACTCAAAACAATATTTTGAAAAGGAAAAAAAAACCTAAGGAGAAAACTGCACTCTGATCATGGACCTCCTGAAGCTTATTCCTGAACCCCATGGGCCCCAAGTTAAGAATATCTGCTTTAGATCATTGTGTGTAATGATCATACAACATGAAGAACTGATTACAAGAAAATATGTATAGGGTGATGGCTATCCAGGTCTGAAGTACTGTTTTCAGTTGAAACACAAGGGATATTAAAATAGATATGTTGAGTGATGCAGTCCTTTGATCTTTGCACAACAGAGTTCTTGTAGTCAATGTATCTGTGCATATGATTTTTAGAGCATAAACACTGGTGGGATCAACATTTATATATTTTGCTGTGTGTCTTGAAAACATGGCCATCACAAAAACTAGCCACTTTTGTGCACCTCAGCAATTGGTTATCAAAGGGCAACAGAAATCGCAGAGATGCGCAGAGATGCCGTTCCAAAAAAAAAACGAAACCCAAACAAAAACAAATCTTGTGAACAACAAATCAGGAATGTGTGACCAAGGATATTCACATAGTTCCAGTGAAAACCTAAATGTGTAGATTAGCCCCAACCCGATAGTCATGATAACTGTATACTCCCTATAGTGTCAGGGGCATCATGCCTATGGCTCCAGATTGCTAGGCAACATGAATAGGAGGATGCTATTGTATCTGTATCCTACTTATGGGATTCCCTTGGCATTGGGTTGGCCTCTGTGGGGATGTAATGTTGGACTAAGAAGCATTTGGTTTGATCCCCCAGGGGATCTTGTACGTTCTGAGACACACTGCTTTGAACATGGAAATTCATTTTTAGGTTTGGGGAAATAATGAGAGATTCAAAAATAATGGTGCAAAGTAAAATGAAAACAGCTTTACTTTTGCATATCACCCAAAACTGAATATGTGCCATTCTTTTTCAATCACCCTGAGTTATCTGCAGGAAAAAATGTGGTTCTATTGAATGAACACAAGACAACTCATTTGTAAACCCATTGATCTGTGCTGTTTTCACAGTAAACTGCAGTGATATTGTCATTGTTTGGAGGGAATATATTTAAAATTAAAACTTGCCATATTGAAGACTTCATGGTTGGTTACAAACTTTGACTTCCATGCAACTTTAAACAGCACAAAGAAGTGATCCCCCACAAGCTAATAATTTCTGGTCCATTTCACTGCCAAGGCAGGCAGATCAAGTACTAGCCACATCTCCTGAGAATACTATTCTGTATATGTATGTGTGTGTAGCACCAAACACTAGGCTTGTCAGCAGCAAAAAAACAAAACAAAAACCAACAAGAATATGATCAGCTCTACTACTTGGCTAACAGACTCTGGAGAGCCATTATCAGCATATGTTGCTGCCCCAGTTGAAAACAGCGTTGCATAGAAACAACCAGGGATTTGAACAGAATACTGCTGCTGCTGCTGTTAACTGTGACCCTGTAGATAAGACATCTCCAAGCCTGTTTGTCCTCTACTGCTCTGTTCAGGTCCTGCAGGCCCAGGCCTGTGACCTCTTTGATTAAATCTATCCATCTGGCATTTAGTCTTCCTCTCTTCCACTTCCCTCCACCTTCCTCAGCATCATTGTCTTTTCTAATGAGTCATGCCTTCTCATGATGTGGTCAAAGTATGGCAGCCTCAGTTTAGTATTCTTGGCTTTTATGGAGAGGTTGGGCTAGATCCCCCCCCCCTTTTTTTTGTCTTCTTGGCTATGCGTGTTATCCTCAGCACTCTTCCCCTGCACCACATCTCAAATGAGTTGATTTTCCTTCTGTTCCCTTTCTTCACTGTCCAGCTCTCATATCTGTACATCATGACGGGGAATATGATGGCTTGGACAATCCACATTTTAGTGTTCTGAGTTATAGTTTTAAATTTTATGATAATAATAATAATAATAATTAATAATAATAATAATAATAATAATTTCTTACCTGCCCCTCTGTAAAAACACTCGAGGTGGGGTACAGCAAGATTAAAAAACAATTACAATTAAAATAATGCAATGATCCCATTCCAAACCTCCCACCCCTTAAAATATAATTAAACTAGCTGAGTTTAAAATTAGATTTCAAACAATAAAACAACCAACATGTTATAGGCATAACACCACAATGCTGGCCACAACACGGGTAACAACAAAGTATGGGGGGAGGGACAGAGAATAGGCTGGGAGGATTGTAGATAGTAGAAGCCGGGTAGATTATACAGTTTCTGGGAAAGCCTGCCGGAAGAGATACATCTTTAAAGCTGTTTTGAAACAGTCTAACATTGTAATAAGACGTATCTCATCTGGCAGGCCATTCCATAGCCTGGGAACAGAAGCTGAGAAGGCCCTCTGGGAGGTCTCTGCTAACCTGGTCTTCATGGGCTGCAATAGGTTCCTCCCAGAGGACCGGAGTGTGTGTGTGTGGGGGGGTTCATATGAGGAGAGGCGGTCTCTGAGATAAGATGGACCCAAGCCATGCAGGGCTTTAAAGGTTAAAACCAACACCTTGTACAGTGGTCCCCTGGGATCCGAATCCCCCGGGGAACGAAATCCCCGGGACCCGAAACCGCCGGGGGCAAAAAAAAAAGCCCCCGGGATCCGAAAAAAAGCCCGAGTTGCGAAAAAAATTCGCAATCCGGAAGCTTTACAACAGCGCGCTTCCGGCACACTGTGCATTGACGAAAGCGGTCCCCCGGGTAACAAATGACTTCCGGGATACGAAGGTAATCCCGGAACGGATTACCTTCGTAACCCGGGGGACCACTGTACTGTGCCCGGAAACTAATCGGAAGCCAGTGGAGAGCTTTAAGCACAGGTATAATGTGCTCTCTCCTGGATGTTCCACTGACAAGCCTGGCTGCCATGTTTTGGACTAATTGAAGTTTCTGAGTTAGGCACAAGGGTAGCCCCATGTAGAGCGTGTTGCAGAAATCCAAACATGAGGTTACCAAAGCATGCACCACTGTTTCCAGCTCCCTTTAATCCAGATAGGGGTGCAGCTGGCGTATCAGCCAAAGCTGATAACAGGCACTCCTGACCACCGCATTCACCTGACACATCACGTGAAGCGACGAATCGAGAAGCACCCCCAGACTGTGAACAGAGTCCTTGAGAGTGTGACTCCATCGAGGACTGGAAATTGTATTCCCGAACCTGGTTTTGGTCCTGTAACAGCTAGTACCTCCGTTTTGTCTGGATTAAGTTTCAACCTGTTTTCCCTCATCCAATCCATTACTGCTGCAAGACAGCCATTGAGAGGAGAGACGCCATCTGAAGTCTGAACCGACGATCTGGACATGGAGAGGTATATCTGAGTGTCATCAGCGTACTGAAGACACTGAGCTCCATGCCTCCGAATGATCTCACCCAGTGGCTTCATGTAGACATTAAATAGCATTGGGGACAGAATGGCGCCTTGAAGGACTCCACAATTTAGCTCAATCTTGGAGGATCAGCTCTCCCCGAGCCTCACCCTTTGAGATCTCCCGGAGATAAATGACCGGAACCACCGGAGTGCGGTGCCCCCGATCCCTAACTCTCTCAGTCGACTCAAAAGGATGGAATGATCTACAGTATCAAAAGCCGCCGAGAGATCCAAGAGCACCAGCAGGGTCACACTGCCCCTGTCGATGCTCAGGCAGAGGTCGTTGGTCAGTGCGACCATGGCAGTCTCAACTCCATGTCCTGTCCTGAAGCCGGTTTGAAATGGATTAAGATAATCGGTTTCATCCAAGACAACCTGGAGTTGAGAGGCAACTGCTCTCTCGATCACCTTGCTCAAAAAAGGGAGCAAGGATACTGACCTGTAATTGTTCCTGTCCAGGGGGTCAAGGGAAAGCTTCTTCAGGAGGGGCTTGACAGCCGCCTCCTTCAGACTGGATGGTAAACAGCCTTCTCTAAGGAACGCATTGATTGTATCCCGAAGGAATACCCTCAATGCATCCCCTCCCTGGACGACCAGCCAAGATGGACAGGGATCGAGGGAGCAAGTCGTTTTTCTCATGCTTCCAAGGAGCTTGTCCACATCATCAGTACTCACAGGTTGGAACTCATCCAGTAAAGTAACAGCAACGGAGTTGTTGGACACCTCCTCTGTGGATTCTGCTGGAAAATTGACATCTAAGTCGGCCCTTATTCGAGAGATTTTATCTGCAAAGTGGGTGTTAAACGCATCATAGCAGGCTGTCATAGGATCAAGTAGGGAATTTGGTGCAGGAGGAACCTGCGTCAGTTCCCCCACCACCCTAAACAGTTCTGCCGGTTCTTTCATAGTTCTCCTTCCCAATCTAAATTTTTTCTAATTTCTTGACTGCAATCACTGTTATGATTGATATTTGATCCAAAATACAGAATGAAAGGTACAGAAGAAAGAACACAATTCTACTGGCCAGATTTGAAGAGCCAGTGGTGACCATAATATTTAGTAAGGAATATATGTTAACCCCCCTCCCTTCTTGTATATAACAAATTGATGGTAATTCCATTCTTTCTATTTTACAATGCAGAAAACAGTAATCATAGGATGAAAAACAGCATTTTTGAAATGAAACATTTCTGCATAGGAAATTGTGTTAAACTGAGCCAGATCATTGGTTCTTGGGAAAACTTTGGACCACAACTTCCAGAATCCACTGGGCCTTCTTGCTGATGGATTCTAGTAGTTGTACTCCCAAAATGTAGCTTTTTGATGCTCTGAATTAGCTCTATAATGTCTACAGTGACTTGCAGCAACTTTCATGCATTTCAGATAGAGGTCTTTTCCAACCCTGCTTGAAGAATCTGGGGACTGAACTTGGAATTTTTTGGATGCAAAATGTGCCCTTTACTACCTAATTTGACCAATCGTCTACAGGGATGTTTCTGACATTTTATGTTTATCCATATGGACAAATATATGTATGCTTTCACCAAATGCATCCAGGCAACTGTACTTCTGTCATTTGTGTGTGTGTGTGTGTGTGTGTGTGTGTGTGTGAGAGAGAGAGAGAGAGAGAGAGAGAGAGCAAACTGACTTTGTGTATGGTTATTTTATTTCCTGACTTGCTTTTATTTTCTACCACTTTCTTTAGGTATCTTCTCAGAAACAGTTTTGTTTATACTTTTTACCAAGGAATGTAGCTGACTATTTCTTTCTTGGGGACTTTTGCCTCAGTAAATCCAGCTATGGCAAGGGTAAGTGAAAAATCATTTGAACCATCATATATACAATAGCAAAAAGATCAGTACACACCTTGTGAGTTATGTAACTTGGAACTTCTCAATATAGTAATCCTGTTTTTGTGAATCAGAAAGGCTTTAGGCTAGGAATCTAGGAATCTAGGAATCCAGGGTTCAAATCCCCACTCAGCCACGGAAATCCACTGGATTATATTTGGTAAATCACACTTTTTAAGTCTAAAGGGAAAAGCAATGACAAACCTCCACCAAATAAATCTTGGTAAGAAAATCCTAGGATAAGTAAAGGTGGTCCCTTGACAGGAATATCTCATCATAACTGACCATAGGGGTGGTGCTCATCTCCGTTACTAAGCTGAAGAGCCAGCACTGTCCGAAGATGAATCCAGTGGTCATGTGGCCAGCATGACTGCACCAAATGCTGTTACCCTCCTACTGAAGTGGTACCTATTTACCTACTTGCTTTTGCATGCTTTCAAACTGCTAGGTTGGCAGAAGCTGGGATTAATGACAGGAGTACACCCATCACGCAGCACTCAGGCCTCGAACTGCCAACCTTCTGATCTTCTGATCATCAGAATTGTTGTCTTAACCACTAAACCACTGCATCCTTTAAAATCCTAGGATAGAGTCCCCATAAATCAGAGCTGAGTTGAAAGAATTTAGCAACAAATTATACCTGATTGCTACAGAGATGCGCCTACTGCCCACCAATGTATCAAGTATAGTGCAGAGCAGTTGTTGTCTGTAAGGATTCAATTCCTTTAGCTCCATCTCATAATCAGAGCACAAAGCAATAGCTATGGGTCTATAATCTAGTTGAAGATATTTGGAAGCGATTATATCAATAGCCCAAATAATCACTTCATTTTGTTCAAATCAACAGCCAGCTCTCCGAGAGATATCAATCAGGAAACCATTTGAATGTATCAGTTCCAGGGTCAGACAATTAAAAACTGGTTTCTTTTTTCAGCTACTGGACAGCAGCACTAAGTGAGGGCATGACACTGGCTGAGGATCTCAGAGACAACAGCAGTGATACCATAGCTAATACTAGCATTAGCACTAACAGTAAAACCCTTTTGAATGTCATTTACCATAAAAATCCTATGATGAGACAATCTAAAATGCAACAAGAGATAGTGCCAGAAGAAAAAACTCCCAGGCTGGATGGCACTCAACACGCTACTGGGGTAGAGTAGAGGACAGCTAGAAGTAGCACTGTGGCTAATGACACAACTGAACTCAAGCTGAAAGGATTTTCAGCTGTCGACATTCTCAGAGGTGAAGGAAAGTTTGAAGCTGCACAAAACATATTAAAGGAAAAGTGGAATGTGAGAAGCATGAATTGGGGAAAGGTAGACATAGTAAAATAAGGAATGGAATGTATAAACATTCCAGTACTTGGAGTGAATGAGCTAAAACAGACAGGGATAGAACATTTTGAGTCAGATAATTACACAGAGTTTTACTGTGAAATGAAATGGAAATCTAGGAAGAAATGAGGAGACATTAATAGTGATGAGAGATGTACCAAAAGCAACCAAAGGATATAATGCAAAGTCTGACTGAATAATGTCAATGAGACTTAAAAGAAAACCCATTACTATAGCCATAATCCAAGTTTATGCTCCAGCTAAAGAGGCAAAAGAAGAAATTGAAAAATTTATTCAGGATATGTTTATCATAGGTCATTAGAATGCAAAAGTAGGAGACAGCACAATGAAAGTTTGTGGGAAACTTTCATTGCAAACACATTCTTCAAGCAACCAAACAGGCAACTGTATACATGGACATAACCTGATGGAAATTATATAAATCAAATAGACTACATAACTGGCAGAAGAAAATGGAGAATTTTCATTCTCTGTGCAAAAGCAAACCCAGGAGCAGATTGTGGCACAGACCATGAACAGCGAATGTTAAAAAATGAGAGTAAAACTAAAAAAACACTGAATCAACTATTGTGCCAAAATACAACCTGGATAACATCCCTGTATAATTTAAAGATAAAACATATATTTGCACTATTAAGTTTGATTAAGTTAATTGACTGGGAGTTTGAAGAACTCTGGACAGAAGCCAAGGACATCTTCAGGGAGAAAAAAAGGACACTATTTGCAATGAAAAAGAAAGAGAACCCTCAGTGGATGACAGACAAAACTCTTCAAGCAGTTGAAGACAGATGAGAAGCAAAAGTAAAAGGTGACAGAAAAAGACTCAGAACCCTGAATATTCAATGATGTGCACAGGGACAAGGAGAACTACTATAATAATCAATGCAGAGAAATAGAAGATAATGACAAAAAAGGAAGAACAATATGCCTCCTCCACAAGATCCAAGAAATCACAGGGAAATTTAAACCAAGAGTGTACATGCTCTATGACCAGTAGGGGAACACATTGCATAACCAAACAGAAATAAACAGCTGATGGATATAATACACTGTAGAACTATATAAAAGAGATAAAAGGACGACAGGTTCATTTGAGGAAGAACCATTTTAAGATGAACCTTCAATTTTAGAAAGTGAAGTGGAAGCTATACTCAGAGCCATTGGAAGAAATAAAGCACCAGGAACAGGTGGCATACCAATAGAGCTGCTTTCAGCTGCAGAGACAGAATCTAGGCTCGTTCTAAATGAAATCTGACAATAAATATTGAAACAAAATAATGATCCACAGATTGGAAATGCTCAACATACAGTCTAGACCCAGGAAAGAAGACACCAGGAATTGCAGTAACCACTGGACCATTGCATTAATTTATCATGCAAGCAGTGTTCCTCAAAATTCTACCTCAAAGACTTTTATCATATATGGAGCAAGAAAGACTAGATGTTCAAGCTGGGTTCAAGGGGGAAAAGAGGCATTGGGATCATATTGCAAACATACGTTGCATAATGGAGCACACCAAAGAATTTCAAAATAAAATCATCTTGTCCTTTATAGATTATAGCAATGCCTTTTCTTCTGTAGATCATGAAAAAACTATGGATTGCTCGTAAAGAAATGGGTGTGCCACAGCATTTGATTGTCCTGTAACCTGTACTCAAGACAAGAGGCTACTGTTTGGACAGAATAAAGAGAAAGGGAATGGTTTCCGATTGGAAAGGAAGTCAGACAAGGCTACATTTTATAACCCTATCTGTTTAACTTGACTAGGAGATGGAAGGGCAGCTGTAAATGAAATAGACAAGGTCCTGAAGTGTAAAGATATATGATTGACTACTAAAGTCAGGATTGTTCATTCCATCATATTTTCCATTTCTCTGTATGGTTGTGAAAACTGGACAGTGAAGAAAGCTGATAGGAAGAAAACCAACTCATCTGAGATGTAGTGCTAGAGAAGAGTTCTGCAGATACCATGGACTGCCAACTAAACAAATAAATGGTCCTAGGCAAGCCTCCCTAGAAGTCAAGGTGATTAAACTCAGACGGCCAAGGGCTGGACTGGATGGCCCTTGTGGTCTCTTCCAAATCTTTGGTTTTATGATACTATGAGAAGACATGACTCACTAGAAAAGACAATAATGCTTGGTAAGGTAGAAAGCAGTAAGAAAAGAGGAGAACCACATTATAGCTTTATAGATTCAGTCAAGGAAACCACCATAAGTTAAAGTCAGCTTGATGGCAGTTAACAACAAGTCCTATGAGACTTAAAATTCCTTCAGATCTGTGCTGGAAAGGCTTTAGAAAGCAAGGATGTCCTACTAATTGGAAAAAAGCACATGTGAAGTTTGAAATGCCTAGTCCTACTCCTTACATTGCTTTTTTGTTGCATGGAAACAGACCGATCTCATGATAGGAAGCTCCTGTTCATGTGAAAAGTCACTGCATGAGCAAGAATGTTTGAAAATCAAGGTGCTAGGTTGTATGGATATTCTACATGCAAACTAGAATGTCAGTCTTTAGTCTTTTCACTTTTCATATGAGGAAAGCAACAATGGGATAGAATAAGGTTAGGCACTCTCCTCTTTGCATGTTGATTCAAAATGTGTGAGTAATGGTTGAACAGGGCTTTTGTCCCTCCTACACTCCTAAGTTCTGAGTTCTTTCCTCTTCTTTTGACCCTTGCTTCTCACTATTTTGTTACATTGGCTACTCTAAAGTGGTTATATTGAACTTCTTTGCCATTTTTCACTGTTTTTCAAAGACGAAGCACAGAAGTCTGGAGGAAGTATAAAACTTGGACATCAGTTCCAGAAAAGCCAGCAAGGAGGATTCATGTTTCTAAAGAGCTTTGAAGACAAAAATACTAGCTATAGTCTGTCTACTTAAAAATAACATTTCCACGAACAGCTTGCAGTTCTATCCACAAATGACCCTCTAGGGGTTCCTCACCCTACCAGTGTTGCCTGGGAACCAAAAACAGAGACATTCTGCTAGACATTTTGATCACTTTTTAAACAAAAGGCGCAATAGGTGGTTTAGTATGACATTTGATTGGAGTCTTTTCTAGTCTGACTTGCAGCTGTGTTTGCTTTCTATTATTTCTTTTTCTGCAAAAATAGGACATGAATTTTAGACCAAGATGGTGTGCAGCTTTGTCAGCTGTTAGATGGTGTACATAGGAAAAGAGGATAAGCACCTTATCTTTACACAGCATATAGTATCAACATTGATTGATTATTTGGACCTAGAAGTCTCCATCTGGGGTTCAGTTTGACAGTATGAAGGAGCAAGAGAGAATATGTGGAATTGGCCTTGTTGTCTCAATAAGAAGATTCCTTCTGGCCATTTTTCCAGGCTGACACCTGCAACTCCTTCCATCAGGATGGGAATCCTATCTGGCTACACAGTACATCACATTGGAAAATCATTTAGAATGTCTCGGATCACATACCAGCCAGGCAGTATTACTATTCTGTGTATTCTTGCTTGCTTCCTCAAGAGTTCATCCTGTTTATGTAAAAAATTATACAGTTCAACCAGGACTGGGGTCCAAGAAGAGAAATCCATAATCATGCATTTCCTTCCTCCAGTGCCCTTGTTTCACATGCCCCACCCCACTCCTTTCTATTTTAGGAGCTTATCACTTGTTTTATTAATTCAGCTTACCTCTCCTGGTTTAAATTTCAATTTGGGCTGCATTCTGATCTTATCAGAAGGTTTTTGCCCCCCAAATACAACCCGGGTGCATCCCCGCTTCCAGGAGTGCTTCCAGGAGTGCTCCATGGCCATTTTCTTAAGACGGAAAACTCCCGGATCTAAAAAGGTCCCTGTGGCATGCTCCTGGAAGCGGGGATGCACCCGGGTTGTATTTGGGTGGCAAATTTGGTGGCAAAAACCTTCTGATAAGATCTGGATGCAGCCCAAATTGAAATTTAAACTGGGAGAGGTAAGCCAAATTAATAAGCCAAGTGATAAGCTTCTCAATTAGGAACTGTAGCTGACCAGAAGTGCTACCCCACCATTCTCAAACTCCAGTGCAGGATACTGGTTTTGCAACAACCTTAGTCAAGGCTGGCTCTTCTGGGACATAATGCAGAGGCATAATGCAGCACCCAACTGTTTGCTTCCAGTTTTTTCTAAACCATTATGAAACACTATGGCCCATTTTAGATTGGCAAAAAGAGGTGTGTTGAAGGCTGCATGAAAGCCCAGCCTTTAGATGAGAAAAAGGGAAAGTGTGCCATGAAAACACTATTTTGGCAATTTAAGGGAGAAGAAGTGCTTTAAAAAGGAGCTGGCCCATTTTACATTGGCAAAAAGAGGTGTGTTGATGGCTGCATGAAAGCCCAGCCTTTAGATGAGAAAAAGGGAAAGTGTGCCATGAAAACACTATTTTGGAGTTTTAAGGGAGAAGAAGTGCCTTTAAAAAGTAGTTTGATTTCCCCACTACTTTTTTAAAAAGGGTGCAACATTGCTATTGCATCTAAAGGCTAAGGTGTACACTGGTCCCCCGGGTTACGAAGGTAATCCGTTCCGGGATTACCTTCGTAACCCGGAAGCTTTCGTTACCCGGGGGACCGCTTTCGCGGACGGACAGCGCGGCCATTTAAAGGGGCCGCGCAGCTTTTTTCGGCTTTTTTTCTTCGTATCCCGGGGGATCTTTCGGATCCCGGGGGATACAATGGCGGTCCCGCCGCCTTCAGATCCCGGGGTTTTCGTAACCTGGGGGATTCGTAAGGCACGGTTAAATGGGGCTCTGTCTCTTTAAAGCACCCATTTAAAGGTAGCAATACAAGTGCGGAGGGAGGGAAGGTGCCAAGACAAGAAGAGACCTTCAGAGCCCGGCCAGAGTGCACCTGCACCTTCCTTCACCTCCTCCCTTTGGTTGAGAGAGTGTGACTTCTAGGGAGACAGCAGGGCACTGGAGGCGCTCAGCCAGGCCAGGGCAAGCTGGCAAGAGGAGGAGGAGAAGGGGAGGGACCTGGAGCACCTCCGCTGCCCTGCCTCCCTGCAAGTCACACTCTCTCAGCCGAAGGGGGAAGGAGAAGGCAGGCCCAGGCACACTCTGGCCAGGCTCCAGGGCTCTCTCCTGGCTGCCTTCCTCCTCCCTTTGGCTGAGAGAGTGTGACTTGCAGGGAAGTAGGACAGCAGAGGGGCCCCATGTCCCTCTCCTCCTCCTCCTCCTCCTGTTTCCAGCTTGCCCTGGCCCAGCATCAGGAGGACCTGGAGCACCACCGCTGCCCTTCCTCCCTGCAAGTCACACTCTCTCAGCCAAAGGGAGGAGGAAGGCAGCGGGGAGGGAGGGAGGGAAGGAGCCAGGAAGAGACACCCAGAGCCTGGCCAGAGCATGCCTGGCCCTCCTGCTTCCTCTTCAAAAAGAAGGCTGGAAAAGTAGGACGTGTCCTGGCAAAGGAGGACGTGCCTGGTCAACTTGGAAAAGGGGGGCCTCTGCTCAAGAATGGAGGACATATGGGAATCCCTCCTGGACAGAGGGCTGAAACCTCAAGACAACTCAGTACTGTATAATGCTCTGACAGAACACAGACTACAACTCCCATGAGCCTTTGCTACCATTTCCCAAGATGCCTTAATTTGCAACAGAAAGCCGACCAGTATGTTCACATGTGATGAATTCTTTCGTATTGACTCTGCATTTTCTTTTTGTGTAGATGCTCTCTTGTCTTGTGTGTGATGAGCTTGTGCGTAATCACGTGCATTTCCGAACTGACCTCACTTTCTCCCTCTTTCGGAATGGTCCTGTACTCCCCCATGTGATAAGCTCTGACTGTATGATGTACCTGCGCAATTGCACAATTCGCAGCCAGCAAGGGAAAAAAATGTTTAAAGCACGGCTAAAAGCCACCTTGCCGCCCATGTAGCTGCTCCGCCTGTGTTTGTAGCATTTTGACAGCTTCCCATGTAGTTGCTGAGCCACAGAAAAAACCTCAGTCTAGCTGCCCTGTACTTTTTAAATGCACACCTGGGGCTTGCAGTCTAGCTGCTAAGCATTAAGGAAAGTGCAACTTCATGTCACACTTTCCTGCCAATCTAAAAAGCCCCTATAGTTACAATATTGTCCACACCTATTTAAGGTTACTTTAGTTACTTAGATGTTTGATCCTTGCTCAGTCAGTTCAGTGTCTCTCTGTTGTCAGGGTCCTACTTGAGGATCCTATTGCCTGTAATGCAAAGGAATTATCTGTAAGTGAACACGCCTCTTTCTTATTCCTTACTTAATAACAATAGTACCCATTTACTCAGTTCACAGTGCTGTGGGAGCTTAAATGGGTTGGGAGCTAAGTATGTGAAGGACTGTCTCTAAGGCTAAATCAGGCTGCCCCACTATCAGTTTATCATTGAAAGCCCTTCTTGGAGTCCCTCCATGTTCTCCTTAATAGGTTACTGAATGGAGGAAGAGTTCCTTGGTTGTAGTGCCTCATATATGGAATTCCCTGCTCAGAGAAGTTCACCTTGTGCCAACTTTTTGCCTTTTTGGCACCAGGCAAAGACTTGTTTTATTTTTTAAGACATTCAACCTTGTTTTGCGGGTAGTTTTAAATGTCATCTTTTTTTGTTTTATTACTTTTCTGGGTTTATTGTTTTTTTCTGCTTCTGTGATTTTATACCATGTTGAATTGTATTTTTATTTTATTATTTAAATATGTATAGTACCCTGGAAATTTTGCCCTGAAGGGTGGCATTAGAATTAAATAAAGAAACAAAGGGGCTTTCTAGATTGGCAGGAAAGTGTGACATGAAGTTGCCTTTTCCTTAATGCTTAGCAGCTGCACCACAGCCTTTAGATGGAGCTGCGCTGTTCCGCAGTTTTTAAAAAAGAAGCTGGGAAAACCAGCACCTTTTTAAAGGCGCTTCTTCTCCCCTAAAACGCCAAAAAAGTGTTTTCATGGCACACTTTCCCTTTTTCTCATCTAAAGGCTAGAGTTTCATGCAGCCATGAACACACTTCTTTTTGCCAATCTAGAAAGCCCCAAAGACACACCACAGAGATATTTTTTCTAAATTAATGAGAGATACCTCAAATGTTGTTGCTGTTGTTGTTGTTGTGTGCCTTCAAATTGTTTCCAAGTTGTGGTAATCCTATTGGTTTTCTTGGCCACATTTGTTCAGAGGAGGTTCAGCACCACCCTGCGGGTTTTCCTGCCCTCGTGGGGATTTGAACTCTAGTCTCCTGGAGTCCTGACCCAACACTCAGACCACTGCACCACACTGACTCTCTGACCCAAAATGTAATTATATCTTTATTCAACTTGAATGTCTTGGTTTTTGTTGCAGAATTGTTCTGGATGCAAAGAGAAGAGGCCTGCCCACAGTCTGTGTACAAACTGCAACAAATGGCTGTGCAGCTTGTGTACAGAGGAACACAAGCACAACAAAGAATCAGGAGAGCATTTCCTGCCTATTCCACTGAAAGGGTATTCAGGTACATATGTGATTTCATCAAGTTTTTCTTTCATCTTTATGCTGGACTGTCCATGCTGCAGTTCATTCACAGACATTGTGTTATGTGCAGGAAGTGTGTCCTAGATAACGTGAATTCTGTTGAGGATTTCCCATCAGATTTAAGTGGCACAATTAAAAGAAATACTTCACAGGTGAGGATGAGCATGGTTAGGGAAACCCAGGGAGGAAACAAGTAGGGAGCAAACAATAGACAGGGACAAGTTGAAGTCAGGATAGATAATACACACACCAACTAGAATCAACTGCCAGTTTTGCCTTTACAAAAACCACCATGTTTCTGTTCATTACCTGACAAGAAATATCTAACAAGTGATTTACTTAAGACTGGAGACAGAACCAGGTAACTGCTGGATTTTATATTTTTAACACAATGTGCCCATGTCATATTTGGGTGCACTATATGCGGCTTTCAGCATACGCTGAAGAGGCAATGGTGCCCGTGACACAAGCCACACCAACGGGGCTCAACCATACACAGTATTTCCCTTACACCGGGGGGGGGGGGGGGGGGAGACAACAGATCCCCCGTGTAAGGAAAGGATGCACTGTATTTGGAATTGGCTGTTACAACTTCCCTTTGTCCTTGGGTAGCATTTTGTGGCGCTTAAAGATATAAAATCTTCCATCCCCTTCTTGAGTTTAATATTAATACAATGAACATGGGCAGACATTGTGTGATCTGACCTCAAGGGAGTGTTCCCCTTTCCTTTAATTCACTGTTCATAAAACCCAGTCTAGAGCTAGAGAACTTATTAAATATTTTGTGACATTTTGACTGGTCCTGTAGATTTTAGACTACTTCCCACCCCATAAGAACCTGTACAACTTCTTTGATTTCTACAGAATTTGAAAAGGGGCTAAAAAAAGAAACAAAGCAGGCAGGTGATAGACATATAGTAGGTTTTGTTAGGCATGGGATGCATTCTCCACATATCAGTTTTGTCTAGGGACTGGTAGAATATACCAGGGGTATAAGTACAAGGGGTGGTGGTGAAATTGGCCACACCAGTTGACACTTTAAGGGGAGTGATACCACTGCTCCCCAAACATCTGCCTTTTGGCAGCACTATGGTGTTATCCTGTGTCTCTTTAAAACACTGGAGATCAGTGGAAGAGATAGCGTGAGTGGGGCACTCAATAGAGATGGTGTGAGTGGGGCACTCAGATGGCACTCAATAAGAGGAGAAAGGAGAGGCCTCGGTTTTAAAAATAAATTTTAATTTTTTTTAACTTTTAATTTTTTTTCTTACACAACTTCAGATTTTACCAAATTTTCACTTTAATCACATGAAAGTATGTACATGTAAATACATTTAGGCTATAAATATGATACTGTAATCTGAAGGTATAATTTTAATTTTGCTAGTTGTTTATGTTGCAACTCTTGCCATTATATTCTGTGAGTAACTGAATTTATAACTAACATTAGTAGAAAAAACAAAACCAAGGATTCTGTGTGGTATGGTAAGGGAGGTGAACCTATCATAGGATTTTTTTGGGCAAGATTTCTTCACAGGGGGTTTTCCTTTGTTTTCCTCTGAGGCTAAGAGTGTGTGACTCACCCATGGTCACTCAGTGGATTTCCATGGGCAAGCAGGGATTTGAATCCTGGTTGCTAGATTTGTAGTTCAACATTCAAACCACTACAAAGTTACCTGAAGCTATCTATGCTAAAATAGGTGAGATACATTGCACAGAGTGACACAGCCATGCAAGTGAAGGTTGCTAGATCCAGACAGGATAAAAGATTAATAGGATGCATAAGTATTAAATAAAGGGTGTTATTGAAGAACTGAGACTCAGCAGAAGATACATGGGGGGGGGGGGAAGTAGTCATACATGCACCAAAAGGAAGTAATTTCCCTCAGTCGATCTCTGCTACATTCGAGAAGCATCACAAAAAGGATACAAAGGGAAAATCTTCTGAAATGGTATTGTAGAATGTCTTCCCATTACAGAAAGAAATGTAAATATAGGATCTGTATCTTTGGTGTAAGTCTTATATCTTCTAAATGAATGCCCTGAAGTAGTTTCTACCCACTTGAGTGGTAATACTTTACATTAATCAACTCCCCTAATTCATCTATTTAGTATTCAATATGCTATTCCGGGAGCTCAGCTTTCCCATTATTCTCTAATTCTATTTATTGAAAATTCATGTGATTATAAATTATAATAAAGATGTTCAGATAATTACGTGCTTGTCAAGAATAAAACATGGAACCAGTGGGAATAATGCATTCCACAAAAATATACTGTATGCAGCAGCATTATATAGAAGTAATAACACAGAAAACATGCTTTATTATATACTAGTAAAAATAGCCACCTTTGCCTAAGTTCACACCCTCCTATCTCGCCTCACCTCAGTACTATTTCTCTTCTCTTGTTCTGACTCAAAGGTCTTTCTGCCCCTCCATCCCAATACTGATGAAACTTGTATTAGTTTTGCATGAGTTAGGAGACCCTTAGATCCTTCCCTCAGTCTCCCCCACATGCTTCCTTTCACTCTTTCTCTCTCTTCTTCTTCTCTCCAAACTCTCTTTGTTGGCTCCCTCACCTCTACCTCTTCTCTCTACCCTTGCTAGACATCAAGAGTATCTCCATTTCCTCTCTCACTCCTTCTGCCCTGTAATATTGTAGTTCTCCAAATTCAGGCAGCCATATCCATATACTATGCAAATAGTTTATTATGTAAATTACATGGTGGGTCAAGGAAAGTTTGGCTAGAATGCATGCACCTCACTCCCTCTCATTTCTCACTCTGAGGCAGTCCTTTCAGAGATTGGAAATAGAAAGTTGGATTGCTAACCATTCTTTGCATAAAATGCAGCCAGGCGTGCACAGCCATCAGCCAGATATATTTTCTACATCCCCTGGAACCCTTTGGAACCCTTTTGTTTGCCACCATTCTCATTGCAGAGATCCTGTGTCTTTAACAGGTGCAGGAGATGAAGATATCCCACAGGTATAGCTTTCCAGAGAGTGAGGATTCCGTAATGTTTGGGATTCCACTTGAGGCACCTAAAATTGCCCAAATGTGCCTATTGTCATTGTAGTGTTGTTCCAGTTGTGAGAACAGTCCAAAGTGAAGGAGTTTTAGGAAGTCTGATCGTGTAGCATCCTACTTGAAACCAACTGTAAGCTTTTTAACCCAAACCTCCAGGTTTTCTTCTCTTTGGTAGACCTCTACTATTCAGTAGCCTTTTTGCTACTTGGGAGTTCTTTTCCAAGGGATGTGGTGTTTGCCACCTAGTGGGTCAGCATGGAAACACAAAGTAATGCCTCGGAGGAATCAGACTGAAGTCTATGAAAGCTCATGCTGCCAACTTCTTTCAATTCGCCCCCAAGGTGCTACAAGAGCTCTCTACATATAGATTTTAATTAATTTAAAATTATCACTCCCTTAAAAATAACTCTGAGAAGCATCACCTAAAGGTCCCTTTGGTAGCCACACCAAGTTTAAGGTATGTAGGTCTTAAAGCCTTGGAATTACGGTGAGGAAAGAGAGACATACCCGTTCTGTTATTATGAGAGATTACATGTGTACCAGATGGAAGATGTTGTCAACCTGAGGAAGTAAAATGGACCAAATGTTTATTACAGGTACATGTTTAAAACTTGCTTTATAAAAGTGTAAATGTCTTAAGAGATGTCACCTCCCAACTCCAAGCTGTCTTGGATGAAACTGATTATCTAGATCCATTTCAAACCGGCTTCAGGACAGGATATGGAGTTGAGACAGCCATGGATGCTCTGACCGACGACCTCCGCTTGAGTATCGACAGGGGTAGTGTGACCCTGCTGGTGCTCTTGGATCTCTCAGCGGCCTTTGACACCATAGATCATTCCATCGTTTTGGATCGACTGAGTGAGTTAGGGATTGAAGGCACTGCTCTTCAGTGGTTTTGGTCCTTTCTTTCCGGAAGATCCCAAAGGGCGAGGCTCGGGGACAGTTGCTCTTCCAAAATCGAGCTTAATTGTGGTGTCCCTCAGGGCACCATCCTGTCCCCGATGCTATTGCATATTTATATGAAGCCGCTGGGTGGGATCATCCGGAGGCATGGAGCTCAGTGTCTTCAGTACGCTGATGACACTCAGGTATACCTCTCCATGATCAGATCGTCAACTCAGACCTCAAATGACGTCTCTCCTCTCAATGACTGTCTTGCAGCAGTAATGGAGTGGATGAGGGAAAACAAATTGAAGCTCAATCCAGACAAAACAGAGGTACTCACAGTCTCAGGACCAAAGCCAGGTTTGGGAATACAACTCCCAGTCCTCAATGGAGTCACACTCTCCTCGAAGGACTCTGTTGGCAGTCTGGGGGTACTCCTTGACTCGTTGATTCACATGACGAGTCAGGTGAATGCGACGGTCAGGAGTTCTTGTTATCAGCTTTGGCTGATACGCCAGCTGCGCCCTTTGCTGGAGAAGAGGGACCTGGAAACGGTGGTACATGCCTTGGTAACCTCTTGCCTAGACAAATGTAATGTACTCTACATGGGGCTACCCTTGTGCCTAACTCGGAAACTGCAGTTAGTTCAAAACATGGCAGCTAGGTTAGTTACTGGAACATCTAGGAGAGAGCACACCAGTGCTTAATGCTCTCCACTGGCTGCCAATTAGTTTCCGGGCTCAGTACAAGGTGTTGGTTTTTAACTTTTAAAGCCCTGCATGGCTTGGATCCATCCTATTTCCAGGACCACCTCTTCCTGTATGATCCTCCTTGCACACTCCAGTCCTCTGGGAGGAATCTGCTACAGCCCATGAAGACCAGGCTGATGCAGACCTCCCAGAGGGCCTTTTCAACTATAGCCCCCAAGCTGTGAAATGACCTGCCGGATGAGATGCGTCTTATTACATCCATTGACGGCTTTAAAAAAGCCTTAAAGAAGCATCTATTCCGGCAGGCCTTCCCAGATAGTGTCTAACTTCCCGGCTCCATATCTATTGTCGACTCTTATTCTTAGCTCCTTTTCCCCCGTCGAAATTGTTTTATGCAGCTTTTGGAAGTTACTTTTTAAATGTTTTATTTGTATTATGTTTTTAATTCTTAGCGATTTAATTCTATTTTAAGGGGTGGGTGAGGGGGATGGGATTGTTGTATTTTAACCTGTGATGCTTTTAACTATGTTGTACCCCGCCCCAATTGCCAGTTCAGAGGGGCGGGCTATAATAATAATAATATTAATAATTATTATTATTATTATTATTATTATGTGCTGCCCTTAAAAGCAGGCATATTAGCAACAACAAAAAAGAACCTCTTGTTATATCTGTCTTCCCTTGGTGTCCTATAATCTTGCTTCCTTTGAAGCTAGTAGTAAGTGACTGAATCAGAACAAGCGAACAGACTAAAGTAGCTGATGCATGTAGAAATCAATATTTATTAGATGTGGTTCAGGTGGTGTATATGTGAAGAAATTCCCATATACTTACTGGTCTGGGAAAAGTTTGCAACTCAGTCTGTGTATTGTAGCCCAAGGTTGGGTAAGAGAGTAGAAATGGAAGCGTTTCATACATATATTCTGAATTTACTTAGCATGGAAAAGAAGGCTGGAGAAAAGAGGTAGAGGGACTGTCTTTGTCCTCTTGATCCTCCCACAGCCTCCATCCTACCAAAAAGAAAAGAAAAAAATCTGAAAAAAGAAAAGAGGAGGGGGAAAAAAAGAAAGAAAAAAGCAAGCTCCATTTTTCCCTACTGGGCACAATGGCTTACCAGGAAAGTCTTTCCTCTGTACTACCCCACCACCATGGACCCCTGAGGGGGCCGGAGAGACCCTTGAGGGAGGGAGTGGAACTGGTGGTGGGGCTTCCTTTCTTCATTCATCCCACCTAATAACCCCACATCCACATTCCCTCCCTCCATCAGATACTCCAGTCCACTGAAAAAAATGACATTGCAGGAAGGTGCAACTACCCATCATGCATAGACCCAGGAGCAGTTGAAAGACCCTCCTTCCATCTCACCTGCAATTGCTTTGGCCTTGGAGGGAGAGATGAGGAGGGCAAAAGGTCTGAAAACCATGCCCTATGAGGAGCAATTTAGGGAGCTGGGTATATTTAGCCTGAGGAAAAGATTAAGCAGCTGTGTTTAAACATTTGGAAAGGATGTCATACCAAAGAAGGGGCAGGGGTTTTTGGTCCTTCCCTCTCCATTCCAACTGCCACTGTCCTGTCCTTGGAGGGAGAGAGAAATCTTCTGGACTTAGTTCCCTCTCCCACTGCTGTTTCCTTTTCCTTGTGTGTCCTGTCTCAGGTTGTAAGCCTGAGGGCAAGAGACTGTCAAATTAACAAGTGGCTGTAGAGCAGGAGATAGATAGATAGATAGATAGATAGATAGCTCTGAGAACTGAATTGCATAGCAGTTGAAATACGCAAATTAAGATTGTGCTTAGGACAGGTTATCGTTCTGCTTTGCTGAAAAATGTCTACATTCAGTGCCAAGAAAATTCAGAGGATGTGCTTTGAATAGATTATGCAAATTAACCATATATGGAAATTTGTTTGTTTTGCATAAGAACGCTCAACTTGCACACTGTATTTCAATTCAGTATTGCTGTAAAGTGTGAATAATAGTTGCAAGGGCTGTGGGAGTACTGGAACTTGAATTAAGGCCATGGCGCCTACAGGAGCAAGAAAACTCTTTATTAAAATATACCGGGGCCTTTGTGAATTCCACTTCCATGTTTTAATACTTTACTAGACATTTATTTTTTCCCATGCTCCATCTGTTTCTACTTCTCACCCTTCTTCACCCAGTTCATCCCTTGGGGGAAGAGCTCTCATCCTTGTACTACTTCAGACTGTAGCATAACAACAACAACAAAGAGCAGCTTTGCTGGATTATGCCAAAAGAGCCCTCTGTATTCTAACATCCTGTTTCTCCTGGCAGTGTACTAGATGATTTTATGGGATGCCTATAATCTGCTGATAGTAGACAACATATTTAGTTTGGCAGGACAATGGTCTAGAAATTCTGGAGCATCCCTAAAGGCTGCTGAGGAGAAGAACTCGACAAGGGAGTTAAAAAGCAGGCTGAATTTCTGTGGACTTGGTTCTTGTTTGATTTTTATGGGGTTGAATATATGTACTCTAGTTAAGGGTAGAATTCAAAGATAGAGCTGTGTTAGTTTGGAGTATCAGTATGTAGAGAGATCTTGTAACACCTTTGAGACTAACTGAAAGAAAGAAGTTAGCAGCATGAGCTTTTGTAGATTTCAATCTACTTCCTCAGATGCATAAGGTGTCCTGTTTCCTTCTCCTGCACCTTACAAAAGATGGGAAAATCCTGTTCTTTCAAAAAGTGCCAGAGAAGTCTGGATTGGGTATAGGATGCTTCTTGCCTGGGTACAGAGGAGTGTGATACAATCTGTGTTTGAAAATTTTCATCTTATGTCTAGCTCAGGAGGAAAGGACAGGAAAAAGCAGTGCAATAAACTCCTAAATTAGAGGCTCTATAAACTGCCCTTAAAGGGTGACCTGTGGGCATCTCCATTTTTGCAAGATGCAACTTTGTGTTATGGCCGTGATGTGGCCTTATCAGGGAGTGAAAAGGAGCTGTAAAAAGTGGCTCCTTTTTGTGCCCTGTAAAGGGCTCAATAGCCATGGTGCCATGGCTATATGGCACTTCTTCAGCACTGCATCATTCGGATGCCACACGACATGTGAGGTGGCGCACGGCATCATGGCACCCCTGGGGGTGGAGCAGGGGTGTCCTACGCCCTGACTCCACCCCCAGGCTGGCCCAAAGTGCCAGACTGAAGAGCCCCTTAGTATCTTTTTACAGTTGGTTCTTAAAACTTGTTGTTACAATGTGTACATCACCTCACTTGTTACAAATTATCTTTGTTCCAGCTCCCTCACTGACTTGGTTTCCACCTGAAACTGTGTTTTATTTCTCTAAACACAAGTTCCAATAAAGCCTCTCCATCAGGAGTATAAATCCTGTGAAAGTCTGGCTCAATTTACAAATACCATTCCCCCAGCACAAGGCAATTATGAGCCCCCTTGAACTAGCTCTTCACTTCTCAAAGAACATGACACACTCTCCTGCTTTTTCCAAGGGCTCCTCCCCTTTTATGGTCACTTCTCAGGCAGCCCCCACCTTTGTAGTCAGCCTAACTCTTTGGCTATGCAGAAAATTCAACTTTGCCATTGACTCTCCACAGATGCCGACTCTTCCCTCCTCTGTTGAAGGCTGTTAGGTAAGCAGAGAAACCTCTAAGTCAGCAATCCTGCAGTTAACTATTGAACTCAGTGGGCACCCATTGAGCTCAAGGGAGCATCGATGTATAGGACTGCATGGCAAAACTATGAAAAGTTGTTTAATACATCTAACAGTGCTAGTGCTTTGTTTCAGTATAACAAATAGTTGAGACCATCATGTAACTGTGCCAGCTGTCATCTGTGTGAATTGCTAAAAACAAAAGCAATCGAACATGTTGACTATACAATATATAAAGATATGCAGAATATAAGGGGGAAATGCCACAGAAAATATATGCCTCTAGAGTAATTCTGAATTAATCATGTTTCCAGGAGCTGATGGGGAAACAAGTGAATTTCCCTTGTTTTGCCCAATACACAGTCAAGAGACGCTCAAACTGTTTTGTGAGACCTGTGATGTCCTTACTTGCCGCTGCTGCCTTCTGACAGAGCACAAAGAACACAGGTATTAAATATTAATTAGTGCTTGTCCTTAACTGAGTTCTACATGAGGTGGTTAAAAGCAAAAGGGGGTAGCACTCTTGAACTTCTAAGAGTTGTACTGAAGACAGTTGTATGGTACAGTGGCTTGAGTGTTGGCCTAGGATTCCAGTAGACCAGTCCATCTGTTGTTGTGCTTGTTGTTCACCTACACTTGAGAGTCTTCATAGATTCTGTCAAGTCCATCTAGAAACACATAAATAGAAATTCAATTTCCATACCTACATATCACACACATAAGACACCTCATCCTTCCAGTCAACTGAACAGAAGGCAAAAGAAGAGAAAGGAGACTGCATGAAGAGGAAGTTTTAACCTCTTTTGCCATCTACCCTCCTTGATTCATCTCAAAGAACTGAACAATGAGGAGAAGGGGGACAGCAGAGGTACTGTTCAGTAGTGGGATTCTGCAGCAAGACCCTCTTTTCTGCTGCATACCTGTCTATCTTGGTGGGGTGGTGAGATCATGGGGAGATGGGGTTTAATTGTCCCTTCCCTTCCATGTGTTAAGAGTTCACCTCTTTGTTTGAGGTGTGTTTGAGAGCTAACTATTATTGGACACCTGAGCAAAGGAGGAAAGGTCAAAGAGGGTGTGTGGCTTCAGAGGGGAGACTGTCCAGTTGGGGAAGCTTTGTGAGTTAAAGGTCTCCCATTCCTTTCTGGGACCAACTATTCTGAAAATATGCTTTATCCTTCTTGTCTAGGTTTTGTACTCGAAATATAAGAAAAAACATACCCTGTCTTCTTTTCCTAGGTTCAGGCATCTTCACGAAGCTTTACAAAACCAAAGAGCCATTCTGGAAAATGTCACAGCTAAAGTGGAAGAGAAAAAAAATGGAGTGCAGGTCTCAGTCAAGCAAATTGAAGACAGGTAATGTTGGGGACACCTCTTTCATAAGAAGATGAATTCCAAAAAGAACTTGTTTTTTTTGGAATGTTTCTCTCCAGTGATAAAGGCTCATCCTCATGATTGCTGAAGGATATAATGCACCAATTCTGGTGTGGAGTCAAAGGCTTTCATGGCTGGCATCCATAGTTTTTTGTGGGGCTTTCAGGCTATGTGGCCATGGAGAAATGAACTCTTCTAGAAAATGGCCACATAGGCCAAAAGTACCAATTCTCCCCTGGCTGGAGATATGTTCCTGGACATATTGTGGAAATGTAGAACCACAGATAATGGCAAATCTTACTGAAATGAAATGATTCCGGAGGAAGTTGACCATAGAGTTGTGCTGGAGACTCTAGAGATTTCTAGTGAGAAGACCTCTCTAAGCATTTCTGTGTCCTCTAGCAGATTCTATGGTCAACTTCTACCAGAACTACACTGGAGAACCTAGAAAATGCCTAGAGAAAACATTTGTTTTTGTTTGTTTGTTTGTTTGTTTTTGGATGCTGGTATGTGAAATATGGGTACAGGTCTTTCAGATAAGATTGTAGTGGAGTGGAGAATATTGGCTTGTCATCTCAGTTTAGCAAAGCTCTAATGCAGTGTTTAAGGGAAGTTCTTAAATTTAAGCACCCAAAACATATAATTTGAGTTAGCAGAAATACATGGATGTATTCTCAGCTGTTCTAATTTGTCTGGAACAGTCCCAAATAATCCTCTGTCATCCCACTGTTTCAATTGCTTTTAACATATCCCTCTTCTCCTCTGACTTTCCCTCTTTGTCCTCATCTTGCTTTCATTTCATCAGACTGAGGCCCAAAACAGATGGGCCAAAAAGTGCAGCTTTCAGCTGCTTTGGGGACATGGCAGACAGACAGTGCATGCCTCTTTGAGGCCATGGGCAAAAGTAGTGGTGAAAAGCCACTCCTTGCCAGCAGCCCATTTGGAACCTCAGTGGTAGCACACTTTAAGAGAAGGTCATCCAGTCGCTCCAGTCCCCAGCCAATCGGGGGCCGATTGGGGCTGCCGATCTGCTTCATCCCTGAGTTCAAAGTGCAAAATTAGTTTGCACTCAATTAACACAAGCAAGGGAAGCAGAGAAGAGGTGGCAGGATCTTCCCCTTCCTAATAGACTTAGGCAAAAGCCAACTGCTGCAACCTTTTTTGCTCTTCTACATTAATATCTTTGTTCTGGCCACTTGGAAACATGGATTATGGTTTTCATCTGTGGACTCTTTCAAACGGGAGGAATTTCTCCCAATTCCGAATGGAGCCAATGCGGATTCATGTAAATTTGCTTGTTTAGCGAATTTACCTGAACCCCTGCTCCATTCGGAAGGCATTCGGAATTACTTCCCATTACCCAAAAACAACCCCCCCCTTGCCCGAAATTGCGTGAGAAGCTTAAATTCGCAATAACGTTAAACCCATGATTGCATTCAGAGTGACTTCCCTTTTGCCCTAATGTGCGTGAGAAGAATTAATTCGCAATAACGTGAAACCCCAGGATTGCTTTTGGATTGCCCTTGGATTATACTTCCAATTTCCCACGTCTGAAAGAGTCCTGTGAAATGTTAGAGGGCATTAATGGAGGTTTGCAATTAATTATTAACTTCATCATATTTCCCAGTGCTTTGAAAGATAGTAGACACAAAGCTGGTTTTCTTGTGCAACTGATTCTCCATAAGTCAAATGAATAGGAAATTTCTTAACATTCACTGAAGTTTCTAATTCCTGTGAAATTGTTAATGTTCTCTACAGATTGTTTGAAGTAAAACACCTGCAAAGAAAAGTGGAAAATCAGATAAAAATGGCCAAGATGGTCCTGATCAGTGAAATAAATAAACGAGCGAATGTTCTCCTTGAACAGCTAGAAGTAAGTAGAATGATACTATAGATGCTATGCATCCATAAAGGCACTATTCACAAACCAGAACATAATTAATTAGTTAAATAAATATAAATCATATATATATATATAAATAATTTATTATTCATGTTTATTTATATGGTTAATGTCCTGACCAAAAGATGCAGAGAGTGAGAATATCTGAGAGGAGAAATCCCTTTTAGGGAATGTGAAAATGCCTGCTGGTGCATGGGATGCTTTGGAGGAAATCATCACCATCTTTATAATCTTTTATTTATTTATATCCTAATTTTTTGCAGCCCTGGGACTCAAGGCAGCTTATAAATATTAAAAGAGAAGCCCATAAAAGTTCATGTGACTAAAAGAATAAAAAAGTTAGAATATATTTAAGCTATTAATAGAATAAAAAAGCAGTTTAAATGTTACCAGTTTAAAAGCAACAAGTATGGCCAGCACAGTGCATAATAAATGATCAGTACTCAAAGGGCTGTTGAAACAATTCTTCACTGGCTACTGGAAGGGCTCCATGGAGGGAGGGACTCTAGCCTTTTTAGAGGGATAAACTACAGAGTCTGGAAGAAGCCAAGAGAAGGCCCTTCTACCAGATATGCTTGTAAAGGGGGTAAGAATGGTAAAAACACCTTCCCCAAAGAATGTAAAACCTAGGGAGGCTTCTAAAGGAGAATATGATCCTTCAATGAACCTTAATTTGAGAAAGAGTGGCCACTGACTTTTTGCATAAATGTAGAGAGAATAGAACGACGCATAAATAAGGTGAAACTTTTAGAGACTGAGTGCCCAAACTCAGTGGCATTCCCACACCAGGTGTCATCCAGTGCTGGGAGGTGGGCACAACTCCTGGGAGTGAGACATTTGCCTTCTCGGGGAGGGACAGGGGAAAACCCAAGGCATACTCTCTCAGCTTCAGGCTAGCAATAGCAAACCCCCCTCTAATGAAACTTGCCAAGAAAACTGCATGATAGTTGTACCTTAAGGTCACTATAAGTCGGAAACGACTTGAAGGCACCACACGCACAAGTCACACTCTCTCATCCTGAGGATGGCAATGGAAATCCCCCTCTGATGAAGCTTGACCCATGATAGCTTCACCATAGGATCACCAGGAATGACTTGAAGGCACACACGCACACACACAGACACAGACACTCAAGGCACACTCCCTCAGATTCAGGCTAGCAATAGCAAACCCCCCTCTGAAACTTGCCAAGAAAACTCCATGATAGTTTCACCTTAGGCTTGTCATAAGTCAGAAATGACGTGAAGGCACCACCTACACAAGTCACACTCTCTCAGCCTCAAGGAATGGCAAGGGCAACCCACCTCCGCTCCTTCCCCCACCCTCTAGTGCCTTTAAGTAGCTCTGGGAGCTAGTTAAAGGCATAGGACGGGGGGGAGGAACAGGTGTGCTCCTGCTCCACTCCTTCCTCCATCTTCCCCTGCCTTTAACAGGCTTCGGGACTGGAGGGCAGGGGAAAAGAAGGAATAGGTGCATGCCAGCTCCTCTTCTTTAACCGCCCTCCTGCCCCCTTAACTGCCTCCGCAGAGACAGTTGAAGGGATAGAAGGGCAGGGGAAGAGGAAGTGCCCACAGAGAGGTTTGCCACCACTGGAATAGAACTTTACTTAAATACCCTAAAGGCACCAGAACTTGTCTGATCTTGGAAACCAAGCAGAGTCAGGTCTGGTTAGTATCTGGATGGGAGATTGCCAATGAATACCAGGTGCTGTAGGCTATATTGCAGAGGAAGAAATTGGCAAAACTACCTCTGAGCCTTGCCTAAGAAAACCCTGTGAAATTCATGGGTCACCATTAGTTGACAGGCAATGTAAAGGCAGAAAGAGAGAGGGAGAGAGAGAAGGAGAGAGAGAGAGCATGCAGCTACATCTCTATTGAGCTATTGGTGTGTGAGGTCAACAAAGAAAGTAAAGAAAAGGTCCCAATTCAGATCAACACCTGAAGACAGTTCCCGATTTAGAAAAAGGGAAGTTGAGTGAAGTTGCATCCCAACTCAGACCCTTTGTGTATTGAGACCTCAGGTTTTTGACTGTCGAACTGTGGGGCTACTGGTGGACACAACTGAGCTTCTCTTCTGGTATGTTGCTTCTTTGCAACCCTCTGCAGGTTATAAATGTTATCACTGCAGTGGGCCTTTGGTATGTGCTGGAGTTTGGTTTCAGCAGGACCCCTGTGGATACTAGAACCTGTGGATGCTCAAGTTCTGTTATATACAATGGAATAGTAAAATGGTGTCACTTACATAAAAGGGCAAATCAAGGTTTGCTCTTTGGAATTTTGGGGTAGAGGGAATATTTTCAAGTTGTAGCTGGTGGAATCCATGGATGCAGAATCTGTGGATATGGAGGGCCAACAGTATTTCCAAAAGACATTGTTTCAAAATAAGATCCCATCTTTTAATTTTGCTCTCACTTTCTCCTTCATATTATAAAAAATCTAATTCATTAAACATCTCGGTTGTGGATTTGTATGTCTTGTGCTGCTTTTGGATTCATAATTTGTTATGGAAATAATAACATTTTCTGTATGTGATTATTGATAGAGGATCTCCAGTGAAAGGAAGCAGAAACTGGAACAACAGCTTCAGGGAGTCATGGTGCTAAACAGGCAGTTTGAACATGTGCAAAACTTTCTCAGTTGGGCAGTGTGCAGTAAAAATAGTGTTCCATTCCTCTTCAGTAAGGAATTGGTAAGTGCTATTTCCTTTTGAGTAAGAAATAAATGCATGCTATAAACATGAGACATTAAAAAAAATGAAAGGAACTGAGAGAAACAAATTTCCAAAGTGAATGGGAAAGACTCCTTAGTTGCTTGTGCACTGACATTCTAAGGATTTTTAAGAGTATAACTTCCAGAAGTCATATCAAAGGTGAGCTTGATAAATGTACTACTGGCTGGGGGATTCTGGGAATTATAGTCCAAAAGGGAATTTTCTTGCTTGCTGAAGGATTCTTGGAATTGTAGTCCATAAAAGGAACCTTTTCAAGCTTTGGGAAGTAATAAATAGATAATTAACACTGATAGTTTAGAGTGATCATTTGCCTTCACATACACATACACCCTATGTTGCTCCTGCCTAGTCTGACTGGACTAATGGTGGTATTACCTGCTAGTCTAGGAAGTGAAAGTTGCATCTGCATGACATTTTCTTGTATCTATTGCAGAGCTTTAGACATAACCCAGACGTATAGCGAACAGAGGTAGATCACACTTCTTTTCTCCTATCCTGAATGGTCACTGTGATGTGTTTTCTGAACACACAGTTTGCTCGACTTCCACAATTATTTTTATCTATGCGATGGCTAGATGAAAGACCAGTGCAGACAAAAGACACAGCTTATTTATTAAGTCATGCATTTTATTTCTGTATAATATGCCTTATTGACTTTTCTGCCAGAAAGGCGGCCAAAGAAATATATAATCATTAAGATAAAAAGCCTTATTACTACCGTAGCTAAAATAAGTGGTCCTGTATGATTTTGGCACCTAAGCAGGTTCAACCCTGGTTAGTACTTGGATGAGACTTGAGACTGCCAATGAACACCAGATGCTATAAGCTATATTTCAGAAGAAGGAACTGTCAAAACCATCTCTGAGTATTCCTTGCCTAAGAAAATTCATGGGGTCACCAGAAGTCAACACACACACACACACACACACACAGACTGCAGAGAGGAAATGTCCTGAATAAATAATCTGATTGCCTCAAACAGTGAACATTTCAGTGTCTTGCTTCTGGACTTATAAACTATTTCTTCAGAGTACTGAAGTAATGAATCCAAGGGATCTACTTCTAAGTAAATATGCAGAGGTTGCTACCTGGGAAGAATGATATTGCAGTCCATCATAAATTAGGCTACCCCAAATAGATTAGCATACATATCTGAATTTCTAAATCTGACATTAGATTCTCTCTATCTTTTACTGGAAGACAAGCAAGTTTTAATAAAATTTGTGATCATGGGCAAAATAGTTTAGAAAATGGGCCAAGACATTAAGGATATATATATATATATATACACACAATACAGTATTGTGGATTTGTTTATTTCATCATTCTTAGATATATTAATAATATCTATCTACACAGAGACATGGAATTCCAAACAACAAACCCCTTGCTAGCTATTTCAGGCCATTTTCAGGTCACAGTATCTTTAGGTAACTCTGTGCTCCATCCAAGTCTGCATAGCAGACGCAACAAACCACCTATTGTCTCCAGGAAAGTGAATTTCTCCCACAATGAAAAACAGCTGGCTCAGGAGCCCGTGTTTTCAATGGGAACTCATTTCCTCTCTTTCAGTTCACTTTAGCTTGTAATTCTCTCCTTGAATATGTAAACAAATCCAAAGCTCAAATGAATCAGATGTATTATCACAGGATAACTGAATGTAGGGGCAGTGACTCATTGAAAGGCATAAGCCTTCAACTGTAAAACATAGATATTCATAGTACTGAACAGTCATTCTTTAATTTGTTGCCAGATTGTGTTTCAGATTCAACGTTTGCTAGAAGCAAACTCTAATGCAGACATGAGTCCTCCTTGGAAGGTCAGATTCACATGGGACCCATCTTTCTGGACAAAACAGCTCTCCAATTTAGGTAAAAAATTTCTAGAGTTCCATTGAGCTTCTTTAACAAAAATATCTTTAATGAAAATCTCATGGTATATTATAAAATCGCATTTATTTTAGTTTTCCCACTTCTGTTATTGAAAATTCATCATGTTTCATACTTCTCTTGCCCTCTAAAGACTGCCAGAATGTGAGGTGAACTCTTCATGTATGAAAATAGAATGAATTGTACATTTATACCATAACTGATACTATATAGTATAGTACATACTTCTTGCACTATGGAAACTTATTTGAGGATAGCCAATTGATGCAGATTTAGCCGCAAAAGAGGAATCCTAAACAAGAAAGACTGGGTCTTAAAATCTTTGAGGTTTCTACTTCCAGCAAAGGTACAACTTTTTTTTTGGACTATAATTGGCTGAGTTGTACCTATATCACCTAAACGTTTTTGCACAGATGTTTTCTGAGAAATTCATGTTCTTTGCCTAATAAAAGGGCCTGGGGTTTCACAAAGACAGAGACATCCTGGATCCCAAGAGGAGTTACTTTACTACTGCTAATGGAGTTTAAATTTTACTGTCCTTAAATTTTACTATTCCAATGAGACCAAGAGGGGAGTGGCCTCTGCCTGCATTGAGATCCCTCCAAATCAACTGAACAAAAACAGAAATAACATCTTATACAAAATGTAGGCCTGTGACTTCCACACCATCACTTTTCTTTTCTTCTCTTGTATAATTTTTTAAAACATGGTTTGCCTGATGAAGAAGCAGCACAGCTTTGAAAGCTTGCGTGATGTGTTTTGTGCAATAAAGGTACTGCACTAGGTAGGCAGGAGATTAGAAAGAATTTGAGACTGCTCATTGTTTACCAATAACAGCAATAGAATGACCCCCCTGAACTCCCATACTAAATTATACTATTGAAATAAAAACAGCTTTGCATGAAATTCTGTGTGAACGGGATGTACCTCTGTTAATTTCTAGTACTAAAAGACATTTAAAAATAGTAATCCTAGGCTGAGAATTCATAAGTGTGTACCTGGCAGCATGCTCCCATAGATGGATTCTCAGGATTCTAGTATTGTATAAAGAAAGTGTATCTCACAAGATGAAAGTCTGCCCCCATCTTTGGTCATGAATTGGAGTAGGAATTGTGCACTCCTCCAGATCTTGTTGGATGGCAACTCCCAGCTTTCCTAGCTAACACAGTGAGTGATGAGGAATGCTGGGAGATTTGGCCTCCTGGGATCTGCTGTGGGTCAGTTCTGCTCCAACTAGGGGCAAATGTCACCACCAACCTTTGTTGGCAAATTGGAAAAAGCAATTAAAAGAAACAAGAAGAGGATTTTTTGATGGCTTTTATCAATGTGTAGCTTAGCATTGCTGAAATTTGGTGCTATGATTTTGGTTGGAGCTGCAAGGAGAAGCTGCAAAAATGGCTATTCTATGAAACAGAATAAGAGGCTTTATTTTGTATTGACCTTTCTACTTTTAATTATAGTTTCTCCTGAGGAAGAGTTTCAGAACTGAACTATATCAGGGTTTTGCCACTAAAACTTTTCTAGTATAGTCAGCCCTCCACATTTGTGGATATGACTTTTACAGATTTGATATTTTGTGGATTTGATTTTTATGTTCTCTCTAAGAATCTCTAAGTCCTCCAGTGTGACTCTGCCAGATGTTGTCCATAGAGGCATGCTCAAGGACCTAAAAATTCTTAGAGGAAAGACTTCTCTAGGCATTTCTAGGTCCTCAGTGTGATTCTGTGGTAAGTTTTCTAGCAGATGTTGACCATACAGTTGCACTGGAGGGCTTAGATTACTAGAGAGGTGTTTTCTCAGGTAAAAAAATTACAGTAGTAATTTTATTTGCATTTTCCCCACTTTCACAGGGGTTCTTTGCTCCTAATCCCAACAAATGTCATGTCCCATCTTCTTGGTGACTGGTATTTTGTTTTTAAATCCCTGTTGATTGACACTGCTCCCCATTTCTATTTCTTGCTTGCTTTTTGCAGGCCGCTTGTCAATGGAGGGGGGATCAATTCACCACTCAGATGGATCAGCATATGGAAGTATGCAAGGCATGCAGCCCTCTTTGTATCATCACAATCATGGACACCATTCCCCAGCACAACAGCATGACTCTCTCAGTAACCAGTCACACCAATTCCAGCCTCCAGTCCACTGCCCAACACCTGTGTGCTGCACACACTGCCTTAATATTCCGCATATGAGTAAAGGACAGCTTCCTCATCAAACCCTGGGCCATCTTCAGTCTTTCCGACAGCCTCCTGAAATGCAACACCACCACCAGCACTTCTCCCTGCAGTATAACTTGCAGCAGCCTGACCGAGAGCAGAGGTGTTCCTTGAGACCCTTAAAAACACTGCAGCCTTGTGCAGAGCAGAAATCTCACCAGGAGCATGATAGCCTATCATCCAGGATGGGGAAGCATATCCAAGACCAGCCAGTGCACCATGCTGCCCACAGCCTTTATGCTTCTCCATCACAGGATGGTCAACAAGGCCAGGCTGGCCATGCCCCACAATTGCCAGCCCCATCTGCTGAGCATAGTCCCACAGTGCCAGTTCAGCTCAGTCCACTGCAGAAGCTAAATCTGACTCAATTGCAGCAGCAGCAGCAACAGCTACAGCAACAGGAACAGCCACTACCTGCACCAGAGCTATCGCCACAACAGTCACCTGCTTCAGGTCTCAATGAGAAGGCACACGATCAAGTGATCCAGCAAAGTTTGGACATCATGCATCACCAGTTTGAACTGGAGGAAATGAAGAAAGACTTGGAGCTGCTCCTCCAAGCCCAGCAACCAAACCTGCAGCTGAATCAGGCTAAGCAGCCCCAACATGTCCAGCAAACAATTGTTGGGCAGATAAACTACATTGTGAGGCAGCCTACTGCAGTACAGCAGCAAAGTCAGGAGGAAACACAAGTAACCCTGCTAGTTCTTTTATAGTTCTTTTATTTCATTTCATTTAATATTTTTCTTCATGATAGAATTCCCCACTCTGAAGATGTGATGTGACCAGAAAGGAAGCTGGTGTTTTTTGGGCAAATATGAAAAAAAAAATTTTTTTCCCCTGGAGCATAGCACAGGGAAAGTTAATAGCAGTCAAAACTCTTTTTGAAAAAGCAAAGGTCTAAATTTGTCATTTTTTCGTGAAACCTGTGCTACTATTGGTTTGTCACTTCCTCCAATTAAACAATGGAGTTTTTTTACTATTAAACAATAATGATAAAGTCTTCATTCAAATATGGATCTACCCAGTGGCAGTTGGTGGGCTACATGTAAATGGGATGGTGAAACCATTCCACATTTTGTTTCAGAATTTAAAGGAATTATTTAAAGCACTGAACTACTCCTCCTCCCATAAGTTTAGCACCATGGATAGCTATTTTACAGCTTTCCACGGGTGTATCCACTGCAGAATTGAATCTGTTCGACACCACTTTAACTGCAATGACTCTATCCTACCAAATCCAGGGATTTGCAGTTTGGTGTGACATTCAGCTTATAAGAGACCTCTGGTGCTTCACCAAACTACAAATCCCAGAATTCTGTAGGATATTCAAGTTATGTTAAGCTGCTTTAATTTTGAAGTATGGATACACTCCAATACCAAGAGCAGATTCATTGTTCCACTGATTTGGGACCAACAATTCACCAATGCATCTGTCTGTCTATTTGTTAATGTCCTTTTTCCTGAAGGGCAGCCAAAGTGATGTATAATATCTAACATTAAAACATTAAAAAAGAGACAAGAAGAAAAGAGGGGGAGCAAAGGCAACAACAGGATGAGCTTCAATAGTTTAGATTAAATGCCTGATAAACATAGTGGAGAAGAGAGAGAAGAAAATCATCACCTTGAACCTGAATTCTAGCAAAAGGGTGGTTTTCCTGGCCAGCTTGTTTCAAAATTGTGGTACCAGCACTGAGGAAGTCCTGTCCTGAATTCCACATATAACAAATGGACAGAAAGCAGGGCCTTCAAAGAAAGGATTGAAGTTGCTCATATTGATAGAGACATTTCCTCAAAAATGTTTGACTAAGTTCTTTAAAGAAAAGTCATAGCTAGCATCTTGGATCAGGTTTAGTGTCACGCAACCAACCAGTACAAGCTAGCTGACACTAATTCATGATCTCACTCAGCAGTTCTTGTTAATAACTGGGCTGAAGCCTCCAAACCATTAGTATGTATAATTAATACAAGGAAATGATCTTGTTGCCACTAATGAATCTGTTGCTTATTTTTGTCTGATAGGTTAATGAAAATTCTATTGAGCCAGAAGCCTCAAAACCAGCACTCCCCCTTGACAGAAATGTGAGTCCATCTATACCTCAGCCATTGGAAGAAGCTATTGTCAGTATTCACTCTCCAGAGACTACTTTGATTCCAGCCAGAAAGGTACACAAAGCCTTTTTTCTCTTTTTAATAAAAGAAAATGTTTCTGTAGTTCTGTATAGCTACCTTGAACACTATCTCTTCTCTACACTTTCACAAGAATTAAGGTTAAGAGTGCTTTAACCTTAAAAAAAATCTTCGCAGAAAAGATTTCTCTTGGCAGAAAAAACCCCCATCTCTTTGGAACAGAGAGTGGAAATATGCACTTAAATAAGCTTTTGAGTTGCTTCTGCTATTTATACACATGCTTGATCATTATTAATGTAGTAGATGATGTGCTAAAAGGCATTTGTAATGCAAATGGGCTTTCGTGCAAAGATACATGTTACATTTCCATTGCAAACTGATAGAAGAACCTTTTCAAGTTCCATCTGTGCAAATGCCCTTGCTTTTCTTCAATCTTTTCCTGAATTGTGATTTGTTTATGTAGGCAAGGATACAAGATAAATATTTTTATGACTCCTTCATAGATAATACTCCCTTCCACCTAAGGTTCTTTTCTTTCTTTTTTAATCTGTTTTCATTATTGCTGTTATTATGCATGAAGGTCATTCCTGTATGGATATAAGCTTCCAACTAATGTACACTGCTGTAGCTGTGATGCTAACAAACATAGCAGGTACATCATGGTGGACATATAGCCAAACTCAGGAAATGATTGTACTGGATACAGATTGCCCTGGAGAAAGAAGATGTAGAGAAGGAGTGATGGCAGCTGGTGATATTTATGGAATGCGAATTTGCACATATGGGGAAGAGCCATAGCTTAGTAGTAGAGCACATGCTTTGCCGACATATGTTGGCATGCCTGACTAAAAGGATCAGGTAGGTTCAGGTGACATCCAAGTACTAACCAGGGCTGACCCCACTTTGCTTCCAAGACCAGAAACATCTGGTGCTTTTAGGATATTTACCTGATGTAATTCTCTATATGAACTGAAGTATATTCTGGTTCAGCTAATTCTTAAATAAAGAATTCTTCAGATTACTCTGTAAATCACTTTAAACACTATGGAAGATGACGAAGATATAGATTTATCAAACAAAATAAATAAATAGCTCAGTCTGGTTTGACCAAAGGTGACCTCTATGCCTTGTAATGGTATTAATGCATTGTCATGGCTTAATTCCAGCGTTAGGGAAGGGTTGATTCAAGGTTACATTTTGGTTTTGGAATGGGTGCATTGTAGCCATCTGGAAATAGATCATATTTCCAGACGTTTCAAAATGAAATACAAGCAGGATTTTTGACTCACATGAATATACATTGCTGTTTGACTGTTTACACATGACTCTTGGGAAATTTATGTGCAGGGATTCTGTGGTTTTATGCCTTAGAATTCCAATGATTGTATATCTCTCATAAGTAGTTTTCTTGGGAATTGCATTTAGCTAAAATGGGTAATATTATAATAATTTCCCAATATAGCCTATGGTTTCTTTCCAAGCATTTAGACCTCCTTGCTTAACCTAGCCCAAAGGTCAAGACAGCAAATATTATACATAGTATAAACTGTTCCAATGTTCTTCTTAGTTTCTGGAGGAGCTTGTGAAGTGATATGGGTGCCATGGCCAGAAGGGATCTCTTAAAAAGCTTTATTGTACACATGGTATCCTTCTCTGGTCTTCTGGATCCAGGCCATGGTCTTTGGGCCAAAACAGATGGCCATGAAGGGGTGGCTTGAAGCCATCCCCACCAAAGATGCCTTGGGACCATGGCAAACACATGCTGCAGTCCCAAAGGCTCCCTCCATCCCTGGCCCAAATAGGAGCAGAAGAGATCTGTTCCTATTTGGGCTGGTTTTGGACTGCCTTAGGCAGCCCTGGTGCCTAATCCTGGGTGGCTTCTGAGTGCTCTGGGGGCATGCGTCATTAAAAAGCCATACCCTGGGAATGGCTTGAAGCCACCCCCAACTGATTGGCTGTGCAGCTTCTGGGAGTCTTGGGGGTGTGCACCATCAAAACCCATGCCCCCATGCTACCCAGAAGCCAGCTTTTATGGCCAGTCTGTATGGGCCTGATGTCAAATCAATCAATCAACCAATACAACTAAGAAGGGTGTATACAAATTAGGCATATTTGCCTGCTAGCAAAGCACTGAGACTTTTTTTTTTTTTGCCCCCTTCTTATTGCTCAATATCCACAATGAATCTGGACTTGAAGAACTTTACAGGAGTTTTAAATGACAGACTGGACAACACTGTGACCCAGTATATCCACTCTGAGCAAACGGAGTTCATCCTATGATGACATCTGGTGGACAAAAGGTTCCACATCTTTGACATTGTGTACAAGAGCAGACAAACAACTTTTGATCATCTTCTTCTTCAGTTCTGAGAAAACTTTAGAATGTATGAAATGACAGCATCTCAAGTATTTACTTCTGAAGATGAATTCCAGTCCTAATTTTTCCTGGTCTATTCAGGATAATTACAACATCATTCTTGCCTGGTAACAGTAAATGACTTTGGCTTTGGTTTTTTTCATCTCAAAAGATGTGCTAGGCAAAGTGGTAATCATTCTGTATTACTGTGGAGCCCTTAGCTAAGGTTATGCAAAACATGGCAAAATTGATTATAAATTGGGCCTTTTCTTTAGTATGGCATGTACATCTCAAAGAAGGTCTCAGTTTTGACATATTGGCAAAGCATCCATCATGATGTAAATATAAATATGATTTCTGAAGTTCAGGCTG
This sequence comes from Urosaurus nigricauda, assembly GCA_034509955.1. Taxonomy (NCBI): domain Eukaryota; kingdom Metazoa; phylum Chordata; class Lepidosauria; order Squamata; family Phrynosomatidae; genus Urosaurus; species Urosaurus nigricauda. The sequence goes on from JAOEGL010000001.1 coordinate 102,800,603, forward strand.
CTCCTGAAAGAATATACAGTTTGTCCAGAAAATTAGATCATGTCATTTCTCTGGACTTTTTGTTTCACGTTTTCATCTAACACTGAACTAACAGCCACTTTTCAGTTAGCTTCACATATACCAAATGGTTCTCTGAAAATTTCTGGTTCATTAGAAAAACCATTGTACAAATGAATGTATACCTAAACCCTTTCGAAAACAAACAACAATTCCACTCTTATTTGTCACCAAAAACTCTAAAGCATAAACTATGACTGATGTATTCCGCATTCAAGAGACCTATGATTAAAATAGGTTTGAGAATTCCAAACCTGAATGCCACATTTTTCAGCAGCTCAATCACCTTTGTTACACAAACAGGACAACATACTCCCAAACACTGGATGCCTCAATTATGAATTATTATCAGGATAGGCTTAAGTGAATATTTAAACATCTTTTCATTAATGATATACTACTAACTAGGAATCACTGGATAAAGAATCTCATTCCTGGATTATCTACTTTGTTCTAACATGTGCATTGTTCATCACTTAGAATAGCCCTGAGCACTGTTTTCTCCTGGAAAATACAAATGTGTACATTGGCTATTAAATTTAAATCATTGACAAAACTCTACCACCTATAAGGAACTTTCAACCAAAAGAACTTTCTATGTACTAATGTGTGCAAATACACTACTTTTCCCAATCATCTTCAAATAGCATAACAGATTTTCACTAACATAATTTAAGGTTTATGCAAATGACACAATGACATCCTTCAAACTAAGGTCCCACTTCTAGTATCTATCTGTTCCTTGTGTTCCTCTTCTGAAGAGTATGTTTTCATACTGAGAGACTGGATAATGCATATAGAAAAAATATTAGATGAACCAGTCTAGTAGAGCATCTAGTCTTCAATAATAATAATAATAATAATAATAATAATAGAAATCCAGTTTACATATCTTAACAGGTAGGATTTAATTCCAGCAAAGCTCACTTAATCTACCCAATTTATAGTCAGTACTGTTGGGAGGACTGTGAACAGAACAGTGTCATTATGTATCTGTGAGTTTAGCTCCAGGTTTTTTGTCAGGAATAAACTCAGATGGGAGGAATTTCTCTTTATTGTGAATGGAGCCAATTGGAGCCAATTCGAATTCACGTGAATTCCTATTGCATTCAGAATGCCTTCAGAATGCCTTCCCATTACCCGAAAATGACTGCCCAATACCCGAAATTGCATGAGATGCTTTAATTCGCAATAACGTAAAACCCATGATTGCGTTTGGAATGCCATTAGATTATACTTCCAATTTCCGACGTCTGATAAGGTCCATAGTAAAACCATACTCCATAACAAAGCATCCTTAGTTTTCTGTGCAGAAATTACTTGAGAATGTTTGGAAGATAGGTCTGCCACCAAGGGTTGTAACTATTTGGCTGTATCTGAGGGCCTGGGTCTTCAGAAGGGCCTACCAATCCTGGCACCACTGCTGCTATAGTCGTTTATCTCCCTTCAGTTTCTGGCCAGACTGACTTGTCAAGCAGGTAGTGATGGTGCTCATGCAGTTGCATTTCCAGCCAACTGTTGCTCCTGCTCTGGCACTAAATGTAATAAGTTTGAAGAAAGCTGTGCACCCATACTTATTTATGTCTAATGCCATAAATGCTCTATGGGGCATGAACATGGCTATTGCTTGGCTCACTTTTTCCAGCTGATAATGACTAGGCTATCACAGCGGTAGATGAATCCGAAGAAATACATGGTGGATATGGCGACGTATGTACTACCAGGAGTGGCAACCGAATTGAGACTGTTGTCAGCCCTGCTGGATGACGATTATGATGTATAAATGTACTCAATAGGTTCCACAGACTTTAACAGAAAAATTATGCAATGGAGATCTGATTTTTATTAAATACATGGCACACTTTGAAGATGATAATATTGTTCTTATGAAATATAGGCATGATGATACACATGCTTTTCACACCTCTTTGAAGCTGCTCCTTCATTTTTCAGTTTGCCAGTTTAGTTCCAACAGACAGTCCCTTTTCTGCAAGTCCACAGATTATCTGTAGGTCTGATGGATCACTCATTTTTCTGCATTTAAATAAATTTAATACAGAGTAAATTAGAAACAAATGCAAAAGAAATTAACCACACATATGCCTATCTTCTCACTCAGTGACTCTGGCATTTGCAGAGGCACAGAAATTTCCCATCCCTGCCATAAATGTTCTTTGTGAATCTGATTAAGGGACTACATGCACTTTGTTGCATTTTGCTGTGCTGCTAGGTGGGTGAATAGTATAGTTCATGTAGAAGAGCTCTGGGAGTTGTAAGGAGACTAATACATCAGACGAAGCCAAGATCACCACTGCTCATTTATGCTGTGATCATTATCACAATGTCATTCTTTATGCTTTACATCTGTGTGAGCATTCATGTCTATTGGTGGCACTTCATAAGCAATAAACAACAAAAGCGAATAAATGTTTGTGTATGAATAAAATTTCTTACATTTTCATGAAGGTGTTTTGTTTTTCATTGCTTTTATTTTTTTTTAAAAAAAAAAAACCCTTGAAGTAACTATTGCAACAACAAAAGATTGTCAAGAGATACCAGATCATAATATCATAGAATCATAGAAATTTAGAGTTGGAAGAGACCACAAGGGCCATCCAGTCCAACCCCCTGCTGTGCAGGAACTCCCAATCAAAGCATTTCCGACAGATGGCCATCCAGCCTCTGCTTAAAAACCTCCAAGGAAGGAGACTCCACCACCCTCCGAGGGAGTGTGTTCCACTGTCGAACAGCCCTTACTGTCAGGAAGTTCCTCCTAATGTTGAGGTGGAATCTTTTTCCCTGCAGTTTGCATCCATTGTTCCGAGTCCTGTTCTCTGGAGCAGCAGAAAACAAGCTTGCTCCCTCCTCAATGTGACATCCCTTCAAGTATTTAAACAGGGCGATCATATCACCTCTTAACCTTCTCTTCTCCAGGCTAAACATCCCCAGCTCCCTAAGGCGTTCTTCATAGGGCAAGGTTTCCAGACCCTTCACCATTTTAGTCGCCCTCCTTTGGACCCGCTCCAGTTTCTCCACATCCTTTTTGAATTGCGGTGCCCAGAACTGGACACAGTATTCCAGGTGGGGCCTGACCAAAGCAGAATAGAGTGGCACTATTACTTCCCTTGATCTAGACACTATACTTCTATTGATGCAACCTAAAATTGCATTGGCCTTTTTAGCTGCTGCATCACACTGTTGACTCATGTTCAACTTGTGGTCTACTTGGACTCCTAGATCCCTTTCACATGTTGTCTCATTCAGCCAGGTGTCCCCCATCCTATATCTGTGCATTTCATTTTTCCACCCTACGTGTAAGACCTTACATTTCTCTGTGTTAAATTTCATTTTGTTAGCTTTGGCCCAGCTTTTTAGTCTATTCAGGTCATTTTGAATTTTGATCTTGTCCTTTGGGGTATTAGCTACTCCTCCTAATTTGGTGTCATCTGCAAATTTGATAACTAGGCTCTCAATACTGTCATCCAAATCCTTAATAAAGATGTTGAATAGCACTGGGCCCAGGACAGAACCCTGTGGCACCCCACTTGTCACTTCTTTCCAGGATGAAAAGGAACCATTGTTGAGCACCCTTTGGGTTCGGTCAGTCAACCAGTTACAAATCCATGTAACGGTTACCTTGTCTAGTCCACATTTTACAAGCTTGTTTGCAAAAATGTCATGGGGAACCTTGACAAATGCCTTACTGAAGTCAAGATATACTATATCCACAGCATTCCCTTCATCTACCAAGCTGGTAATTTTATCAAAAAAAAAGAGATCAGATTTGTCTGGCATGACTTCTTTCTCTGAAACCCATGTTGGCTTTTTGTGATTATGGAATTATCTTCCAGATATTCACAGACTCTCTGCTTAATGATCTGCTCCAGAATCTTTCCTTGTTCTGTGTCAAGCACCTAAATCATTCCATCTTTCAAACTAAGAAATATTTTCACAGAAAGTGGACTGGGAACTGAGAACCAGTGGTACTGTAATATTCTTTGAAGAGGGATTTTTAGATGAGGGGTGGGGAACATGCAGCCCTCGAGTTATTATGGGACCACAGTTTCATCAGCCTTAGCCTGCGTAGCCAATGGTGAGAGTTGAAGGGAGTTGCAGTCTGGCTATATCTAGAGAGTCACATAAACCAACATCCTTGTTTTAAATAGTGAAGTAACAGGGATATGATAGGAAATCTATACATTAACTGTTGGGAAAAGTACATTTCTAGTGTCTTCCTGTCTCCTGATTAGTTTCCCCACAGAGACAATTCATCTGTTATTTGAGAGTCTTAAAACTGACTGAATACAAGAAACATGCAATCTATTACTCCTTAGGGAGAAAGTACAGTAACTTGTCAAACTAAAATAAATTTACATACATTAGTAGAATTCTCCCTCCCACCAAGAATGACTGCTAGCTTATTCAGATTAATGGTCTTACAGTATGTTAGACAGCATTCTGAATGATATCAGCAGGACTGTAGCTGGAAATGTTGAGTTGGGCTGGCCTGAGGAGAACAAAAGTTGTCCAAATAATTAAATGAATTAAATGAAAGCAGGGTATGATGACCATAAATACTTAATCATTAAATAGGCTGTACATAACCTCCACTGGGAAATAATATGTAATATGGTCGATCAATGGCTAACCAGTTGAGATCATTAGCCTGTCCATCTTTGCTCTCCAACCATGGGGAGACTTGAGCTTCCATGCCTCCAACCATGGCTATGGGCCTCCATCTCCCTCCCTTCCCTACTGGGCTGAATGTCAGCTTTCTGGCAGAGAGTTTTCCCTTCCCAGTTAAGATTCTTTAAAGCCCAGGAGAGTTAAAATATGTGCTTTCTCAGTGACTTTTTTTTGTGGTTTGGTATTTGAGGCAGCTGTGTAAAATTTGGATTTTTCTCATTAGAAACAGAAGAGAGGAACTAAGGATAAGATACTCTTAAGTAGTGGTTGTGTGGGAGAACTTCAGAGGAGCTCATAATAGTAGTAGTATCAGTAGCTGCAGCAGAAGCAATTATTATTAATAATAATATCCATATCCTGTTCACTGTTGCTATTAATTGCTGTCAGGTTGGTTTTGGTTTATGGTGACTCTGTGAATGAGAGCCCTCCAAGATATTCTTGCATCAACTGTCTCGCTTAGATTGTGCAAACTTAGGGCTATGGCTGATTGGTTCTATCTACCTGTAACACAGTCTTCCTCTTTCCCACTTTAATAAGCATTGCCACCTTTTCTAATGTGTCATGTTGTCTTATGATATGGCCAAAACATGATACCCTCAGTTTCATCATTTTGGCTACTATTTTATGTTGTTTTTATTTTTCTTTTTGTCTTTTTTGTTAGTACATGGTATCTGTAAAACTCTCCTCCAGAACTGATTTCTCTTCCTGTCAGTTTTCACAATCACATATAGAAATCAGAAATAACAATGACATGGATCATTAAACTGAAAATTCTACATAGAATTTTCCTGTACTTTGAGAATTTTTTGGAAAAACTGTTCCTGTGACATTTGGGGTTCTTAAATCTCATGCTGAATATTAGAAACATGGTTTTGTAAGATATGAGTCAAGATTTATGCAGTTCTGAAGCAGCAGACCTTTTATAGAACAGTTATGGGGATTTGGATTTCTAAATTCACCAATTACTTCAGTAACTCTTGGTTCAATCTGAAAACTGGCAAAGCTGTTAAATACATATTGAAGATGGAAGAAACATCCTACCAGACTGCTACATTAGTGTAACAACTAAATTCTTGACCTATGATGTCAACAGGAAAGCATCTTTCTGACCTTATCTTGGTGACACTGCCAAAAGCAGAATGTACCATCTCCTTATTCTGACAGTACAAGAGACAATACTATCACCAAATTTATGCCGGGAAGGGAAAAGATCCCCAGACTCAGATTGCATTGCTCTCTTGATTTGTCTCTAAAAGACATATTCTGCAGATCCAGTACTTCTTGGTTACAGATCCAGTACTTCTTTATCTTCATCCCTGGTAACTTGTTTTTATAATCGTGTTGCAACTGACCTGAACTTTGCATAATCAAACTGTTTAGCTTTTGTTTTTTTTAATAGTTGGCAGCCCTAAATGTCGAGCCAATGGCATTGTGCCAGTGGCACACAACATTTGCTGCACTATAAGAGGTTTAAAATGGTTAGGAGAAGGTCCTTCAGATGTGAATGGTTGTAGAGATCCTGTGGCATTGGATAAGTTATCTAGCACGCTACCATCTATCCCAAGGAGTCAGGGGAATCAGTTCATGTTGTATTCATTACATTAGAAATATTTCACAGAGCCTTATCACACTAGGCTCTTCTCCCACTAAACAGTACTGTTTTCAAAGTCACAATGTAATCAGAATTGCTGTCTTCCCTATCACACTTCAGCAACTTTCTGGCAATGCAGCTTTTGTTCACACTAAAACCCTTACTGCACACAACATTCGGCACTACCCACCAACTACCACCCTTTTTTCCAGTTTGGGACGTGTGTGTATGTGTGTGTGTGCGCACACACACACACAAATTGATCCAGAAGCAATCTTATGTTTAAAAAGATTTTTACCTTACATGTTCAGGTGTTTGTATCTGAAAGAGTGAGTGAGAGAAACGGCACTGTTAGCATAACATACCATTATAGTGCTGTAGTGACAGAACAAAACCAGAAAGGAAGCCACTGTGGTAAAGTTTTGTGGGCAAAGTTTTGGCTTCTGACAAACCCCAGGGTGGGGGTGGGGTGAGCAGTCATTTGGCAAAGTTTTTTTTTTTAACAGAGATTTTTTAAAAAGTTTCTCACAGTTACTTTGCCAATTGAAATCTCTACTCAATTTCTCCTCCTTCTCCCCTGATCTTGTTTCCCCAGTGACAGCATGCCCACTAACCACCTCTGACTACTGAAAATTATAATTAAAGCAGAATTTAACTTTTGCACTGAAAATCATAGCAGAATGGTTGTGGGAAAGGTCATTAACAGATTCTTTTTTCTTTCTTTTTTTTTTAGTCAGCAAAAATAAAGAATTTCAAAATGGTCTTGTGTGGGAGAATAACAGGAGTGCAATGGCATCATGAGTTAAGCCTCACCAAAGGAACAGCTGTCCTGCTCTAGTTTCAATTTACCTGCCTTGTGAGATAAGGCTCACATGTGTCTTGATTCGCAAAGCTTACTTCCCTGTTTCCCCCAAAATAAAACATCCGCTGAAAATAAGACCTAGTACATCTTTGGGAGTAAAAATTAATATAAGACACTGTCTTATTTTGGGGGAAACACGGTTGTTTAACCCAAAACAAGATAAATAATATATGATACTGTTCATTCTATTGGCTGTTTCCTCTTCTTCCACGGTAAAACTAGCTCTATTTTCTTGGGGGTGTATTTTTTTTTTAAAAGAGAGAGTGACAGACCTATTCCCACACCCATCTCCATCCCATACACAGCATAGGCTCTGCTTAGGGCACTTTCCTTGGGAAAGCTAAACTGAAATGATTGGAATATAAGTGTAGGTTTTTGGTGTACTCTGAGTTAAACTTTGGTTACATGGATTTGAATTAGTGCATTTTTTAACCTTGCAGCATAATGAGCTGCCAGGGGGATTGCTCCACTTAGCAGCATCCTTGGTTACTTTGCAGCCATTTGCTCTCAGTAATTTCTCTGCAATTGTAAAGAAATGGGGTAGCTTTAACAAATCCCAAGGCCAGACTTTGAGAAAAGGTAGGCATTTCCATTTCCATCTTCCTCTTTAGTTTATAATGCATGTTGGCATGGGGAGCTTAATTTTTAATTCTGATTTTCGGCATGTTGTCCACAGCCCTTTTTTGTTGTTAAAAAAAAGGAAAGAAATACTGTACATAGGGCTGTCATTCCCTGCACCCCACACCCTGGTGTAATGTTCCTGACCTTGTTGCTCTGTATATTGAGTAATATGACATGGAAAAAACCAGCAGGAAAAGCCTTTCCCATCACTTATCTTCAGCAACAGAACTTCCTATTATATTTTTGTATATCAAGATGCTATTAGTGGTAATGACTAGCAAGACATGGCAGAGACAAAGGTGGTAATAACTGCAATTGCTCAGATAAATGTGACAGCAATGGCATGGAAACAGTTTTGTTTTGTCTTTTAAAATAAAGATCACAGTTGCCAGAATGCTGCAACCTCTGCAACTAATACTTTAATGTGTTAGGAGCTGTACAGAAAATATGGTGGTTGCTTTCACAAAGTGATTGTGGAGAATTTGGGGATGGGTAAAGAAGTGGGAATTGGGGAGGAGTGGTGACAAAAGCACATAGACAAAAGCAAAGATATGTAATGACACAAATTGACATGATTGCAACATAGTTTTGCAGAACCACAGTATGACAGCCTCTACAATAAATGTTTGCTGTGTTCACGGAATGAAATGTTGATGCTTTTTTAGAAAACTCTGTGCTATTAAAATGGCAAAGATTCATCCTGTATTATCCAGTACAGCAGAAACCTCTAGGGAAAAAGAGATTCCTCCCTCCCCTCCCCCTCACATCCCTTGCTAATGGCAAAAGGAATGATTATTTTGGGGAGAAAATTAATAGGATCTTGATGAGCCTTACTCCCAGAGCATTGTTCACTTCACACTTGACAGCAGCTTTGTGGATCAGAGTACTGAATATGTCAATTACTTACTAGGATTTTTAATATATATATACAGTACACACACACAGTATATATACACACATATTTTTTACCAAAAGATCATAATGTTTTCTCATTATTAAAATAACCACAACATTAACTTTTGCCTCTGAGGAGGAACAGATGGCAGTGTGATGGCCTCATTTTTCCTTTCATTTCTTTTTAGTAAGATTAGTGTTTTATACTGACTGGTGCAGTCTATTATATTCTCTTCATACTTTTCCTGTATCTGGTGCAGTAATAAGGGAAAATAGAAACTCATTTCTATGTAGAACTTAATCTCTTGAAAGGTATTAGTTATTTCAAATACATCAGGTGATCTTGCAAAGACCTGCGCTTTGCAGCAATGAAGTTGCCAGGAATCTTTCTCTTAAGGCATGACATCAGACTAGCCCTGCCTCAACCGTGTGACAGCAATACACTTTTGACATACAGGCAATGGTCCTCTGGCAAGGTTTAACTCTGTGACTCCAAAAATATGGGATGTAACTACAGTACTGTGTTTCCATAGTAGGAAAAAGTGATAATCTCCTTAGATTTAGAAGCACTATTCTCACTTGCTAGCCTGTAACAACCCCCCTCCCGTTAATTGTCATGTATTGTATGGGAAGTTAATGTTGAAGGATGGACCTCATCTGCCCATTCCAAAAGTGTGTGAATCTTTGTTCTGAAACCTTCAAAACATTTTGCGCATCTGGTGTCGTGGGCCCAGTAGCTCTTCTTTTCCCCTGAGGGGCTAGAGCCTCTCTGTATCCCTGTTTTCTCTTGAGAATAGTAGGATTGGGCCCATTATGAACACCAGCCCAAAGGTTCCATAGGTAATTCTCCTCTCCCATTGAAACCAAAAGACAATGGGAGGAACAGGCAAAGGGGTTTTCTGGAAGACACCCCACTCTCAATACAGGAGGATATTAAATATGTACAGTTACATGGAAAGCTTGGGAGTTAGGATGGTTACACAACAGGTACATATAATAAACATTTTGTGTACTTACAAAAAGCCAGTACAGTTTCAGTTAAGTAGTGGCTGGTAATAAAGGGTGTTTGTTTCTTTGTCTTTATTTTGAACTTTTAATAGGTGGGGTTGACATTCATTTAAATAAAACATTGTGGATTAATTTTGTGTTTTAATGATTTAGATTAATTTTAATCAATTAGATCAATCCTTTAAGTCTACATATATATTTGCATATAAGGAGAGACAACAGTTACACTGTTTTTAGTTGGTCAGTCTGTGCATTGGAGCACATTTAGACTGGCATCCTGTTAGCTAGTTATGATAGTATAAGTCCAGTCCAATTTGTGCTGTTGTTACTAGCTTTTTTGGTCAAGTGAGAATTCTCTGCATCCACCACACAACAACCTGGGTCTTGCTCTGGGAGAAAGGTGACATAAAAATCAATGAATCAGATAATATGCTTCTCAAACCTATGTTTTCTTTGTTGGAGTTCCCCTTCCCCAACATGGCCATTTACTGTCAGTTGGAGAAGCATCCAGTTGTGTTCATGTATCATTCTCCAGGACCATTAAAGGAACCCCGGGTGATCCCGGAGGATGCCTGTTGTTGTATGTTCAGCTATAGAAAAGTAGCTGTACTAGTTTATACTGGTTATTAAATTGGGAGAGCTGCTGCAGAAAAAGGATGGTATTTTAAGCAAGGGGATTGGATAGGAGGTGTATTATAGATATGCATGTACTGTACATTACATCTGCCAATCCAGGGTCTCAGCCATGATCTTAGAAGAGGCATGCTTTCCTTGATAAGAGAAGGAATGGTCCAAAACATACTGCAGAAATAATCCAGTTTGAGACTGCTTTAACTGCCCTGGCTCAGTTAGGTTAGGGAATCCTGGGAACTGTAGTTTATTGTGGCACCAGAGCTCCCTGACCGAGAAGGTTAACTGTCTCACAAAACTACAGTTCCCAGAATTCCCTTGCATTGAGCCAGGGCAGTAAAAGCAATTTCAAACTGGATGATTTCTGCAATGTGTTTTGGACCTATGCCTCTTCTAGGATGCTACTTGCTAGCTATTGGTTTTATAAATATTTGCAGTTCATTAAAAATGCTGATAGACCATGGTATCTATTAAATCAATTATAATATTTTAACTGAGAAAGTTCTCTTGTAAATCAATTATTCTTGTAAATATTCCAAATATTTTGTTAACAACATAAGTCATCACAAGGGTGTTAAAATAAGGATATATAATAATGTAATGAAAATGTGAGAACTATCCTGTTCATGAATTTGTATCTGTATGTACACCGAGATGTAAATGGTTCTCTTTTTCAGCGATCAGCTTCCCTGGGCTTTCCAGATGCTTTAGATATGGACTTGTCTTCTGCAAGGGTTTCCAAGTCATCTGACCCACAGGCTAAAGAAATCTCCAGTGTAACATCTGGCCAGTCCCAGAGTATGCCAATTACCTCTGATGTGCCACCTGAAACTGTGCCTCATTATAGCCTGGCATTGGATAGGAGTACAAACGATCTGGCCTTAAACAAGATTGACCACATAGCAACTGGTGGAATGCCACTGGTGAGCACAGTGTGCAAGGTAAGAACTGTTGATGCACTGGATAATTTCTTTCACTGGAAACATTGTAGGAACAATCATTCTTTTTAATATCATAAAACACCATATTTGATGGAATCTCTCTATAGAATTGAATAGTGCTTACAGAAGATGATAGTTTATATTCTTGTGAATGTTCCATATATGCATATTTCCCCATGCAACCTCAGAATTTTGGAATGCAAGAGACTAACTATTGGCTTTGATGCAGGTAACTTATCCCCAGTGTGTGCATTTGCCCTCAAACCATCTGTGGACCTCAGGCATCCCAGTGAATTTTAAGGAGTTTCCTTAGGGAAGGAATACGCAGATATGGCTTGCCATTGAGTTCATTTCAAATGCAACCCACAGCACCTAGTAAACCTTGTTCCCCACCCAAATAGTAACCAGACCTGACCTTGGTTAAGTTCCAAGATCAGACAAGAGCTGACGCGAAATCTTTGGTATGGATTTATAAAACAACTGGATCACTTGTTTTTCATGTTCAAAGAGGCTTGGGGGGTTGTGTCCCACAAACAGCAGCTTTCCATGTCACATATTAGCTTTAGTGAAACTGTGTGTGTGTGATTTAAAAGTGTGTTTGTGATATGGCATATGTGTCAGTAGTTTCAAAGTCCTTTTTAAAAAAAATAATAATAAAATGTGGATTGTACAATTTGTATTATGTACTGTGTAATAAAAAATTAATTTAAAAAAGTTTCAAAGTCTTTTTGAATAGTGATAAAATAACTTTTTAGATCTCAACCTCTGCATACATACACTCTTCAATAATGCCATTCTGCTCCTCTGTTGTTATTGTTATTTTGCCAACATTAATGTGTTAAAAAGTTTCAATGTTGTTGTTTTTGTTAAAAGCTGGAAAGTGAAGACTTTGCTTCTACAAGTTACTGTCTTGGAAGTGACTCCACCACTACAGAGTCAAAAGACATTGATGCATTAGCTCTTCCTATGCACAATATTCTGGAAGAACCTATTAATCTTTCAGTGAAGAAGACTCAGCCATGTGTCCCTCCTCCCATAGCCATCACCAAGACTGATTGTATGCAGTTACCAAATCCAAGACATAGTGAAGGTAGAAGTTTTTCCTTATCTTCTTTTGTATTTTCAAAATCATCTAACATTTTCAATTGTGTGTTGTGTGTTTTTCAGGATTACTGCTAAGGTTATGTGCTCTGTTCCTGATATCACAAAACTAGCTATGTTTTCCATAGCTATTCTGAGATGATAACCACAATATTTGCCTGTAATAAACAACTCCCTGCCTGCTAGGTCTTGCACAATAGTTCACATAATAGTGCCACTACCACAGTTTCTTCTGTTACTGCATCCCTTCTTCTAGTTGTTAGAGTGCTGCATATACTTTGTTTGATATCCACAGGTTGACAATTTGCTTCTAGACTTAGTTAAAGGGCATGACTTTGACCTTTATTTGCCACTTAGCAGTGAAAACATGGCTGGGTTCAGGTTGGCTGATCTGAAATGCTATGATTTCTAGGATACTATCTTGTTGTATGTTGCATAATTTTGTTTAAAATAATTGTGGCAGTTTTTAATGTTGCTGTTTTTAATAAGATGATGCCTGTTATGCTATTGTAAGATTATCTGACTATCTCCTGGTAGAAAACCAGAAGACACACATTGAACATTTTGTTCTAAACTGGAAGAGCACAGTTTGATGCTTATGCCTTTCCCAGTGAAATATGGACTAAAAAGTGCTCAGGTTGGACATGGTTATCCTATTATTCAGAGCCCATTTAATCCCTGAATTCTGACAAATCCAACATTTTCTTCTCCAGCAAAAATGAATATTTTTTCATATGTAGTAGGAGCATAAAATGCATTATATTTTTAGAGTGGTGATAAAAGTAAGTGAAAAAATGCAGATTATAATATGAAACCTAAATCCATAATGTACCTATTAAATTATGTAGACAAAACAACTATTGCAATAGGATAGATTTTGACAGGTTTGATATGAGCATAGTATTTTGTTATAAAAAGAATCAAATATAGTAGTATGAAATTCTATGTTTCCTGGGAAAGGGGCTCCCAAGTGCCATACGTTAATACAGTCGGCCCTCCTTATCCACAGTTTTTTTATACACGGATTCAAGCATCCACAGCTTAAAAATATTCAAACAAAAGTATAAATTCCAAATAGCAAACCTTGATTTTCCATTTTATTTAAGGGATGCCATTTTGCTCTGCCATTATATTTAATGGGACTTGAGCATCCATGGATTTTGTTTTCCACAGAGGATCCTGGAACCAAACCCCAGCAGATAACAAGGTCCCACTGTATAGACTGTTCCCGTGCATGAACAGGGAGGGAAGTGCTCTATAGGAATTCTACACACAGGTGGTGGCAGAAAGCTATGCTGCCCCGACAGTATCAGGAGAAATTCCAGTGACAAGACAAGCGATTCCACCTAAACATTAGGAAGCACTTCTTGACGGTAATAGCTGTTTGAAAGTGGAAGGAACTGCCTCAGAGGATGATGGATTCCCCTTCCTTGGAGGTCTTTAAACAGAGTTTGGATGGGCATGCCTCAGAAGTGCTTTAGTTGCATATTCCTGTGTGGCATGGGATTGGACTACCAAATCTATATTCTGTGATTCCTATGACTCTAATCATAGGAAACCTCAGATTCCTCACTCTTTGGATGTGATTCCATGACAAAAAAAAAAAAAAAAAAAAAAAACATCTTAGCCCTGCAATAATTTTTTTAAAAAGAAAAAAAAAAGCAGGAGGAAAGAAAAAAAACCTCTCTTGCTTCCATTGTGAGCAATATGAGCCCAGTAAAGCTTAGGATGTGATGGTTCTTTAACCATGGACTCCATCCCTGTCAGTCAAGTAAAACCACTCTTAATCAGTACAAAGGAGACTATGTATGCCAAAATGTAACCATTATTTTGGTCAGGCTTAGTTCCCTGATATTTCATCCATGTTCTTCTCTTGCAGATTGCCATAATTGTGAAGAGAAGCATTTTGATATGGAAAATAAAAGCAATCAGAGCAACAGGTAATCAAATTTCATGAAAATTTCATACAAAATGATGGAGGTGGAATAATCACTCCCTCCAGCTTTAGCCCTGGTGGCACAGTGGTTAAATGCCTGTACTGCAGCTACTCACTCACAAACCATAAAGTTGTGAGTTCTCTACTAGCCAGGGGCTCAGGCTCAACTCAGGCTTGCATCCTTCTGGGATCACTATAATGAGTACCCAGCCTGTTGGGGACAATTAGCGTACACATTGTAAACCACTTAGGGAGTGCTTAAGTGCATTGATAAGTGGTACAGAAATGTACTTGCTTTTGCTACTTGCTATTTGCTTATTGCTATTGCCTTATATTATTTTGTAGCTGAAGAAGAAATACAGAAGTAGCTATGAGGAGAGTGTGTACTTTACACACAGCTTTACTATCCTGAGGTTTTTATTTTATTTTATTTTATTTTATTTTATTTTATTTTATTTTAATTACTTGTGTAAAACAGGAAAGTATTTTGGGAGCCTCCGCCCCCGAACTATAACTAATATTACTAATATTAGTACTACTATTACTATTATTATTACATATCTAATAGTCAAGTAGTCCCAGTACTGTAATTTACTAGACTCTCAATGTATTTTTTAAAGTAACTTTCCGAAGTCTAGTCTTATCTTTCCCATCCTAAAGCTAACACCAGTGGCCAATGGGAAGCCAATACAGGAAGTATATGGTAATAATACAAGTAAGATAAAGGGCTGATCTTTCATAGCACTGATGAAATCAATCCAGTATTAAACATTGTTTATTAGAGCTTGTGCCAAAGAGGTGAAAATCCCTTACGTGAGACTAGAACGACTGAAGATACACACATCAGAGTCTGGAGAGCTTCCAGTATTTAAACTACAGCCACAGAAGAATGAACATGATGGGACTTTCCTACTGATAATTGAATGTGGTACTCAGTCTTCAAGCATGGCTATAAAGGTAAACTCATCTCAGCTGATTTGATTTCTGTCTGTCCCTCCTTCCATTCTCACATATGCTTAAATTCTGACACATATGTTTAAATTCTCTGATGACCTTGATCAGAGAATTTTATTACAGTGATACACTTAACTGCAGGTGATAGTGGGTGCATCTACACTGTAGAAAGGCAGTTTGATGCCACTTTAACTGTAGCTCCATCGCATGGAATCCTGGGATTTGTAGTTTTACAAGGTCTTTAACCTTCTCTTCCAAAGAGTGCTGGTGCCTCCCAAAACTATAGATCCCAAGATTGTGTAGGATGGCACCATAGAAGTTAAAGTGGTATCAAATGGCATTATTTCTACAGTGTAGATATACCCAGTGACATCCATTATCATATCTCATGTCTCCATTAACATATTTCTTGATATTTTCATGATGGGTCAGAGAACGTTTTTGTCTCTGGATGCCATTCGGCTATGCGAGATCAGGGTTCAAATTCCCCTCTCAGGTATGAATCTCTGGGTGACCTTGTGCTAATTACTGTCTGCCTTAACATCTCATTAGATGAGTTTTATGAGAGGACAGTGGGGAAGAAGTGAGCAATGATATAACATACAACAAGCAAATGGATCAAATTATCTCAGCTTAAGTGGAAGATTCATATTTATAAGGAGCCATAGCTGCCCGTTGACCAGAGCAGAACTTTATGATTTGGAGGTCCCTGTGGGCAGAAGGGGGAAGTCTTTTCTCAGTTCCTTGAAGCCCACATGTTTCTCAAAATCTCTCTGGAGACTACAGGTGCTTCTGCTGAGAAAAAGAAGAACTTGGAAAAATTGTAACTCTCACCCCCCCCTTCTTCCAGTGGATTTTGTTCCATCAGGAGTCCTGTTCATGAAGAGGCAGATCTAGATCCAACCCATTTTCTGTTGTTGGAGGGTCTTAATCCTTGACCCAGAAGGAATATTAATGGTGTTTGTTACATTGAAAGGCAAAATTCTTCAAGCTGGAAGATGGAAGTTGTTAGGAAGTCTCTTACTTAGGGGAATTATAATTAGCTCAAAATATGCAGAGAGGAAGACCCTAACAAAGTCTTATGCCAGAATCGCAGTTCCAGTATTGTCTACCAGAGGTCCACTGACAAACCCCAAGTCCAAATGAGTCCAATGAAAATACTCAGTTTATTGGGGAGATAAATACCACACACAGCAAATGGGGGCACACACACACACACACACACTCATGTTCAATGCTAGTGAAAACGGAGGGGTAAGATTGGGAGTTAGGTTTGAGAGAGAGAGGCACCGCTGGAATACTACCTTAGAAGTCTTCTCCAGGAAGCCTGATAGATGTGGATGAGGATGATGGACATGACTGCCAGGATGAGGGGAAATAGGCCACAGGAGCTATGAGTATAGGTCAAACTGGCGTGGACCAGCTTACACTCTGAGGATAGCATCAACAGGGGATTCAAACTCATGGTCTTTTATAGGGCTAAACGTATCCGGGGGCTACTAGATAGTCTTAGACAAAGGTGTTGATTGCCTGGGCTTTGTTAAACCAAGAGCAAATAATGTGTGTACAATGCACTTATGTTTGGACACAATTCAGAGGAGCAGCTGACTTAATGGCTGAATCATTAAGTTAATCACTGGCTCATCAGATATGATGCCAAGGGTATTGTCTTACCTGGGAGATGTGGAAATGTGTGTTTGGTGACTCCCAAACTTCCTATAGAGAACTTCCACTAATCTCATCTCTAGGGGCCCTGCTGGTCTTTCCAAGGCAATTTATTGTCTTGCCCAGTGGTTTCTCTCCCTTTGCGGGCCTTCTAGGAGGTCAGCTAGGGGTCATGGCACAGACCACATGTTCCCAAAATTTTATTAAAAGCATATTTCGTAACAAAGTAAAGGACATTTTCAAATGTCTTTCACAATAAATATAGCTGATGGAAGAAGAAGGGGCATGCCTCCATTCAAGCTTTAAAATCTCACCTTTACTAATTAGTTGGTTAATCTATTGATTAAACCAATTAAAACTTCAGGCATAATTTTAATGAACGTAACTGGGGACAATGCAAATATACTTGAAATTTCAATATCCCCACCAGCACACAATTGGAGGGAATTACTGCATTTAATGTGCAATGATTTACTGAAAAGCTATGAGACTTAAATCTTTAATCCCAGATGCAGTAAGGACATTTGCCTTGAGGCCTTTATTCACTGCATTCCAGCTTCTGCAGTATTTCAAGTGCTGTGCATGAAAAGAAAATGTTTCGTAATTGAGACTTCATATTTCATTCAAGGTCAATCAAGGAAATCCACCTGAAAGACTGAATCCCAAGTCTGAGAACCTGGAAGAAAGAAGGATCCCTACAAGCCAACCACCTGAGCAAACATCACTTCCTTTTGTAGATCATAGGCTCAGTAATAGCATGAAAAAATCAGTGCGTTCAGAGGAAGACCATCCCATTGAGAATGAGGACTTCTGTGCTGTGTGTCTGAATGGAGGAGAACTATTGTGCTGTGATTACTGCCCAAAGGTGTTTCATCTCTCATGTCACATCCCTGCTTTGCTCAGTTTCCCTGTGTGAGTATATAATAGTATATAAGCTGCTCTGAGAGCCTTAAGGGCTGAAGAGTGTGGTATAAATAATAATTAACTAACTAAATAAATACATGGAGGATTAACTGGTTCAATTAGATGCATGGATACATATGTTTGAGACTCACAGGGCTCAGTTCTTTATATCGAGACCAGTTTGTACTACTTATCCTTTTAAGATCTCTGTGTGGGTTTTATTGTTCATTTTAAGCTTTTGGAATTGCTCTGCTGCCAGATATGACAGTGATCATCAGGCTGTCCTTTAAGGAGGGAATCAACACCAAAAGGCTGTGTAGAAACTTTGTTGCGTACCTTCAAATAATTTCTGACACATGATCACCCTAAAGTGAACTTATCATGGGGTTTTCTTGACATGATTTGTTTAGAGGGAGTTTGCCATTGCCTTCCTCTGAGGCTAAGAGAGAGTAACTTGCCCAAAGCCACGCAGACAGTTTTCATGGCTGAGCAGGGATTCAAACCCTGGTCTCCAGAGCTGCAGTACAAAACTCTAACCATTACATCATTCTGATTCCCATTACTACTGTGCTATTGGGATTAGCTGTAAATTCCTTCACTAGTGAAAACAGAATTTAGGGAATTGTCTTGGGAACGAGAAGATGACAAAGGCAAGAGAAAGCTGGATCTTGCAAAAATACCTTTCAGACCTTCGTTAAAACTAGTGACACTCATTAAGCTGCAGTGCCTCTGGTTATGCAGCTCCTTGTCCTAACTCTAGAATAAGAACTAATATTGGAAGCTGCATACCAAATCAAATCACTGTCTAAATCAAGATCTTTCCCACTCCTAGTTGGAGATTTCTGACTGGTGATAATGAGCCATAAATGTATTGTACATGCAATACCTGACCTCTGTCATTGAGCAAGAACCTCTTCCCTATGCCATATGCCAAGCACAGGCACACACAATATTTCCCCCTTATAACATTTTTGAGGGGCACATGTAGTCTGTGGGCTGCATACAGTCTGTGGGCTGATCACCCCCAGGAAATTACAATTTAGGCATGGGATAGTTTAGGAACAGCTTGTATTTATACCTGCACCATATTTTAAAGTTGAACACATTAAGTTCTAAAGAGTGCATGATCTACGTAGATATACAGTATCCATCTCAATGGGGCTCCTTTGCCTGAAGCAACCTGTAAAAAAAGAATTCTTCTGCCACAGAATAATTGAAAGATCTATTTTCTTTCAAAGCTTTTTTTCCTCCAATATAATTTCTATTAAGACCTCTATTACTGGTGTTCAGTTTAGGTATGTACAGCAATAATCTCAATATATACCTTCTTTCTCTGCCTCAGAGGAGAATGGGTGTGCACACTTTGTCGCAACGTGGAGAAGCCAGAGGTGGACTATGACTGTGAAAACACTCGTTTCTGCTACAGTAATACATTTGTGCCAGCAAGAGAAATGGATGGTCTTGATGACTATGACCAAAAGGTAAGTCTTGGTACCAGTTGAATAATATATCAAGGGATATATGATCTTTTAATTTCTGACAGTATTTATTGCCTTTGCAATATATATATATATACAGTATGTACTTGTCTTGAGGAACATTATAGACACAAGTCAGGACCAATACACTCAAACATTTTATGTGGAGAAAGTGTAGCCAGATGAGTAGGTTTGCCAGTATATGTTGCCATGGTCTTGCAAATGTGCCGCCACATTTTGAGGTCATGTTTTCATACATCCTCAAAAAAGTTGCAAGTTTTGGGTAGAAACAAGATATGGCATGTGACTGAGCTCAATTAGACATTCTATTTGTTGTTGATTTCAATGTGACTTAAAGGATTATTCAAACAGTTTTTAGATTATTGTGACTTTTTCCTGTCTTATTATGTTCTTTAAGTTTGATAACTAAAAAGGGGAGAAGTTTTTTTTTTTAATTAAAAAAATGGTTTAGTCCTGTGTCAGTTACTAAGCATTATCTTGGAATCATGTTGGAATGGGGATAGCAGCAGTAACAGTGAAAAAGAAAGTAAATGGTAGTACTGTCAGTAATATGTTTCCAGACAGACAGCATGGCATAATGGTTTTGAATGTTGGACTATGACTCTGGAGACCTGGATTCGATTCCCAGCTCGTGAAACCCACTGGGTTTTTCAGACTCGGGGGAAGGCAATGGCAAACCTCCTCTGAACAAATCTTGCTAAGAAAAAACCATGATAGGTTCGCCTTAGGGTCACCATAAGTTAAGTGACATGAAGGCACACAACAACATGGGTCCAGTGGAAATTAGCCAGGGGCTTTTGTGTTCTTTTCTAAGTAGAGCAACCTGATTTAGAATTTGGAGAGGCTAGGAATGCTGAGAAGTACCCACATACATTAATTGTAAACTTGAATTTTACAGAAGTGTGAGAAACTGGTACTTTCACTGTTCTGCAATAACCTGAGTCTTCCTTTTCACGAACCAGTCAGCCCTCTGGTGAGTATTACAGAATCTTAGGGCTCTTTCAGTTTGGACTAAAGAAGTATAAGTTCTTGTGATGTAGCTGCTTGGGTCTAGCCAGTTATTGTCATATCTGCATCCTCTTGTTCCATTCTTATTGTTTGTAGGCATTTCTTAGATTTGCACAAACTCTTTAAGGTCATGCATGGTTTGCTGAGGTGGTCCTAAAATTTGAAGGACAGGTTTTCTTCTCTTTGTTTTTTTTTCTTCAATTTTGGTTTTTAGGCTAAAGAGATTAATTATTTATTTGACTTAGATTCCACTTTTCCCCAGTAAGGGACACAAAATAACCCAAAGAGTTTTAGTGCAAAAGTACCATGCCACTGCTACACTGTGGCACAGTAACTCTAATTTTAAAAGAAAGGAAGGAAAGAAGAAAGAAGAAAGAAGGAGATAATAAAGGAGCTTCTTGTTCTGGTATGTCTCAGACAATCTTCTTGAGGATGGGAATAAAATATTGTAGCTGGTGCCAGAAATTACTAGAATATATTTCAAGACAAAAGAAAAGTCATTTGGATATTATAATATTTTTAAAAACCAGAGAACTACAGCAACCAATACTGCAACCTCCCCACACATTTCCCCCATCTCAAGGAGACCTTAGATACTTGCTTCATCCCACATCTTTTTATTATGCTTTTCTGTTTTCATTCTCTGCTGTATTCCTACACAGTGACCCTATTGCTTCTTGGTAGATACCTTCCTCCCCTTTGCAATGTGAATTCCAGTTTCATTGAGATGACCCAGAATTATCCCAGGATCCGAACAGCATGGGAATGTATCAGTATGATTCTGTTATGGGTACTTTAGCCAATACAAAATGAACAGGATGTTAGAAAAGTATTGTTTCCATGGTTGCAAGAGGGTCTCAGATAGTAAGCCACTTCCTCCTTTATGATTTTCTTCCCCAGGAGTATTCCCTGGTCTCTAAATATTGACTATTGTTCTAAGAATACTGTTTAAAAATATCCCTTTTAAAAGATTTGTAGCATGCTATTATATTCATTTCAGTCTCCTTTCCCCTTAATTGTATGAGATAGAACTTCTAAAGAGCAGAGGACTACTATTATTGTCCTTGATTCTCTTTTGAGTTTTATCATCTCATTGCCATATGAAATTTAATGTATCGTGCGAGATGGAGAAAATGCTTGCTTAGTTCACAGTATGTTTGTAAATTTAAAGGATGCTTGTGATTTATTAAAAATCTCATACCAATAAGATTTCATTCCAGGCCCGGCATTATTATCAGATTATCAAAAGGCCCATGGACTTGTCAACCATCCAGAAAAAGCTCCAGAAAAAGAACAAACTGCATTACTCCACCCCTGTGGAATTTGTATCAGATGTACGTCTTATGTTCTGGAACTGTGCAACATTCAACTATGTAAGTAGTTTTGATCCAGAAATCATCACACAGTATTCACTATGTAAAAGAATTGGGCCACAGCAGTTTTCCTTGCAATGCAAACAATTATTTGTATTGACTTTTAAATTATTGTGGCACAATAATGAAAATGGCTGGTCCTTCTGGATTCTTTTTACATTTTCTCTAGTCACCTTTGTCTATTCTTCCTTGAAAATCCAGGAGACTAATTTGGCTTTTCCTTACATTTTGCTACCTACAAAAGTAGTTCTAGAACCTGCCCCCCTGTCCTTTTAGATACAACAATCCATTTCTCTGTATTATCTAGAGGAGTGGTAAAACTTGACCTCTCAATTTTGTGTGTTGCCACATCTTTTCCATCCCCACCTTGGGTTCATATTGATCTTTATGGAAAGACAGCATTTGTAAATGTATAGTGTTGTTCATTTTGACATACAGGTGCTACTGCCTTGACCTTATTTCTAACGGTGTATTGAAACAATTCTGCTGGATTTTTTTTGTTTCATTTCCAATTAACTATAAATAGTATTAATTTTTAAAAAAATGCTTAATAATAATAATAAAAGGAAACTCATAGTCCCAAAGCTGAGAGAGCAGGTTTGACTAAGTGAACAGCATGTTGTTGAAGTATGATGCTTTCTCTTGTAGCCTGATTCAGAGGTTGCTGAGGCTGGACGATGCCTGGAATTGTTCTTCGAAACCAAACTGAAGGAGGTTTATCCAGAAAAGCAGTTCCCATTGGTACAGCAAGATGACTCTGATTCAGAGGAGGTGGAGCATGACACTAGGCAAGTGGCTGCCAAAGGATTCCAGTGGCCCTCCTACAGACAAGAGTGCATTCAGCCAAAAAGAAGGCGACGGCATGCTGTAAGAAAACAAAAACACTTAATTGCTAATGGCTACAAAGCTAATTTTGCTCTGATTGAAGCAAAATTTAGAGAATATCATCCCACACTAGTTAGAATGGGCTGATCTTTCTGTGAGTTGATTACTTAAATCAAAGCATTTTATCTGTGAGCTACCTTGGGTCCCTTGTGGGAGAAAGGTGGAATAGAAATGAAATGAAATGAAATGAATGAATGAATGAATGAATGAATAAATAAATAAATAAAGAGAAATTGTTACTGGATGCCTGCTCTCCCATTCAAAAGCAGGAGTTGAAACCTATCAATTACACTGTCTCTAACTGTATCAAAAGTCATTTGGGAAAAAAGGAGGAAATAAGTACAAAATTGCAAATACCTTTGCACACATTACTTTCCAAGCAATTTTTTTATCATCTTGCCCATTATCAGAAAATACCTGAATTAGAAAGCAGAAAAAGTCTTATGAAATATGTCTTATTAAAATTTAGAAGAAGCAGTTAGAAAGACAAGCGTTCTGGAATTGCAAGTATACACACATAGTTGGGGATTATTTTTACTTTTATTTTGTAGTAATGTGCAGGCCTAAATACCTTAAACCCCCAGATCCTGTCTGATCTTGAAAGTTAAGCAGGAAGTCAGCCCTGGTTAGTATTTGGATTTTCCTGGTGCTATAGGATGTATTTCAGAGGAAGGAACTGGCAAAACTATCTCTGAGTATTCCTTGCCTATGAAATCCATAGGGTTGCCACAAGTTGACAGGTGACTTGAAGGCACAAGCACACACGTAGTATCTTGTAGAAGGCATTGCAACAGGGATGGGACTTATGAAGTCTTTCAAATGTTGTTTGAATATACTTTCTAGCCAGCAGAGCCAATGACAAGGGTTTCTAGAACTTGTAGTTCAGTAACATCTGGAGGGCTGCCTTAATCAATATTCCCACATACAACACAAATATTAAATCTTCTGAAGCCTCTAAAGACAGAACTTTAAGTCTGAAGGGCTGGAGTCCTGGTGGTGACATACACTTGCACAATTCAGGATTATACATTATCCAAAACCTCTCCTCAAGGTGGCTGTCAAGCCCTGAGGGGGGAGAAACACCACTGCAGTTGTTCACTGATTGCAGGAGAGCAGTGACCCAGGGGAACAAGAAACAGCCATCTCAGCTGGAAGAGTTAGATAAATAAAGTCACTGTCCCACATGAAGCATGACCTCATTTTTTCTTCCCCTCAGAACAGAGCTGGGCAACTTCCTGACTGAATGAATTGCTTCTCCCTCCTTCCACCTGGCCAGTGAATGGCAACAGCATTGCCCCCCAGGACCTGGCAGCTGCTAGGTGGGAAGATATACCATATACACATCTATAAATCTAAAAATGTATGCCCAAAAATTGACCCCAAAATCCCAGATTGACTTATTTAAGAGTCAGTATGTTAATGTGATAGCAGCTCTTTCAGATTTCCCTATGTGGTTGGGAGATAGTTTCTTTTTCTCTTGAGCCAAGAAGAAAGAGTCCAGGGTGACTGATTGTTATTAAACAAATAGAATCCCTCTCCAGCCCACACTGGCCGCTGCTGTCTGGGGAGTCTAATATGAAACCAGAGTTTAAACGCTGAAGCAAAAAGCCTCATTTAGAATCCCTCTTGCTGCACACACAACTACACACACTGAAGGAGCCTCCAAGTTTTACCCTCAACTTATCCACAGGACATGGCAAAACCCATAATTTTGGCCCCCAAACCTGTCCTTGACGTATACATGAGGTTGACTTTTAGTCAAGTATATATGGTACACACACACACACACACACACAGAGGAATCTACAGGATCTCAAGTGCAAGTGGGTGTCGTGGTTTGAGCAGTACCTCTGGAGATCAGGGTTTGAATCCCTGACTGGATGTGGAAACCCACTAGGTGACTTTGGCGAGTCACAGTTTCAGCTCCAGAAAGCCCTGTGATAAGTTAGCCTTCGGGTAGGTGTAAGTTGGAAATGACTTGAAGGCATGCAATAATAAGACAGGATCTCAGTACTGGAGAATTGTGATTTCAATTCCAAACTAAGTCATTCATAATAAAGTCCCCCTTCAGCCTCTAAGTCAGGGGAAAGAATCACACAGTTTTGGGGCCACATGCACCCCCATTCATTTCTGTGGATCCTGGGCCTCTTTTCAGTCTCGATCCACAGTAATTGAAGATTGTTGCTTCTGGAAGGTTTAGGAGTAGCGATTCTTGTTTAGAAGTAGGCTCAGCCATAAAGCCACACATAACTTTGTCTCTCCCACAGACAGTATTACAGAACCAGAACCAGATTTAACAGTCACTTTCAATTTTTTTTTTCTGGGGGTGGTGGTGCAGCACTTGCTGGCTCCCAGTGGAAGCAAAATGACCCTTGGGTTATTGCCATTTGCCCACCTCTGCTCTAAGCATATTTGGAGGGCAATTCATTTCATTCGCCCATCTCAGTCTTGCCACCAGTAAGTAGCATAGCCACAGGCCTGTTTATTAGCTCTAATTAAGTAGGTTTCCAGGGCTGATGGCATATGATTCAGACACCTTTGAACTTTTGAGTGCTGGCACTTTTCTTATGAATTAAGCCTTGGCCTGTGAACATATTACGAATTCCCTTCCATCACAGTTGAGAGATTTTTAAATATTTTTCAGAACGATTTTTGTTGTTGTTGTAAAAGCCCTAAGTATTGTTGTGTAGTGTTCTTCTGTATTCTACTGTTTGTATTCAGTTTCACTGAAATTCCATATCTTTGGTCAGTGTTTCAGTAGATTCAAATCTGAATGTGCTTTCTTGGTACTTTGATTAAGTTCTATTTGTCCATCTGTTTCTACAGGATGTGCAAAAGCCAAGACTGAGTGTCCATTTAGACACAAAGCTATTAAAATGCCTCAGCTTAGATGGTTTTCATTTTTAGTCATGTAAAGAAATCAGTGTGAAGAAAAGGTGGCAATTGTGGTGGTGGTGGTGGTGGGGATGAGTGTCAGTCAAACCTGCTTAATTATTTTTCCAAGGGAAATATAGTGCAAAATAATATCTGAAAGACTAAACCCTTTAGTAACTTACCCTTTTGTTTCTTTTGTACACAGGAAAGTGAAAAAACTAAAAGACCAATGTTTTGGCCAGCTAAAGGTCTTTCTCAAGTGTGACCTCTGGATTGTGCCTTAGTATGCTATGAAGAACAAAACAATCAAAGAACTGACTGTGTGAAAACTAACAAAAAATATCAGTTAGGTGTTTCATTTGGACTGCACTCTAGTGGTTGGCCAACTTCACTTCTAGACTGTTTAAAAATATTACATTTTCAGCATAATGCATTTTTAATGGTTTGTCTCCCAACTATCTGTTTTATCTAAAATGTATTTATATTAATGTTTTAGTCATATGCAATAATGATTGATAATAAAAATAGGGAAATTGTTATACTATTCTTAAAGTTACTTTATACATGCACATTATAGATTGTAGCTACCATTGGTTTTCTGGCAATCATACTATTTGTTTAGATTGGATTACAGTCAGGGGCCATTTTATCATTGGGGACCCATTTTCTTCGGTATTGAACAAAATAAGTTCCATATTTTTCTCATGTGAGAAATCTACTTCCTACTGTAATTTCTATTCTTGCAATTTTGTCTTGCTAACACTGTTTTGCAACAGAAAACCTAATCCATGGGTTTCAGTTGAAGCAATAACTGACTATGGCCTAAGAAGCTGATTACAGGTTCTTTGTTATCTGTTTACTGGTAGACCAGACAATGATGGTGGAAGAAATAAAGTGAGAGAGTAGAACATCTATTCATTATTTCTAGGTTGAAAATGTGAGGTTGTCAGTTCTTGTTGATGCAGAATGACTGTATACTAGAAGTGAACTGATGCAATAGTCTTTTGGGATGAGTGGGTTTGATGCACCTCTGATGCCAGGAGCTCACACAATACATGTTTTCAGGTTCTTGTAGTCTCTTGGTTGATCTTACTTTAAAATGGGTGTCAAAGCAGTGCTGGAAAGTGGCATTTTTGTTTTATATGGACTTTGTGGACATATCATCCTCCTGCTTGATTGCTGCCGTCTCAGATATTTAAACCGTTCTGTTAGTGAAGATTGGGTATGCTTGCAGTGTACTGAAGTGGTCTTCTTTTTATGTTTCCTAGCTTTCATCAGACTTCTTAAAAGTAGTGTTGTTTTCAGGCCTCAAATGGGAAGTGATTCCTCTGTAAATTTACTTTCTCTGTAGAATTGCTGTAAATTAAAGAGAGCTATTTAGCACAGTCTACATGGCTTTACTGAATATAGTATCCATGGATGTCATAACCGAGAACTCTTTAAGTGAGTTAGCAACACCTGAATATTTTTCCTGTTGCCAATGTTAATGTTGTTCGACATAATACTGTAGAAAACTGTGATCTCTTCTCATATTATATAATAAACCAATCACTAAAGACACCGTAAAGTGTTAAGCTGTGTCCTTTGCCTGCAAATGTTTTTAGATAATGTTTCATACTTGATTAATTAAGGGTCTGATGGCATGTTGGTTCACAAATAAGGTCAGGTTCGGCATGCTTGTTTACCTTGATAGCACTGGTTGATATGTTCTGGATATACCTTCAGTTATTCTAATGTCACTTTGGACTTTTTCACATGGGGACCTATGTGTTCCCACCTCCAAAATGGTAAAAGTGTTGGCATCCCAGAAAAGGAAGTCAATTTGCTAATGGTTATCACACACAGAGTACAACAAGGGGTTAAAAGCATATTACTTAAGCAAGAAGGTGGGTCGAGTGCAAATTTGGGTTTTAGATGGATAAGGACAAATCCCCGTTGCTAGCTTGGAAATACCTTTTTTGTGCATGCACCAAACTGTCATTTCTACAAGTGCAGACATGCTCCAGAAAGGGAGGGGAAACTGGGGAGAAAAATCCTCTTCACCTCCAAAGCTGTTTCAGAGGAAGGAAGGCTGAGGCTTCCCTTTGCAAACTCCCATAAAAGCACACACACACACACACACACACACACTAGAGAAAGAAAGAGGAGGGGCCTGCTCCATAAACCTACCTGATTCCAGTGAGGGCTGAAACTCCCATATGCCCTCCTTTTCCAGGACATGTCCTCCATTTCTTCCTCCTGTTCAGAAGGAATGCCAAAACATCCTCTCCCTCTGACTTCTCTCACCAGCTGTTCCCTTAGAGGCTGTTTAGAGGCTCCATTACGGGAGGAGAGCAGCTGGGTGCAAGAAAGAGGTGTGTGTATCCCTTTTAGAAGAAGGAGGAATACAGGAAGGAAATTCACAACAAAGGATCATGGGAATTGTAATCTGTTTCGAATGAAGGGAATGCCGTGGCTGATGCAGAGATGCATTTCATACTAACACAAATTCGATTGACTGCGAATTCGCAATGGAAAAGGATTGATAAATTCAATGTTTTCCTGAATTTAGCTATTTCTGGGACGACTCATGATTGCATTTGGGTTGCTTTTGAATTGCATGTGGCGTCGTTTGATATTCTCTTGCGAAATAATGTGAAATCCCATGAATGACCCTGGATTGAGGTTCGGTTAACCTTCCAATTTTCTCAATGTGAAAAAGTCCTTTGACAGATACCATACTGCTCAGGAGTGACCAAAAACTGAAGTCCACTGGGGTTTAAATGATATAGTCTAATATTTGCGCTTTGGACTTTCAGAGTTATGCACTACATATTTAAATCAACTGATGCTATGAAGCTGGAACACCTTTTGAAGCTCCTCTCTCTCTCTTTGGAGCAGGAAGATGTGGATCCATTGACACAATTGCTCATGACCACCTTCTCCACTGCTGTAGAGCACAGCCTACTCTCTGGCTAACTAGCAGGTTGGGGTCAATGTAGCAGGCAGGGTAACATCTAGATCACACAGCCCACAAGTCTGCCAGTGATTATGAGAGGGAATACTGTAATGCATGTATTAAAATACATGTACAATATGACTGTATTGTATTTTACTGTATTTTATGGATTTGGTTTTGTAATTTTGTAAACTGCCTTGATCCTTTGGCAAGGTGGTATATAATTAAATTGTTATCATCATCATCATCTAGGCTGCATCAATAGGAGTATAGTGTCTAGACTGAGAGAAGGAATAATGCCAGACTATTCTGCTTTGGTTAAACTGCACTTGGAATATTGTATCCAGATCTGGGCACCAAAATTCAAGATGTATGTTGATAAGCTGGAAGAAGAGCAAACAAAATGGTGAAGGGTCTGGAAACCATGTCTTGGAGGAGTGGCTTAGGGATCTGGGTATGTTTAGCCTGGAGAAGAGAAGGTTAAGGAGTGGCATATTTATTTATTTATTTTAGAAAATATATTTATTAAACATTTATAAACTTACACACATTAACACTTAAACAAACATAAACATAATGTACACCATAATAAACAATATAAACAGCACATAACAAAGAAACAAACAGCTTCATTTATATACCGCTTCATACCCTTAAGGAGTGTCTAAGCGGTTTACAATTGTAAGCTATTTGCCCCCCAACAATCTAGGTACTCATTTTAGCGACCTCGGAAGGATGCAAGCCTGAGTCAAGCTTCAGCCCTTTGCTGGTCTTGAACTTGCCACCTTGTGGTTTTGAGTGAGTGGCTGCAGTACAGGCATTTAACCACTGCGCCACCAGCGTATGTATTCATCCTCACTTCTTACCTACTTTCTTTTATCCCCCTACGTCAATACCATCCTCCATTTTTTCCCCTTCCTTGCCTCTCCGCCACCCTTTCTCTCCCCCTTCTTTTGCTTTTCTCAAATTCTTTCTCCCTCATCTTTCCACTCAGCAACTCTCTATCATCTACTCTTACTTTTTACCTACTTACTCATACTCTCTTTGTCTCCTAACCGTCTATACTCATCTTTTCACTACTTTTCTATTGTCTCACTTCCACATACCATCTTCTTACTTACCAATCCCACTATAAAATATTTTAACACATTCCCAAGTAGAGATGTCATTTGCTCTATAACCTGAAAAATTTGTAAGCCTGAGGGCAAGGACCTATCTGAATAACTATCTGTAAGCCGCTCTGAGAGCCTTTAGGGCTGAAGAGGGGGTAAAAATACCATCCATAAATAAATAAATAAAATGACACTTTCTTCTAAAATTACATATAACATAACAATGAACCTTCATTGTTACATACAACAAAGAGAGAGATTTTTGATGGACTCAGAATTGCAAAAGATAGATTTAAGAAAATCAGAACTAGAAAATGGTAAAAAATAATATGATCAGGTGGTCAGAAAACATCAGATATTCTTTAGATTTGGAGCAACGGGGATTTACATGGTGTAAAAGGCTAAAATACACCAAAAGCCAGAATATCAGGGGAAATTATTACAAGATTATTATTGCAATCGGGGCAGGTTACAACAGAGGGGATTATACACACAATAACAATATACGTGAATTAAAAAACAAATGGCAATGTATTAAGCAATAACAATAAAATCAGATAGCAATTACCAATAACAATAACTAGCAAAATACATAACAATTATAGCAACAAAAATACATAGTAATTTAAGTAACAGTAAAATTAGCAAAGCAAAATACATAACAATTAACAAAGCAAAAAATTCTGTGATTCTGTAACAATTAACAAAGCAAAAATACATAACCATTAACATACCAAAACAAGTAAAAAGAAAATAATCCCCATTCTCAACTCCCCCATCCCAATCCTAGAAACAATGTGAACTATACACAGTCTAAAAAAAAAGGGAGGGGGGAGAGAAGACTCCTCCTTGTCCAGGAGCCCAGGCATGGGAGGAGCCCAGGTAGAAGGGGGGCAAACAAACACTCTCTGGGCCGGTCTTCACTGGCAGATGTTGGAAAGGAGGGAAAGAGGGCCACTCCTTCTCCTTAAGTCCAGGAGCCAAGCCATGGGAGGAGCCCAGGTGGAAGGAGGCTAAACAAACACTCTCTCAGCCGGGTCTTCACTGGCAGATGTTGGAAAGGAAGGAAAGAGGACCATTTCTCCTCCTTAGGTCCAGGAGCCAAGGCATGGGAGGAGCCCAGGTAGAAGGAGGGCACTCACTCACTCAGCTGGTCTTCCCTGGCAGATGTTGGAAAGGAGGGGAAAAGGGCCATTCCTCCTCCCCAAGTCTGACTCTTCAATGACAGAAGCACAGCTAGTGGGGAGATGAAAGATGGCATTTCAGAAAGTATGCAATAGTCTTCCAGTAGCTTTACCCCCTCCCTCTCTCCTTATGAATGGACCTTGTTTTATTTCACTGGGCATTTTAAGGTTAGAGTCTCTGAGGACATTTGAGGCTACTATTGCTGAGAACATTAAAGAGGCTGTTTCTGCTTATTTTATTTTATTGTTAGAATACAGGTTGTCTCCCTTATCTACAATTCTAAAATCCAAAATACTCCAAAAACCAAACTTTTTTTGGCTGATATAGTGACACCTTTGCTTTTCTGATGGGTCAATACAGCAGGCCCTTGGCATCCGCTGGGCTTTGACTCCAAGACCTCCTGTGGTACCAAAATCCATGGATGTTCACATCCCATTAAATCAATGGCATAGTAAAATTGTGTCTTTTATATAAAATGGCAAAATCAAGGTTTGCTTTTTGGAATTATACTTATTTATTTTGTGCGACTGATGGATGCTTGAATCAGTGGATAAAGAATCCATGGATACAGAGGGCCAACAGTACAGTATATACAAACTGTTTCATGCACAAAATTATTACAAATGTTGTAAAAAATTAACTTTTGCATATAAAGTGTATGTGAAATATAATTGAATTTTGTGTTTAGATCTCCAAAATATTGCATTATATACATATAAGCAAATACAGGTATTACAAAATAATGTAATGGTTCCAAGCATTTTGGATAAGAGTGACTCTCTCTCTCTCTCTCTCTATATATATATAAAATATGTCTTTTTATATGCTGACCTGAATTTAATTTTATCTTAGATGGATTATAATTGCTGAAATGAAAACAACTGAGATATGTCACCAGTAGGTTTGTGTTTTAGGTATATTTCACTTGAAAGTTGAGGTCAAATACAATGAACATATTTGTATCTTGATTTGCAAGATATTTACCACTTTTATCAGGGGAAGTTTTAGTCAGGTATCCTAAAATGAAAGATTGCAGTTTTAGTTGCACTGTGAAAGCCCTGAGTCTCAGAGGCATCTATTTTCTTTTGCAAACAGTAAATAGAAGCCACTGTTGCTATGAGATGAAGTACTAAGTGAGTTTACTGCTTCTCAAATAGGGAATTGTATTTATGGAAACTAATGTTAGTGGTTTAAATAAAACTCATCAGTGCACAAAGCTATAAAAACCTGTGACAGTGCATAAATTGTTTTGTGAAACTAATTGAAGAGGGCAGCTATAGCATTTTAAAATGCATTGGAGGGTATAGTAGTATATTTGCCTAAGCAAGAAAGAAAAACGGAAACAGTCACACGCTCTTAAATGTCATGTACGTCACACATCATAAAAAGTGTTCAATGTGAAATGTTCAGTGTGAGCAAATAATTCCTAGTATCAGTAGAACCATTCCTTATAGGCACAATTTCTGGAAATATGGTATTAGAGAGGCAAGTGAAAGTTTCTTACAATCTGTGAGTGCAGTTCACTTCCTTGAAAGATGCCTTAGCATGTAAGCTAAATGTAATACTTTAGATTTTTAAAATCTAAGTGTGATAAATTAGGTAAAATATTGTCTCAGGGAAACCAGGAATTGTCAAATATATTATGGTATGAGAACAAAGTTACATAGCTAAGGCCATCCACTTATACACCACCAGGAAATTTATCCAGCATTGCCCATGTTGAAGATTATGATTTCATGTATTATTTCAGCAAGCCAAAAGTCTGACTGGTAGCATCTATAATCTTTAAATATTGGTTTACACCAAATTCTATACAGAATGGACTAAAACCATCAGTTTTCTGATGAAAGCTGAGTTTTGTCAACTTTTGTTTTACAAAACTTGCACAAAAATATTCAGGTTATCAAATCT
This sequence comes from Urosaurus nigricauda, assembly GCA_034509955.1. Taxonomy (NCBI): domain Eukaryota; kingdom Metazoa; phylum Chordata; class Lepidosauria; order Squamata; family Phrynosomatidae; genus Urosaurus; species Urosaurus nigricauda. The sequence goes on from JAOEGL010000001.1 coordinate 102,833,237, forward strand.
AAGACTTAAGTCTGATCAAAGTTGATTCATAAATGATACTATAGAGGAAAACCTATGGAAATATGACTTGTTCAGGTGAGTGGGGTTCATAAATGTGCATTCTCCAAAGTGTATGTTTGGGAGGTGCCTGACTTAGTTGATGCATCAGATCCAGATCTTACTATCGTCCTCATTTTTGAGCTGGGTGATTCTGTGATTCGTAAATATGTATCCTCCAAAATGTCTGTTTAGAAGGTACCCCAAATGGTTGATGGATCTGGTCTTCATTTTGGTCCCACACACCAACCTTGGTGACTGTGATGAAGAATGTGAATTTGTATAACACAGCAGACAGAGACACTCACTGTAAATTACAACATGAGTATATTCAATACTGTATATCTAAGAGTGTATTTTTTTTTAAAAAAAATTACAGTGGTGTCTATTCATTTAATTATACATGCAGTACTTAAAAAAAAAATAATTTTGCCAATTTAGCCACTTTCAATACTCCTTTTCATAAGGATCAAACATAATTGCCTTGGCTATGAAATGAACAAATGAATTGTGCCCACTGGGAAGAACTACATGCACAATGATGCTTGGAGTGGTAGCTGAAGAGACAAGTTCTCTATGGAGTTTATCATACGACAGAATTTGGAAGTATAATGCAATAGCAATCGGAACACAATCATGGGGTTTCGCGTTATTGCAAATGAGTGTATCTCACGCAATTTTGGGCAAAAGGGAAGTCATTCCAAACACAATCATGGGTTTTACATTATTGTGTATTAGAGTACTGTATCTCATGCAATTTCAGGCAATGGGGGGGGGTCATTTTCGGGAAATGGGAAGTCATTCTGAACACATTCCGAACGCAATTAGAGTTCAAATTGGCTCCATTCAAAATTGAGAGAAATTCTTCCCATCAGATAAACTCCTAGATTATCACACTAGGGTCAATTCCAGAACCATCCCACAATTATCCCATTGCCAATAATGGGATATTCATTGCCAATAATGGGATAATTGTGGGATGGTTCTGGAATTGACCCTAGTGTGATAATGAGAATTGTAGTTTATTGTGGCACCAGAGCTTTGTGAAAGAAAAGGCTAAATAAATAAATGTCTCACAAAATTACAGTCCCCAGAATTCCCTAGCATTGAGCCAGGTCAACTGAAGTGGCCTCAGACTGGATTGTTTCTGCAGTGCGTTTTGGATTTATGTCATTTTATGTTATTGCACAGATCAGAACTCAGAGCTCTTAACTTTTTTCACACATTTTAAGCCTTGATTTGCACCCCATTAATCTGCAAGTTGATTGAACATCATTTGCAGACCAATGTTCAACAATTTCAATTGATTTGCATCTTTAGATTCCTGACAGGTGCATTGTTAGAGTGGTTTAGCCATTCTTATAAGGTGGAGAAAGGAGTGATGGCACAACAAAATCATAGACTCGTAGAGTTGGAAGAGACCCCAAGGACCATCCAGTCCATCCCTATTATGTCATGCAGGAACTCCCAATCAAAGCATCCTGATAGATGGCCGTCCAGCCTCTGCTTAAAGAAAGACCTCCAAGGTAGGTGTGTTGCACTGTCAAAACAGCCCTTACTGTCAGGAAGTTCCTCCTAATGTTGAGGTGGAATATCTTTTCCTGCAGTTTGCATCCATTGTTCCGCGTCCTAGTCTCTGGAGCAGCAGAAAACAGGCTTGCTCTCTCCTCAATATGACATCCCTTTAAGTAATTAAACAGGGCTATCATGTCACCTCTTAACCTTCTCTTCTCCAGGCTAAACATCCCCAGCTCCCTAAGTCTCTCCTGATAGGGACTGCTTTCCAGAACCTTCACCATTTTGGTCGCCCTCCTCTGAGCATATTCCAATTTGACATCCTTTTCGAATTGTCTGTCCACATAGCAGCATGCCTGTAATATATTTTTCTCTTTGCACACTACAACTTGTTTTTAAACTGTATTGTTTTAAATTTGTTGTTCCCTGCCTTGAGTGCCTATTATTGGGAAGAACGGTGGTAATATAAGTAAATAAAAAAATAAAATAAAATAACAGTAATAATGTAATAATAATTAGTAATTTTTTAAATTCTATTTTAGGTACAGTGCTGTGTAAAGTTACAGAGCTTTATAAATGAAGATTACCTGTTTTAATTTGTATTTATAGTCTTGGTATTTTAAAGTAAGTGATAAGGGGATATGTAATTTTACTTATGTGTTATGTATTTATTTATATAGTCTATTGTAACCCGCCTTGATCCTTCTAGAAAAGTGGGATATAAATAAAGCCTATTATTATTATTATTATTATTCTACTACTACTACTACTACTAATAATTAATTAATAATTTTGTTATATTATAGTTAATTCAAATTTAATAATAATAATAATAATAATAATAATGTCAGCGAAGTCAAATCATGGTCTTTTATTTCCAGGCCATGGATTCAAAATGGTGGCGGTGCCAAAAAAGAAGCGACAAGAAGACAAGCTTTGGAAGGAACTCAAGTTTTATTCATGACAGGAACAAGCACCACCTTGTTGACCAAAAAGAACCACCTTGTTGACCAAAAAGAAATGTGTTTGTGTTTGTGTTGTGTGTGAGACAAACTGTAGCAGACACACACAAAAAAAAGCAGGTCAGCTGAGGCAACTGGGCCCTGGGCCACTCTTTCATCCCCTTGGAGCTCAATGAGGGCCAAGGAAGAGAGAGAGAGAGAGCGCCTCCCTTCCTCCTCCTCCTCCTCTTCCCCTCAGCCCCAACCAGCCCTGACTGCCTGGATTGGAACGGGACGGCTTCGCGTTTCGAGTTACTTTGTCCCCGCACGGGCCCTGTAGTAGCACCTGCTGCGGGAGAAAAAAAGTTTCTGCAAAGCGCGAACCGCCACAGCAGCAGCAGGAGGAGGGGGGACTATAGGGGTGAGCCTTGCGCGCGCGGATGGGCGCGCGTGCAGGGAGGGTGGGGGAGGGGGTGCCTTTGAGGGTGATGAGGGGAAGACTCTTAAGAGGGGACCATAGCTGAAAGTTTTACAGTTAGGGGAAAAGGGAGGGGGGCGGTGGAGAGAGAGAGAGAGAGTTGTCCGGTTGCCATGGCGACGGGGAGGTTGCCTGGCCGGCTGCGCTTTGGGAGGGAAGGGAAAAGCAGCACCCCCGGGAACTCTGCCCCGCGCTTTCTGGTTCCGGGCCCTTTTGGTTCCTATGATGAAAAGGGGGGGGGATGCGTCCTCCTTTTCCCGGACGCGTCCTCCATTCCAGCCTCCTGCTCCAGGAGCCGTTTCCAAAAAGGTCCTCCTTTTTTGAGCAGCGTGTACAGTATTTAATATTTCTATGGTGAGGAGGGGTGGTTGGAGTTCCATCATGGCAGGCAGGAAGCAGCCTGTTCAGAAAAGTGTGTGTCCTCCCTGTTTGTTTGTTTCTTGTTGTGTGCCTTATTTCAAGTCATTTCTGACTTACGGCAACCCTAAAGTGAACCCTATTGTAAGGTTTTCTTGGCAATTATTTTTCATCCTCTGAGGCTGAGAGAGTGTGACTTGACCAAGGTTGCTCAATAGGGTTTCCATGGCTGAGACTGAATTCGAACCCTGGTCGTCGTCTTCTTCTTCTTCACAGTCCTAGTACAACACTCAAACCACTACACCAGGCTGGCTCAGTGCTAATCCAGAGTCATTTCGGCTGCATTCACACTGGAGAAATAGAATCATAGAATCATAGAATCATAGAGTTGGAAGAGACCACAAGGGCCATCCAGTCCAACCCCCTGCCATGCAGGAACTCCAAATCAAAGCATCCCTGACAGATGGCCATCCAGCCTCTGCTTAAAGACCCCTAAGGAAGGAGACTCCACTACACTCCGAGGGAGTGTGTTCCACTGTCGAACAGCCCTTACTGTCAGGAAGTTCCTCCTAATGTTGAGGTGGAATCTCTTTTCCTGCAGTTTGCATCCATTGTTCCGCGTTCTAGTCTCTGCAGCAGCAGAAAACAAGCTTGCTCCCTCCTCAATATGACATCCCTTCAAATATTTAAACAGGGCTATCATATCACCTCTTAACCTTCTCTTCTCCAGGCTAAACATCCCCAGCTCCCTAAGGCGTTCTTCATAGGGCAAGGTTTCCAGACCCTTCACCATCTTAGTTGCCCTCCTTTGGACATGCTCCAGTTTCTCCACATCTTTTTTGAATTGTGGTGCCCAGAACTGGACACAGTATTCCAGGTGGGGCCTGACCAAAGCAGAATAGAGTGGCACTATAACTTCCCTTGATCTAGAAACTATACTTCTATTGATGCAGCCTAAAATTGCATTGGCTTTTTTAGCTGCCGCATCACACTGTATACTCATGTTCAGCTTATGGTCTACTTGGACTCCTAGATCCCTTTCACATGTGGTCTCATTCAGCCAGGTGTCCCCCATCCTATATCTGTGCATTTCATTTTTCCGCCCTAAGTGCAGAACCTTAGATTTCTCCGCATTGAATTTCATTTTGTTAGCACTGGCCCAGCTTTCTAGTCTATTCAGGTCATTTTGAATTTTGATCCTGTCCTCTGGGGTATTAGCTACTCCTCCCAGTTTAGTGTCATCTGCAAATTTGATAAGTATGCCCCCAATTCTGTCATCCAAATCGTTAATAAAGATGTTGAATAGCACTGGGCCCAGGACAGAACCCTGTGGGACCCCACTGGTCACTTCTCTCCAGGATGAAAAGGAGCCATTGTTGAGCACCCTTTGAGTTCGGCCAGTCAACCAATTACAAATCCATGTAACAGTTAACTTGTCTATCCCACATTTTGCAAGCTTGTTTGCAAGAATGTCATGGGGAACCTTGTCAAAGGCCTTACTGAAATCGAGGTATACTATATCCACAGCATTCCCTTCATCTACCAAGCTGGTAATTTTATCAAAAAAAGAGATCAGGTTCGTTTGGCATGACTTGTTTCTCTGAAACCCATGTTGGCTTTTTGTGATTATGGCATTGGCCTCTAAGTGTTCACAGACTCTCTGCTTAATGATCTGCTCTAGAACCTTTCCTGGAATTGATGTCAGACTAACTGGACGATAATTGTTGGGATCCTCTTTTTTTCCCTTTTTGAAGATGGGGACAACGTTTGCCCTCCTCCAGTCTGCAGGGACTTCTCCTGTTCTCCAGGAGTTCTCAAAGATTATTGCCAATGGCTCTGATATTACATTTGCCAGTTCTTTTAATACTCTAGGATGTAGTTCATCTGGTCCTGGAGATTTATATTCATTTAGGTTAACCAGGTATTCCTGTACTACCTCTTTACTTATTCTGTGCTGAATTTCCTCTATTCTGTCTCCTGTTCCATTATCCTTAGGTTGGGCACCCTTTGCCTTTTCTGAGAAGACTGAAGCAAAGAAGGTATTGAGTAATTCTGCCTTTTCTCTGTCCCCTGTTAGCATTTTGCCATCTTCTGCACGCAGTGGCCCCACTGTTTCCTTCTTCTTCCTTTTGCTGCGGACATATCCAAAAAAGCCCTTTTTATTGTTCTTAACCTCTCTAGCAAGCCTGAGTTCATTCTGCGCTTTAGCTTTTCTGACTTTACCCCTACATGTGCTGGCTATTTGTTTGAATTCCTCTTTCGTGATTTCTCCGTTTTTCCATTTCTTATACATGTTCCGTTTAAAACTTAGCTCATTTGAAAGTTCCTTAGTCATCCATCCTGGCTTCTTGAGACATCTTCCATTTTTCTTCCTCATTGGAACTGTTTGAAATTGTGCCTTCAATATCTCGCTTTTGAGAAACTCCCATCCGTCGTGAACTCCCTTTTCTTTTAGTATTCCTGACCATGGGATCACTCCCAGTATTTCTCTAAGTTTATTGAAATTAGCTCTCCTAAAGTCTAGAGTGCGTGTCTGACTATGCCTAGCTTCTCCCTTCCACTGTATTACAAACTCCAGGAGAACATGGTCACTTCCACCTAAGGATCCAACCACTTGCACCCCATCAACTAGGTCTTCCCTGTTGGTTAAGATCAGATCTAAAATGGCTGATCCCCTTGTTGCCTCTTCCACCTTTTGGACAATGAAATTGTCTTCCAGGCAAGTGAGGAATTTGCTAGACTTTGAGGATTTGGCTGAGTTTGACTTCCAGCAAATATCAGGATAGTTGAAGTCACCCATCACTACTACATCTCTCTTTTCTGAGTATGTGATTATCTGTTCTAGAAAGGCATCATCCAATTCTTCTGCCTGAGTCGGGGGTCTGTAGTAGACTCCCACAGCAACATCCCTGTTATTTCCCTCTCCTTTAATTTTTATCCAGATGCTCTCCACCTGGCTTCCAGTATTGACTTCCTGCATCTCTTCACTGGTGTAAATATCCCTGACATATAATGCTATTCCTCCTCCTTTCCTGCTTGGCCTGTTTCTCTTAAAAAGGTTATACCCCTCTATTTCTACATTCCAATCATGAGACTCATCCCACCAGGTTTCAGTGATGCCTATTATATCATATTTCCCTTGTTGTGCTAGGAGTTCAAGTTCATCCTGCTTATTTCCCATACTCTGTGCATTAGTGGAGAGGCATTTAAGACCATGTGTCCTCTTTACTTGCTGCTTTTGCACATTTTTTTGCCTCCTACTGTTGGGTCCTTGCACTGTTTGCCTTGTTCCCTCTATGCCACTTGGACTATTCTCTCCATCCCTTTTGCCTTCCAGTATAATGTCTCCCTCCCCCACATAAATCAGTTTAAAGCCCTCCTGATCAGATTCTTCAGACTGTTGGCAAAAACGTTTTTGCCAACTGGCGTGAGATGCAGTCCATCCCTTGCCAGAAGTCCCTCCTCATGGAACCGCAGCCCATGATCCAAGAATCCAAACTGTTCTTGGCGGCACCATCTACGGAGCCAGTTATTCACCTCTGCTATTTTCCTCTCCCTTCCTGGACCATGCCCTTCTACCGGGAGTAGAGATGAGATGACAACCTGTGCATCCATCTCTTTCAGCTTCCTTCCCAGAGCCTCATAATCCCTTTTGATATTCTGAAGGCTGTGCCTTGCAGTATCATTGGTTCCCACATGAACCAAAAGAAGGGGATAACGGTCAGTAGGCTTGACAAGTCTTGTCAGCCTCTCCGTCACTTGGTTTGGCACCGGTTTAACTGCCTTGGCTCAAGGCTATGGAATTCTGGGAGTTGGAGTTTGTTGTTGGGTCCAGAGCGGAGCCAAACCGGGTCATTTCTCCAATGTGGATACAGCCGTTAACAGTGTTGGCTTCTGTTTTGCCTGTGTATTGGTTTCAGTTAGTCTGACCGTGTATTTCTGTGTAAAATCAATTACGTTGTCCACATTCACCCACATTGCACGATGATTTCTCTCTTTATGAAGGGCCCGCACACCCCAAATTGCGTTCAAACTGCGTTCAGACTGCGTCCCCACTGCCAGCGATTGCATGTGATAACCTATCATGTAATTACGTGAAACCCCATGATTGCATTCGGACTGCTTCCCCACTGCCAGCAATTGCCTGAGATAATCTCTCACGAAATAACATGAAACCCCATGATTGCATTTGGAATGCCAATGGATTAGACTCCCAAAACAGTCGTGTGATAAGGGCCACAGTTTCCTCAGCGCTCTTCTCTATTTTTCTCTCAAATAAGTTGATTTTCTTCTTGTCCACTTTTTCCACTGTCCAGTTTTAACGTCCATACATGACTTCTTGTCTTATATTAAAAGTTTGCAAAGGGATCATGTGGCACCTTTGAGATTAACTGTGCTAAAGAAGTTATAGCATAAGCTTTCATAGCATAAGCTTTCATAGAGTTGGCTGATTATTGCCAAATCTGGGATAAACTTGGATTGTAACCGTAACAGATGGATCATATCAAGCAGTCCCGTGCCTGAGAAGTAGGCAACTTGTATCCGACCTGGTCTTCTCAGGCAGTTTTTCAAAAACAGGATTTTCCCATTCTTGAAAAGCTGCGGGAGAAGCCCAGTTTGGATATGGATTGCCTGCTTCCCAGGTATAGGGCAGTGAGATAAGATCCGTCAGTGAAAGTTACAATCCATGTCTATCCTGGCGTGGATTTGGCATGTGATAATCTCCTTGGTCTACTTCATCAGATGCCTTTTTTCATCCAAGGACTCTTTCAGACGTGGGAAATTGGAAGTATAATGCAAAGGCAATCCAAACGCAATCCTGGGGTTTCACGTTATTGCGAATTAATTTTTCTCATGCAATTTTGGGCAAAAGGGAAGTCACTCTGAATGCAATCATGGGTTTTGCGTTATTGCGCATTAAAGGTTCTCACGCTATTTCGGGCAAGGGGGGGTTATTTTCGGGTACTAGGAAGACATTCCGAACGCCTTCCGAACGCAATGGGGATTCATGTAAATTCGCTAAACTAGCAAATTTACATGAATCCAAATGGGCTCCGTTCGGATTTGGGAGAAATTCCTCCCGTTTGAAAGAGTCCCAGGAAAGCTTATACAGTACTACAACTTCTTTCACTCAGTGTTTCACTCAGTATCAAAGGTGCTACACAATCTCTTTGTATATTTATATTCCAGACTAACAAGGCTATGTTTCTCAATTCTATATTAAAGGAAAAGTTTTCCAACTTTCACAATAAGGGACATTTAGCAGCTCTACTCCCTCCTTCTCTCACACTAATTTCAATTATCCTTGACTTTGGGCTTGTGCTTGCCCAGTGTGCGACCCAGGCAGCTTTCTCAGATTTTCCTACTTTTAGTCATCTTCAGAGGAGTAGCATTGCTGTAGTGCTGTAGGGGGAATAAAAGGAGGAACCTTGCACAGCACATCATGATCTCCATCAGATGCAAGAAATGTTTTACTGACTGGATAAATATATAATACACATGGTCACAGAAAGATAGAAGATTTGTAAGCAAGTGAGGTAACCAAAGTATAGAAACAGCAACTATTAGAATTCTCTTAACGCTGAACTTCACAATCCTGTAAAGATCTGTTTAGAAGTTAAGTCCCATCATGTTCAGTAAGACTTGTTCCCTGGTTTTCAGCCTAAACATATTTATAATCACTGTTGCATTGTTGGATTACAACATAAATATCCTGGAACTGGTAAGATAATTAACATAAATAAATAAATAAATAAATAATTGAATGCAGGAATCATTTTTTTGTGTGAATTGTGATTTCAGGCTAGATTTTCTCATTCAGTACCTTTATGCAAGGATGGAATTGTTTAAGATCTGCAACAGAAAATTCTGTGAAGCTGAAATGTTTTTACACTGCTTTCTGAATATTGCCATTTCTAGTGTTAATTTCAGCCCATTCGTTTTCACTTCACCATGTACTAGTTATCATTATTTAACTGGTTAGATCTCAGATCATTGTTTCCTCTGTTTCATTCTTGATGATCTTTACCCAAGTATCTTTGTTTTCTAATATTTAATATATGTATTCTTGCCATTTTCCTCCTGATGGGACTATTATGCTTTAAGTTTTGAAGCCGGTAGAAATTCAGGTGGTGAAGTAGGTGCAATGATGACTAGAGAAGTTTCAGTTTTATGTTTCCTTCTGCCACACTTATGTTTAAAATACAGCTAGATTTCTACTGGAAGAAATGATGGCAGTCCTCAATATGTGGGGTGTTGTCTTTGACAAAAGTGTACTACTATTTGACAAGAAGCATCTTTTTTTTTTTAAAGGAAGTAAGTACTTCAGCTTATGCTTTCTCAGAGGAATCTTTGTTCTTCATTGAGACAAGTTAACCTAGTCTTCAGTATTGCAGTTACCTGACAGTAATTGGTCATAGCACTCTAATGTCCCTGACTGGAGCAGAGAACTGTAAGAAGTTCCTTGATGTCCTGATTTTCTGTCTGTATGTCCTGGACTTGGTCCTGTTCCACTGGCAAGAAGAAATGTGTTTAATGGCTGCCAGAGTTCACCATTGTGTTTGCCAAATGAAGGTTGTTTTTTTTTTTTTTCAAAGCTGGGGAAAAGATTCAGATGCCAGTGTGGTAGAATTAAATGACAGGGCTTTCATACTACTAACTGGTATGTTTCTGCTTTTGTTATTCTTTCTAAGGAGTATGTAATTAATAGAAAATATCTAATTTCAGATCCTCTTTTCTCCCATTTGGTAGAATCAACCTTCATAATGCCATGAGATCACAGCAAACATCTCCATTGTACAATTGCAGTTCTGCCACACAATTTGTTACCGTGTCTGACCGCTTTGTTGTTGCCTTGCAAATGACATTCAAATAAGGTCTCCATAGTTATTGTAAAGCTGTCCGACACTATTCCACCATATGTGCAGTGAGCATGTTTGCTCAAAACTTCTACAGCATTTAGTTCAGCCTGTAACTATGCTTATGACTCCAACGTTAGGGTATTTTCATATGGAAGATTTACACTTACTTTTTAACCCCTTGTGTATTATTGATGTAAATATCTCATATTCTTGTGGAAGATAAAGCAGATTAAACATTTACAGTGCAATTTACATTTTACATTTTAGTGACAAAGCCAGTTGAAACAAAGGGTGTGTTCATGTGTGTTAAGGTTCCTTTAGATTTACAAAGGTATCTTCTGAATGTGCAGCCTAACTGTCTTTATTAAGATTCTGGAATTTTTTATTTTGCCAATTCCATTTTCATTATACTCATGCTCCCCCTGGTGGGTGCTGTTCTCTTCACATCCTTAAGATAACAAAGGCCAAAAAAAAAAAAAAAAAAAAAAAAAAAAACTGCCTTGGAAAAGTGAAAATGTCTTGAAACTTGTGTGTGTGACTTCACGTTGCCTGTTGACTTATGGTGACCCCATGAATTTCATAGGGTTTTCTTGGCAAGGAATACTCTAAGGTGGTTCTGCTAGGTTCCTTCTTCTGAAATATCGCCTAAAGCACCTGGTAGTCATTCACAGTTATACTGTATAGTCACTAACATCACATGCTGAAAAGCATAGTTTCTCCAACTCCTGAACTCTGCATGGAATAGTTAGGGTTATTTGCTGGAGGAAGTAGAATCCTGATTGCACTAATTTTCCAGTAATATTGTTAGGATAACTAAGGCAGCTTGGGGCCAGCGCTGGGAGAAAGGCAGGAGATTATTTCTATCTACTGTATATACTCATGTATAAGTCTAGAAATTTAGGTCAAAAAATTGACCCAAAAAACCTGAGTCGACTTATCCACGGGTCAGTGTAAGTACTGCATCTTATCTCTTATTTAAAAGAAGGAACCATCCCCTGGTGAAAAGGAAGAGTATAATCTGTCCTGGAAGCACTGACCCCCTTTACTCTCTCATCCATTCAGTTTTAAGAATAAGCGCAAAGAGTTATGTCTGATGGACTTTGGAAGTTATTTGACATTGTTTTGCTTTGCTTCATCCTTTATATCCTTTCCTATATGCCCCTAAATTTTACCCTCGACTTATCCACGGGTCATAGCAAAATCCATAATTTTGGCCCCAAAACTTGCCCTCGACTTATACGTGAAGTCGACTTATAGTCGAGTATATACGGTATCTATCTATCTATCTATCTATTTATCTATTAAAAATATCAATTTGATATTCAGAATGAGAATGCCTGGAGTCCAGTAAAATGATCCAAAAAAGATTTCTCCTGCAAACCCTTACATCCCCCCAAATCTAGCTTCCGAGGTGGGACACCAGGAGCAGTGGGGCAGGTGGCTTCTGGCTGCTTCAGGGCCATGTGTCATCTGAAGTGACCAGAAGGCATTCCTTTTGGCCTGTCTGCTCCGGGCGCTATAGGAATATTCTGTAGAAACTGCTTGGGGATGGTATCTAACACAGTATTGTTTTCCTCCAAAGAATCTGCATAATATTATTTCCAAGGATTATATCATTGTTTAAGTGCAGCTATGTCACTCTTTCTCCAGGTATATATTATTAGTACTGCTTTAAACTTTCATATGGAAATATCATTGTTGACTCTGGTTTTTGCTTATTATTTCTGAACCAGTGTACTTACTTGATGCAAATAGTATTAAGTTTTCTTTGTATATGTGGGGTCATTTAAAGTGAAATTGATTTTATTTTAAAGCCTACAAAAAAGGTTGTAAGTATTATGAACAAAGGGATGTATCAGCTTATTTCAGAAGCAAAGATGTATATTAATTGAGTAGCAGTGTCTTGATATTAATTGAGTAGCAGTGTCTTGTTTCTGTTTCAGTCTTATGGCGTGTGCAATACTTTTAATCTATCAGAACAAATAGTATGAAATGAAGAATTGAAAGTATGGCTTTAGATTCTGACCTGATGGGATCCCTGTTTAACTGTTGTTAATAGTCACTGCTAATAGTTGTGCCTCTGATTCTCTTTAAGGGCTATCTCTTTAAGGCCTTAAACAGACCGGCACTCTGTGCCGGTCTGGGCCCAAAAGTAGGGCTAGATAGGGCTGAGCAGTTACACATGCCCAGCCCTACTTTCACTGCCCATGCACCACCTTGGCATGTGCTCGACCATACAGGGTGTGCCATGATGACTGGCCAGAAGGGGCGTCATCATGGCACATGAGCGCTACAATGGCGCCCCTTCAAAAAAGTTGCCTAGAGTGGCTTCTTTTTACGGAGAAGGTCGGTGCTGCAGCGTGTGGCTGCTGTGGCACTGACCGGAGCAAAGACAGGCGGATGTTAGCCACCTGTCTGTATGGCCCCTAAGTCTCTTTCATAAGTTGTGGTGTGAATGAGCAGCTTGCTAATGAATTTAGAGCTTAGTTTTTTGTGGAGCTTTCGGGCTGTGTGCCCATGTTCTAGAAGAGTTCCTTTCTGACGTTTCCCCAGCATCTGTGGCTGGCATCTTCAGAGAATGATAGCCTGGAAAAGGATTGGATATATATATCCTCTGTGACCCTGGGAAGGAAGGAGTAATTTGCAAAGGTACTGTTCTGTTGCTAATGGCAGTCCTCAGGGTGGGAGGATATGCAAACAAGGATTAATGTCTGCTAACTGGTGCTCATTGTCTGCTGGGAATCCCCTGGCCTTAGAAAGAAAGGAACTCTTCTAGAATATGGCCACATAGCCCGAAAGCTCCACAAAAAACTATGGATGCCAGCCATGAAAGCCTTCGACTCCACAATATAGACGTTTCCGCCCCTGTGCCGCTCCTCTGGTCTTTAGATATTGAACAAACTAAGGAGGGAAGAGTTTTGTGTGATGTCTGTATCTGGGTTTATGACCAGATAGAGACATGCTTATGCTTTATAATTTTTATTTGTACACATTTAACTATAATCTAAGAGATGCAAAATTCCTTTTGAAAGTTTTGAATTCATTTTGAAACTCCTAGCAACCAGCCAATGACTCCAGTAAACATTAGCATGGCAAACTGCTTTATTGTGTGCATTTTTGTGGTTTCCATTTAACAATGCAACTCTGTAGGGAAGGTTTTGCAAGCAGTTTCTTAGCTGGAATGCTTAGATCACCAGTAAGACTGATTCTTAAAGGAGAGGTTGTGTTAACCTGTTGTAGAAAAAGCAACTGAAAATCACTTGGCAATTTAAATGTAAAATGCATAATCTTTTGTAGACTACAGGCTGTTTCATTGCTTTTAATTTACAGTATCTCTTAGTTGTATGCACTGCTCCTTCATTATAGCTTATTTTTTAATGATTAATACATAAATTTGAATAATGCTTAGTTGTGTTCATACTTTTTTATGGCAAAGATGGAGAACCTTTGGGCATCCTCAGGTATCATGGATTTCCACTTCTATCTGCCTTTGAGTGTATACTTCCAAGGTTTGTGGTAGCGAAAGACAATTTTAAAACAGCTGAATCTAAAGTATGAACCCCAAGAATATGTTTCAACTACTGCCAAGCAATATAACATTGAAAAAAATGTACCAAGCAAGTGTGGTAATAAGGTGCCACCATGTGGTAAAAATGAATAGCTACAGGGTTAGGTGGCTATATTAATATGAATCCATACCTATTTGACTGGTTTTGCTACTGAATGTGAAATATTGGAAGTTTATTCTGTTGGGGGTTTAAAGTTGTTTCCTACACAGTTAATTTTTTGTTGATATCAGCTTTGGCTTTCAAGATTTAAACATCTTTGGATAAGTGAATCTAGTCAAATATGCTTCAGTACTGAAACTTTACGATATCAACACTTTCTCTTTTTCAAAGTGAGCTTTCAGGTTCTCTCCCCTGGTTCATTTCTTATCAGGTCTGTACCTTCAACCATTTCCTTTTTCTTTTAGCAGTGTTGTATGTGCTAGGTCACCTATAGTCTTTGAATGAAGCTAATCTTAGGTATTGGTTTATCGTATAATAGAGTTGTAAATGTTAAACAGTTTAGCCGTTTGGATGATAAAAAAAGGCTAGGAATTTTTTTCTTTAGTTTTTTTAATTTGAGATAAAGCTACAGAGATAATAGCTTTGATTTATTCTCTTTAAGGAGAGATTAACACAATGGAACATAAAGACTTTTCACATTGAATGCCTACACAATTTACATTCTCTTGTATAGTGTCCTTTAAATTACTCTTTCTGAGAAATCTTCATCTGTTTGCAACAGGCACACCTAAATAGAAAGTCTAATATTTTGAAATAAGTATTTTCTGATTTGTTCTACCCTTGAACCTCAGTATCTTTAATTTAATTCGAATGTGTTAACCTGATATATGATGGAATTCTTTACTATGACTTCTGATCAATGAATACCTATCTATTTATTTGCATTCAGGACCACTATATCTGTCTGATGCTTGTAAGTATGCTCGTAAACAAAAACTGACACTGCAGTAAATCAGTCAATTCTTAAGGTGCTAGGTAACTTTTCCTTTCCAGGTTGGCCTTGATATACCAAAGCCTGCTGCAACATGGGGGCGGTACAGACCACCCAAAAGGGGTGGTATGGCGCCACTTTTTTTTTGCAGCGCAACTTCACCGCAGCGGTTAGATGCTGCAGTGAAGCTGCGCTGCAAAAAAGGAGCAGGGTTTCCCTGATCATTTTTGCGCCGCAGTTGCAGTGTGAGTGGGGGGAAAGGTGCTATTGGGTGCCTTTCTGCCACCGCAACTGCACAGCTGCATCTAGCAGCTGCGCAGCTTTGCCGGCCCCATTACAAATGCCGTCTAAACGACGTTGCGTAATGGTGCCGGTGCCATTACAGGTTAGGGTTCGGAGCGTGCGAATGCTGCACACTCCCGAACCCTAATGGTGCCACCTAGGCGCCTCTTCAGGCCCTTCTATTTTGGGCCATGGTTAATATATTGTTTCTCAGCTTAGAAGGTGACCTTTCTGGATATATGTGTTGAAAGGCACAGGTGATTCAACATGTACTGCTGGAAATGGTTATTTTTTTTCTGTTTGCCTTAGTAGTAAGCCTAGCATAAGGATCAAGTGAATGGCTGAATACTTGATGAAGAAACTAAGGGCGGATACTAAGCTGCACTAAAAGCTGCCTTCTGGGCAGCTGCTGGTGACTTGGGGATTGGAGTGCACATGCTGCATGTTCCCAGGACGCCCTGAAGGCGCCCAGAGTGGCTGCAAGTCAGCTGACTTCCAGGTGTCTTGGGGGCATGGCAATTACACGCCGCAAGCCCCCAACAAGCCAGGAAGACACTGTGGAGCTGCAGAACAGCTGCTGAAGATGTCTTTTCCACTGCTGAAAAAGGAGTGGTTGAAAACTGCTCCTTTTTTGGCTGGCACTGCTGCAGATTGGGGTTGTGATGTGCGGTTGCTACAGCCCCAAACTGTCTTCATGAGGGGCGGCTTCATGCCACCCCATCCAAGCTGTCTATTTTGGCCCTAAATCTTCCATAAGCCTTCTCCAGGTTTTGCCTTAAGTCATTTTCAGCATTCATATGAGACCTGTGTTTTGTGTCTGATAACTCATATAATTACCACAATGTAATGCAAAAATGGATTTAGGTCATGGTGGGAAAAGCATGGGTTGCATGCAGCTCCCTCTCCATATTTTGTAAGTCCCAGCCTCTTAGCTATGATGGATCAGACCAAAAGTTTATCTGGTACAACATCCTGTTCACACAGTGGCCAATCAGTTGCTCACAGTAAGTCCACTAGCAGAAAATGAGTGCAACTGCACAAACTGTCTCACTCTCTTCAGCAACTGCCTCTGATAATGGAAGTTCACACAGCCCTCTTGACTAGTTTCTGTTGATGGTAATATGTTCCATGAATTTATGCAGTACCCTTTTAAAGCCAGCCACAGTGGCAGCCAGTACCAGATCTTATAGGAGTGAACTCCACAAATTACTTTCTTTTATCTGTCCTGAATTTCCAACTGCTATCCAGTTTCACTTTGTGACTCTAGGTGAACTTCTAGTGTTACCAGAGAGGGAGAAAAGCTTCTCCCTATCAACGTTTTCCACACCATGCTTACTTTTATGCACTTGTGTTATGTCTTGCCTTACTCTCCTTTTTTCTAAACTAAGCACCCCCAAACAATGAAACCTTTCCTTCTATGGCAGTAGCTACATTTCCTGGATATTTCTTCTTGCACTTTTCTGCACTTTTTCCATTTCTAGAATATGGGTGGGGTGACCAGAACTGTCTATAACTATTTTATATGTAGTAAAGTAGTTATACAACTACAATATGCAGTATGATATTGCTACTTTTATTTTAAGTTTCCTTTCTACTTATGCCTCTTTTTTGTAGCAGCTGTATAAGGGGTTAACATTTTCATCTAACTATATATTACAATCTCATGAACCCTTTCTTTGTCAGTTGTGGCCAGCTTACACTCGTTGAGTTTCCCTCAACCCCACTGCTGAATTTCTTGGTATAGTGACAAAAAACAAACAAATATTTGCCCTTTGTGTTTTTTGTTGATAAGAAAATGCATGCCATATGTGCAGCTTGTTTTTCAGACGCCCCCCAGAAGCACTGTTGGCCCTGTAAATAAAAGGCGCATATCGCATATGTCTTTCCCCCAACCAAAAGAACTCAGAAAGTTCTTCCTAATGTTTAGATAGAATGTCTTTTTCTTTAGTTTGATTCCATTGCTCTGTGTCCTTGTGTCTTTGTTTTGTGCTCCTCCAAATTACAGGAAAAGTGATTCCACCTAAAGAGGAAAAATTTCCTGATGGTAAAAGGTGTTTGAAAGTGGAATACACTTCCTTGGAGTGTGGTGGATTATCCTTCTTTGGTTTTTTTTTTAAAACAGGCTGGATAGCCATGTGTAGAGAGTACTTTGATTGTGTATACCTGTGTGCCAGGGGCTTGGACCTGATGGCCCTTGAGGTCTCTTATTACTGTGTGAGTACTACTAGACTAAGAAACAATAAGAAAAAAGGTTAGTTTTTGGTAAAGCAGTTAATTTACTATTAGGAGTGGCAGTTAGCTGCAACTTATATCTGGTTCTGTGTGTGCAGGAGGATTTGGCCTCCACACAAAGCCATACAACAGGCTTAGCCCTGAGATAGATAGTGGCTTGGTTCATTACCTACATGCATTTGATAGCCCCGATGCTACTGAATGGGCACTTGTAGCACTTTAACAGTGTTGACTTGGATTGTAGGGATCACGCTTGGTGGGATTTAACTGCAGCTTGCTAGCAGCAAAACTCACTTGATAATGTTATTGAAAAGTGGCATGGAAAATATTTAAAAAGCAACAAAATAGGTATTTATTTTTGTTTTAACTAGCTGGCAATACTTTGGTGGAAGAGCTAAAAAGAACTGATAAGATTTTAGGGCTTTTTTTTTTCTTTTTTTTTTTTTTTGCTAAACATCTGGCTGGCTTTATGTTCCTCCAAATCCAAATGTCCCAAATCCAATTTTTTACGAGCATTTAGATGCAGATTTAGTCTGCTTCAGAAAAATCCCATTTCAGTTTGGAAATGCAAATGTTCGGAAATAGCTGCTCTATCTATAAGAATCAACCCAATTCAGTTATGAACTCTGCATTTGTTTGAATGTGAAGCACACTCATAGTTTCCAATAGCATAAAGTTCCAAATGTTCATATTGTAACAGTTATTGCATTCCTTAGACTAACAGCTTGTACTTAACCACTAGTAAGCAAACTTGACAGTTACAAAAGCGAGGACAAGCAATGATGGAAATCTTCACAGAAATCTGACTATTGCACTACCCAAAGAATCATGAGTCTGGGTAGTTCACAGAATTCAAAACAGAGATAGGAATTAGTAATGAAAAGGAAAATAGAATTACAAAAGAGTAAAAGTGATTAAAAGCAACAGAACCAGATAAAAAATTTAAAAATACTTTTAAAAGTGATTTATTCACTTACTATTTATAAAAAAATAATATTTATATACTGCTCTTCATCTTTTGGAACCAGGATGATGGAACCTCACAACACTGAAGGCTCACTCCCTTTTTTTGCCACATCATGTACCATAGATATTTGGAGAACAGTTGCCCCTGAAGATCTTAAAGCATGGGCAGTCTGGTGGAGGGAGAAGCATTTTCTCACATATTTAGGTTCCAAGCCTTTCAGGTTTTAAAGGTAAGAACCAGCAGCTTGAATTGGGGTTGCCATTTAGTTAAAACTGGTATGATATAACTACATGTCCTGCATTGATTACAGTTCTGGCTGCTAAAGTCTGCATAAACTTAAGCTCCTATATCATCTTATGGGGCCTCATGAGCAACATAATGCGGTAATCCAGTCAAGAGACTGCCAGTGGATGAATTGCTGTGACCAGGCTGTCCCTTCCAGTTATGGGAGTTAGGCAGAAGAAGTTGGTAATAGCTACTCAGGGGATCCTGACATCAACTGTCGAGATTGTATAAAGGAGATTATCTATGATATACACTTGTTCTTTCATGAAGAGCACAGACCCATCTAAAACAGGATATATACATATTTCACAGACATGAGTACAACCTGCCTTAAAGCTTCAGTCTTGCTGGGATAGGGTCTGACCTCAGTTTATTGGGCTTTATCCAGCCCTTTGCCAAATCTGGACACTCATTCACTGTTTGTGCTGCCTCATCTGTCTCAGCTGACTCAAAGAAACTGGCAATAGTGCTGTCAAGATACTGTGAAATTTTACTCCAAATCCACATATGCCTCACCTAGTGCTTTCATATAGATATATAAGAAGGTGGAAGATATGATAGAATCTTGTGGGATATAGCACAATTGCTATAGGGGAGAAATCCCCCAGTGTTACTTTCTGAAGGCAGCTCTGAGAATAGGAGTGAAAGCACCACATCACAGTCAGTCCTGCATACAATCTGCAGAACTGATTCAGCAAAATATCATATGTAATGGTATAAAAATGGCTGTGAGATTATGGAATATCAACTGGATTATACTGTCTTCTCTCTCATAAAGCAGAGGTCTGTTGGAGGGCTACCAAAACTGTCTAATTGCCAAGCCCAGACCTGAAATCAAAGGTTCTAGGTCAGGAGTATCAATGTTGTATTGTAGATTTCAAGTAAGTCTAGCTAGCATGGCCAATGGAGAAGAATGCTGGGAATTGCAGTTCTGGAGTGTCACAAAATTCTCACCTCCTGGTGCAGATAACTTGGTTTGGGAAAATAATATGGATTTCAGCTGGCACCAGAAAGGTAGCTCTTCTAGGGAAACTAGTGTCTCAGCATGTGTATGACCTTGTGTGCAAGTACCAGCGCTTTCAGCTGAAATTCAGTCTTGACCAGGAGCCAGTGAAGTTGTTTGAATAATGGTGAGAGGCATTTCCAGCTTCTGTTGATAGTTACAACTCTGCCTGCCATATTGTACTAACTACAGTTTCTAAACTATTTTCAGTGACTATCATAGAATCATAGAATCATAGAGTTGGAAGAGACCACAAGGGCCATCCAGTCCAACCCCCTGCCATGCAGGAACTCCAAGTCAAAGCATCCCTGACAGATGGCCATCCAGCCTCTGCTTAAAGACCCCTAAGGAAGGAGACTCCACCACACTCCGAGGGAGTGTGTTCCACTGTCGAACAGCCCTTACTGTCAGGAAGTTCCTCCTAATGTTGAGGTGGAATCTCTTTTCCTGCAGTTTGCATCCATTGTTCCGCGTTCTAGTCTCTGCAGCAGCAGAAAACAAGCTTGCTCCCTCCTCAATATGACATCCCTTCAAATATTTAAACAGGGCTATCATATCACCTCTTAACCTTCTCTTCTCCAGGCTAAACATCCCCAGCTCCCTAAGGCGTTCTTCATAGGGCAAGGTTTCCAGACCCTTCACCATCTTAGTTGCCCTCCTTTGGACATGCTCCAGTTTCTCCACATCCTTTTTGAATTGTGGTGCCCAGAACTGGACACAGTATTCCAGGTGGGGCCTGACCAAAGCAGAATAGAGTGGCACTATAACTTCCCTTGATCTAGAAACTATACTTCTATTGATGCAGCCTAAAATTGCATTGGCTTTTTTAGCTGCCGCATCACACTGTTGACTCATGTTCAGCTTATGGTCTACTTGGACTCCTAGATCCCTTTCACATGTGGTCTCATTCAGCCAGGTGTCCCCCATCCTATATCTGTGCATTTCATTTTTCCGCCCTAAGTGCAGAACCTTACATTTCTCCGTATTGAATTTCATTTTGTTAGCACTGGCCCAGCTTTCTAGTCTATTCAGGTCATTTTGAATTTTGATCCTATCCTCTGGGGTATTAGCTACTCCTCCCAGTTTAGTGTCATCTGCAAATTTGATAAGTATGCCCCCAATTCTGTCATCCAAATCGTTAATAAAGATGTTGAATAGCACTGGGCCCAGGACAGAACCCTGTGGCACCCCACTGGTCACTTCTCTCCAGGATGAAAAGGAGCCATTGTTGAGCACCCTTTGAGTTCGGCCAGTCAACCAATTACAAATCCATGTAACAGTTAACTTGTCTATCCCACATTTTGCAAGCTTGTTTGCAAGAATGTCATGGGGAACCTTGTAAAAGGCCTTACTGAAATCGAGGTATACTATATCCACAGCATTCCCTTCATCTACCAAGCTGGTAATTTTATCAAAAAAAGATATCAGGTTCGTTTGACATGACTTCTTTTTCTGAAACCCATGTTGGCTTTTTGTGATTATGGCATTGGCTTCTAAATGTTCGCAGACTCTCTGCTTAATGATCTGCTCTAGCACCTTTCCTGGAATTGATGTCAGACTAACTGGACGATAATTGTTGGGATCCTCTTTTTTTCCCTTTTTGAAGATGGGGACAACGTTTGCCCTCCTCCAGTCTTCTGGGACTTCTCCTGTTCTCCAGGAGTTCTCAAAGATTATTGCCAATGGCTCTGATATTACATTTGCTAGTTCTTTTAATACTCTAGGATGTAGTTCATCTGGTCCTGGAGATTTATATTCATTTAGGTTAACCAGGTATTCCTGTACTACCTCTTTACTTATTCTGTGCTGAATTTCCTCTATTCTGTCTCCTGTTCCATTATCCTTAGGTTGAGCACCCTTTGCCTTTTCTGAGAAGACTGAAGCAAAGAAGGTGTTGAGTAATTCTGCCTTTTCTCTGTCCCCTGTTAGCATTTTGCCATCTTCTGCACGCAGTGGCCCTACTGTTTCCTTCTTCTTCCTTTTGCTGCGGACATATCCAAAAAAGCCCTTTTTATTGTTCTTAACCTCTCTAGCAAGCCTGAGTTCATTCTGCGCTTTAGCTTTTCTGACTTTACCCCTACATGTGCTGGCTATTTGTTTAAATTCCTCTTTCGTGATTTCTCCATTTTTCCATTTCTTATACATGTTCCGTTTAAAACTTAGCTCATTTGAAAGTTCCTTAGTCATCCATCCTGGCTTCTTGAGACATCTTCCATTTTTCTTCCTCATTGGAACTGTTTGAAATTGTGCCTTCAATATCTCCCTTTTGAGAAACTCCCATCCGTCTTGAACTCCCTTTTCTTTTAGTATTCCTGACCATGGGATCACTCCCAGTATTTCTCTAAGTTTATTGAAATCAGCTCTCCTAAAGTCTAGAGTGCATGTCTGACTATGCCTAGCTTCTCCCTTCCACTGCATAACAAACTCCAGGAGAACATGGTCACTTCCACCTAAGGATCCAACCACTTGCACCCCATCAACTAGGTCTTCCCTGTTGGTTAAGATCAGATCTAAAATGGCTGATCCCCTTGTTGCCTCTTCCACCTTTTGGACAATGAAGTTGTCTTCCAGGCAAGTGAGAAATTTGCTAGACTTTGAGGATTTGGCTGAGTTTGACTTCCAGCAAATATCCGGATAGTTGAAGTCCCCCATCACTACTACATCTCTCCTTCCTGATTGTGTGGTCATCTGTTCTAGAAAGGCATCATCCAATTCCTCTGCCTGAGTTGGGGGTCTGTAGTAGACTCCCACAGTAACATCCCTGTTATTTCCCTCTCCTTTAATTTTTATCCAGATGCTCTCCACCTGGCTTCCAGTATTGACTTCCTGCATCTCTTCACTGGTGTATATATCCCTGACATATAATGCTATTCCTCCTCCTTTCCTGCTTGGCCTGTTTCTCTTAAAAAGGTTATACCCCTCTATTTCTACATTCCAATCATGAGACTCATCCCACCAGGTTTCAGTGATGCCTATTATATCATATTTCCCTTGTTGTGCTAGGAGTTCAAGTTCATCCTGCTTATTTCCCATACTCTGTGCATTAGTGTATCACACATAAAAGAGAATGTATATAACAGTGGCCATAGTGGGATTGTAGCTGGCATATCTGCCTAAGCAGGTAAAAAGCCCTTAATGATGTTGAAGAAATTTGGGCCTGTGGTTACAAAGCTAAATATAAATGAGTCTCATGGAACAGTATCTTCTCAAACATTTCCATAGAACCTCAATCTATGGCTCCTTTATTATCAATTCTAGTCAACTTTACTATTTCCTGATGATATCAAAACCAGAGTTGAGTGTAATCAAGATGTGATGACACCATAGATCCCCAGCACTCTTATGGAAATGCTAAAGAGCATGGAGGATAAGCGGAACCCTGCGAACATTATAATAGTGCGAACGCCCATGGTCGCCTTGGTCGATGACCTCCGTCTGGGCATTGGTGCTCTTGGACATTCAGCAGCATTTGATACCATTGACCATGGTATCCTTCTGGAACGCCTGAGGGAGTTGGGAATTGGGGGCACTGCACTCCAGTAGTTCCGTTCCTACCTCTCGGCAGATCCCAGATAGTGAAGCTGGGAGACAGTTGCTCTCGGAAAAGAGAGCTGACATCTGGCGTCCCTCAGGGCGTCATTCTGTCTCCTATGCTATTTAACATTTACATGAAGCCGCTGGGAGAGGTCATCCGGAGGCATGGGGCGTGGTGTTATCAGTACGCTGATGACACCCAAATAAATTTCTCTATGTCTCTGGCCGATGCAGTAACCAAGGATGGCATCTCGGCTCTAGATGCTTTCCTGGAGTCGGTAATGGGCTGGATGAGGGAAAATAGACTCAAAGTGAATCCAGAGAAAACGGAGGTACTTGTGATAGGTTCCCCTGACCCAGATAGAGTTACATCACCCTGTTCTCGACGGGGTCACACTTCCCCTAAAGAACAGGGTCCGCAGTCTGGGTGTACTCCTGGATTCGACCCTCTGCCTGACTTCCCAGGTAGAGGCGACGGCCAGGAGTGCATGGTATTAGCTTCGGCTGATATGCCAGCTGCATCCCTACTTGGGGAAAGAGGACCTTGAAACAGTGATACATGCACTGGTAACCTCTCGATTAGATTTCTGTAATGCGCTCTACATGGGACTACCTTTGTATCAAGTCCAGAAGCTTCAACTAGTCCAGAATGTGGCAGCCAGATTACTAACAGGGACTCCTAGAACGGAGCATATTACCTCTATATTAAAATCACTACACTGGCTACCGATTAGCTTCTGGGCACAGTACAAAGTGTTGGTCGTTACCTTTAAAGCCCTATATGGCTTGGGCCCGAGTGACTTAAAGGAATGCCTCTCCCCATACACCCCGCACACTTAGGATAACAGGGAAGAACTTGCTAGAGGTCAAGAGGACTAATCGGGTAACAACTGCTCAGAGGACTTACTCTGCTATTGCCCCGAAGTTATAGAACGCATTGCCGGAGGAGATCCGTCTTATGACCACATTAGAAGCTTTTAAAAATGCGCTTAAGATGGATCTCTTCCGGCGGGCTTATCCACCAGATCTCCACTAGCAGAGTATTAAGAAGTAATTGTACCCTTGATTAATTAAGATACTGCTACACTGTTAATAATGAAGGTTATTGACATTGCTGTGTTTGTAAGATTGTTAAATTTATGATGGTTTTAACTGTATTTTATAATTATATTTTACTGTTGTTGGAATCCCGCCTCGATCAGATGGAGAGGCGGGAAATGCAAATAAATATTATTATTATTATTATTATTATTATTATTATTATTATTATATCTGAGGATGTAATTCCTGAGGAACAGGAAATTGTTCTGGAAATATTAGCAGAACTGCCACCATTCCCCATATTATCCTATGGTACTATTGAGGAATATACTTTCATTTTGAAGATATCATACTAATCCTTTCTCCAGCCTAGATACTTCATCTGCATGACCAAGATATTTTCTGTATCAAAACTAGTACTGAATTCATATGGAAATAAATCCAGAAACTTCAAGGAAATATATGTAGCACTGCACATTGGTGGCTTAGCAGTTAAGACACTGACAATTGCAAGGTCGGCAGGTCAGCAGTTTGACTCGCAAGTGCTGCATGACAGAGTTAGCTCCCGTCACTAATCCCAGCTTCTGCCAACTATTACTTCAAAACATGTAAAACTGCAATAGATAAATAGGTACCACTTCGGTGGGAAGGTAATAGCATTTTGTGCAGTCGTGCTGGCCATAGGGCCACGGAGTTGTCTTTGACAACACTGGCTCCCTTGGCTAAGAAATGGAGATGAACACCACCCTCTACAGACAAACATGTCAGAGGGGAAACCTTTACCTTTACTGTTACACATTTCTTAATTGGGATTTCTAGTATAATAGGACATTAATTTTCAATTTTCAATTTTTTTCATTAAGATGAGTATTTGAAAACTATTTTAGATATTTGATATGTGCAGATGCTTGTACAGTTTAAATGGTACAGTTTAAAACTGAAATGTTTGGGATAAATGATAGTAGCTTTGTTGGTCTTTTTATTTAACATTCAAAGCTGCATATACGCTAGAGTTAGTAAAAATCATTTTTCTAATTTGCGCAACAGTATGCTTGTTGGTTTTGACAGGAGATTTTTTCTCAAATTAATACCGTATCTGTGCATTGGAGTGCTTTATGACTATACCTATGACTTAGGGCCAGGAGGTTCAAGATATGTGAAGGTGGGGATTTGCATCTTATGTTGGCTGCAGATGAAATGAAAATCTACCTGGACAATAGCAGCACTGTTATCTTTGCTCAACAGATAAAGCAAACACCATAAAGCAGCATTTTATTACTAAGGGGAGATACAAAAGATGGTTTTAACTGTCCTTCACGGAGAGAGTAGATAAGAAACATTTGTCCGTTCATTAGTATATGTAATTCCATTTTTGAGTTAATATTCAGCATAACAAAAAGTGAACAAATATTAGCAGAAACTGATGGTGACCAACTCTACAATACTATAGGATTTTAATAATTTGTGTCAGTCTTTTTTTAAACATAATTATTTTTGAAAACTATGACCATACAGCTTTATAATTCAGTAATTGTAAAAGATTTGGATAGGAATTACAATTGCATGAAAACAGACATTTCATTAAGGCCATGCTAGCATTATCTCTCAAACATAAATCATACTCATGGAAAATATATCAGAGATCTGCACAAATTGTGAATATATAGAGAGAGATGTTTTATAAATATGCGTATACTGATCCAGGCTCTTTTAGACATAACATTTGTGCTATGGAAATGTTGTATTAAACTGTACTGTCTGCTGACTGTACCGTTGATATTGGTTGAAGATTTGTGGTTACCCTTTGGAAAGCCTTGTGATATAATGAAAATATTTGATGGTAGGCCACACCATATAATGGGAAGTTGTAGAAGAGTACCAATGGGGCAGGTGATGAAGACTTTTCCATTTTCTCTAATAATTTTGTAACTTTTGATAGTTTCCTCAACTAAAGCATCACTGTAACACCTGCTTTATATTAAATTAAATGTGGTTCACTGTATGATAGATTCCCAAATCCTAAAAGTTGATTCCATCTTGGTACAATGTTGCTTCCTTTTAGTTTGATTTGTAAGCTTTAATATAGCTTCATGGAACTTTCAAGATTAAAAAAACTTGGCATAGGCTTTCACAGACCTCTGGACATTTTAGCAGATGTAGCTGTCGAAGTGGGCTGGAATCCCATTGTGGTGATCTGACCTTAAATCCCTACACTCCTCAGTATTGCTACCAACATGACCCCCACTGGATCCACTTCCTCTAAATTTGTAGAAAAGGCTTTACCAGTTGTTGTTTTTAAAAATCTTTTTAGCTTTAACACTCAGTACAATAACCAACCAGTGCAGTATAGTGATTTGTACATTAGACTGACCGGCAACCGCAGTTCAAATCACTGCTCAGTCATGAAAACCCATTGGGTGACCTTGGGCAAGTCACACTCTCTCAGCCTCAGAGAAAGGCAAAGGCAAACAAATCTTGCCAAGAAAACCCCATGATAGCTTTGCCTTATGGTTGCCATAAGTAGGAAATATCTTGAAGGCACACAGCTAGAACAACAGCAACCAGACAATAGGTGTGGTTATGATTAATAATAAAAATAATTGTATTAAATACAGTACATCTTAATATTCTATATGGATATTATTATGCTCTTCACTCTCTAGCACATGAATATTTGTAGCTGCAATTTGTTTTATTTTAAATACAGTATTTATAATCACTGTATAATTATTTTCATTTTATTACCACATAAATTCACCAATGGAAATCTTTGGTTAGTTTTGCCTGATTGCACATTACTATTATTATTTGGTTGTGCATATGTTTACACATTTTGTTTCTTGGTTCATTTGTTTAGTATTGGCATTCAACAGAAAAGTTGCATACCACAATTAATAACCCGCAGCTCTGATGCTACACAATTCAAATGTAGGATCTCACAAAGGTTTCTCTCCTGCTTCACTCCGAATTCATACCCCCCTCCCGAGTTTTCTTCCCTCTCTAGCTTTGTTACTTACTTTACTTACCGTGTTTTCTTCAGTACTGGAACAGGAGAATGTCTAGTCCCACCCAAACTCTCCATTGTCATTTTCCTAAAGTGGAAAGCACCTAATTTAAAGGAGAAAGGTGTCTAATCATGTGGATATTTTCCATGTGAACAAAATCCCTGATATTCCAAGATTCTGGCTCACATGAGAGCCTACGCATGTATAGGAACCTCTTCTCTTAAGGTGTCCTGCTTTGCATATGAGAAAGCAATGACAGGGGAGCAGGGCCTAGGCCAGTGATGGGCAACCTTTTGAGCTTGGTGTGTCAAACTTTGCCAAAAAACTGAGCATAACTCGGGTGGTGTGTCGCTTTGAGGAAAAAACATTACTGTATTTCACAATATTTATAGTTTAAATCACTTATTTTTATAGTTAATATATTTATAGTTTAAATCACTTATCTCAGTAATAATGGATTAGAAATCCATGAGACCCCAGAACAGTAGATAATGGTTGCTGTGGTTAACTGTGGGTTACTGGTATTGGCAGGGCCCCCAGAGATGTGTCCCTCGCTGCATTCCACTGCTCCCTGCACAACATGGCCAAGTGCAGTAGCCGAGAATGAAACATTTGCAACTAGAGTGTTATTCATCCTCGGCTACTGCACTTGGCCATGCAGGAGCCAAGGATGAAACATCCTTCTTGGCATGCAGCCGCCTCTGCAGCCGCATGTCATCAGAAATGACTACACATGTCAGTGCTGACACACATGTCATAGGTTCGCCATCAGGGACCTAGGTATTACCTGCTCCTGTGCTGAAGACAATGTGAAGCCAAACACCTCAGTGGGAGGTCAAAGGCTTTGATGGCCAACATCCATAATTTTTTGTGGGTTTTTCGGGCTATGTGGCCATGTTTTAGAAGAACTTATTCCTGATGTTTTGCCAGCATCTGTGGGTGACATCTTCTCTGAAGATGCCAATCACAGATGCTGGCAAAACGTCAGGAATAAACTCTTCTAGAAGAACATGGCCACATAGCCTAAAAAACCCACAAAAACTACCTCAGTGGGAGCTTCTGTCCTATCTGGCTCTCTCATCCTGACTTTTACCACATCATTCCAGTGTCACCTCCCACTCCCACTCTCTTCCTTAATCATTTGCATACAAATTCATGCATCAGCTTTGTGCACACTCTCACCATACTTTACCATACAATGGAACATACAGGTTGGTTTGTTGTTGTGGTGGTGTGTCATCAAGTCCCATCAAGACCATTCCCATTTGCTGTTTGCCTCCCTGTTGTTGTTGTTTTATTTCAAAACTGTCATTTTAACATGTTTTAATTGTAAAATGTTTATTTCTATTTTAATGGGAGGGAGGGTTGGGGGATATGGTATGTATAATTTTAATGCTGTAAGCCGCCCCGATTGCCTGAGTGCAGATGGGGTGGGATATAAATAAATTTTATTATTATTATATTATTAAGTCACTTCTGACTTATGGCGGCTGGAGTATCTTTTATCCAAAATTCTGAATTCCAAAACCCCCAAATCCAAAATTGTCCACTTGGGTGACAGAGATAGTGGCACTTTTGCTTTCTGATGGTTCCGTGTATACAAATTTTGTTTCATGCACAAAATTATTAAAAATATTGTGCATAAAATTATCTTCAGGTTATGTTTATAGTGTGCATATCAAACATAATGAATTTCATGTTTAGACTTGGGTCACATCTCCAAGATATCTCCTTATGTATATGCTAATATTCCAAAATACAAATGTATCCAAAATCCAAAATTCTTCTGGTCCCAACCATTTCAGATAAGGGAGACTTAACCTGTAATATTTGGAAACACAAGCTGCTTTTATAATTTATATAACACTGCAAGGAGCATTTTAACTAAAGTATCTTTTGAAATGATGTTAAAAACAGAATGTTAAATAAGATAAAACACTGCATATATGTTAAAGGAATTATTTATTTGAATAAGTGATACAACCATTTTAATATCAACTTATTTATTTTAGTACACACACAAATGTATTGTTTTTGCAAGCATCCTCATCAGGGTATCAGCCAAAATCTCTGAAAATGTGGCTAATCCCTGGACCAGTGCAATAGCCAATACCATGTACTCAATTATCCATTCAATAATAAAAGTATTTTTTTTAGAAAGACAGCATTTTGGGACAAATAATTCAAAAATGAGTAGAGCATTAAACTGGAAATATCTTCAACAAGAATCATGCACATTACTATCAATTTCATTCAGCAGTGTAGGAGTCACGTACAATCCTATAATATTTTATAGTAACTTTCTCTTAATATTCATGCATGTTGAGAGAGTCACATCTTTTCTGAAAACTGTCAGATGGATAAATTAATTTTTTTTGTAAGAAATGTTAGAATGCATAGCACACTCCAAGAAAAGTGTAGTGAAAAACTAAGGATTGCATGATGTTTGTAACAGCATTGCTGTAAATAAGAATTTTTTTTTTCACATGGCTGAATAATTAACATCAATATGACTTTCTGATCTATTGAGAAAGACATGGGATCCCCCCACCCCCACCCCAGTTTTCAATTGTATCTAAAGAATATATTTTGTGGATAGCATTCCCAACATTCTGAAGCATTAGTTAACAACTTGACTAGTTAAAGAATTACTTTTGCTTGTACAGACCTGGCCCTGTTGCCCTTGGTAATGGGATGCTTTTGTGTGCTAGCAAATATTAATTTGTCCTGATTCTCCTTGGCTTCTTTTAAATGATTTACACCTTTCCATATGTGCCTCACCGACTATAAAGCCTCGATATCCAATCACTGAGGACAAAAGGTGATTTTATTAGTCTGTCAGTAAGTTCCATAGAAGGCTGACTAAAACTAAAACTTCCTAGGTTTACTTACTACTACTACTACTACTACTAATAATAATGTATTTATTTATACCCCGCTCTTCAGCCCTAAAGGCTATCAGAGCAGCTTACAATTATTATTTTTAATTAGACAGTTCCCTGCCCTCAGGCTTACAATCTAATTATGGAACAATAGTATAAATAGAAAGTAAAATATTAATTCGTTTTAAAAATTTAGGTAATGCAAACATTTTGATGTTATATTGATGCCTTTGTGTAGCCAATCAAATCAGAGTGAAGCAGGTAAGAATTTAGATCTTTAATCAATGTGAATAAAATGCTTTAATTTTTTTGTTTGCTTTGCTATCCATAGAAGCACAGTAGGTCTTTTTATTAAAAAGAGGATATATATTAAGGTAAATCATAATATTTGTTCAGTTTTGAAATTAACTTTAATATAATCTAATATATATTGTGCCCTCTGCTGACAGAAAAGAGATCACAGGAGCTTCAGCATTTTTTCAGTTTATATTTTGTTTCATAAAAGAAGAGGAAATGAAGTGAATACTGTAAGTATATTTTAGTTGTCTTTCTGTAGAAAATAACAACTAAGTAAAGTAATGATCACATAATGTAACTTACACATAATATAAATTTTAGGTGGAAGGAGCCCGGTCTGCACTGAGACTCTGTTACAGGAGATAAGAAATAAAATAGAAAGTTTTGCTGTTCAGTTCAGATAGCACATTGAATCTGAATCAGGACCACAGTGTGGGGAAGCATAGGATTAAAACATCTCACTATCAAGGTGCAGACCTAGACCTCCCCCCCCCCCGCATGCTTGCACATTGCTTTTTTGAAAAAGCAGTTCAAACCATTTTTATTTGCAAAGGTGGTATTTATTTTATTTTATTTATATAGGTTGGTCCCAGCACTTTATCGTTGTGTGTGTATGTATGTATGTGTGCATGCTTTCAAGTCTTCATTGATACTCATTTATATTTGGTGTCACTATAAATAAGTGAATAAATAAATAAATAAATGTTAGCATCTATTAATTCTCCTGTTTATTTGCTTTTCACTGAAGGTTGATCATGGAGCTATTACTATATTCTGCTGTTATTAAATGCACTGAAGTGGGCTAACCTAATTAAAAACTTCTGGATCACTGATACTGCATTGGCACCTGCTAGTATGTTCTCTCTCTCAATCTGTCTCTTTTTAAAAGCATGTTAGGACAAGGCTGCAGTCCTAAAAAGATTAACAAGGGAATAAGTATTGATTATTCAGATCCATTTATTCCCAAGTGGAACATACATCTGGATAAATATGCATTGGGTTGCCCTGTAAGTGTGTGTTAT
The DNA here is from genome assembly GCA_034509955.1 of Urosaurus nigricauda. Classification (NCBI taxonomy): domain Eukaryota; kingdom Metazoa; phylum Chordata; class Lepidosauria; order Squamata; family Phrynosomatidae; genus Urosaurus; species Urosaurus nigricauda. The sequence goes on from JAOEGL010000001.1 coordinate 102,864,474, forward strand.
GTTTCTTCAAGTTATCTGTCAACTTATGGTGACCCCCAACAGTTTCATAGGGTTTTCTTAGGAAATGAATACTCAGAAGTGGTTTTGCCAGTGCTTTCAGTAAAAATTTGAACTAAACATTTCTAATACTTGATTATTTTAACAGTGTAGCTGTGGATTAACTTTTCTTTGCCTCCCCAGTATTTCCTGTTGCTTAATGTCATGGGTGCCTTTGATGTGTTCTAAGCCTTTCAGCATAGGCAAGAATTCAACCTTTACTTCAAAGACATTGTCAAGCATTTTATAGGATTCTAAGGGGTAAAACAAACTGCCCTGAAGGAGTGGCACTGGATCAGGGCTGTGGCAACCATATGCCATGCCCCCAATCACGCATTTTCCCAGCTCAAAAAGAAGTAGCAGAAAGCTGCTCCTTTTTGTGCTGGGAAAAAGTTACCTTTGCCTCAGGGGTGGTTTTTCCCTGTTTTGGCGGAGTGCAGCGTCTAGATGATGTACCACCATGTGGTTGGGCGAGTGGCATGATGCTGCCTTGGGGGCAGAATTGGGATGTGTGGCGATGGCTCCAAGCCACCAGAAACCCGGCATATTTTTCTGGTGTGCTTAGCCCCTAAATGTACTTTCTTTAAAGCAAGGCTAAGCAACTAGTGAGAGCGGTTTAGTGGTGGTGTAGTGGTTTGCATGCTGGACTAGGACTCTGGAGAATTGGGTTCAAATCCCTGTTCAACCATGGGAACCTACTAGGTGACCCTGAACAAATGACAGTCTCTCAGCTTCAAATGCTATCTCCCTCTGAACACATCCTGCTGAGATAGGTTTGCCTTAGGGTCACCATAAATTAGAAACAACTTGAATGCACACAGCAACAACAGACAATCTTGCAAACGTTGTTTGGAGACTGCAACTCAATACCTTTTACCAGTGACTTCACTGGTTGGGGCTAATGGAATTTGCAGTCTAACAACTCCTGAAGGGCTGGTGTTTGCCAACACATGGTTTGAATGGAAGTACAGTAGATATTAACCAACCTTATTTTTTGGGAGCAGAGGCAGAGAGGGTTCTTGGATGTCTGTACTAATATATGGAGGCAACCATAGGGATAAACAGAACTCTGTAGAAGGAACACATCAATACCCATGTGATTTGTTCTATGTCAAAGTAAAAACAAAATGCTTCTTGTGTTTGGTGGTGGTGGTGGGGTTACATTTAAGATTCTTGTGAAGAGACAGAGATGCAAGATAGCTTTGAATGGGCACATACCATGCCATGCCTGCCAAACTCCACAGACTTTGTTTGAATACATGTTTGAAAATCTCATTAATTGCAGCAGTCAAATACAGATGCCCCCTTCCATCCCTTCTGTTCTCAATACAGGTTTGGGGAAAGGGATGAAAATGCTTGGGGAAAAAGTAATGTTCTCCATTTGTTAACTCCTTCCCCCAGAAACAGAAAACAACACAATACATATACAGACCCCAAAATGGTTGGGGTTTTTTTTTGGTAATCTTTTGATTGGCAGAATAGTATAGCATTTCTTTTCCTGATTTTCCAACAATAGCTTTGGGAGGGTTAGGTGATCAAAGTACTGTACTAGGCTGCTGCTTCTCAGTGAGAAGTTACTGTCCCCAAAGCATGGTCTTGTGCTCTTGTCTCCCATGTATATCTATTAGTAAAATGATCCACCTCGCTATAGCTCATCTCCCAGCCCACCCTTTCAGTGTTTTAGCTTTTGCCCACAATATACAGAAATGGTTGAAATCACTTGACATTATACTATACTGTACCTGTATTACAATATTAACTTTCATTTTAATGCTTTTTATTCTTCAAAGAGGGAGAATATCAATTTACATTTTACTGCATGATCATTATCATTATTGTAATGTATTCAATTTTGTGGTGGTAGTAGTAAACCCCGCACTCTCACTAGGTTGAGCTGCTATGATGTTATTAAATGTTCTTGAATATTCTGTAACTGGGTAGGTGAATATCAATCAAAATAGAAATACCATCATATAGATACTCCAGTGCTTAATACTTTCTCCTTGTACATTTCTCTTTCCAGTTACATACAACTATACATCTGTCTTATGCACACAATACTACAGATCATCATAATGCAACACAGTTCTTCCACACAACTTCGTACAACATGTACTATACAACCAGTTCTCCTTGCATCTGCTGCAATGTGATAAAACAACATACCGGTACTTGCAATGTGAGAGCACAACTACAATATAAAATGCACACCCCACTTGTATGTAACATGATGACTCATCTGTTAATGAATCTGAAACTGGATGAGTACTGTACTTAATTAGACTATGATTAGAGGTAGACAGAATTGAAATAAAGTGGAAGAGCCAGCATTAAGCTATAGTTTTAGAGGAAGAGGATGCCTCATAGCTTCCAGACAGATATCAGTGTATTAATCATGAATGGATTAAGAATGAGAAGGCAATAATCAGACTGATTGTTTCATGTTCAAAATAAGCCAGATCAAAGATGAAGTGTTCCAAATTGACTGGGAAACAATATCTGGCACAAATATAAGGCTTAGGAAGTAAGTAAGATTTGAGTTCTGCACTTAGGAAGTATATAGGCAAGGAAGCTTCAGTCTGTAATGTTATCACAGTAAGAGTCAGGCTGCAAATCATTCTTTCTCAGTGGGGAAGTTGTGTCTTTCCAACTCAGTACTTTCCTGTTAGCCTCTACAGCACTAAGTCTTTAAAGCAGGCCTGTCTTGTTTTCATGAAAGCAGTGATTTGCTGGGTTAGATGAAGATTTTTCTGGAGCTGGGGACATGGTTCTTTAATGTTTGAAGAAGCCCTAAGTCTAGAAGAGAGGCAGGAGATCTTGGTCGGAAATTGTAACACTTTGTGGCTGGATAGGCTCTTATCCTGTCAGAGTACCTTTATTTTTAAGATAGAACATTGTGACTTCTCTTAAAAGTAGTTATATAGGTCCTTGTGCCTGCCTTATTTAATGCATGTTATGAACCACTGTAGGCTTGTGAAAGCAGGTTGTTTAATGAGGACACTTCATCTGTATGGGTGTTGCAGAAATCCCCCTTTTATATGCTCTGGTCCAGTCATCCATCTCGTAAAAGCATTTATTTAGTTTAATTTAAATCATACCGTAATCTATTTGGAAGATTCAAGAAACTGACAATTATGTTGAATAATGTTGGCATGAGCATTCTGCTTAGAAGGCTCAAAAAAGAAACATCAGGTCAGATCTAGGCTTTTTTCCTTTCAGGGGGGAATTCTGTTGGAAGGATGCACCAACTGGTGGTAAGTATTGGGGCTTTTTCTAATTTCTTTTACCCCTCTAAAATCTGCTGCGGAGGACCTGAGGATCTGATGCAGCATATTTTCAGAGGGTGCAAACGATTGCAGGGGAAAAGGAGCAAAACTCACTTCCCCATTGGATTCCTCTGGTGCATCACATGCTTTCTGTGGAGGGAATGAGACCTTATTTATGTGGATGGTGAAGTGTCTATATTAAATTAAATGGACCTGAGAGTATGGAGCAAAGGATGGATTTCAAAATATTAACTTTTATAGACATGACATACAAAACAATTATTGTAACAAACAATACAATATTTTCAAATAATGCTTTGCAGTGTTGGAATACCCCTCCCCTCCAACTATAGCTGGCAAGAAATCTGTTTCTTTGAGATTAAAAGATATAGAATATTTTTTTTTCTTGTCAAGCATCTTACAACAAAGGGCAGTAGGTTTTCTTTCTTTCTTTTTCTTTTTAGCTTTCAGGAAATGACATGGTGATGTCCTTTCAAATGAGGAAATGAATCCTTTTCCAGTGAAAATGAAATCCTCCACATTTCTCAGTTGCCTTTTAAGCCTTTCAACCTGTCAATGAAAATGTGTAATCAAATGATAGCATGCCTGAGGCTTATTGCCTTTTCTTGAGAAGTGGTACCATTAAATGGTGCACTCTGTTGATTTTAATCGCACTGAGCAAAATTCTTTAAAATTAGAGTAACAGCATTGGCTTCAGTGGAATTACTCTAGAATTTATATAATAAAGGAACAAAATTCTGTCCACTTAAGGAAAATAAGATCCCCTTTAAGGTTTTAGAATGTTACTGGGCAATAATATATATATTTTTATGGAACCTATTTATTCAAATAGCAGATGAGTTTCTAAAATTGCCAGATATTTGTCTCCACTGTTGTGATGAGTATTCAAGGTCATTGCAATGCTCAAATGAACATAATGTTTTACTTACTGCTTTTTCACTTTTTATCCATTGCTTTGTTTTGTACTTCGACACTTCACTATGAACTTACAGGCATGCTGCAAGTGCATTTTTCTTTTCTAAAATGTTTAATATATTTTCTATTAATGCTAGCAGTTCCAATATGCCTTTCAGAAACCTTTTGGAACAAAAGTACTTGAACATAATTTTGTGCAGTTTTCTACTCTAAAGAATATTTACTCAACCAATACCTATGAATCATGTTATTTGAAAAATACATCTAGGAGTGTAAAAGAGTATACAAACACAGTTGTTTGTGAATATATAGTAGCTTTGTTTTTCAGTAAAATTTGCATTTTATAAATGGAAATTAATGTTTTAAATATGTTTATGGATTGTTTTGTTCATTTCTCTTATATTCTGTGTATTCTGATAATTCTTTTTAGAACTTCTTAGTGTTCTCTAGATTCCTTAAAAGAAAATGCTAGTGGTAATCATTACAAATTTGCTAGTTCATACTGTCTGCAAGAGCAAGAAAAATATGGATATTTTGTGCATACTCACTATCAATCTTAAAAATGTTTGATAGTACCAACAGATTAAAGAGCTTGTAAATCTTTCACTGGCTTTCTTGCCCGCTCTCAATCTTCTCAGATACCTTCCTTCCAGGGATGCTTTCCTTATATGTCTCCAAACTTCCCTGAGTTATTTGCAGAAGATAGGAAGATGGAAAGAATAGTCTAAAGTGGTGCTTAGAGGAGAGTGGCAGGGATGGGTGGTATTTGTATATGTGTATTCTCTCTCTCTCTCTCTCTCTCTCTCTCTCTCTTTTTTTTTGCCATGCTGTCTCTAGGCTGGTACAACTGATGGGTCTGCTTTTGTACTACAGAGAAGTTTGGATCTGATGAAAAAAACATGGCTTCGCACTGCTTATAGAACCTCTAAGATAGTGATGGCGAATATTTTAGAAACCGAGTGCTCAACACAAAGGTGTTCCTGCACCAGATGTCCCCTGGTGCTGGGGGGGGGGGCATCTGGGAGTGGGACTTCTGAGGGGCTGGACATTTGGGTCAGTAGTTCCCAGAGACAGAGACTTCCAGGGGCAGGATTACCCTGGAGACAATTAAAAGTATGGGAGGGCAGGAAAGGAAGAGGAACAGGCATGCATCTGTTCCTCTTCTTCCCCTGCTCTCTCATGCCTTTAACTGTCTCCAGGGAGGCAGTTGAAAGCACGGGAGGGCAGGGGAAGAGGACAAACAGGTGGCTGTTCCTTTTCTTCCCCCACCCTCCTGTGTCTTCAACTGTCTCTGCATGCCCTCAGAGACATCTGTGTGTGGCAGAGAGGGCACTTGTGCAATAAGTTCTCTACCACGGGTCTAAAATTAGAAAAATACGCACAATTTCATATTAGCAATAGCAAATACATTTCTATACCCCTTATCAGTGAACTCAGCAGTCTCTAAGTGGTTTACAGTCTGTAAGCCAATTGCCCCAGGCTGAGTGGACCTTGCCAGGGATCAAACTCACAACCTTGTGGCTGCAGTACTGGCATTTAACTACTATGCCACCAGGGTTCCCTACATTGTGCTGCTATTCAGGGGTTTTCTATAGATTCTATATTACAGTAGTGCAAATTTTTAATTTTGGGATAGAAAACAATATCACAGTAACCTTTGGCAGACACTTAGGATGCTAGTGAGTGGAATTATTTCTGAAGTGAAAGAAATAGTAGATGTATATTAACAAATGTATTTGAGCAGATATAGTCTATATTTAAAGCCCTACATGGTTTGAATTCAGGTTACCTATAGGATCACCTTCTCCTGTACAATTTGCCCTTTACACTCAGGTCCTCTCGGAAATGTTTGCTCTAACAGGCCAGAATAGATTGCAATGGTTTCCCAGAGGACGTTTTCATCTGCTGCCCCCAGACTGTGGAATAGCCTGCTTGAAGAGATATGACAGCTAAAAATTCTGACTGCATTTAAAACAGCATTAAAGCCACATTTCTTCCAGCAGGCCTATCTGGTCAATTTTAAATCATGACTTTTTAAGTTGTATATGAACACTTATGAGTGTATTTTAATGATTTTATAATATTGTATTTTAACTGTGGGTTTATGTATTTTTAATTGTTTTTTTTTATTTCAATGTGTTTCACCCCACCTTGAGACTTTCTGCTTATAATCACATGGCCCCAAAATGCAAAGCTTAAGTTTTACGCATTAGTAAATCTGTATATGTGATTGCAGAAGTAATAGTACCTATTGCTTGTGAATTAACTCTTTGGCCCGATACAGACGGGCACTATGAGGCACGATTAGGGCTTGAAGGGGCGCTTTTAGGGTTAGGGAGGGCGCAGCGTTCACACCCTCCCTAACCCTAAAGCGTATGGGCGCTGCCATTTTAAAATGGCATCATCCATACGGGCACGCCATGATGTTGTCATGGCGCACGCAGTGTTTAGACAATGCTGCGTGCGCCAGACAACATTGCGCTGTGGGAGGGCGCCAAGCGCGCTCTTCCTGCAGTGCAAAAAAGAGCTCCAAAAGGGAGCTCTTTTTTTGCGCCTGGTCCTTGGTGCAGCCTTTAGACAGCTGCGCCAAGGACCCAGAGGGGAAAGGGGCCGTGGCAGTGGCCTCTTTCTCCTCTTGGCACTGCCGAGGAAAGCAGGGTGCAGCGGGCGTCCAGGATACCCGCTGCACCCTCTTTCAGGTCACGGGGAAGCGGCGGTTTGCGGGGAAGTTTGCCTGCTGCAACCCGCTTTCAGGCTGCGGGGAAGCGGCAGCCCTGGCCCCATCTCACCTCTTCTCTGGGCGAGTAGAGACCGCCCCTTTGAAACACAAAATAACTGAAAAAGATTTGGTTTGCTTACAAAGCTGAAGGGCTTGGCTATCGCTATATAGTATTGTTTTAAACTATTTTAGTAGTTATACAATAGTAGGTTTATGAAACTAGTAACCTTATATCAACATCTTTTTCTGCTTCCTATAACATTGGGAGACATTTCACAGGACTTATATTAACCTTTATATCTTAGATCTTTCTGTTTTGTTTGCTAAAAGCTTTGATGTGTTCAGAAGGGATAAAATGAATACTTTTCCTGCATCTGTTAAGCTTATTTCTTTCATATTATGTTGTGTTGCCTTCTTGTTCTTCTTTGGCATTTTAGGAATGTTTTGAAATGTATTGTGGCTTTTCATGCATAAAAAGAGAGAAGACGACTGCATATTTGATATGGCTGGCTAGCATAAAAACATGTGGAAGATTCTTTGGGTTAATTATTTTTTGAGATATAATTATCCATGTGGTAGCTAAAATATGCTCCCACTTTGCATGGTTGACCATTAAACTCATTGGTCTGCCATTTGTCAAGGATGACCAACTTCTGTATTGTTAGGGATCATTTCTTTCTCCAAACAATGATCTGAGAGCAGTACATGTTCATGGCACTAGAAACACCTCCTCATGAGTAGTCATTCTTTCTAATAAAGCTGGTAGAACATTGTGGTTTTTGAGTGCTTGTACCTTTGATTAGTTGAGCTGTTATGTACAAAATTCAAAAGAGAGTTGTAATGCAAAATGTGAAGTCTCTTTTTCTTGCAAAGTAAAATTATTTTTATTTTTTCTTACAAATGAAACTGTGTGGACAAACCTGGGTCTGACCAGAGCTTCATGAGCAACTTCATGCCCCCATTTTTTTTGGGGGGGGGGAGAGAAGCTCAAAAGTATTTGCAGGAGAAGGAGAGTCCTCAGCATACCTATTTTATCCTTTCTGTTAATTTCTCCATGCCCCCATCTGGAGGAGTTCGGAGGACTGGTAGGAAGGGGAGAGTTGTCCCAAATTAGCATTTCCACCCAGTTTTGGGTGACCTTCCCCAGCAGCTCCCTCCAAATCCTATCCTTTGTGATTCAGGAGAGCTACCGATAGCAACTCTCTGAGGGTGCAGACATTTGTAGGAGCAAAGAGAGAACAGGAAGTATCTATTCTTTAGTTCACTTCTCTTATAATCTAAGAGAGGGTATGTAGTAACAGGCATAGACATCCCAGGCAAGCTGTTTAAGTTTGCCCAGGATCTGAGAGCATTAGCAGAGGCCCAGCTGTGTATTTCAGCACTTCAAGAAACTAGACTGGTGAAGATTTAAGACCAAGCTTTCTCTGTAGGAGCACCTCAATTGGGAAATTCCTGTCCAAAAAAAGTCAGAGAACAATAGTTCCATTCTCACAGAGCTTTTAGTAGGTGGCCAAAATTGTGTTATTTCATTCCATATGGCTGTTGGTTTTTACTTTTTTTTTGTTTAAACATTATTTCAAATTTGTTTTTAAAGAATGGTTTTACGTGTTTTATTATACATTGCTTTAGGATCCCTTGTGCTCTGAAAAAGTAGTAAATACTTTCAATAGTAAATAAATAAAGAATGGGGAAGAAACAAAGGGTTTGTGAATCTAGTTCATGGGGAAAAGGGGCCTGATAAAGTGTAAAAACTAGATAGGTATAGCCTTGGTAGACCACGGAGTGCATGGAAGGTTTTGAAGGAAGATGGAATTTCAAATGATTTAGTCTATGAAAAAGCAAGCAATAAAAAAATGTCAAAGTCTGTCAATGCAAACTTCTGTCCAGATCCTTATGCACTGCATGCAACCTTGTTAAACACAGCCTGGTTGCTGATGCTTTCCATGTCACTGGACAGTGAATCTACTCCAGGTCTTAGTCCAGTCTTTCAAATATTTCCAGGGTGCTGAATCTTCTTTCCCAAATAGGCTCATCACTTTGGAGACCTCCCTCCAAGTTGAGACTTTCAAGCCTGAAGTATATTCAGCATCTCTCTTACATGGAAGCCATCTGAATTCATTTCCCTAGAAATGTATTTTTTGTATCTTTTGTCTTTTTAGATAGTTCATGAACAATAGGCGGATTGAATCTAGTCTGTAGTTTGGCAATGCAGTGATTTTTCTCTATCCAGTATTGCTCCTACTTCCTTCCATGACAGTGTTACCCATTTCGTCATGGCACTCACTTTATGAGGTAAGATACTTCATGTTTTTGTGTTTTGAAGGATTACCTAATAAACTTCTGATCATAGCTCATGATGATACAGTGCTAGATTTCCCTTTTTTAATGTGAAAACATGAAAATCAATAATTATCATTAAAATAACTATTTTATTGTTATTTCAATAATTATTTAGGTAAATGAGCTATTTGGCCCATTTTTCTTGGCTGTCTTGGTGGCCTGTGCTTTACCCATTCTTTTTAACCATCCTATACAGTATTTATAGGAGTAATAAATGCTGATTATACAAATCCACACTATTGTTCATGTTTTTATAGGGGCTGTTTCTCTGCTGCTCCTTTCATAATCAAATGAAAGCAGATTTGTTACAGTTTATAAACTGGATAATACTTCAGTATTAAATGAAAACATGTTTACTATTAAATGAAAGTTTATTACAGTCCACAAATTAGGTAATACTTCAGTATTAAATGTGTTGCTTTTCCTCCCAACAACATGAAATTATGTGTATGTATGTGTTTCTCCAAACAAGTGAGATACTCCTCCAAAAAAGGACCAGAAAAAGAAAGAAAAATTAAAGAAAAAACTGCAAATGTATCAGTAGACCTTCTGTATCCACTGATTCTTTATCCTTTTATTCAACCATCCAAAGCTTGAAAATATTTTTTAAAAATATACAAATTCCAATGCACCCACCCAACAATTTTTGATTTTGCCATTTTATATAAGATACACTATTTTACTATGCCACTGTATTTAATGGGACTTGAGCATCCACAGATTTTGATATCCACAAGCTTGGAGGTCCTGGAACCAAATTCCAGCAGATACCAAGGGTCCATTATGTAATTGAAACAGTATTTAATATGATAAAGAACAAGAAACACAAGAAAGAACAAAAGCTTCTTGTAAATAGTCCTTAATTCACACAAGAGATTCTACAGTTGGGCTTAGAATCACATTAATATCCAAGTCCTATATCCTCGTGCAGTATCTGCCTCTGTAGCTGTGTTTTGAGGTAAATCCTTAGAGACTGATATACAGTGGTCACTGTATATTTGCTGGGGTTAGGGGTGAAGGAGCCTTGTGAATGTGGAAAAGTGCAAAAAATCAACAACACTGCTCTTTTTACCTGAGAGACCTCTCTAGGAATCTCCAGGTCTTCTACTGCAACTCTATATCAATATTTGCCACAAGTTGATTATAGAATCATGCTGGAGGATCTACAAATGCCGAGAGAAGTGCTTTCTCTAGGACCTTCTAGGTTCTGTAGCACAACTCTATGGTCAACTTCCAGCAGAATTTCACTGGAGGACTTAGAGATTCCTAGAAAGAAGATATTAATCAGAACTGGAAATAATCATATCCGCAAAAGTCAAAGCCAGAAATGTGGAGGGACAACTATATTTTGCTTATTACCATTGGAATTTCATTTGGAAACTGTATTTACTGATGAAGATTATATGAAACAACTTCACAATCTTGGGAGTAGTCATCTGAGCCAATCCTTCAGTGATACAGAGCCTATCTGGAGATTTTTATTTTGCTTGCCAAAGTCCATTCAAATATAGATTTGTTTGTGTTGTTCTAAGCCCAATTGTGAAATCTCCTGTATGGATTAAGGTCTATTAACTAGAACCTGAAGCTTCACCTAGTATTGCTTTGAACTTGTCTTCTCAAGTTCTGTATCACTGTAGGTTGTTGACATTTTGTATTTTCTTGTATTTCTTGTTCTTCATGGCCTCTGTGCCCTACGCAACTGGGTTATCCTGCACCTAAGCAAAACCTCTTGGGAGCATTCTACAACATTCTAAATAGAATTTTGGCTGTAGCCCCATCCACCACTGACCTGTATAAGGGTCTTCCTTAACCGCCAATTCTTTTTCATCAGTTGCTTCAGCAGCTTTGATAAGTTTCCAAAACTTTGGTTTCAGGAGGCTTCATTGGATTGATTTGTTGGTAGTTTGATGAGTGATAGCATATTCTAAGTTCAGTAACAGGAAGTAATGTATGAGGAGGAGTGAGTGGTTTATGGTGTCTTGTGTAAATTGGTGACACTGTATTTCAGTTGTATTATGCTATGTTATATTGTCAGAATGGAAATGTTTTTATGTTGAATGTATTTTATCGATTTTTTGTACTGTGTTTTCTCTTTATTAATAAACATTATTAGTGGATTGCTTTGTTGGCATTGGCTATCAGCTACACTAGTTCTTGGGACTTTCTTGGTGCCACTGACTTAAGAATTGTGTCGAATGTGGCGCTAAGATCCCAGGCTGAGATAGGCACTTGAATTTCCTTCAGTGTTTGGCTGAGTCCCATATTGTTGCCTCATCTGTACACTGTGCAGCATTCACTCTGGGTTCACAGAGAACATGAATTCAAGGCTCTTCTGTACAAGTCAGTCTTGGCCCCTCAAGAATCTCCTTGGAAGCCTTCAACATTGAAGAGAGACGACGGTTCCAGGAATCTCCCCTTGACCTAGAGGATGGTGACTGTGGAGAAGGCAGCCTCAGTTCTGGCGGATGTTGGGCCTACCAAGAGATGAGCCAAGGGTACTGTGATGGATGTCATCTGTATTCCTGCCAAGAAGTGACATCGGCCTTCAAACTCAATCAGTTCTGCCGACCAGCAGTTTCAAAAGCAAAAACACAAAAACAAGAAGTCAAGGGAACACTCTTCGCCTAGAGCTTTTTTTGGCTCCAGTACTGGGGCTGTAGCTGCAGCTCGACCATTCGCTCTGCTTCAGACATAATTTTCTAGGGCTCCCTGGTATCCCCATTACCTGCCTCTCCACAATGCTGTATGGTTGTAATGGAGATAATTTATGTCCAGGGCACAGGATTGGATGAGCACTTGGAGGGGGAAATCCATGAATCTTTTGTCCAGCTCCAACTCTGGTTCAAGAGAAACCTCTCCTGGCAATTCTGTCTCCACATTGACGTTGATGTTGACTCCAGTCCAGGTCCTGCTCCAGCTCTTTCTTAGACTTGGGGTCTGCTTCCTTGAACCTTTATTGAAGTAGACAACATTATAATTTTCTGGTGTTGGTTTATTCTTGACATTGTGGCTGTTATGTGTATTGATCTCCCTTGGAGGAATCTTTTTACACAGACAGCAGCTATTCTTTGGTGATAGCAGGTCTGCTTGGTAGGTCTGATCACCACTCCGAATGATGACACCATCCTGGGCGCACTCAATCTGTGGTTGTGGCCACATCCAGCAAGACTGTTTGTTGGTGGATCAGTCTGCTACTAAGAGTTCTACCGAAATAGCACAACCTTCCTCTCAACATGGAGAAGCACAGGCAAGCTCTACGAAGATCAGAGAGGAACCTGCTTTCTCTGTCACAGTTGCCGACCAGACCATACAGATCCCTTCATCCACTTCTACTTCTGGATTGAGATCAGATTTGGACTTGGATGTGGTCCCTGCCAATAAATCACCTCTGGCTATGCTGGGTGCTACAGATCCCTAATCCCCAACTAAAGATGTCAAGGGTTTTGTCGAGCAGATGTTTCATATGGCTAAATCCTTAAACCTTAAGTTCCAGCAGATGCAGACCCCCATCAAGACCTCTGTATTCAACATGGTCCAGTCACAGGCCCTGCAGCCTTGCTGGTCTTTCTGTACCTTACCAGGTGATCTGGAAGTCCTGGTCTGTTGGTCTGTTATCTTCCATCCCATCGACATAGAGCAAGCTGGAGACATTGTACAAGGTGGATTCCACCCTTGCTCCTCAGGGTCCCCATCTGAAACTGAACTCTGTTGATGCGGCCCAGTCCAAGGTTACGTGCCATCCTCACTCCACTCCAGCAGAAAGGAAAGCAAGAAGCTTGATGTGGGGAGAAAGTTCTACTGCTCAGCTGCTTTCAACTCCAAGATTTTGAACTATCTGGCATGCATGGGTTCTTACAATCATCTTCTCTGCGAGAAGATGACTCCATTCTTGGCCAGAAGTAGTGATGAAGATCGCAGAGTGGCTACCCTTCTCTAATCAGAAGCATGAAAAATGGCAGGTCATCAAATTATGACTTCTAGGCACGTCACAGTTAGCAACATAAATGCTATTGCTGGTGGTGTGGCTCTCTATCAGCATACGTGGCTTTGGTCCTCTGGCCTGTTGGACAAATTGTCATTGAATAAGTTTTGGAAACTTATCAAAGCTGCTGAAGCAACTGATGAAAAAGAATTGGCAGTTCTAATGTTCACTTCTAAGTATGTTTTCTAACTATATATGTCTACACTTTTAATTATTCAAATTATTCAAAATAAATATAAAATAGGAAGGATGTGTGATATCAAGCTCTGTCTTTCTCCAAAATTTATATTTACAGTTCCCTCTTGAGAATTTAACACTGTGTATACAAATTCAGAAACTTAAAAATACAGTTAGGGTCATGCAGGATGTGATAAAAGATGAGGAGCTACTTCTGGTTTGCTTCTTTTTGCACTTTGTAACATACAGTAAGACAATACATTGTGCTCCCCTTCCCCTGCCAGTGATGTGTGGCATAGTTGAATATGATGACATCTTATCTTGTTTTATTTATATTAGATGTTACAAAGGAAGGGGAATAAAGACAGAGAGCACTGATAGATTAGTGTTTTTGCTATTTTGACTTAATACCTTCTTTTAAAAAATCAAGGACAAAATACTACTTGCCAGCTGTGTCTTATTTAGGAATAATACTGTTTTAAATGAGGATTGGTTTATAAATGTGTTATTTTGTAAGCAAGCCTATTTTGATTGCTTACATTATTCATATATGGGAAAAGCCCCATAATTTGACAATTGTGTCTTAGCAGTGTTTGGTGGCTAGCACATTTTTGCAACCACATTTTTTATTCCAACCTCTACAAATTTATTTTTATGTACACAAGAGAAGCCTGTTTGTAGAGAGATCTTGTAACACCTTTGAGAATAAAAGAAAGAAGTTAGCAGCATGAGCTTTCATAGACTTCAGTCTACTTCCTCAGATGCATTTAGTGGATTGGAAACCAGGGACAGACATATATATGCCATTGGTATGTGAGATTGTCAATTCAAATTCAAAATCTTTTGTGTATGGAAATGAAGTAGCAAGTCCAGTTTTAACAATGGTCGTTAGTGAACAAAGATATTGGGAACTAGCCATTGTGTATGGAAATGAATTGGCAAGACCTGTTTGGCTTTGGAAACTAGCCTGTAGGTGAGGAGAATAGATGCGGGTAGGACAACCCCACACTGTCTGACCCTATCTTCAGGGGAGTGTCCTACACTCATCTATTCTCCCCATCTATAGGCTAGTTTCAGAGCCAAATGGGTCTTGCCAATTCATCCGCAGGGAGGCAGTAAATATAAATAAAACTACTACTACTACTACTACTATTATTATTATTTCAATAAACAATGGCTAGTTCCCAATATCTTTGTTCTCTAACAATTATAGTTAAAACTGGACTTGCTACTTCCTTTCCATACACAAATTGAATTGACACTCTCACATACCAGTGGCATATATATGTCTGTCCCTGGTTTCCACTCCACTAATTGCATCTGATGAAGTTGACTGAAGTCAATGAAAGCTCATGCTGCCAACTTCTTGCTTTCAGTTAGTCTCAAGTGCTACAAGATCTCTCTACATACTGATTCTACAGACTAATATAGCTATACAGTTTCTTTGAATTCTACTACTAACAGAAGCCTGTATGAGAACACTGTACTTGCTTGATAGCAGTTACCAATCACAATACATTTTATGCCACCAGTCCACTAACTGTGACCTTCCAATTCCTTTTCTCAGCTTTCTCTCCTGTTTCCCTCAACAGTGGACACAGACGTGCCAGTTTTTGTTCTTATATTTAATTTGCACAGCAGGATCTACAGGACAAAACAGATGGTTGATCCCAGTCAGGAAAAGAAGACTGTAAAATGCACCCAGTGCTCCACATCATTTCAATCAAGCAATGTTGTATTTTTTTGCCCGTATTGCAAAATGGGCCTCATTTGCTCTGAAGAAAGTGTAATTGAGAGTTCAGATTCACTGAGTGCTTCAACATTAGTGAAGGAACATTCGGAATCAGAAGAAGACATGTCAAGGAAACAAACATCTCTTGTAGGAGACGTAAGCAAACTCAATTCAGCAATTTCCTTCTCCTCCCCACCCTGATAATACATTCAGATTAGTTTCTGCCTTGTGGATATGGAGTCAGCAACACTCATACTGGGGACAAAATAGAAAGCTGTCAAAATTTGAACCTACACTTGATCGTCTCACAGAGCAGCTCCCTACCTGCTCAGCTATGGAAACAAATACATCCCGATACCAACCTGTAAGCAACTACATATATTAAGTTTGTATAGTTACGATGAGGAACTGTTAGCCTGTGAAACAGTTGTAGCTTTCTCATGGAAAGCTGGGCTGAAGCCTTGGATATGATCTCTGGGCTGGGAAGAGCCTACAGAGGCACCTCTGCCTGAATACTGAGCCAGCCAATCAGGGAGAATGTTGTATGGGCCAGTTGCCCCTGGGCTAGTTACTGTTTTGATGCACTCTTGGTGTTTTGCTTTGTTTAGTTATTGGCCAGACAGTTAATATTATCCTAAACCTCTTTAGCAATTACTTTGTTTAATGTGGCAGCATTAATGGTTCTGTTTCTCATTTCTGAAGGACTGCTACTTTGCTCCCACAGGAATCCGTGTGGGCAAAAATTGGGAATTTATTGACATCAAGACCTGTTAGGAGAAATGTCATTGCCTCCCTCCTGGTCAAACCTACTGAAATTAGGTTGGTAGGTAGATGTGACAGGGTTTTGTTTGTTGCTGCACCCCAAGTACAGAACTCTCTCACAGGGAAAGTCACACTGGATCCATCCCTTTTTGAGTTTCTGGTAGGCAGCTAAAATTCTGTTGGCTTTTGGTCCTTAACACTAGAGATGGTTGCGTTGGCTGTTTTCATAAAGAGAAATTTTAGCCTGTTTTAACATTCTTTTATTCATACAATCAATGTCTTGAACATTTCTATCAGTTGTTACATTGTCTTTAGGGTCCTGGTGATTGAAAGGCAGTAGGAAAATTGTGTAAACAAACAAGCGCATCCAGAAAACAGATTTTACTGGTTTAGTGGGAGAGGCCCCTTTTCCTTCTGACAGAAAGTAACAAGGAAAGAGTACCTGTGACAACGTAACAGCTTTTACTGAAGAGTATCATACATGAGTAGGTTATCAATGAAAAATAAACAGTGTTGCTAGTCTTTTGCCCTAGCTAGGCAGCAAACACCAAAATAGAAGGTCATGTTCACAATGGCTCTGTTTCTGTTTGGTGTGCCTTCCCCTGTCTGTCAGTCAGGAATGTGTTGAACTATTAGGTTAGCAGCACTGAGGAGCAGTAGAATGAGTCTGGTCACTTTGAAGAATGGATGAGGTTTCCAAAAGTTGCTTTGGATTGACTTATTTGTTTTCTGTGGCCTCTATAGATTCACATTCTCTATATCAGTTAGAGAGCTGTTGCTGGAGGGGGGGGGGGAGAGGACAGATTACTGGACTGTAGTCAGAATCTGGACACATATTTTAGAGCATGAAGGAATAGTACAGTAGTTCCTTTTGAGATTAATGTGCTATTTGATTTTTATGTTTTTGTTTTTTTAAAAAAATAATAGGTCTAAGTTTTCTCTCTCTCTCCAAAAAATGTCCTAAATATTGTTTGGTCATTAAGCCAATAGGGCTTTTTCTGTTTAAAATCAGAGTCCCTTTGTTGTAGTTTAGCACTAGGCATTATTATTGCTACAATTATAACATTGTGCCAGTTGTTTCCTAGTTATTTGCATCTTATGTTCACAAACTACTCAGATTTACTGAATTATAAATATTTCCTGTTTAAATGTTCTTTGCTGACTTTCATCTAACAACTTACACTTTGATTTGGATGATATGCCAATTTTAAGCTACTTCTACATTATGTATTTTTTAATTTGTCCATTTTTATATGTATGGTATACGCAATGACAATGGGTCTAGTAGGTGGGGAGAGTGATATACTGCCATTGCAGTAGTCATGGAGATGGAAGGGAAAGGAAGAAAAAGGATGGTGAGGCCTCTGAGAGAGTTCTCCTCTACTGGTCCTTCACCCAATAAGTAGTTTGGGATTGTTGTACACACACACACACACACACACACCTTGATCTTTAGAAGTGCTCTCAGAGCAGCTTACAAATAGTTCATTTGACAGTTCCATGCCCTTCGGCTTACAAGCTAAAAAGACATGGCACAAAAGGAGAAGGGAATGGGACTGGGGAAGGGGATCAAGCAATTTGTCTGTCCCTCTGAGGCCACGGCCATGGCAGATGGCATGGAGGGAGGGCCCTGTCAGTGACTCCAGCTTTATCATGGTCAGTCCATAATAAGACAGCTATACCTGTGGTTTAATTGTGGCTGAAAAAGCTCACCTGGCATGCATTACTGAAACCTGGGTATTTGACTTGGGAGGCATTAATCTCTCTAAGTTTGCCTGCTTGTTTCTTTTGTCCAGCACCGACACAGTCCAGCACAGGTGGGCAGTTAAAAAATACTGGGAGTTGCCTTAAGGTAGTCTTTCTTATGTTGGTTTGATGGTAGCTCTCAGCACTCCTCACCATTAGCTGTGTAGTTTAGGGCTTATGAAAGTTGCAGTCTAGCAATATCTGGAATTCCTTAGTGGTTGACTCTTCCTCTGGTGCTGGAGTGGTTTTTATCTGCTTCTGGGCCTTAGAGACAAGCTGTGGATTATGGTAGTACTGGCTGTCTCACTGCCTATCAGCCTCCTTGCCAAAGTTGTTTGAGGTGGTGATGAGAATGGTATCAGACAGCCTTGGGAGGCTTCTCTGCAGGAACTTCATTCATGCTAAGATGGTGTTGGCTGAACCAGGACAGAATTGCATGGTGTTGTTCAACATATAACAGTTCTAACACATTTTGTTGAACACATTCCTGATCTAGTGTTTTCAGATGTATAGGGGACTGGTGTGTGTGACGTCTTTGTGACTGAAGTTTCTTCATCACTACCTGATGTGGCTTAGGTTGTCAGCTGCTATTCTTCACTTCTAGGGGTGGGGATGTTCAAGTGATTCATCCCAGGAGATTTATGCAATTAAATGGATTCATGGGGTGGTTTTGGTTGATGTTGAAATAGATCATTCTGCTGCTATGTATCTACATAGTTGTTACATAATTTTATTGTTTATTATATGGTTTTATTGTATATTTTAATGTGTTATATATACTAATAAATACGAGTATGTTGTGTCTGTCCCTATATGTTTCTGTCTCCACCATAGCTCAAAAACTGAAAAACATGGAAAGTATGGAATTCATGCTGAGGGGCCCCAAGAAGTGTGCATCTCAGGGTTATTTGGATTTTCAAATGGATTAATTATGTTTTAGTTAGTTTAAATCTGTCAGTAGTCTGAATACCATCTTCATTCACTCAGTGGCAGACTTCCCTAACCCTCAGAATGAAAGCTGTAGTCAGGCCTGGCATGTTCATTTCTCCAGATTGCAGAGGGTCCCTAGACAGAGGCATGGTAAGGAAAATACCATACCATGCATTATTTTTGTTTCCCCATGAAGGGTATCTCTGAACTTTTCAGAAGCAGATAATGAGAGAGAGAGGGAGAGCGAGCGAGCGAGCGAGCTGGAGAGTAGGTAAAGTAAGCAGAAAGGGAGGATGAAAGGGGTGTGAAGGGAGAAAAAGACCAGTGGTGGGAGAGAAAGACCAGTAGGCAAGGATAGGTAGAGAGCAGAAAGAGCAGAAAGAAAGAGAAAGCATACCAGGGCATGTGAAGAAAAAAATAGAACACCTAGTGTTTAAAGAGAAAGACTGTAGTCATCCCTCCACATCCTCAGGGATTAGGGGCTGAGGGTCCTCTTGAAAGTGGAAAAACTACAAATATGTTAGCCCCCTCCAAAATGAATGGTAAAGGATCCTGTCCCGCTGAACACCACCCGTAACTCTCTTTGCAACATTGCAACACATAGCCTCCCTCACATTTCCAAAGTGCTTCCACTTTCAGTCTGATGTTAGCAGCCATGGTTGCAAAGGATCCACCTTCTCTCTTGCCTCTTGGCCAGACAAAAGCAACACCATATCTTCCCCACTTTGACAAACTTTGCATTCTGCCTATCTTCAAAGTCTTTCCACTTAATGGGAAGTTATGTGTTGCATTTGTCTGGCCAGGAAAGAGGGGGAGGAGGAGGAGGGAGAGATGTTGAATCCTCCCTTGGGGTGGCTGCAAACATCGGATTCAAAGGAAAGGACTTTGGGAATGAGTAGGATGCAAAGTATGGCCCAGCAGGGGAATGTATGGTGTTGGTTTTGGCTGGCTGGGAGGAAGGGTGAGGAGGAGGCGGGTGAAGAGGTCAACTTTGTTAATCAGGCTACAAAGTTGTGAATAGTCAAAACCGCTAATCTGAAACCCACAAATGCAGAGGGCTGACTGTATTTTGCCTTAGGCAAAAAAGAGCACCAATATGAGAAGGTGGGTTTGGGAAGTGGAAGGCCATTTGGGCCAGTGACTTGGTGACGGTAGAGAAAGCATCTTGGTGGGTTAGAGGGAAAGAACTCGAGTGGGGATCTGAGGAGTTTCAAAGATCTACAAAGATAGATACTTCTTTAATTGATATAAATAATTATTTACATTTTCGATTCACTGTCCTAGAATCTATTTCATCACTATGCGAATGTTTAAAATAAACATGAATAAATAAGTCATTTTATAAGGGACTTCAGTTTTTGTAGAAAAAGTGTACAGGAGCCCTCTATTTTGTTTTCAGTGCAGCATTATCTAGTGCTTTTATTTAAGAACATGTTTATCTTACATCATAAAAGCTCTTTAGAACTATATACTCTAAACTTATAGAGAGGAATCTTTAAAAGCTTTTGCTGCAAAAATCTTTAACAAATACCCATTTGAAATGTATGTGATGGGAAAGTGCTTAAAATAGAAATTTCAAAGGATAATCCATAATTTGATACATTAATATAAATCGGTCTCCCTCCTTAAAAGTAGCATTCTTAAAAAGAGGGATGTAAACTTACTGTAGTCTCAAATAAACAATATTTGAACATACCACAGGCATCTTACATTTGACAGGAAACACTAATGGTATTTATGCACAGTTCTCTGTGTGCTATCATATAGCATGATCTCAAAGAATCACATCGTTTTCTATCAGTGATTGTGAATTTGACGTATTGGATGGCCAGCAGTATATAAAGAATATTCAGTTGATCTACTAGGATACATAAGATGTTTTGAAAAAGATGCAAACTGTATTAAAGATATACTTGACATACATTAAACCTATTCTTTAAAACAGTTTTTAAACAGATAGCTGTGTTAGCCTATCTCAGTATGGAGAGGGGGAATAGGAGCCTTATGTACTTTTAAGCCTAACAGCTTTGTTTTCATGTGACCTTTTTGGGGGTTGCATTTCACTTCCTTAGGTGAACTAATGCATCACTGGAAGTGGATTTTAATCCACAAAATTTCATGCTAAAAGAAATCCGACAAGACTTCTTTTGACCTTCTCCTTTTGATATCCTTTATTTTTTTATTTCTGGCCAGTGGGCAGAACAGTTTTACTGTTGCATAGGTGGGAGATCTGAAGGCCTCTACCCTAATTTCCAGCAGGACTTAATCCAAGGAAGGGAGAAAGAGTGATTTTCTCTCTCCCCTACCTTTTCAGGCCTTTTCTTTACTTATATGATGGCAGTGGGAAAGGAACACCTCGTCCAATATTGGTTTTCATGTCTCCCAATAAGAAGGCAGTGTAGGAGGAATGGAGAGGTTATAAATTCTGTGAATCCATATTCACAAAATTCATGAAAGTTTGTACCATGCTTGGGAGAGAACCTCTGATATGTCATAATCAGGTCTTTCCTTTTGAGACTGGGCATTCCTCCCATCCCTCAGACAGGATGAACCTTCCTTTGACATTTCCAAATATCCAACTTATGTCTCAGTGGACAACCATTTTTCTGGCCCCCAGGGATAAGCCCTTCCCCCCCCCCCCATTTTTTGGCCTCCAAATACTTTCCTTGGGACTTGAGGGCTTCTTTGCCTCATTTTTGCCTCTCAGGCCATTTTAGGCCCATGAAAGGCATTTCTGTAAAACAGAAAGTGAACTGAACAATAAGTGTGGCTAAAAAAGTTCTTTCCTGGGCCATAGGCCATGGACCTGAAACCATGGTAAAATGCCCCCATAAATCCTAGAAGGCATTGACTTTTGTGGTGCAGGAGGGGTGTGGCCTGCTAAGTTTTCCTGGAAGGTTGAGGTGGTCTGCTAGCCTTCTACACTTTCCCCTCCTCCAGCAAAATTCATGGAGGTTTGTACTTTATGGCTGGGAGAGAACCGCTGTTATGGCATAATCAGGTCTTTTCCTTTGAGACTGGGCATCCTTCCTGTCCCTCAAACAGGATGATCTGAAATATCCTATGACTGCTGAAATGCTATCTGCAGAACCCATAGGATTATAGCTTTAGAGTTAGGGGATCATCATGTTGGTACAAAGAATATTAGCATTTTTGGATTTCTTAGTAGAGTACATATTTGTTTCTTTCTCACACATCAGGTACTACCTTAATCTTTAACTAATTTGCATGTATATTTTTATTTTATATGTTGTCATCTTTCATTATATACAGATTTAGTTGCCAATCAGTCTATTGCAATATTTCCTCTTTTACAACAGAAATTGGACAGACATGGTGGATCCTTGCTATGTTTTGCTATGCTTTCATTACGTTCTTGAAGTTTTTTTTTAATTACTGGTCTTTAGGACTGCCATTACAATTGTTGACATTGCTCAGACTGAGAAAATATCTTGCTCCCACCAGCCCACTTGATTTGGAATTGGGATTTTCAACATTCAATTCATGTGTTCTGCAATTGAGTTGTGACTTTCTGTGAACCGTAAATAGTGCAGGACAGTGCTATTTGAAATGCTGTCTTTGCCAGTTTTCCATTTTCATCTTCTAGTGATTGCCTTCCACATAGATGTACCATTTCTCTTAAAAAACATGGGGGGGGGGGGAAAGGACTTTCTCACAAGGCTAAATAGCGCAGATTCTATTAGTGGCTGATTCTTTAGGCAATGTTTTCACAAGAAGTGAATTAGAACATAAAATTATGAGATGTTAATGCATTTAGATTTCCTCACTAAAATTGTCCAAAGCTTTAAGGTGTGGGAATTCCATATTGCTTTATAAGTTTGGTTATTTCTGTATATCTTTCTTCCTGCCTGATTCACCCTCTGACTTATGTCTACATTCTTATTTTTCTGTCTATTAAGTTCACTTTTTCTAGTGCTTTCCCACTTCATATATTTTCTTCTTTTTCTTGTAATGTCTTATGTATAGCTTACTTTATGTGCTGGAAGGTATGTAAAATAGCATATGTTTTTAAAACAATGGCTTTTATTTTAATTTCATGCTTCTCTTTTTATGTTTCTAAAGATGTCAAAATCAGACCTAACAGACTCTTACAGAAAAATGCTCATTACCTCAGGCATTCGTGGCAGTAATACAGAATGCAAAATCCCTCACACACGAATAGATGATGGAGCAGCAATTCAGGTTGGTAACTTCTAAACTTTTATTGTAACATTGAACCAAATTAGCCCTTCACTGTGGGGAGGGAGCCCTGCTGCTTTATGACAATATCTTTATTTGGACCAACCAAATTCTCACACAGCAGTCTTTCAGGTGCTTAAGGATTAGACATCAGAATAAATGTTAAACAAAACAAGGTGCAGATGGGAAGAAGGTGAGCATGCTTCTCTTGCCAAACTTGCAATATATATGTCTCTAAATTTATTTATTTATTTATTTATTTATTTATTTTATTGAATATATTTCTCTTGGGATGGAGAATTATGCCCAGAAATGGATTGGTACCAGTGAAGTTGTTTCAATAGGGACAAACGAGCTCTGGTCAACAGCCTGGCTGCAGTTGAAGTTTCTGAATGGTTTCCAGAGGCAGCCTCAAGTAGAGTTTGTTACAGTAGTCCAGTCAGGATGTAATCAAGGCATGTGTCACTGTAGTCAGAGCAGACATTTCAAGGAACAGGTACAGCTGGTGCACTAGTTTTAACAGTGCAAATGCATTCCTGTCCACAGCCAAAAGCTGGGCATTGAGTCTCAGTTCTGAATCCAGGAGCACACCCAAGTTGCAAACCTGAGATCACAGGCTGAATCCCTGTTCTCTGATCTGCCTTGTGACTGACTAGGAGCATGTCTGTCTTGTCTGGATAAAGTTTCAATTTGTTCACCCTCGTGCAGTCCATTAGTGACAGCAGACAATGATGTAGTGACGAAATAGCTTCCTTGGAACTAGGTGGAAAGGAGAGCTAGAGTTGATGCCTGTAATCATGCATGTAGGTTTCTCTCTCTCACTCTCCCTCTTGATGAATAAACTCACTTGGAAAACAAATAGAAGAAATTTATTGTTTATATTTATAGAGTTTGTCCAGAATTAGCATTCTTTAAACAAAATGCAGGGGGACTGAGTGTAATTGGCATTATTTAATCAACATAGAGTGCAGACAAGATTGTAAGACAAGGTTGGAAATGAAGCTTTATTGCACCAAAATACAACAAAATGGGAGACAAACAGTTAATTAATGGGAAGTGAAGGGAGAGAGAAAGAGAAAATGAAATAGGGGTTTAGAGTGTATTTGTGGCATACATAGCCATCCTTATCCACTGATTTTTTATCCATGGATTTGAGCATAGACGGTTTGGAAATATTCCCCCAAAATATAAATTCCAAATAGCAAACCTTGATTTTCCATTTTATATATGGGACACCATTTTGTTGTGCTTTCATATTTAATGGGATTTGAGCATCCACGAATTTTGTTATCCACAGAGGGTCCTGGAAGCAAACCCCAGTGTATAACTAGGGCCCACTGTAGTTGTACTTCAGTTTCAGGTGAGGTGTAGGGAAGAAAGCAGTTATTTTGAAAACCAGTTTGAAAGAAGAAAAATAAAGAGGCTTACCTATCTGTTCACTCAGAAAAGGGGCACTAATTCAACAGTAACTTGTTAGGTTTTAACAGGCTCAGTACAGACACTGCCCTACCTGAGCAGCAGGTGGACTCTTTCCTTATCCATGTCAATAGACAGTGACAGAAAGTTTGTATATTTAGCCCAGTTAGTTATATCTGCTAACTCACTTTCCTGGGTGAAATACAAAAAAATGACTGTGGAATTCTGCTCTCTGGCAATATTGTTGCTGTTCCAAAACTTGATCTTTATTGATGTTTGAACAGAATAAAATTTGTTTGTTTTTTTTTTAAATTGTCTTTGGACAAAACAGTCTTTGGACTTCCTCTTTGCATTTCTGTCTCATCAATGGTTCATTTTACAGTGGCCCATGCCATATAGTTTTATGTTGCCTGAGCCAAAGCTATAAAGCAGCCTGGCAAACATTTCTGAACTAAAAGCACAGGACACTGAAGTATACTTAGTCTGTACACTGGAGGAAGCAGTGGATGACAGCTTAAATGACAGTTTAAAGCAGATGTTCAAATGATATCTATTTTTTTTAAAAAAAATACAAACACAAATGTAGTAAAATGTGGTAAAGTGGCATTAGAATTATATTAATATGAATATGACTAAAATTGCAAGCTGTAAGAGGTATTAAATTGGAGGTGGAGAGAGAACTACTTTGGATAAAACTATAGGAATGCTTTAGATTTCTGGAATATTTGGTTCCAGAAAGCCAATGTTTATTCCCTCAGAACTAAATTTGTATTGAAATTTACATATCATAATATTAAAATTTATATGTCTTGATACAAATTGATTTTTATATATGTGGCTACCAAGAAATCTTTAAATATTCTTCCATAATAATATCCCACTTTTGAGTCCCTGTTTCTCATCCTCTCTTATTGTTAATATCATCTATTTCTGCAGCAAATTTATACTTTTGGAAGGAAATTAGGACAAGGCAGCTTTGGTGTGGTGATTGAAGCAACACACAAAGAAACAGGCATAAAGTGGGCGATCAAGAAAGTTAACCGGGAAAAGGTAGGCAATTCTTTGTCATGGATTAAGACTTTTCATAAACTATGATAATCTTAGTTTTTTGTACAGTTTTCGGGCTATGTGGCCATGTTCTAGAAGAGTTCCTTTCTGACGTTTTGCCAGCATCTCTGAAGATGCCAGCCACAGATGCTGGCAAAACGTCAGAGAGGAACTCTTCTAGAACATGGCCACATAGCCCAAAAACCATACAAAAAACTATGGATGCCAGCCATGAAAGCCTTCGACTCCACATATGATAATCTTATTTTAACTTGGCATCTAAATTCCCACGGCATATTCATGTACCAAAAAAACCTCCCATTGTAGTTGGATAATATATTGATTGCCATGTTGTATTTCCGTACGCTGTTATTTCCTTGCAAATATCAGGGAGAGGAAAGTTTACTAAATTTCAGACCTTCTAGCCCCATTTTTTCACTTTATTAAAGCCATGGAACCAGACTTTCAAAAATGTGTTTTGAAAAATATCTATAACTATGGCCCTGTGCAGACTGGCAGTTTGGGCTGGGTTGAGGGCGGAGTTGGGGCATAGCGTCTATGACTCATGCCCCGGCTCTACTCCCAGGGTGACATGATGCTGAGCACCACACGGTGTGTGGTAGCATAGCACTCCTCTAGTGCTGCGTCTGCACGATGCAGCACCGAAGGAGGACCGTAAGCCATGGCACATGGCTATTGCGCCCTGCAATGGCCAGATCAGGGGTGTGGTGTGTGGTTGCCATGGTCCTGATCTGGCTGTAAAAGTGCGGCTGGAGGCCGCCCCTTTGGGGCTGTCTGCACAGCCCCTATATAATTAATATGCAGCTGCGTTAATACTCTAATTGGTAAGAAATTTATTTTTCTCATTAAGGCGGGGAGTTCTGCTGTCAAACTACTTGAACGGGAAGTAAGCATCTTAAAAACAGTCAACCATGATCATATAATACACCTTGAGGAAGTGTTTGAGACACCAAAAGTAAGTGCTCATGCAATTCACTAAAGGGCGTGTAAGATGTAATAGTGAAAGATAGCTACAGACTTTATCACACACAGTTTTTAAACTGCTGTTGAAGTCGGAGAATAGCTCCTTTGGTGATACTTATTGCACAACACCATCTACATCTTGTTGCTGCCAAGCCCTACAAGTGCTGTTAGAGCATACCTTGTAATTGATGGGGAAAATGCATCAAATAAACTCCCAAATGTGCTGTATTAAGTGCAATAGGAAGTTCTGGTATCTGGGCTGGTGTCAGTATTCTCGTCTTTCTCCCCTCCTCTCTCCCCCCCTTTATTCCAGAGCAGACTGTTTTTGTTTTTTAACCCCACCCCCCCATTTTACATTTATCTAGGTGAAAAATAGATAAATGAGTGTACACATCAAAATGTGCACCAATGTATTTTCATTAATGAATAATGCCTTTTCGTTAATGAATGTCTTTGAAAAATGCATGCAGAGATGTAAGTATGATGGTAAAGTGGGTAGGATGGAAATTGAAATCCAGCGCAGAAGTGAGACAGAAAAAGCAATGGCAAATGAAACCTTAGTCAAACTGAGCTTTACAAAAATCACCAATCCCTAACCTAATTTATTTCCCCAAATGAATGGGGATAGATAAGGAAAAAATACTGATGGAGTAACCATGTTTATTTTTTGAAGCTCACATGATGGTAAGAATCTTGTAATGTTTTTGTTAATGCGATTGAGAGTTGGCCAGTCAAGAGACAAGAACTATAATTAATTTATTATCCAGTCTTGGTAAAGTGGAATTTATATATTTTTTTAATATTTCAGATTTTCAGGAGTTAATAGTTAAAAATGACTATTAATTCTTCAATATTATACAAAAATAAAAAGTTATATTTTGTTTATTAATGCTAGCGTGTATATCTTGTAATGGAGCTATGTGAAGATGGAGAACTTAAAGAGATTCTTCACAGAAAAGGTCAGTTTTCAGAGAACGAGACACGGCACATAATTCAAAGTCTTGCATCAGCAATAGCGTATCTTCACAAGAAAGGTAAGAATGCTCATTCTTTATTGTACTATGTTTGCAATTTTTGTATGTATTTATTTTAGTGTTTCCCAAACTGTTGTGGGGGAATGATTCTTTTCCCCCCAGTGTGCCATGGACCAGTACCATGTTTATGCTATATTATTAATGTATTCGCACAGTTTCCTGGAAACGTGTGCATCCTAGCAGCTGATGGCTTGTGAACCAGCACTTGTCCATGGATCATCACTTTGAGTAACACTGACTGATTTCATATTATCATTTTGTACCTGTTGAGTAAAAACCAAAATTTATTTCTTTTTTGCTCTCCTTTTTATTCTCTTTTTTAAAAACTTATTTTTAAAATGTTGACAATGAAAAGTTCTTTTTGGCAACATAGGGGTGAGGATTATAGCAATGGCAATAGCAAGTACATTTCTATACCACTTCTCAGTGAACTAGCTAGCACCCCTTAAGCAGTTTACAATAATTATCCCCAACAAGTTAAGTACCCATTTTACTGACGTATGAAAGGATGGAAGGCTGAGTGGACCCAGGGGCCCTGCAGAATCAAACTCACAGCCTTGTAGATGGGAGTGGCTGCAGTACAGGCATTTAACCACTGTAACATCAGGGCTCCCTAAGAGGATTGCTTCTTCAACAATTAAAATATTACTGTTTTGCTTATTTTTGGCAGGCATTATACAGTGATTGAATTGGCAATGACTTATGTCCTCTCAGCTAAGGTGGTGGGAGCTTTCAATACCACTGGCTGTAAATGCAGATCCTGCTCCATAAGGCTATTTGATGATATTTACATATACAGTGAAGCTCTGAACCCCTCTTTCCTGATGCAGCCCCCCTGTTTCACCTCTCCCTTTAGGCTTTCTTCTCTTCAGGCTACATTTATACAATGTATTAGAAATATAAATGTTATCTCCAAGATATTGTGTACAGTATATGCAAATATTCCAAAATCTGAAAAAAATCTGAAATTTCTGATCCCAAGCATTTTGAAGAAGTGAAACTCTACCTGTACAAGAAACAAATAGAAACAAAAAAGGGAAGGGGTTTGCAATGGGTGGATGTGGTATATTAAATCCTTATGTTTTTAAGCTATTTAAATTTAATTGTGTATTAATATTACATAATGAAGAATTGTGTTTAATGTTAAAATACTTTAACAAGTATTTTAATGTTATTACATATTCTGTATTTATTTATTTATAGATCATGTTGTACGCTTCCTTGGGTTCCAGCCTGGGAGAAAGTCAGGATAAAAAAATCAAATCAATCAATCAATAAATATATCCAAAGGTGTTGTTTACAATTTGCCCATAATTTTTAGACACTTTTTAGTTTGTCTTTAATAGGAACTTACGTTTTATACAGCTTATGCAAAATTAAATGTGAAACACAGTGCGCTGTATTGTGACACTATGGATTGGTGCAAAAGTACTGTTGATTCCTTGCTAACTGATGTTGGCAAATGAGAAATGAGCTGTAGATATACATACTTCCTCCTCATAGTCACCATCTCTCTTGGGCATGGTTTTGCAGTTTATTTAAGTTCTTGTTCAGGCATTCATTAAAAGGCTTAGCAAAACATGTGAGGAGGGGGTAGCTCTTCCCCTTCCATTGTTACTTTGCTTATGTAAAGAATGTTGAGAATGAAATGGAGAACCTCTTGTATGCATGAGGTTCTCAGTGTGGTTCTGAATTTTGTTTCTCCAAACTCACTTCTCATTTGATCACTGCTTCTACTACACTGCTCTCCTCTTACATTTAGTTAATACAGAATGCCTGAACAGGGTTAACATTAATGTGTTAACTATGGTTAAAGCTAACCAATGCTTTCTTAACTTGGGATCCAAAACCTACTTCAAGCTGCTGGTTCTACTGGTACTTAGACCTCTGCCTTCCAAATGGATTCCTCTCTCTTCAGGTCTGAGGCCCTGACTCAATAGGCACTGTGTTTGCCATCACTCACAGCTGCTTTGCCTGCTAGGGCTATAAAACCAGGACCTCACAGGGCTCTGCTGCAGAACACCCCAGCAGAGAAAAGGAGAAGACCACAGTGACTATCTGGGGCCAGGGGGAAGAAGAAGCTGCTAGTTCTACTGCTACTTGGACCTCTGCCTTCCAAGTGCCTTTTAAGAACAGAACCCTCCCTTGAGTTCATCTGGTGCCATCTGGCCATGGAGGAAGAGATTCAGGCCCAGCTCCATTGGGCCTGTCCTGAGCTAAGAAGCAGAGCCCTCCCTCCAGTCCTCAGAGGGAGAGAAGAACTGCTGGATCTGATCCCCTTCCCCACCACCATTCCCTTCTCTTTTTGTATCATGTCTTTTTAGATTGTAAGCCTAAGGGCAGGGAACCATCTATTTAAAAATAATAATAATTTTAAGCTGCTCTGAAGGTCTTTAGGGCTGAAGGGCAGGGTATAAATACCGCAAATAAATAAATAAATACATAAATAAATACATAAGGTTTCAGATTCTGGTGTAACAGATAACTTGAGTAAACTTAACAGTTATCATTATGGATCTGGAGAATTGCTTAACCATGTTCATAGTGCAGGGAAGATTTGCTCTAAATGGGAAAGGACTGTGCGGAACAAATAAATGTTCCAAAGGCTGGCTTCTGTTTTGCTAACCATTGCTGTACCTTCTCTGGCAACAACAGTTTTATGTGGTGCATACAAAGAGTTTTATTAATGTATTTATTTTGAGTCGTATTAATCCTTGCTCCAAAAATGGGACTTTGCGGATACACTAACATATCTTCATTGGTGTTTCAAGTAAAGTTTTTTTTTTAACATTCATTGCCTAGAATAACATGTTTTTTTTTAAACATTCATTGCCTAGAATAACATGATAAAGGCAACCTTTTATTTAGAGTTGGTGGTAAGTCCTCTATAATCAGTTTTCATTCTTTTTAGCTCCTTGGTTTGGGAGGTTGCAATTTGTGGCTTTTATACTTAAAGTTTCTGGATGTTTCATCCTAACATCTGTTTTAAAATACATTTTCCTGTATGTAAAATCTTTCCTGGGAGGCCAAGGCTCACCACCATTTGAATTAGAGAGAGTGAGAGGGCAGGGGCAGTAGATGGTTCAAAGCATGTGCTCACCTTTTACTTTTTCTGTTGCCCTCTTACTCTGGGTAGCATGGCTTGACACTGATTGACACTGTTGGGATTGGCCTCCACCAGAGGGGAGCGCACAAGTGAAAACGAAGAGCAGCTTCTGCCTCCTCTGGTTCACTTTCCTTCTTTCTCTGGAGAAATGGCAGAAAGGACTGTGACCTGCCTTGAGTGCTATATTGGGGAAAAGGAGGAATATAAATAAAAGATAAAGAAAGAAAGATAGAAAGAAAAGAAACAAAGAAAGAAGAACTGGGCAATTAGTGACTCTAAGAAGCACTATCTTCCATTTCGCTCTAGGGAGCTCTTCCTGTTTTATCCTCTTGACCTACCATTTTAGATATACCATCATGGTCATCCAGAATGGGTGAGAGAATGAATGAGAGAAAGCCACATGAGCAGCCACCACTTCTACTAGCTCTGCCTTCTCCACTTCCTTGAGGTATACAGTATGAAGGACTAGGCCCAGTAAGGTCACACAGAATAAGCAAACAGGGAAGATCAAATTTTTGCAGATCCATACTGAAGTACATTCAGCTTTCCCACCTTGCTCCTTATTGATTCTTGTGTTTGTTTGTTTTTTGACTCCTCAAGCAGATGGGGAAGTAGGAGTGGCCAGAGGCCGCCTCTGCCCAATCACCCTGGGACCACTGTGGGATTGTGTCAACCAGATGCTGCAGTCTTGAGGGTGCTTGCTGCTGCTGACCTTAATGGGCCATGAAAAGGAGCAGTAAGAAACCACTCCTTTCACGGCCGATTTTGGGCTGTGTTCAGCGGCCTTGGTGCAGCCTCTGAGTGATCCAGGGGCGTGCATCATATGCACACCCCTCCCGCAGATTGGCCCAATGATGGCCCTTTTGGGCCATCTGTTTGATGCTTGAGTCCTCATCACAACGCTGTCCAGACAGAACGTGGCACTGTGTGCTTACTCTTCCCGACACTGCAACAGTGGCAATTAACCCTTCTTGGTTCTCTGTACAGGCAAAGAAAGCTCATTGGGCAGTGCCATGGGGCCTGGTCCTCCCCAGCTTGCATGCTGAAGGATATAAACACACATAAATGTGAAAAGATAGTATTTTTAGAGTTCTGTTCTTTGAAAAGATGAGTTGAGGGTGGGAGATAGCACAATGCAATTTCATGGCAATACTGTGAAGGGGAACACAAGTGTAAACTGAGAAAGATTGAAAAAGATTTGTTCATCTCTGCTTCTCTTGATCATTGTACTTTTTCTTCTCGAGCACAGGAAATGAGTTGGATTTTTTTTTCATTTGATATACTAATCTTACAAATTGTTGCTTTTAAAGTAAATCATGTGACAAATCATATTATTTAGTATCATAAAATCTGTGAAGACTTTTCTTTTTCACTTTATTAAAAGAATGGATCTAAGTTTGATCCAGGTATGGAATGGATAGACAATACTACTTCTGTAAAAGAAAGAATACAGTGTCTGGTTATGTGCATTAATGTAAGATGAAATGCACTGAAAATGTAGTTCATAAATTACTCAATCAAAAGGGTTTAAAACACTTCTGTCAGAATATTTTCTACGCAATTGATAAATAACACTTTCACTTTTTGTTCTCCATCTTGACAGATATTGTTCATAGAGATTTGAAATTGGAAAACATTTTAGTTAAAAGCAGTGACATTGATGAAGAAAATGAAATGAAATTAAACATAAAGGTAAGCCCAGAAATTGCAACACTTTACTTCAAGCAGTTCTTTTATTTTGTGTGTTGTTTTTTGTAGATCCAGGTATCAAAAGTGAAGTTTCCTCATAAATGCCTATTATTGGTTTTAAGCTAAGGTGTAATGGTATAATCAAGACAAAATAAAAGGGTCTGGTGTACTAGCAATTGACAAGAATGTAGGAGTCAAATGCCATTGGTGAAACTTCTTATTGAATGAAGAATAATATACTTATAGGTCAAATAAATGTTTTAAAAAGTATACCCTACTTCTTTTCTTATACCTTTTGGATATAGTTCCAAGTTTTAGCAACCATAAGCGGGGGAGCAATAATTAGCATGAATTATATGCACTGGCAATTTAATTTAAACATTTTATAATTTTGAAAAACATACGATGTTTTACATACCAGCTACTTTTTGCTTTGTGGACTTTGGATATTTACTACCTAAACACATTAAATATATCAAGAACTTATACTCATTTATTTGTATGGCAATAATTGGCCCTTTGTGGTTACTAAATTATATATTACAACATCTTTACCTATCATTTTTATAGCTGATATAAAACGACTGTGTAGATTTTATAAAATGTACATGCTGACACATAGAACTAAAGTGCTGAGGTACAATATGTGGTAAATAAGGTAGCTTAATGTGAAGTTGAAGGCTTTCATGGTTGGCAACCATAGTTTTTTGTGGGTTTTTTGGGCTATGAGGCTATGTTCTAGAAGAGTTTTATCCTGACATTTCACCAGCAGCTGTGGCTGGCATCTTCAGAGAATGCTGGCATGGAAGAGAGTGGTGTATATATACTGTTGGTTGAGGCAAAGTAGTTTGCATGTTAATCAGTGTATTGTTCTATTGTTGAATGGCAAGACCTCAAGGTGTCCATTTAATTAATGATCCATTGTCTGCTGGTAAACCCCTCTGACCCTGGGTGGTTTTTATTTGCGTAGGCTGGGTCTTGATTTTGGTATTTTTCAAGACTGGTAGCCAAACTTTGTTTCCTATAAAGATTTCTTCTTTCCTGTTGAATTTGTCCAGGTGTTTATGGATTTCAATTGATTCCCTGTGCATTCTGACCTGATAGTTGTTGACATGGTCCAGAATTTCAATGTTTACCATACATCAAAGAGATCACAGACAGAATAGGGAAATAGGTGAGGAAACACAACCTCCAAATGGTCTACAAATCAACCAGGAAAATCCAGCAAATGCTACACTCAGCAAAGGACAGGAGAGACCCTCTCACAGCTGCAGGAGTTTACTGTATACTGTGCAGCTGCGAACAAGTGTACATAGGGACAACGAAATGCAGTGTTCAAACACGAATCAAAGAACACGAGACACTGCAGACTGAGTCAGCCAGAAAAATCAGCAGTAGTAGAACACATTATAAAACATTCTGAGCATAAAATGCTGTTTGAAAACACTGAAATTCTGGACCATGCCAACAACTATTAGGTCAGAATGCACAGGGAAGCCATTCAAATTCATAAACACCTGGACAACTTCAACAGGAAAGAAGAAACCCTTAAAGTAAACAAAGTTTGGCTGCCTGAAAACCACCAAAATCAATAATAATAATAATAATAATAATATTTATTTATTTATAATAATAATAATAATAATAATAATAATAATAATGTTTTATTTATACCCCGCTCTTCAGCCAAGACTATCAGAGCGGCTTACAATTTGTTAAACAAACAGCTTCAATTACAATTGTAAGCTATTTGCCCCCAACAATCTGGGTACTCATTTTAGCGACCTCGGAAGGATGCAAGCCTGAGTCAAGCTTCAGCCCTTTGCTGGTCTTGAACTCGCCACCTTCTGGTTTTGAGTGAATGGCTGCAGTACAGGCATTTAACCACTGCGCCACCAGGGCTGGTATTTATATCCCACTCTTCAGCCAAGGCTATCAGAGCGGCTTACAATTTGTTAATTAGACATTTCCCTGCCCTCAGGTTTACACTCTAAAAAGACACGACACAAAAGGAGAAAGGAGAGGTGGAGGGGAAGAGGGAAAGTCCAGCAGATTTTCTCTCCCTCGGAGGCCTGGACCAAGGCAGATGGACTGGAGGGAGGGCTCTTATTCCCTTCAGGCAAGGCCTGTTGGAGCTCTGGCTTGCCTTTCCCTTCCTCAAGATGGTAGATGGAGGAAGGGCTCTTCTTCTTTTCAGGCAAGGCCTGTGGAGCTGGCCTGCCTTTCCCTCCCCCTCAAGATGGTGGATGAAGGGAGGGCTCTTCTTGCTTGCAGAAAAATCAGGACTCAGCAAATGCAAATGAAAACCACCCTCAATGAGGGAGATTCCCAGCAGACAATGGATCATTAAGCAAATAGACACCCTGAGGTCTCGTCATTGAACAACAGAACAATACACAGATTAACATGCAAAATACCTCCCGTCAACCTACACTCTCTATATATCCTACTCTCTTCCATGCCAAAATTTTCTGAAGATGCCAGCCACATGTTTCCTGAAACATTAGGAAAAAAACTCTTCTAGAACATGGCCTCATAACCGCAAAAAACCTACAAAAAACTGTAAAGCAGCTTACTTTGATAAAATGTATTTTGTCTTAATTAATGGATGCACACTGAGACTGTATGGCTTAATCTGTTGGCATCACTGCAGGGGTGTGAGGTTTTGGATGGAGGATATCTTCTGTTGGGTCCACCTTGGGAATATAAAAGCAGATTGAGATGGGCATATGTTCTCAATGAATCTTCCTATCCCATGTGTTTGTAGTTTTTTATATTGTAACTTGTCATCATCTTCTGTTAGTTGACATCACTGAGGCCTTGAAGTTTTTTCGCCCTCTTGGATACTGCATGGCCTTATTTTTCTCCCCTGCCTGACTAATAGTGTGGCCAATTTCTTCCAATTTGGAGTGCTGACTATAACTACTGTATAGTTATGACAGTTGACACTTTGAACAGGAACTTGATCTTTGGCTTAGGCGCTCACAAGTGCTCTTTAATTTTCTGTTATAAGAATGAAATATTCTTGACATCTTTGGAGAAGGAGAACATTCCTGCTTCTGTTCATGCAACTGCAAGTCTGTGGAAGGAAGTAGCTGCTGCAGTACATGTGTGAACTAGCTATTTATAGACTGGGATAAGTTATTTCTTCTTTATGGTTTCTGTGCTTAGCACAAATTGGTTTTGTGCCTGCACAGATCCATCCATGGAATGTTTGAGAGCTGGGTAGGTTTGGCAGGAAACTGGCTCCTTTGGGCACGAACATAAATAGTGCCAAGAGCTACTTCCCTCAATTCTGTTTCATTCATTGTGCTATTTACCTTGGATAGCTCCAGCACTGAATATCTTCTATTTTGTTTAGATTCCTTTCCTCCTCTTTTCCTTATTCTGCTTTATGGATATGTGTGTGTGTGTGTGTGTGTGTGTGTGTATAGCCCTTCTCCTTTTTTTCTTCTCTCCCAATTCTACCTAGAGTTATCTGTGCAGTTGCTGCTCTTATATGGCCTCTAAGGCTCTCTCCTGCAGGGCTAATGTAGGGGTCTCTCAGTTCATTTTTTGCTTTGATGAAAGACACTGGTTGAACTCCTCTGTGCTTCGTCTTTTGTAAGAGTTTCATGAATCAGGGCCTTAAATCTATTGTCTTGGCTAACAAGACATCTGTGGGAACAATTCCTCAAGGTCATGGTTGCAGCTGCATGAAACAGACCTCTCCACTCTGCTTTGGTCTCTGTATGCAAGAAGTAGTTCTTATTGGAGGTTCTCACTGGTCCATCCAACTCAGGATCAACCCAGGAAGCCATGTTTTTCCCTTCAACATTGGTGGGTAGGTGTGTTCCATCCATGTCAGCTATGGAATCTCAAAGCATTCCAGATACCATCAGTTCCTCTGAGGGAAGATGATGTCTTTCATCCCATACTTGCCAAAGGTCCAGAGGAATAGTTTTTTGTTGGTTTTTTTGGATGACTAGGCTGTATTCTAGGAGAGTTCTTTCCTGATGTTTTTCCAGCAGCTGTGGCTGGCATCTTCAGAGAATGCTGGCATGGAAGAGAGTGAGGTATATATACTGTTGGCTGAGAGGAAAGTGATTTACATGTTAATCTGTGTATTAACATGTAGTACACAGGATCTGTGAACCCCACTTCCTGGAAAATGAACTGAAGCACCTAGACTGGGCTCTACAGGCTAATGGTTACTCCAGCTCAGACATCAGAAGGGCTGCCAGAACCCGAAAAACCCATAGGAGTGAAGTGAAACGACCACTCAAAGGGAAGGTATTTTTACCATACATCAAAGGAGTCACAGACAGAATAGGGAAACTGGTGAAGAAACACAACCTCCAAATGTTTTACAAACCAACCAAGAAAATTCAGCAAATTCTGCACTCAGCAAAGGATGGGAGAAAACCTCTCACAGCTGCAGGAGTTTGCCGCATACCGTGCAGCTGTGGATAAGTCTAGATTGGGATCACCAAATGCAGTGTTCAAACATGAATCAAGGAATGTGGGACACACTGCAGACTGGGTCAGCCAGAAAAATCAGCAGTAGCAGAACATGTTATAAACTATCCTGGCCATAGAATACTGTTTGAAAACACTGAAATTCTGAACTATGCCAACAACTATTAGGTCAGAATGCACAGGGAAGCAATTGAAATCCATAAACACGTGGACAACTTCAATAGGAAATAAGAAACTCTTAAAGTAATCAAAGTCTGGCTACCAGTCCTGAAAAACATGCAAATCAAGACCCAGAAAATGCAAATGAAAATCACCCAGGGTGAGAGGGGTTTCCCAACAGACAATGGATCATTAATTAAATAGATACTATGAAGACTTGCCATTCAACAACAGAACAATACACAGATTAACATATAAACCCCTTTCCTCTCAACCAACAGTATATATACCCCGCTCTCTTCTATGCGAGCATTCTCTGAAGATGTCAGCCACAGCTGCTGGTGAAAAAACAGGAAAAAACTCTTCTAGAACATGGCCTCATAGCCCGAAAAACACACAAAAATTGGGTATGGATGCCAGCCGTGAAAGCCTTTGACTTCAGATCAGAGGAATGCAGTGGTGCTCTTCCATCAAAAAGTTCCCAGACTGGCTTCTCTTCCTATGTGTGCAGTGCAACATGAAGCACACTGCACCATGAAAGTCATGACATCGATTGGCTTCATGGCTATACCTGGCTAAGGTCACCTGGCCTCATGGTAGATACTAGAAGGAGGAACGAAAACTTCTCTTTTGATTCAAGAGCCTTTTTGGTGCATGAACCGATGAAGCCATGGATTCCTTCCTTAAGGCCCATTGCTAAAACTCTCTTTTGGGGCAGTCCATCCATCCTGCATAGCAGCTCCAACCTTATTGGCATAAGCACAGTCTTCCATTTTATGTGAAGTCTCAGTCCCCTCTGCAGCAGTTGCAGTAGTCATTGAGCTCCCAGGTCTTCTCTCCACATACCAGCCATCCTTGCCAGTTAAAAAGATATACTCCATGGGAATGCAACCCCTTTGACTTTTCCCTCCTCTGATCTTTTCTACCTATGTCTCTGCGCCACTGACTTACCATCTGCACTCCTCCCAGTCTTTTAGACCATCTTTCCAAGTGGACACAGATTTGTCAGTACTCCTGGGCTCTTACTATTGTTCACCATCCTAGGCTATGCAATCAAGTTTGTTCACTTACCTCCATCAGGTGTTTTTTGTTACACCCCTCCTTTGCAGGGTTTAACACAAACAGCTTCCCAACCGTGCATGCCTGTTTGAGTTCACCATACCAAAGAGGGATGCCACGGATCTCAGAGGGGTGAATTGGTACATCTTGCCCTAGACGTTCCAAATGGTTATGATGGGCACCATCATCTATCCTGAAACCTGAAGACTGGTTTGTCTTTCTCAATCTGCAGAATGCCTATTTTCATATATACGTCCACCCTCAGCACAGAAGGTATTTGTGCTTCACAGTTGCGTGCAAGCTTTGGTTTGGCTATCACTCCTTGGGTGTTCATGAAAGTGATGGCAGTGGTCACTTCTCATCTCAGAACCAAGAGGTTAAGGATCTTTCCATATCTGGATGATTTGCTGCTCACTGCCTTGATGGAGAACAGATTATGCAGAAACACAGACTTACCCAGGGATTCCTTTCTCCAAGCAGGGTGGACAACATTGGAGCCATCATCATAAAGATTCTGCACATGAGGTGGGTTCCTACTAGGGGTCTTCACCCCATCCTTGATCTCTCTTTTTTGAACTCTTTTATTTCTTACAAGCAGTTCCTCATGGTCACCTTGGCTTCTATTCTCCCTCTGCTCCAGCAATCAGATTGATTCGCCACTCTCGACCTCCGAGATGCTTACTTTCACATCAGCATCAGAGAAGAACATCAAGACTTCCTTGCCTTTTTAGTCAGCCCTGACTACTACCGGTACTGAGTACTGCCATTTGGGTTGTGTACGGCCCCAAGGGTGTTCACCAAATGCATGACAGTTGTCGCAGCATATCTTCAACAATGCAATGTCATCATCTTCCCTTATCTTGATGATTGGCTGTTTGTCGCCCCGTCCAGACAGATGCTCGTCACTCATCTCGAGGAGGCCCTCTCATTGCTTCAGGCCTTGGGACTGATGGTCAACCTGGAAAAGTCTACCCTTGTCCCAGCTCAACGAGTGCGCTTCATGGGGGCCATGCTAGACTCCTCCACCTCGAGGGCAGATTCATCAATCTGATGAATTCAGCGCTGCCTTGCCTCCAGACAGATCAGGGTATGGTCAGCTCAGGTTGCACTTGGACACATGGCATCTATGACTTATGTCACCCCGTCGGCCCAACTTGGGATGCGTCCATTCCAGTTATGGTTCCTGTCGGTTTTCAACCCCATGTTCAACCCCTCAAACAAGTGGATTACCATTCCGAGATCGGTGGCCTGGTCCCCACACTGGTGGCTCGACTTGAGCAACATTTGCAGGGGTATACCCTTCCTGCCTCCACAACCTCAGGCTATGCTCACTACTGACGTCTCCAACACCGGCTGGGGGGCCCACTTCAGCAATCTCTTGGTTCATGGAAGATGGTCTCTCAGAGAAACCCAACTTCACATCAATGCTCTGGAGATGGCAGCAGTTCAAAAAGCCCTCAAGGCCTTCGAACTGGCTCTTCGAAACCAGGTCGTCTTGCTCCTCACCAACAATACTGCAGTAATGTATTATCTAAACAAGCAAGGTGGTACCAGGTCTCCCACTCTGCTCGACCTGACCCACCAAATTTGGAACTGGTGTATCCGACGGAACATCACTTTGCAAATCGTACATCACTTTGAAAGGGACAAGAATGAGTTTGTGGACAAACTCAGCAGAGCTCTGGACTCGTGCCACGAGTGCAGCTGCACCCCCAGATCGTCCACTGTCTCTTCATGTGGGGAACTCCGGACATTGACCTCTTTGCCTCTCACCTCAATACTCAATGTGACTAGCTGCTCCAGAATCCCATCACCCTGGTCCCACAGGGATGCCTTCCTCTTCCACTGGTCCAGCAAAAGGTTCTAAGCCTTCCCTCCGTTCCCACTGACCACCAGGGTGATAGCCAAGCTACGTGCCAACCGCTTGGATGCCATCCTGATCACCCCATGGTAGCCCAGACAGCCGTGGTTCGCCCCACTTCTCCACCTCTCCAACAACCAGTTCTGGCCTCTGCCCCTCCGGCCCGACCTCCTGACCCTTCATGACGGTCAAGTCCGCCATCCCGAAGTCGACACTCTCTGTCTGGTGGCATAGAGGATCATGCCTTGAATCATCCCTCGGTACTGGTCTGAGAGATCATCTGAGCTTCTCACATATCGTCTACTCAGCGGTCTTATGCCGTAAAGTGGGCTAAATTTTCGGCCTTCCTGTCTAGGAAGAAACTCTCTACCATGACGGTCACAGTACTGGTCGTTTTGGACTTTCTCTACTCTCTTTATGAAATAGCCTCTCCGTCCCTTCTTTGAAGTGCTACCTCACGGCCATCTGTGCCCACTACCAGCTTTCTGGCCGACCATCCTTCTTTGTCTATTCTCTGGTAAAGAAATTTCTCAAGGGACCCTCAAACCTGAAGCCACCCTCCGTGGCTCCAGCCCTCGCATGGGACCTCCAGCTCGTATTGGCAGCTCTGTCCACCTCACCTTTCAAGCTGATGGCTTCCTGTGACCTCAGGCTCCTCACCTGGAAGACAGCCTTTGATCAGTTCTGCTTGCATCTTGTAAGCCATCTGCCCATTGGTTTTGCACTATCAAATGGTGATGCTTCTATGCTCTTGCCATGGCAGCAGGCCTCCTGTTGGTACTGACCAATGAGATGATGGTGATAGTGTTCATGCTGCACCTGAAGAAGGAGTGTCTCTCATTCTCTTCCCTGAGGGTCTGTCTACCTGGTGGCCAAAGTGGATCACCAACTGATGGACCACCCTTCTTCAGTGTTGTTGTTTAGTGGTGTGACTGTCAAAAGGCTCTTCAGGAGTTTGTTCTACTTCTACTTTCACATCAAGGACCTTGTTCCACCAAGATCCTTCTTTTTGGCATTTCTCAGCTCATGGAAAACATTTTTAACTTATGGATATTGTGGATATCAGTTTCTTATCCTCAAGGCATTTTTCCTTGTGGCTATCACCTCTGCTTAGTGGGCTGAGGAACTGTGTGCCCTATGGCTGGATAAGCCCTATATGATCTCCCACACAGACAAAGTGGTGCTGCACTTTTATCCCGCCTTTTCCCCAAAAGTGGTCTCTCCATTCCACCTTAATCAGAATTTCATGTTGTCAGCTTTCCATTGGAACTCCGTGTCCCAGCTGGAAATGTCTCTGACTGTTTAGATGTACGGTAAACTTTGGCCTTTCCAACCCATGGAATACCTGGCTGATGGGTATGAATGAGAATACCTGGCTACTCAAAGGATGAATTAATTTCAGCTTTCTTTCCATTCTTCTCTTTCTTGCTTACCCAGAGAGTCTCCACATAAAGAGAGTAGGAATAGGATGTCAAATGTCCAGCTACTCATCTTGACTTCCTTCCTTGTTTCTATTCAACTCGTAAAGTACTTCTCTGTTAGCATCTACTGTGTCCCATGTTTGTGCTCCCTAAAGATCTTGTAATAATGGAACATGATTAAAATATCAGCCTTTTTTATTTAAGGAGTTTGATGCAGACCTGATAGCAGCATATACTTAGTTTGAATCTCATTAATAATCTTCTCAGCTTTATGGATGCTCAAATGCTAGTACAATTGGCAAAGTAAGGATTAAAGTTGTTTAAAACTGGGCTCTGAATATTTATAGGAGGATTGGTGTAGAGCTTTCTCTGCTTAAGATGCACTGTTACATGAGATCATTTGAGAAATCTAGTCAAATTCTTTTAGCTCTCACTGAAGTGGTTTTGCTGTGAACAATGAACTCTTAAGAGAAATAAAAGAGCTGCAACTACATATCAGCAGGGAATTTTCAAGACAGATGAGTTCTGTTTCTTGTAGGTGACTGATTTTGGTTTAGCTGTACAAAAGATGGGAGGCAGTGAAAGCATGTTCCAGTCTACCTGTGGGACTCCTATCTACATGGGTAAGTTCAGTGCTTCGTATGACAACATTCCCATTCAGTCTCATCTCATAAAGGAATGGCATTTGAATGAATTACCTCTTGTTTTATAGGTAACAGTTAATGAATAGGCCATGCCTATTTATTTGGATGTATACATACACTGTCCCTTAGCCTTGCCCATTGGTTAAAGTGTTTCATTATTTGTAAGAAGTTTTTTGCAGTTGCAAGAAGCTTTGCACAGTTGTAAAATAGTCTTGCTAATAAACAGCTTCATAAAGCTTCAGTCAGATACCACATCATGTATGGTGTATTCAAGAAAGTCTTTGTAATCCCCCATTCCATGAATTAAGGTCCAAAACACACTGCAGAAATAATCCAGGTTGAGACCACTTTATCTGCCCTAGCTCAGTGCTAGGGAACCCTGGGAATTGTAGTTTATTGTGACTCCAGAGCTCTCTGACAGAGAAGGCTAAATGTCTCACAAAACTACAGTTCGCAGAATTCTCTAGCAATGAGCCAGGGCAGTTAAAGCAGTCTTAAAGTGGATTATTTCTGCAGTGTGTTTTGGACCTAAATCAGGAAAATATACCTCGAGTGAAACTATTTTATTATAGTTATTTGATAAACCACTGGGAAAACTTGTTTAATCTAGTGAACTGTTGACTGAAGACTAAGTAAGTTTTAGGCTTGCAAGAAGTGTTCAGTCTTTTTATGTTGTACAGTTTGATTTCTGAAAGAACTGCTATGGTTGTAATCAGTACTATGAAAATGGGCATCTGCTTGCATGAGGGTGCCTGTTCCTTCTCTTCCTGGCTGTCCCGGGCCTTCAGTTGTCTCCAAGGAAGTCCTGTCTCCAGAAGTCCCACCCCCAGAAGGTGGAAGTCCCACCCCAGAAGTCCCACCCATGGCACCAGGTGGCATTTGGTGTGGGAACACCTTTGAGTTGGGCACTCGGTCTCTAAAAGGTTCACCATCACTGTTCTAGAGCTTTCTGCACCGGGTGGAGGGGACGATGGAAGTGGCATGATTCTGTAGTTAGAAGGAGGGGGGCAAGAAAGTTTCCTTGCTGTCACTCACACACTTAGAATCTTTCTCATAGACCTGTCTGAAATCTTTAATTCCATTAATCAAGATATAGGTTGAGCCTCCCTTATCCAAAATGCTTGGGACCAGAAGTGTCTTGGATTTCAGAATTTTTTTGGATTTTGGAATATTTCCATATACATAATAATATATTTTGGAGACGGGACCCACATTTAAACATGAAATTCACTTATGTTTCATATCAACCTTATACATATAGCTTGAATATAATTTTATC
Organism: Urosaurus nigricauda; assembly: GCA_034509955.1. Taxonomy (NCBI): domain Eukaryota; kingdom Metazoa; phylum Chordata; class Lepidosauria; order Squamata; family Phrynosomatidae; genus Urosaurus; species Urosaurus nigricauda. The sequence goes on from JAOEGL010000001.1 coordinate 102,907,457, forward strand.
CTTAATATTTTAAATAATTTTTTGCATAAAACAAAGCTTGTGTAAACTGAACCATCAGAAAGCAAAGGTGTCACTGTCTGGGCCACCCATGTGAACAGTTTTGGACTGTAGAGTATTTTGGATTTTGGAATTATGGATAAGAAATACTCAACTTGTAGTACTTGCATGGAGTGCCCTTAAGCTTATGGGAACATGCTACACTGTTGCAATATAAGATTGGGCATGAGCTTGAAGGAACATCTGACTAAACCTATTCCAATTTAGCATGAATATTGTCAAGGCTGTCCATTTCACTGTCTTCTATTCATTCTCTGGATGCGTAACTATTTCTATAGAACTGTATAGCTTGCATTTTTCAATGCAATTTTGGAGTTAAGTCTGAGTTGACACTATGTGGTCAACACAGCCTTATACTGGTGAAGCACAAAATTGTGGCACTAAAAAAGAACTTTGTCATAAGTGAATTCGGGCATAATACTGAGTGGATTAATAATCTGATCTATTGCATGCTTACTTAGAAATAAGTACCACCAATTTCATTGAGATTTAATAAGTGTACTTAGGATTGTAGACAATGTCCTCCGGACATGAAGGAGTCCATTTTCAGAAAATTGCTCATCTCTTGCCCATCTCTTAGTTAGGAGATCTCAAACTTCAAGAGCTTCACAGGCCTGCCTACATTTTATTCAAGTTAAAGGAAGCTCTCTGTTTAGCCATATTTTCAGGAAAAAAATGTTTTAAAATAATTTTTGAGGCTGAAATTTGGATATGGGATAATTTAACCCAAAGTATGATAATACATAAAATTTTTCTAATACTTTTGGTCCTTCCTGATATTTTAGCATGCTTCATGATGTCAAATTTTGGAATGAGGTCTATTATTGTTGCTATAGTTCATTTATTAATTACATTTGTCCCTCCCCATTTTGAGGGGGGGATCCGTTCTGGATCCCCCATGAATTGGAAATATTGCAGATATTCAAGCCCCATTGGTTATAATGGAGGTACACTCCCACGTATGTGCCATTCTGTGCCTCCTTGCTTTCCATCTGAGAAGGACCAAAACCACGGACTCCAAGTTTGTGAAGAGGGAGGGATTAGTGTAGTTTACACTGTTTAGATGGGGCAACCTCTGATTGTATATAAAAGATATACTTGTGAGCAATCAGTTTAGATCTCTTGTGAACCATCAGTTTAGATGTGGAAATATTCCAGAAATATTTCATACTGGTATATTAAATGTGCAAACCTAAGTACACTTACTAGGGAGTAAGAACCATAGAAGTAACTCTAGTTGGATTCAGAGTAAACATGCTTTAAAATGTGTTGTATACATTAAAAATAATTAAAAAAAATTTTTTTTTAGTAAAATCACTCCATAAACTAAAACTGAAGATATAATTAGGCAACATGATATGTAAATTCTTCAGGCATTTTTATTTTCCCTTGGTAATATTTTATCAGATTCAGAAATGAGATGGAAAACCACTTCTATGGACTCGCAAACTATAGTTTGTATTGAGAGTTTACAAAAGTTTGGTTATAAGACAAGTGTGATCCATTTCTCAAAAGCAGATATACTAAAATCTTATTGTAGAAGATAATCTGCATTTATGCTGTAGAGATAACAGAAAATTTAGTCCATTATCTAGTCTGTTGCTTGGCCTGTTTCTAACCTGCTATCTAGAATAAGATCTCAAGATGACACAGGCAATATATTTCTGTAGAACAACAAAAGTAAGTGTATGAGTAGCTATATTGTATGATGGCTAAATAATTAGTAAGGGTTTGGTGAGTTTAAATGCAGTATGTTTCTATTCAAATTTTCTGAGCTAAAATGTGTGACAATTCTTCACATAATTGGCTTTTATTTTCTGTATTCTGTGTTTTTAGCTGTGTTGACCCATATTTGATGCTGTACATCATACTTCCTGCTTTGTTAGGAACCAGCATTTTAAAAAAAACTGTGGCTGAAGTTGTTTACCAAATAGTAGACAAGCTGTGATATAACAGTATTTCAAAATTAGGTTTTACAGTACTTTAAGTCAATTAATAACTCCAAAACAACAGCTGACCATATTAGAAGGAAGATTTCTCTTAGTTTTAGCACACACTAAAGGAAAGTTTGAATAGTCAAGACAGTTGATCATAAACATCTGCTAAGACCATTGATGTCAGTGTTACATAGACTGAAGTATTGATGCATGTAGCTCACTTCCTGAGATGAAATGTTCTTTGCAGACAAAGGGTACAATGAAACATCTTGTACAACTCCTGATCTGCAATACCCCATTACAACAGATAAAATGTGTTAACTTCAAAGCAGTTGTCGTGAATACTGTGATATCAACATTCAATGGTTGTATATGGATTATGATATTTGTTTATTAAACTGAAAATATGAGAGCCTGACCCCTCACATATCAATCCTTTGCTTCTTCCATTTCATGAGGTATGATTAAACCAGGAAGATTTTTAATTAGCTATGTAGTTTCCCATTTTGTCTGAACAACAGACTAAGATTACCAGTTTTGTAAGCCAAGATCTGAGAATAAAAACAAATAAACAGATATCTTAAGATACTTACATTTTCCAAAGTTCATAAACACAGTTTCCTGGTTGGGACAGTGAAAAATTATAAGTGTGCATTTTGGTTGGTTGCTTGCTTGTGGATTTTATATTTTGTTTTGTTTTGCCACATGGCTAACATGGCCTGAATATGTTTCCTAAAAACAGCCTGGTATAATTGTGTCCTATGCAAAGGGAGAAACAAGTGGAAAAACACAGCTCATTTTACTAAATGATCACATGATTTGTGTCAGTGAATAAATTGCAAGGTACATTGTTTAAAATTTAGGATGTGTATAGTAGATATGTAAAACAATGTCAAATGGTTTAGAGCCATTTTTATTTTCTGAAAGCATTTTTTTTAAAATGAATGTTGCACTTGTGATTTGTCCTAGATGGATATTTATGTAACTCTCATTGTCTTTACATCCAGTACATAACATTATGCACTATGCTTATTTTCCAAATGGAAATACATTTATGTAGTGTCATGAAAGATTTGCAATCAGGATTTTATGAGAAATGTTTTCACAATTTATAGCTACAGAGAAAACCAATAACACAATTAGTTAGTCACAATGTCATCATTCCTAAATGATCAAAGTGAGGACACATCGGCATGAATTGTTAAGGACTGTACATTATTAATCTCAACATCTGCTGCTTTTCTTTTTGCTTGAGGGAGGAATAAAAGATATTCATCAGCACATGCTTTGTTTTAAGCATTTAAAAGTATTTTTTGTATTATTAATATTATTGTTTCTGCTTGGTTGGCAGCCCCAGAAGTGATAAGTGCACATGACTATAGCCAACAGTGTGATGTTTGGAGCATAGGTGTCATTATGTATATGCTGTAAGTAGCTTGCAACCTTTATATAAAATTAGTATTTTCTTCCTAAAGAAGATAACTTTGTTTTTTAAATTGAAAGTTGTTGCTTGGCTCACCTTCATATTAACTGGCATTTTTAAATTGTCTTTCTTAACTTCTTAACATGAATGATTAATCTTTTTAATACAAATATGCCTCCACTCTAGTAATACTCAAGTAATTGTTCTCAGGATCACAGCACTAGGATGTATATGGCCAGATGTGTCAATGGATCAGCAACCTTTTTGCAACCTTTCCTTGATGGAAAATAAGATTTGTAGTATATACTCAACTATAAGTCAACCTCATGTATAAGTTAGGGGCAGGTTTTAGGACCAAAATTATGGATTTTGATATGATCCATGGTTACGTCGAGGTTAAAAATTTTGGGGCATGTAACAAAGCAACCAGGAGAAGAGCAAAGGAAAACAATGCCAAAGAACTTAGAAAAGTTCAGCAAGCAAAACTTTTTGTGGTCACACTAAAGGCAGGATGGATGAGAGAGTAGGGGGGCAGGACAGATTATTCTCTTGCCTTTCACCAGGAGATGGTTTTTCTTTTTATAAGAGTTAAAGTACAGTATTAATATCGACCCATAGATAAGTCGACTCAGGTTTTTGGAGTAAAATTTTTGACTAAAATTTCTAGACTTATACAGCAGTTGTTGTTTCTATCCATGTTGGCTTAGATTTGACAACAGTAGAAGCCATTAGTGATGGGTATCATTGCTTAAGGCATTTATCTGGTGTTGCAGGTGGGGAAATGGGAATCTGTGCTCTGCATGTGCTCCCAAAACAATTTTTGTGGCCCTCAGACTTCCTGGATCCCCCCCCCCCTTTAAAGACAAATGGGAGGGGGGGTTTAGACAAAAAGAAACAAACAAGCGCAAGTCCACTCTAAATTTCTCCAAACTCTTCCATTTTGTTTCAGATGGGATGCTGGTGGTTTAATTGTAATACCTCATCCAAAATAACTGTAACCCCTGCCAAAAATCAACAAAAAGCCAAGAAAGTACTGTGGTGTGACTACAGCATGGGCATGGGGAGAACATTGCCCCCACCCCTTGACGTTCACCTCAGCTAGTACTTTCTCTGCTTATTGTACAGAACTCATTGATATCCTGGACTTAATTCAGGCTAGGGATATTTAGAATAGTTCAACTGGAATAAAATAAATAAGTCAGTTACCTCTAATTTAAGTGTCATTGATTCAAACAGATGCACTTCGATTCAATCTAGCTCCAACCAACTGACTGTATCTGGCATACTTGCTTGTATATGGATCCAATAATTTCATGTTTCATTCATTTCTTTGTGTGTCAGAGGGCTGGATGGCCATCTGTTGGGGATGCTTTGACTGGGAGTTCCTGCATGGCAGGGGGTTGAACTGGATGGCCCTTGTGGTCTCTTCCAACTCTATGATTCTATGATTCTATGAAACAGATTTTTTTTACTTTTTTAAAATAAGTTTTATGGTCCATAATACTGTACAACATATATAATAAATCTTTACTGAATATTTCCATTATTACATCACATACTTTTCAGCCTGTCTCTCCCCTCCCTCTTCCTCTTCCTCCTCCAATGTCTGTAACCAAGTAAATTAATACCCAGTACACATAATGTGTAATATCTTATTAATAGTTTCCCTAACTTCGTCATGCCCCTTTTCAGCTTTAACTTTCTCAACTCAACAACCCCATTTGTCCCATCAGATAATTTCCTTTATTTGACCACTATATTTAACTTTTCTCTCCCTTAAATAATCAAATAAAAGATATTTTGCAAATAAGTCCCCTATAATTCTATATTCTTTATCTTTTATTCCTTAATTACTCTTCCTGACTCTTAATTTCCACCTTTGTTTAGGTGTTCTTATGGGTACCATTTTAAATTTTCCATTTTTATACTTATCCATACATAATGGCATTGATAGAAAGGGGCCCCTTTCCACTATTTTCTTACTTGGTTTCATTTGAAATATAGATGTGTAATCCATGTTATTCACATATTTTTAAGTTCTAACCCACCTTTTCTCCCCTGCATATTCAAAGTCTAATAATTTAACTATTTGAGATGTCTCAAAACATAATCCCAAAGATGGGACTCTCCAGCCTCCTTTTTCTTGGTGTGAATAAATCAATATTTTTGATACTCTAGATTTTTTCTTTCCCATAATCCATTTTTAATACTCTTTATCCTCTTTTCTAATCACACTTAAAGGAATTGTTTCTGTAATTATTTGAAAAAGGTATAATCATTTTGGAAGCAGCATCATTTTAGGCTGAAGCAGATGAGTGGCTTGGAGGGCCTCTGGCTGCTCCAGCCATGAGCGAGCCCCGATCAGCGTGGGACCGCGGCACCTGGACACCATGGTCTTGAGGCTGCCCACTGCGGTCCAGAGTAGACTGCCAGCAAGGAGTGGTTTTTTTCTGCTCCTTTTGCAGCTGGGTTTGGGCCACCTTTGGCAGCCTCACTGCAGCATTCAGCCAATTCACAGGCATGCACCACCCCTGGAGTGACTGGAAGCCACTCTTTTTTGCCCATCTATTTCAGGCCAGAGATACCAAGAGATACGTTAATTAATCAAACTAAATTGAACAAAAATATTGTTTGCCAAATTTTCAAAATACACTGACACCTCAAAACACTATGTGGTATTTGGATACTTTTCCCTTTAGGTTAAATTTCAATTTAATATACAGAGCTGGTGCAGTGAGGGAATGACAGTTGATGTTGTTGTTGTTACTTGCTGTCAGGCCAACTTTCATTTATGGAGATTCTATGAATGAGATACCTCAAGAATATCAGTCATCAACTGCCCTCCTTGGAAACTCAGGGCTATGGCTTCTTTGATTGCATCAGTCTGCCTGTAATGCAGGCTTCCTCTTTTCCTACTGTCTTCTGCTTTACCTTCATTATATTCTGTCCCAGTGAGTCTATAGACCAGTAGACTGTATGGGATTATGGGATACAGCAATACTGTGCTAAGAAAGAGTTGGATGCCCAGGTTGAGGCATAAACTGGCCACAACTTTTATTTTCATAACAAGAGCATACTAACTCAACTAAAACATACAAAGGTGACTGAAGTGAAGCCCAAAGCTGCCACATCCCAGTTGTCCTGTCTGGAATCTGCTGGACCAGTCTGTTTTCCCCGGCTTACTCCCAAGCAATAACATTCCTGACTATAGTCTTTTGGAATCGTCCAGTGAATTTGCACAGTGGCCTTTCTTCCACCACCATTGCCATTTTCCTCATCCCTTCTTAGTATATGGTGTTTACCCACTCACCTCAATTATTTTCTGACCAGAGCAGCAATCTTGGCCTGATGCATCTATGTAAACAATGTTTGCAAAACTCAGTAAACCACCTAGTATTACATGTAGGTCTGATGGATAATAAATCAGTTTGATAGCAGAACAATAGCTAACCAACAACCTAACCAATGAAACATCTCCAAGGAAGGCAAAAAACATTCCACAATGACATGCAAAAATTCCTTCCTGGACACTGAAGGCAAACAGTAATTGGGCAGCTGGAAAAGCACCAGAAGCAGATGGGTGAGTATCCAGTATCGGGATGCTGAATGAGGCTGAGGCATGTGTGGGAGTCCTTATAAGACTGCCTGAAGTCTCACAAGATTGTATCCCTTATGAGACTTCCAAATTTCGCAAGACTAGGGCATCTTATAAGAAGAACAGATCTCACAATGCTTGCTTACTGCAGCCATCACAAAATCTTCATTTGCTGTACTCCCAGCAGGGCAGCTGCTCAGCTGAATTTAAGGTGCCAGCAGCCTTGGTGCAGCTGAGCCCCCTTGGGCTATTTGGATTTTGGGGTAGCATCCTTCTGCCTGTTGTTCATGGCTAAGGGTGATTTGAACATGGGGAGAATGAGAGTAAATCCTGCTCTGCTCACTCTATAGTTAGATTTCTCTCACTTTGGCTGGTGAACTGTTAGCCGCAGCAGGTTAGTTCTATTTTGATCAAGCACATGGGGAGGAAGAATATGGATTGTCAGAACAATGTGCCTCCGATCTAAGCTTGATACAATGTGGGATGAATTACTCCTAAACCATTGTTCCTTGAATTCATCCATTGTAGCTTTTTTGCATATCATAATATATACAGTATATTTTATTGCTTCTTTTCTTTAGTAAAATTTGTGGCACATGCTGTGTTCTGCAAAATTTTAATACCAAGGAAGTAACAGTTTTATTACCATACTTTGCAGTATTAATGTTGCCACCGAAAAAGTCATATTTGCACAATGTAGTACAGCTGAATGTATTATAAATTGGGCTGTGGTAACTGAATGACTTGATTGGCGAATAAGAATTCCATGCTGTTTCTGCAGTTTACACAATTCAAGGGCCTTGTAAAACAGAGAGTAGTGAATTGGGCTGATTGTAGTCACAGCTCAGAACTCTTGACATTATACTTTAATTAACATATAAATATTTTAACATAGCATTTTAGAATCACAATAGTATTATAAGAATCTAACATATTATACCTCATCCACTTCGTAGAAAAACATCAAACTATCTAAGGGTTTGATTGGTGGGAATACAGTTCCCACCCATTTTACTGTGTTTGGAAATAATATTCAAGAGATGTATAATATTTTTTTTAATGTTCGTGCAGTTTTCATAAACAGCCCACTCTGCTATTGCTAGATGGACTTTTGAGCTGCTCTTTCTAAGTGAATGTTTAATGTTGCCATTGCTAGCAGATGTTTCCAATAGCTGTTAATGCCTCTGCATTAACCTGGTGACTGCAAAGACAATGGCAATAGTGCAGATGGCATGTCTTTTTTAAACAAGTTTTTGTGTCATTGTATGTTTGATCTTGACTTCATTTGAAATTCCAGGCCTTAAGATTTGATGTGAATTCGTTTATCATGCATGTTGAATACTATGTGATGCCTTTCTATGATATGTTAATGCCACTTTGGTGCTGTTAGACAGAATGTAGTGGCAATGTGTATTCCGTTTCTAGACTTGTAAAACAAGCAATTATGTTTTTATTGTGCTCCTAATCGACTGAGTTTGGCTTGATATAGTGGATCACATATACAGCAGGCCCAAACTGGCATTAAATCTGGTCATTATTTATATTACTGAATCCTGAAGAGCAGCTGTGCTTGCGGTGAGCAAAAAAATGTTTTTCAGGAACATTTCTGGTAATATTGTAATAATATTCTCATCTTTCAGAGATTTTTCTGTAATGTACTACAGTAATATTTATTTACATCCTTCTGTGTCTTTCTCTTTCAGTTGCTTTGTTTTTTCACAAATGATATCATTGTGTTCATAAATTTGATTGGATATTTATTATAGTTATATCACCCATATTCACTGTGTGATCTCTGATTCCCTAGGATTACCTGTGTAACTTGTTCAGGGAACATTGCCTTCAGTTCATTTAACCTCAGTGACATAATCATGGACCCAAATCTGATTGGCTAAAAGCCATTCAGCTGGTCATATGTTTATTGCTTGTGGTCAAAGATCTTCAAAAAAAATTCAGATACACTAAAAATAAATTATACATCTAGAGCTTGGACATAACTAATTACATGCCATCTAGTTACTGTCACAAGATACTTTTCATGATAAGAAGTGTGTAACAAAGCTACATCCAAAAACAAGTGGCAACAATGTTATTCTTCTGGTATGGCAATAATGTTTTCTAGTTACTTTTAAAGTCATTTTAAAGGTCACTTTAATAGCTGTTTTGACAGGAGTTGTCAACTTTTATGACAATCTTTTAAGTCCTAAGTTAATTTTAAAGAGAACAAAAAATAAAAATGGCCAGAATCATAAAAGGTAATGCAGCAGTTTCCTTTTTCCCATAAACAATGGATTGCTTCTTAAATACTGTAATGAGTAAAGGGAATGAATTATTTTTTAAAGATATCTTTCCAAGTTTTGATGCAGTAAACTAAGGGCCAAAACGCACTGCAGAAATTGTCCAGTTTGAGATTGCTTTAACTGCCCTGGCTCAGTGCTAGGGAACTGTAGTTTTGTGAGACATTTAATAACAACAACAATAACAATGATAATAATAATATATTTATTTATTTGTATCCCACCTCTCCCTGTGTTGGATCAAGGCGGGTAACAACAAGTCAGAACAGTAAAAAACAAACAAATAACAATATAATACAGCATAAATATAATAATCTAAAATAGTAATTTTTAAAAACATTAAATTAAAAATTCACAATAAAATCAGAAAAATCCAATGGGGGCAGTGAGGCAGATGGACTATTAAAAAGTCTGAGGAGATCAGGTAGGGAAGACCTGCCAGAAGAGATTAATCTTTATTGCCTTCTTGAAGGTCTCCAACCTTCAATATATGGCGAATCTCCTCTGGCAGGTCATTCCATATTTTTGGAGCGGCAGCTGAAAAGGTCCTCTGGGAGATCGCCACCAGCCTGGTTTTCTTTGGCTGCAGTAGCTTCCTCCCAGAGGACCTGAGTGTGCGGGAAGCATTGTATGGGAGGAGGCGTTCCCTCAAGTGTTCTGGACCCAAGCCTTATAGGTAATAACCTTTATAGGTAATAATCAACAGCTTATACTGTGCCTGGAAGCTAATAGGCAGCCAGTGTTGGGATTTTAAAATAGGTGCAATGGAGTCAAATTTAGAACTCCCTGTAACTAATCTGGCTGCCATGTTTTGAACCAATTGCCACTTCCGAACATGGCATGAGGGTTGCCCCATGTAGAACATATTGCAGAAATCGAGACAAGATATTACCAGTGAATGTAAAACCGTTTCTAGGTTCTCCCGTTCCAGGAAGGGTCGTAGCTGGCGTATTCGCTGAAGCTGATAATAGGCACTCCTGGCTGTCGTATCAACCTGAGATGACAGGCGAAGTGAGGAGTCCAAGAGTACCCCCAGGCTATGAACACAGTCCTTTAGGGGAAGTGTGACGCCATCTAGGATTGGAGGACTTATCTCCACACCCGGAATAGGATTGCCTATAGCGAGTACCTCCATTTTGTTTGGATTCAGTTTAAGTCTACTTTCCCTCATCCAATCCATTACTGACTTCAGGCAGTCATTCAGGGGGGAGATGCCATCTTTGGTCACTGAAGCAGTCCGAGAGATGGAGAAACAAATTTGGGTGTCATCAGTGTACTGATAACACCCCCCCCCCCCATGTCTCCGGATGGTCTCACCCAGTGGCTTCATGTAAATGTTGAATAGCATTGGCGACAATATCGCACCTTGAGGGACGCCCGATTTGAGCTCCGTCTTGGCTGAACAACTGTCACCAAGCGACACCATCTGGAGCCTGCCTGAGAGATAGGACCAGAGCAGTGCCCCCGATTCCCAATTCTCTCAGATGCTCCAGAAGGATACCATGGTCTATGGTATCGAAGGCCGCTGAGAGGTCCAAGAGCACCAACAGGGCCACACTTCCCCTGTCGATGCACAGACGGAGATCATCGACCAAGGCAACAATGACAGTCACCGCTCCGTATCATGATCTGACGCCAGTTTGAAATGGATCGAGATAATCAATGTCATCCAAGACTTCTTTGAGTTGGTTGGCAACTGCCCTCTCGATCACCTTGCCCAAAAACGGAAGGAGAGATACCGGCCAATAGTTCAGTTTTTCCAGGGGGTCAAGGGAAGGCTTTTTAAGGATAGGTTTGACCACAGCCAGTTTTAAACTGGCTAGAAAGTGGCGTTCCCTAAGGGAAGCATTAATTATTGATCTTAGCAAATTCATAGTTGCCTCCCCTCCCTGGATGGCCAGCCAAGAGGGGTAAGGATCAAGAGGGCAAGTGGTCTCTTTAACCTTTCCAAGCAGCTTGTCTACATCATTGGTACTCAAAGACTGAAATTGATCTAAAATAATCTCATTAATGGAGTCACTGGACATCTCTTTTGTTGTTTCTGTATTAAAACTGGCGTCTAAGTCAGCCCTTATCAGAGAGATTTTATCTACGAAGTAATCATTAAACATGTCGCAGCAGGCCTTAGTAGGCTGTAATAATGGATTCAAGGTGGAAGGAGTCTGAGTTAACTTCTTAACCACCTTGAAGAGCTCTGCAGGATGCGACTTCGCAGATGCAATAGATGCAGAAAAGTAAGATTTCTTTGCTGCATTTATTGCCACTCAATAGGCTTTAAGTGAAGTCCTATGATGTGTCTTGTTGGATAAGTGTTGAGTCTTTGCCAGTGGCGCTCTAGTTGTTGTACAGCCCGCTTCTTCTTCCTGAGATCTTCAGTGTACTAGGGATTTCTATTGGAAGCGGGCTGAAAAGGATGCTTAGGAGAGATTGTGTCAATAGCCTTGGTGAGGTCATTATTCCAAGTTGTTACCAAGGCTTCAACAGAATCGCTGACATTACCAGCCATTAAACCCTCTAAGGCTTCCTGGAACCTTTTGGGTTCCATTAGCCTTCGAGGGCGGACCATTCTAACAGGTCCACCACCCTCGGGTTATGGAGAGTGGCCTTTAGTCCAACCTTAACCAGGACAAAGGGGAAGTGTGGGTTACTTCTGCCCATGGATGTTCCTCTTCTGAACAAAAGACCGCATCAAGGCCCAGAGACAATCTGGGATAGGCCCATGTTTGTCATGGTCCACATGAATTCCCAAGCTGCACTGGCAAGATCTGATGAGTTGGTCTCGAGGTGGATGTTGAAGTCCCCCAGAACAATAGGCCTAGGGGTCTCCAACATCAGCTCCGAGACCAGCTGTGTCAGCTTGGCCAGGGAGTCTGTTAGGCAACGAGGTGGTCAGTAAACCAACAGAATCTATTCAGTAAACCAACAGACTATCGCTTGTCTTCAGTTGGAGGTAAATCACCTCAATGTAGTCTAATTTATGGAGAGGTATCCATAAGGTAAGGTTGGCCTTATGGACTACAGCCACTCCACCCACCCCCCTGCCCACTTCCCCTTACCTGCTCACTGACGGCATACCCGGCTGGGGGAGCTTGAGCCCACATCACACTGCTGTCATCCCCCAGCCATGTTTCTGTAATACAAGCCAGGTCAGCAGCTTCATCAGTAAGTAGATCATATAAAATGTGGGTTTTGTTCTTGATTGACCTGGCATTGCAAAGGAGCAGTGAAAGGTTCAGTGGATGGACTGGTACATTCTCCAGAACTTTTGGGTTGACAGGGGGAAAGGATGGAGAGATAGATTTTAAGCATCGATCTCGCCTTCCTCTATGACAGAATCTTGCCCTGTTAACGCCATACCTCCCATTTCCCTGTACAATAGCCGCTTCATAGTTGTAATTGACTGCCTCCTTTACATTACCCATATCATCATACATTGCCCCCCCCCCCATTACCGTCTCCCTCCATAATCACCCTTAAAACCAGTAGTATAAACAGCAGCCTCAATATAAGACTCAGGGGCCAGAAAGAACGATGGGGCCTTATCAAGCAGCGATTTGTCAGCTCGCCTCTGTGCTCTTCCCACATCATATAGCTGGCCCAGCTGGAATTGGGCTTGCAGCTTGGTTCCTAGCTTGCAGTGAGGTCTTCCTGAAGGGAGGGAGGGTGCACCTTAAATCTGCTGCCCAAGCCACGCTCCCCTTCACCCAGCTGCCTTGCCAAACACTGTCCTCAAGGTCCCAATAGTGAAGGGAATGAAGAGGCACAGCTCTTGGCTTGCAGCTTGGCTCTTGGCTTGCAGTAAGGTCTAACTTTCTCTGTCAGAGAGCTCTGGTGCCACAATAAACTACAATTCACAGGATTCCCTAGCACTGGGCTGGTGCAATTAAAGCAGTCTCAAATTGGATTATTTCTGCAGCCTAACCTAGAGTTGCACATTTGTGACTGCTTCATATTCATGATCCCTTTGTATGCTCTGAAGAACCAACACAACATAATGGTTTGAGCGTTGGACTAGCACTCTGGAGACCAGAGTCTGAATCCTGGTTCAGGCATGGAAACCCAATTGGTGACCTTGGGTAAAGCACACTCTCTCAGTATTTGTGGAATGCAATGGCAAAACCTTCTCTGAAGCAATCTTGCCTACAAAACCTCATGATAGGTTTGCCTCAGGGTCACCATACGTTGGAAATGACTTGAAGGCTCACACCCACACAAGTAAACTCTAGTTCAGGTGATGTGTGGGGATGGTGAAAGTCCTCCAGTCCCCACCTACTGGGCAGCAGCCACTGCAATCGATGGTGAATTGTTTCCCTGTTGCTTCAGAAGCAGCTGGCTGATGTCCCTCCACCTGTGCGAGTGATTTCCAGTGCAAGGGAGAGTTGTGATAAGGACCTTGCTTCTGCCTCATCCAGTGGAGATCACTTGGGAAGGGATGGCATGTCAGTCATCTCCTTCCTGAGTGGCAGGAGAATGGACCCTCATTGATTGCAACGGCTGCTGCTCGATAAGTGAAGATTGGGGAAGCAGTGTCAGGCTGGGATTCACTGCATGGCACAATAACTATGATGGTTACTTGTTTGTAAGTGACCAAATGGACCATTGTCTGCAAATACAATTGCTAGAAATATATAATTCAAGTTAGTAAATAAAAAGTAAAAATAATAAAAAGCAAGAGAAAATAATGAAATAAATAATAAAATAATTGGTTCAGGGCATTACCATGTCAATTTAAAGCTCCCTTTGAATAGCACTTTTGCATGGATTCTTGGAGATGCCAATGCAAAAGAGGCAAGCAAGCAAACAAACAAAAAACACTTGTTGCACAAAAGATAACATTTGGCAATACATAATGTATCTTTTCTGGGATAGTTTTTGACTGTACAGTACTCCCTCCATTCTCGCTGTCTTTAGACTCACATCCCTCACATATGTGCAAGGGATGAACGGAGGGGGAATGAATGGGGTGTGCAGCCATTGTGCACACCTTCATGCACTCATGTGCCCATGCCTATATTCAAGCCAATGGGGCTTGAATATAAGCAAAACTCCATTTTCGTGAGGGACTCTGGAATGGATCCTCTGCGAAAAAGGAAGAGCAACTGTAATCCGAAATATGAGTATCTAAAAATGGATGTAAGGATGATTTGGTTGTACTAAATAACACTTACTATATATAATCATGTATAAGTCTAGAAATTTTAGTCAAAAAATTGACCTAAAAAAATTGAGTCGATTTATCTACGGGTCAATGTAAACACGGTGCTTTAATTCTTACGGTATCAAAAAAGGAACCGTTCCCTGGTGAAAGGCAAGAGCATAATCTGTCCTGGAAGCACTGACTCCCTCTCTATTCTCCCATCCATCCTGCCTTTAGTATAAGCACAAACGATTAGGCCTGCTGAAATTTTAAGTTCATTGACATTGGCCCAAAACAGACGGGCATTAAGGGGTGCCCTTGTCACATGCTAGGGTTGCCTTGAGGTAGAGCTTATACATACTCCTCAACCGTAGCACGTGACGAGGGCGTTGCAGCTGCACAACACCATATAGACAGTATACTCAGCAGCTACGTCGCAGCTGCACAGCTTCCATACGGTGTTACGCAGCTGCAATGTCGTAGAGGCGCCCTGAAGTAGATATGTTTGTTTTGAAATAGGGTAGAATTTAGCATACTTATTCTTCTAAAGGATTGTCCAAACCTGCAGAAAAGCAAGATCTCTTGCAACAGACAGCCTCATTTATTACTGATAGTTTTGAAATAGGGTAGTATTTAGCATACTTATTCTTCTAAAGGGCTGTCCAAACCTGCAGAAAAGTAAGATCTCTTGCAACAGACAGCCTCATTTATTACTGATTGGGGTTTTCTGGAAAAGCTTTTTCAATCCACACAGACCCCCCCCCCGCTTGTCATCAGGGACGAGAGGAAGGATGAAGGAACCTGAGTAGGCAATGTGACAATGAGCATTCAGATTTCAGATTTCATAATACTATACACAACTGGCCAGTCATAAATCTCTTCTGTGTCTTTGCTCACTATTTACTCTGATGACCCTGATGACTATGTCTTTATTTGTGCTGGGAATTGCCTGTGAAAAAGGGAACATCATGTGGATATTGAACACTCCTCCCCCCTTTTAAGAACAAATTGAGCGACCAACAGAAAGATTTCCTCTTATCTGTTTTCCCCTAAGATATTTTGCTTTATTTTGGTCCCGCTTAGTGCCATTCCAGTATGTTTGCTGTGAATATGAATTTCCCATTGTTAAGCTGGTGAGAAAAGGAGAAAGACATTTGAAAATGAAAAATTCTTTGAAATGTTTATTAGGCTAAAGTGAGTTGAAAATAAATTGAAAACAGATTTACTTTTCACTTTCTTGAAGAACAAAGCTAAGTGAACTTGACAGTAATGATTCTACATTCTGATTTAAAGTGGCAGGCATCATTCAAATATACGTTACAACATTTTCAAGAGCTACTTATGTGCTTTGAGAGCAGGCATAAAATAAAAATACTTACCACATAATTTATTTGGTGAATATGACCTCATTTTCCTACTTATTTGTTTAGAATCAGTTCACACTTTTTTTGGTCATATTATGGCGACGTGTGACACATTCAGGTTATGATCTCGTCATTGTGAATATCTTTAGATCCTGAATTTTTATTGAAATACATGTTATTCTGAAAAATCTCTCGCCAGGAACATTGGCCTATTAAGCAGGTTATCTCCAGCAGGAATCCAGGACCTTGCTGTTTGTGCAAATGCTCATTAATTATGTAAGCCCAGCTGAGGAAAAGACTGGTTCATAAGCCACATGGGAAGTGAGGATTTAGAATTCCAAGAAGCTACTTTTTGAAGGATGAGGAATATAGAGGGATATACAGGAAGGGATCAGTGAAGAGTGGTTAGGAGTTCTGCCTTGCCTGCCTGCCATGGTAACCCAAAGTATATTCAAAATTAGCTCTGACTTCATGATTACATCTCTGACTTCATGATTACATCTCAGGCCATTCTAACAGTAGGCTTGAAGTAGTTCAGGATTTAGACACTTCTAAAAAGGATAAAGATAAGATTCTGATAAATTTCATTTTCATCTTAATATGTTTTCTGCTTGTTATTTTAAAATAATTTTAAATACAAATGCAGATGTTAAAAGCACACACCTGGCTCTGTTACCCAAGCACTTAATCCAACTTTTTATTGTTGTATCACTTCATGTTGGACAGTTCCTGCTGTTCCAAATAAGAGGTAAAAAAGTAAAGATAGTCCCTTGACATGAATGTTTAGTCCTAACTGACTGTAGGGGCCCTGGTGGCGCAGTGGTTAAATGCCTGTACTGCAGCCACTCACTTAAAACCATAAGGTGGCGAGTTCAATACCAGCAAAAGGGCTCAGGCTCGACTCAGGCTTGCATCCTTCCGAGGTCGCTAAAATGAGTACCCAGATTGTTGGGGGCAAGTAGCTTACAGTTGTAAACCGCTTAGACACTCCTTAGGTGGTATGAAGAAGTATATAAATGAAGCTGTTTGTTTTGTTTTGTTTGCTAATCTCCATTTCTAAGCCAAAGAGTCAGCGTTGTCTGAGGATTACTGTGGTGGTCATGTGGCCAGCATGACTGCACTAAATGCTGTTACCTTCCCACTGTAAAGTGGTACGTGTCTATCTACTTGAATTTCCATGCTTTCAAATCGCTAGGTTGGCAGAAGTTGGGACTAGTGACAGGAGCTCACCCCATCATGCAGCACCCGGGCTTCAAACTTTTAACCTTCTGATCTTCCAATCATCAGAATTGGCATCTTAACCACTAAACCGCTGCATCCCTATAGGATGTAGCCCTATAGGATGTAGGTAGTCCTTCCTTAAATTCCTTTGAAGCCAGCAAATCATTCTCTGGAACCCACACTTTAAGCAACAGGTACAGAATTTGCATATCCTTGTGACTCCTTGTTTTCTTCTTGGAGTTCAGTCCACAAATCTTCTGAAACTTGTTTAGTAAAAGCTAAAGACTGAGACTTGCTGCAGTTGTTCTTGAGACAAATTTACCCTAATACTATTTTTGAACTAAATTCCATCTCTTTCATCTTGCCCAAGGTAATATTAAGTTTCTTTTAGTAATCTACAGTATCTAGAATTATTGTTGTTTTATTTTCTCATATCCTGCCCTTCTCCCAATATAGGGACTTAAGGCGGCAAACAACATCTTAAAACAATACAATTTAAAAACAGTACAACATTAAAATATATAAATATAAAATTTAAAAAACACAATTTTAAGAGTTCAAACAGTTATGAATTAAAATGTAACATGCTAAATTACAAACCTTAACATTTAAAAAAAATTTTTTTGATATTAGACTTTAGACTTTAAAACAAACCTTAACATTTAAATTTAAAAGAGTTGTTAATTTATAACCCCCCCCCCTCCAAAGTATTTGTTGGGAAACACTTCTCAGCCAAGCAGTCTCTTTAACCTTTATCACCCATTTGCTACTAGAGTAATGGGGTTTAGACCATAAGGGTTTCCTGCATGCCTCTACCCTATGTATGCTGCCTCTTAAACTTTTCCCACTTGCTCAGTCACCCATTGTGGGGATGTATCTAAGCAACCATACTATATGACCAGAGAATCTTCCAGGTGTTTACAAGCACATAAAAGACACCTCCCTCCCTCACTCTCCATCCTTCCTCAAGATGGTGAGTGTAGGCCCTTCTGACTTGCTCTCTTCTCAAACCTTTTCTGTAGTTAGCCAGGCTGTAGGCACTACATGTATATATATATTTGCATGTAGCTTTACATGTAATTAGTGAAGGGTTTTTTTAGCTATGAAACTTGCATACTGCGTGCTTTCCTTACATGTAATGCCTAAAATGAATCTCAGAGAGACCCAAGAGATTCAGCAGTTCCACTGGTAAACTCTGCTAAAGAAGACTGAATCTTAATTAAAGCCATCTTCATCTTTCCCAGAAAAGGATCTAATACCTCAAGAATCTGCTCCTAATCCAACATAATTGAACAAAAATCTAATATTTTCTTTTAGAACAGTCAGTGAACTGTTTAAGCTAATATGCAAAGGGATCTTATAGCATCTTTAAGAGTGACTTTGTGAAAGAAAAAGCACAGTTAGTCTCAAAGGTGCTACAAGTTTGATATTGCATATCAAATATCTTTGCATATTGATACTCCAGATTAACGTGTTGTATGTCTCTGAATTCTACCTCCCTATTTATGCCAAGGTACACTTAAATTTACTCCTCCAAGATTGTTTCTAAAAACAATGTTAACAGAAAGCGGTTGATGCATTGTATTCCTAAGTTACATTATATCTTTTGAGTTCCATAAATATTCCATTGTCCCATCCTTCAGTGAATCCAATAAAAGCTCAACAAAATAATCAAACAAGTTATGATCATCTATATGGCTCCCAAGTGCCACCCAAAAGCATATTTGACTGTTGTTATCAGCCATTATTTTTAATAGGAAAAACCCTGTTTGTTGTATGTGCTGCTGGAAGGTTCACCCACTCCAGAGTGTGGGATTGAGAAGAAGGTTGTAGGATAATTCGTAAATGTTGAAACTGATGATCTTCATTATAGTTAGTGAGACAACAAGAGAACACATTTATAGAAAAAATTCTGATCCTCTAGATGTTTTGAACTTCTCCCAGAATTTTGACTATTTATTAAACTGGCTGGGCCTTCTGGGAGTTGAAGTCCAAATCACCCTGGGAAACCAAAGTTTGGGAACTACTGTTCTGGTAAAGAATAAATTTATAGACAAAAGCTGTATTTTTGATAGAACAATAACAAAAGTAACATCTACTAATATAATAATATAATAATAATAATAATAATAATAATAATATAATAAAATTTTATTTATATACCGCCCTTCCAACGATCAGGGCGGTGCACAACATAAATAACATATACATGGTTAAAAACATTCCAATAAAAACAAAAACAATATAAAAACAAAACGGTGTTAAATATCAGTAAAACAATACTATATAAAAAATATGCCAGGCCAGCTTGCAATGCGGGGAGAGGAGGGGGGGAAGGGGAGGATCACAGTGGGGGGGGGGGAGGGTAATCAGGGGTATGCTTGTCCAAATAAGTATGTTTTTAACCCCTTTTTGAACAAGGTAAGGGAGGCAGCCAGACGGAGCTCAATGGGCAACAAGTTCCAAAGGCTAGGGGCTGAGATGGAAAACGCCCTCTTCATGGTGGTTGATAATTTAGCCTTTGGAACTCTAAGTAGCTGTTGCCCGAAAGATCTAAGTGTGCGGGGTGGATTATGTGGGGAGAGGCGGTCCTTCAGGTACCCTGGGCCCAAGCCATTTAGGGCTTTATAGGTAATAACCAGCACTTTGTACTGAGCCCGGAAGCAGATAGGCAGCCAATGAAGATCTTTCAATATCGGGGTTATATGGGAGGCCCTGGGAGCACCAGTGACCACCCGTGCTGCCATATTCTGCACTAATTGCAGCTTCCGAGTGTGATACAAAGGCTGCCCCATGTAGAGCGCATTGCAGAAATCTAATCGAGAGGTTACCAGAGCGTATACTATAGTTTCAAGGTCCCTCCGGTCCAGGTAGGGACGCAGCTGGCGTATCAGCCGAAGCTGAAAGCAGGTGCTCCTGACCGTCGCATCCACCTGAGAAGTAAGGTGGAGCGACGAATCAAGAAGCACTCCCAGACTGCGTACAGTGTCCTTAACGGGAAGCGTGAGCCCACTAAGGACCGGTGGAACCACCTCCATCCCTGGGCCGGGAGAACCTATCACCAGTACTTCCGTTTTCTCTGGATTCAGGCTGAGTCTGTTTTCCCCCATCCAGTCCATTACCTATTCCAGACAAGCCACGAGAGGAGCGATGCTGTCAGGGACAGCCAGGTGGAGGACATGGAGGATTCTGAGGAAGAGTATGCTGGGTCAAGTCCTAGCATGGTGCTGCCAGATCCTGGAGACTTGGGTGAACCTGGACCTAGTTCTATGGGACACAGTGAGGCACAGCCCCTACCTCAGCAGCCTGGGGTCTCCTCAGAAGAAAGCCTTTCCCCAGCAGAGGTTGCAGGCCTGGAAGAGACACAGGAGCAAGAGATAGAAATCCCTTCCTTTGCTCAAAGGAGAGCAGATCGGGAGGGGCTGAGACGCTCTCGGAGATTGCTAGAGAAAGCCAAGTTGAAACAGCTGTGAGGGGAGGAGCTGGGGGCTATATAAGAGATCAGGGAAGACAAACTTTTGTCAAAGCTTATCTTGGTTTACCGGCGAAAGCTCTTGACTCTCGGCTTGACTTCAGACTACTCATTACCTGCGACCTTCGGAACGGCTTTGGAATCTCTGTCTGTGAAACCCTCGACCTTGGAACACTCATTGAATTTGCCTTTTGCCTTGCGGACTTTGTATTTGACAACGGCCAGCAATTACTGGTATTTTGTTTCCATTATAATTGTGTTTTATTAAAGACTCCTTTATCAGCCACGTGTTGGCAGCTTTCCCGGACAGAATAAGCTTTGACCATAATCAGGCTGATAAGATGGAGGAGAGCTCGTTAGTAAAGGAACTTTTAGAACAAAACAGCTCGCCGAGGGAATGGGACAAATGAGGCAGAGTATGGCTTTGCTTCACCAGCAAGTACATTCCCACCCACCAGGGAAATCTCTCATTGCAATGCCGGAGAAATACTTTGGTGATAGAAAGGAACTTGAAGGTTTCCTAGCTCAGTGCAAGTTGCACTTTAAAATCAGAGACACAGAATTCACTACTGATGCAAGGAAGGTGGCCTTCATTATCAGTTTGCTTTCTGGGCCTGCAAGCAAATGGGCCACTCCTTATCTTAATGAGGATAGCCCTGTCCTCAACAGCTTGCAGGACTTCTTGAAGGAGATGAGGGCTACCTGGGGAGATCCTGTTAAGATGGAGACTGCAGAGCATCAGGTTAAGACTCTTCAGCAAGGCAAGGGCTCTGTGGCAGAATATGCTACCGCCTTCCGCCTCATCGCTCAGGACTTGACTTGGAACGACAGTGCTCTGCAGGCCCAGTTTCGTTGGGGGTTGTCTGACCCCATCCTGGATGAACTGGCCCGCTCAGAGCCCCCTGCTACATTGGCTGCCTTGATTGCCCAAGCAATCCGCCTTGACTGCCGCCTTTCAGCCCGCAGACAGGCTCGTCGATCAGACTTGCCTCTCCCTCCACTGCCTGTATCAGCGACGCCTACAGTTTCCTTTGAGGCTGCTTCCTTCGGACAAGCAGAGGAACCAATGCAGCTAGGAGGAGCCCGGCCACGACTCACTGGGGCCGAGAAGGAGAGGAGGAGGAGAGAGGGCCTCTGCTTATATTGCGGGCTTTCTGGACATTTTGCCAGGGAGTCCCCTGCCAAGGGGCGCCGGACATCGGTGCAGGGAAACGGAAGGTCCCAGGTGTAAAGCGGGTCTCTCACCTGGGTGCATCTCTTGACCCTGCTCCACTCCGGCCGCCCTGCTGCAAAGACCCTTTGTTGGTGGCTGCCAACCTTAGGCTCCCTACCCAGGAGCTCATTCCCCTGGGAGCCATGATAGAATCCGGTGCCTCTAGTAATTTCATGGACTTGAGGTTTGCTACTTGCCACCAGATACCTATGGAGGCCCTAGCCGAGCCGAGGCCAGTGGAGACCATCGACGGGCGGCTCCTACGATCGGGTCCAGTGACGCACCAGACTTTGGGGTTGCACTTGGAGATCCAGGGCCATGTCGAGGAGATCCGGTTCCTGCTGGCTGATGTACCGCATTTCCCTTTGGTCTTGGGGATGCCCTGGCTCTCCAAGCACGATCCTCACATCTCATGGGCCCGTCGGGAGGTTCTGTTTGCCTCCGAATTTTGTCAAGAGCATTGCTGGCCAGAGACAGTCCTGGCTGCAGTAGCAACAGAGGCCAAGGAGTCCTCTGTGACGCTGCCTGACAAATATCGGGACTATCCCGATGTTTTTGATGAAAAGGAGGCGGATCGGCTTCCCCCACACAGACCTTATGATTGTGCAATTGATTTGGTACCTGGGGCCCCTATTCCGGCGGGGCGCCTTTATTCCCTCTCAGAGCCTGAGCTGGCGGCTCTGAGGGATTTTCTGGAAAAAAATCTTCGGAGGGGGTTTATCAGGCCATCCAGATCCCCTGCTGGCGCCCCTGTGTTGTTTGTCAAGAAGAAATGTGGGGAGTTACGGTTGTGTAATGATTACCGGGCCCTTAACCGAATCACTGTTCGGAACCGGTACCCCTTGCCCCTGATTCCGGAGTTGCTGGAGAGGCTCCGGCAACCAAGGATTTTCACTAAGCTGGACCTCCGGGGGGCCTATAATTTAGTGAGAATCCGGGCAGGGGATGAATGGAAGACGGCCTTCCAGACGAGGTATGGTCATTACGAGTACTTGGTCATGCCCTTTGGCCTATGTAATGCCCCGGCTGTCTTTCAACATTTCGTGAATGACGTCTTCCGAGACTATTTGGACAGGTTCGTGGTGATTTACCTGGACGATTTTTTGATTTATTCCCCTAGCCAAGAGGCCCATGATACTCATGTCCGCGCCGTTCTTCAACGACTTCGGGAGCACCACCTCTACGCAAAGTTGGAGAAATGTGCATTTGACCTTCGGGAGGTGGATTTTTTGGGATACCACATTTCTGCCCAGGGTGTGGCCATGGACAACTCCAAGGTGGAGGCGGTGTTGTCCTGGCAGCCTCCTCGATGTCGGAAGGATGTCCAGCGGTTTCTGGGTTTTGCTAACTTTTACAGGAAGTTTATAGCAGACTATGCAGCCCTGGCAAGCCCTCTGTCTCAGCTGCTGCGTGGGACAGCCCGCTTCCTGTGGACGGAGGAGGCTCAGAAGGCTTTTGACACCCTCAAGCAAAGGTTTACTTCGGCCCCGATCTTGCAGCACCCTGACCCACGGACTCCATTTGTGGTAGAGGCGGACGCCTCAGATGTGGCGATTGGGGCTGTGCTGCTTCAGCCCGCGGGAGCTGACGGACACCTGCTACCTTGTGCCTTTTATTCTCGGCAGCTTTCTTCTCCCGAACGCAACTACACGATCTGGGAGAAGGAGCTGCTGGCAATTAAGGCTGCCTTTGATACATGGCGGCATCTTCTGGATGGGGCGGCACATCCGGTCCTGGTCCACACCGACCATAGGAACCTTGAACATCTTCAGACGGCCCGGAAGTTGTCTCAGAGGCAGAAGCGGTGGTCTCTGTTTTTTGGCCGCTTCAACTTCCGACTCCAGTATGTTCCTACGGCCCGGAATCGGCAGGCTGATGCTCTTTCCCGCAAACCGGAATATGCTATTGATCCAGACAGGGAGTGTCACTCAGCCTTGCTGCGCCCTGAGAATTTCGCTGCCACCGCACCAGCCGCCACGCTGTTGGACCAGGTTCGGGAACTTCAGTCCCAGGACCCGTTTGTGGCACAGCATTTGGCGGATGGGGATGCCTCTCCTTTTGCTTTGAGGGATGGCCTCCTGTACCATCGGGGCCGCCTTTATGTGCCAACGGGTCCTTGTCGGGAGGAGGTCTTGCAAATTGTGCCATGATGCCAAACCGGCGGGGCACTTTGGGTTTTGCAAGACCTTGCACCTCCTCACCCGGGAGTTTTGGTGGCCTCGAGTCCGGGCAGAGGTGGCCCGATACGTGGACACTTGCCCGGTGTGTCGCCGGGCCAAGGATCACCCGGGACGGCCCGCAGGTTTGTTGCTGCCTCTGCCAACGCCGTCAGGGCCCTGGCGGCTCATCTCGATGGACTTCATCACCGACTTGCCCCCCTCTGCCAGTTGTACTTCTATCTGGGTAGTGGTGGACCTTTTTTCTAAAATGGCTCACTTTGTGCCTTGTGTTGGCCTTCCCACGGCGAAGGAGATGGCCCGGATGTTTCTGCAACACATCTTCCGGCTCCATGGCCTTCCCGAGGGTGTGATTTCTGATCGAGGGGCCCAGTTCACGTCCAGGTTTTGGACCAGCTTGTTGCGGCTCCTGGACGTGGCTCCACACCTGTCCTCATCGCATCACCCAGAATCCGATGGACAGACAGAGCGCACCAATGGGACACTGGAACAGTACCTCCGCTCAGTTCTCTAGTTACCGGCAAGAGAACTGGGTTGACTTGCTGCCGTTGGCCGAGTTTGCTTATAACAACTCGGTGCATGCCTCGACGCAGCAAACGCCTTTCTTCGCCACTGGAGGTTTCCATCCGCGGGGGTTCCCAGCTGTGGCTCCGGTTTCGGCGGTTCCTGCAGCGAATCAGTGGTTTCAAGAGTTTCGGGCTGCTCAGTCCTTGCTGCAGGAGCAGCTTGAAGTGGCGAAGGAGGCTTACAAGCGGGGCGCAGACCAGCGGCGGCAACCAGGTCCTCCTTTGCAGGTGGGGGACTTGGTTTGGTTGTCCACACGCCATCTTCCTCTTCATCGGCCTTGTCGCAAGTTGGATGCACGGTTTGTTGGGCCATATAAGATCGTGGCTCAGGTGAATCCTGTGGCGTTCCGGCTGCAACTGCCACGGACCTGGCGGGTTCATCCTGTCTTCCATCGGTCTTTGCTGCTTCCGGCCTCGGGGGTTCGGCCTGACACCGGTGCCACACCTCCGCCTGCTCCGGTCCTGGTCGATGGGGAACAGGAGTTCGAGGTGGCCCAGATCCTGGACTCCCGTCATTACCGAGGCAGGCTACAGTATCTGGTTGACTGGGTCGGTTACGGGCCGGAGGAACGATCCTGGGAGAACGCCTCGGATGTTCATGCTCCTCGCCTGGTCCGGGAGTTCCATTGTCGCTTCCCTGACCGGCCCCGTCCTCCTCAGGAGTTGGGGGAGGATAATGGGAGGGGGAGTGATGTCAGGGACAGCCAAGTGGAGGACATGGAGGATTCTGAGGAAGAGTATGCTGGGTCAGGTCCTAGCATGGTGCTGCCAGATCCTGGAGACTTGGGTGAACCTGGACCTAGTTCTATGGGACACAGTGAGGCACAGCCCCTACCTCAGCAGCCTGGGGTCTCCTCAGAAGAAAGCCTTTCCCCAGCAGAGGTTGCAGGCCTGGAAGAGACACAGGAGCAAGAGACAGAAATCCCTTCCTTTGCTCAAAGGAGAGCAGATCGGGAGGGGCTGAGACGCTCTCGGAGATTGCTAGAGAAAGCCAAGTTGAAACAGCTGTGAGGGGAGGAGCTGGGGGCTATATAAGAGATCAGGGAAGACAAACTTTTGTCAAAGCTTATCTTGGTTTACCGGCGAAAGCTCTTGACTCTCGGCTTGACTTCAGACTACTCATTACCTGCGACCTTCGGAACGGCTTTGGAATCTCTGTCTGTGAAACCCTCGACCTTGGAACACTCATTGAACTTGCCTTTTGCCTTGCGGACTTTGTATTTGACAACGGCCAGCAATTACTGGTATTTTGTTTCCATTATAATTGTGTTTTATTAAAGACTCCTTTATCAGCCACGTGTTGGCAGCTTTCCCGGACAGATGCCATCCTTGGACACTGCATCAGTCGGACTATACATCATGTGGCTGAAATCCTGGGCTTGTAGAAAACAGAGACTGATGCCTTATGCTGAGTTAGACCACTGGTCCATCTAATCCAGTATTATGTAGGCTATCTGGCACTGGTTCCTGAGAGTTTTACATGTCCCACTCCGCCCCACTTGGGGATGCCTGGGATTGACCCTAGACCTTTTGCATTCAAAATCTGTGCACTGCCCAATGAGCTAGGGGCCTTACTCTAGATTTTGTGATCACACAAATCTTCTCTTTCATGGCAATTTTTTCATCACATGTTGGTGCTATTTATATAATCACATATTGCTGCACATGTTCTTCATGCACATTTCTAACCTGGAAGGAAGAAAGATGTAAAAAATGTGGTAAACTGAGCCTTTTCATTGGTCTGCAAAAAGGCCAGAGGATCATACTGGAAAAATGTGAATCAAGACTGTACACTTCTATAACTTCAGCTCTCATACATTGGATAGGGAGAATTTATAAACATCTGTAAGTCTGTACAAGGAGTGCTCTACAGCAGGTATAGATTCTTGGCAGATGCTATAAACTTTCCTCATTCCTTCAAGTATTTTTAGACTTTTGTATGGCTTCAAGTCTAGATTTTTTTATTGCCTGTGAACCATAGATTTCTTCACTTGGGTAATCACAATATGGGACTTTTGGTCAATATATAATTGTGTTTGACAGTTAGGAGTTAAGAGTAGGAGGCTGAGGCGTCTCTGCTCACCCTAGTCAGAATACATCCCAGTTTTTCTGGATTATATTATAAAATGCAAAAGGGGGAGGGACTGAAGGAATCAAGCAGCATCTTTGAGACTGGTTTATTTTATCATGAGCCTTCATGGATGTAAATCCACTTCTTTAGATTCAACTAATATGTTCTGCCTGGACAGTTGGTTGTCCTATCATAATCATTGAGCATAGAGTGAAAAATGCTGCCCTAAAATAGAGGCAGAGCTTGAATATGAAGATAGTAGTAGAAGATTAGGGATGTAATTACAGAATCAGAACATAAAATAGACTTTTCCTCTATCTCTCCCAAAATAGATTATCTGGTGGCCCACCTTTTATAGCAAGCTCTGAAGAAAAACTTTTTGAAGTTATAAAGAAAGGAGATCTTCAGTTTAAACATTTAATCTGGCAATCAGTCAGTGAAGCTGGTAAGTAGACAGTTGCATGACAGGAGCCAACATAAGCCCTATTAGCATGAAATTTTGCTGCAATGTTTTTACCTCTTTAGTATTGTTTTCTCATAACTGTAAAAATGATATTTAGAAAAACTCCTAAACTAACACTGCTAAGTGTTAGTTTCACTGCAATAAACAAAAATGCTATTCTGGATTAAAGCATAAAATAAATAAATAAATAAATAAATAAATCCTGAGGAAACTGGGAGAAGTGTGTGCTAACAGCTAAGAGAAACGAGGTTTATGAATGTCTCCTGTTATAGCCAGAAATGTGTTGCAGCAGCTGCTGAAAGTAGACCCTGCCCACAGATTGACTGCTAATGAATTGCTTGACTGCCAGTGGATCACAGTAAGTTTTCCTTTTATTTCCTTAAAACTTCTGCTTAATTGTGGGATTTATTTTTTTCCATGCCAGATTTAGATAAATGTTATATGACCGTTTTATGTCTGGGGTATTATTTATTTATTTATTTATTTCTTCATTTTCTTATATCCCACCTTTCTCCCAATGCAAGGACTGAAAGCGGCGAACAGCAGTTTTAAAACAATACAATTTAAAAACAGTGCAGTGTTAAAATGTATAAATATAAAAATTTAAAAACAATCAAACCATTTTAAAAGTTAAAAACAGTTATGGGTTAAAATTGAATATTACAATACAAACCTTAAAAATTTAAAACAGCACAACATTCCCAGTTTTACAAAGGCCTGCCCACACAAGAACATCTTTACCTGCCACTGGAAGGACAGCAGGGATGAAGCCATTCTAGCCTCTCTAGGGAGGGAGTTCCTAAGCTTGGTAGCAGCCACTAAAAAGGCCCTCTCTCCTGTTCTTATCAAATGTGCCTGAGAGGGTGGTGGGACAGAGAGAAGGGCCTCTCCAGATGATCTCAGTACTCTAGTGTACTTGTACAGAGAGATATGGTCCTTCAAATAGCCTGGACCCAAGCCATATAGTTTACTACTAGGTGCTAGAGGACTTGTCATGTGCCATTTGTCTTGTATGGATTCAAAAGATGCTAATACCACTTGATACATAGGCTGATAATGCCTAAAGAAGGGCTTTGAGTACATTCAGTAAGTTTGGAGCAGACAGTTATAGAAAAAAAGCTATAATAGTTGAGGTAGATAGCAAAAAACTTTGAGAAACATTTTAGTAAGAAAGATTTAATGGGAGCATGCAGGGAGAACAAGCTAAGACTTAGCTCATAGTTTATGTACAGTATAGTGCATTGTCTATTTAGATACCATTTTCAAGTTTAAATTTCAGAAATTCTTGAAATCCAAACTCAATACAGTGGGGGACCGGGGACCCTGTTCCTCCCTAGTCTCTGCAGGTAAGACTCTTAGGAAAAATTATCTATCTCTTCTTATGCAGTCTGTCAATTGGAGAGAGAGAGAGAAAAAAAGAGAGTGATGGGGAAAAGAGAGAGAGAAAAGGGAGTAGCAAAAGAGAGAAAAGGAAGTAGGGAAAAAAGAGAGAAAAGAGGATACCTTTTAATTTCTGCCTCACCCATTGTTTGCATTGGTGTGTGAGTTTTAGCAGATTAACTTCCAAGGAAAGCAGTCCCCACCAGGAAAAGTTTTCCACCCTTCTCTACAATGTGATTAGGTGTTCAGCTCCACTGAAAACCAAAGCAGGCTTCAAACTTTTGCCTTGACAGCTAAGGTGATCTCAAAAAGTCCAGAGGTATGGCCTTGAAAGTGGTTTATCATGTAGAGGATTCTACTGTGTAAAATAAATTAACCCCTTGATGCCAAATGTCATATAATGCTCTTCAGAGTTGATGCACGTGACACTGAATTGTTCCATTAGGAGACTATACTGTCTACAACAAAAAAAAAGTTACAAAGCACATGCTATCATTCTCTATAACTAAATGTGGCAGTAAAAAAACCCCACACACACCTAAAAATGGCACATTGGCATTCAAAATAAACTATCAAGGGCACAATCAGTTCGGAAAATCTGTAAACTTTATTTACATGAATTCTGTAGAAGGCTGTTATCCAAAACAATTCTTAAAATAGCTAGTAGCCCCTTTCATTGTGCAATCCTGTGCACAATGGT
The DNA here is from genome assembly GCA_034509955.1 of Urosaurus nigricauda. Taxonomy (NCBI): domain Eukaryota; kingdom Metazoa; phylum Chordata; class Lepidosauria; order Squamata; family Phrynosomatidae; genus Urosaurus; species Urosaurus nigricauda. The sequence goes on from JAOEGL010000001.1 coordinate 102,936,530, forward strand.
AAGTTCAGCAGGACTTATTTCCATTTAAGGATGCATAGGATAAAAGTGTTTTGCCTTTAAGCAAGTAAATAAATATTCCTGATGGTGGTAGAGATAAAATAGAATGTTCCACATAAAAGAGTTATAAGGCCATATTCATAGCTTTCTGTTTCTCCAATATGTATATAAGAATGGAATGATTAGAGTTGTTGTTGTTGTTGTGTGCCTTTAAGTCATTTCTGAGTTATCGTGATGCTAAGGTGAACCTATCACAGGGGTTTCTTGACAAGATTTGTTATACAGAATCGTAGAAATGGAAGAGACCATCCAGTCCAACCACCTGCCATGCATAATCAAAGCACTCCTGACAGATGGCCATCCAGCCTCTGTTTAAGAACCTTTTAAGAAGCAGACTCCATCACAATCCCAGGCAGTGTATTCCACTGCCAGACACCTCTTACCATCAGGAAGTTCTTCCTAACATTTAGGAATGTAAGAAGCACCAACAAATTTTAAAACCTGAGAAAATAAAAAGCTTAGGAAAATGAAAAGACCATTGTGAGCTGTTCCAAATAACATTACAGGTGGCTGTTGAGTCTCTGTAGTGAGAGGACATTCCATGACTGATGTGCCAGTGCTAAAAAGGCTCTGTTTTTTGTAGCCAGTTGTGACTGAGACTGAGTCTTAGGATGTATTTTTCTTTTTTTAAAAAAAGTTTTATTGCACAAATTAACAAATTTGTGGAACTAGAACTTCTTTCTTTTTCCTTAAAAAAACAACACAACACATCCTGAAACTCAGGCCCAGTACAGACTGGTGCTTTGTACTGGTCTGGGGCCGATTTTAGGGTTTTGTAGGGCTGGGCATCCGCATGCGCCCAGTCCTACAATCGTTGCACGCCTGTCCATATGGGGTGTGCAACAATGACATCTGCGCATCACCCAAACATCACAGCCCCATGCCTCATCAGAACATGTGAGAGTGCCAGTGGCATCCTGCACACCCCCTAAAAAGAATCCACCAAGAGCACGTTCTTTTTAGGCCTCTCAGAGGCCACACCATTTGGTTGGCGCGGTCTCAATCTGGTGGAGAAAGGGGCGACATCTCCCGGCCCCTTTCTCCCCATCTGTCGGGCCCCTCAGTATTTTTCTTTCATGTAAGGTTTGTTGAGTGTTTCCTGCTTAGTTGTTTCCAGTTAGTTCTTCTTTTGTAGCCATATGTTTTATCTCGTTTGGATTCACATAGGAAAATCAATAAACCAATAAATCAACTCACCTGCCTTTCACTTTTATTTGGCTATAGAAAGATGGGTGTTTATATATACATGAACTATTTCATTTAAAACATTCATAGGCCACTTTATCAGAAGTACAAAGTCATTTGGGGTTTTAAAGTACTTTAACAAATTGATTTTGGAAGTAGATTTATATCCAATGCAAGTCATGTCAGCACTAATATGAAACTAGTAATATGAAAATAGTTAAAACAACAAATGATAAATAGTTAATATGTTGTCTAACAATTATCATAATTAAGATTGTTTATGGTCCAGCAAAGATAATGCCTATATCAGAACTATGGGGTTTGTAGAAATTTTCACTGAAATCATAGACACTTTTCACCAAGTTTAGCACAAAGAGAGTTGGTAAAATGTTTACTATTTTGACAGAATGTTATCTGTTATGTGTTAACACTTTATGCAGTCTACTGCAGATAGTCTGTTTATAAATCTCTAATTGGGTAGTCACTGGCTATCTTTTGGGCCAGAGTTAGGAGTGTTTAATCTTTGCCATCAGTATTGTTTGGTTTTTGAATTCACTGGGAACCACTCAAGAATACTTTCTGCTTTATCACACTAGAGGACAAACAGGATTTAAACAAGAGTTAAACGAGAGTTAAACAGGAAATGCCCTATGTTCATCACAGGACTTTTCCTGTTTAAATCTCGTTTAACTCTCGTTTAAATCCTGTTTGCCCCCTAGTGTGGTAAAGCAGTTTGTATGGTTTCATTTCTTGTTTGTTCTTTGAAACCCAGGTTTACGCTTGACCATTAAAATAGTTCTTAACTTTATCCTCGGGAATCCAATTGATAGGAACACTCTGATTTCTAGTCATTAGTAACACACCAAATTTATGAGAGGATATGTCCTTAGAACTTTTGAATCTCAAGGGGTAATGTACAGTAGGCTACTGTTAGAACAGAATATGGAGTAACAGAATGGTTCCCCGTGTAAAGATATATGGGGCTTTTTCTTTCTTTTTTTTTCTTTTGCATAAGGACCTAACTCTCTATCTTAATATAAGCAAACATTCTGCTTCCACATGCTGGTCCATATTTGGAGCTGATGGAACATTTTGTCACTACTGCATATATATCTGCTTTTCTTGATTTGAGTGCTGCATTTTCAGCTATTGAGACTTCTTCTCACCTCTTTTCCTCCTGCCTTCCTATTGACCAGATTTGTGCTCTTACTGAGTATATATATGATTGTTCTTATTTCCTGTTTTTGTGTATTCCTGCTCTCATAAATTGTTTACTAGTTAATAATTGGAAGCTATGTAAATAGTCTTGAATTTCTTCATTATACACATGATAACATATTTTCTTATTAATATCATTTATGAACGGTTTCCTCTTTCTTTGAGCAATATCTTCAAGAAATCTTTATTCCCTCTGGGTGCTGGGGTGTGGGAGTATTGCCATTCAGAACAGAATCTACTGGAAATCACAAAGTGGAAAATGTGTTTCTAACATATGCTGGGTGCCACATGATGGAGCGGTGAACTGTTTCATTCTCTGCTTTGAATCTTACTGACGTGCACTCCCTTAAAATCTGAAGTAAAAAAGCTTGAAGGAAAGACAAAAGAAAATGAAACAATCTAAAAGGCAACCAATTAGTAATCCTCCACTTTCCCTACAATTAGCACCAGATGCTAGCCAATTAAACTCAACAGGTGTTCAAATGAGGCAATACAGACAATTAACTTAAGTGGTTCCACTTTCTTAAAAACTGTCAGAACACAACCACCCTTCCATTTCATGTGCTATTTAAGTATTTGTAGCTCTTTAAAACATAGCGGGTTTTTTCCCCTGAGGCCACAACTCAGCCTCTTATTTTGTAGGTGTGATTTGGTGCACTTAGAAATTTAATTACCTGAATGTGCTTGCAAATAAGGTAGTTATTTGGATGTCTACAACATCAATTTGTCTATAGTTAATTACAGATGTAAATTTGCACCTGCAAAATTGGAGTCCACATTGGAAAATCATTCTATAAATTTGGAAGGACTGGGAATACATTACCCTGATTCATGCAGAATTAATCCTCTCTTTGCGTGTGTGTCTCATCCCAATCCTAAATGCTTAAAAAACATGTGTGTATATGCACAGCCCTGTACTATAGGAAGATAAAACTATTGGAAGACAAAAACTGAAGTATACTGATACAGGCAATATAATCTAGCAGCTGGAAAAGAGGACATAAGTTTTGCCCTGAATTGCCTTACTATATGGTATTTAAGGTATAGGTGAAATCTTACATTCTTTTTTGTGCTCTCTGTGACACACATGAGGTCTGTGCTGGTGCACAATGTGATTTGGAACATTTTGTTATTGAGCAGAGTTTTGTGAGAGCTTTCCATTCCATATGATGAAAAGATGTGGTTTGTGCTATTCCATTTAGTTCCTTCTTTGTTGCTGCAAGAACATTCGGAATGGTCTCTTTTTGGAGATTTTTCCAGTCTTTACAACTTGGTGAATTCTTGATTGTTTTAATTTCTTTTTTTTTTTCTTTTCTAGTTATACATCCCCATTTTATTATTAGATTTTTATTTTCTTCATTCTTCAGGTGTCATCTTCGGATGCTGTTTGTATGTCCCAGGGAGTTATGGCCTTGAAGGCCTTGTTTAACAAATGTACCACCTGTAATAATAAGAGGAAGGCAATATCTGTATAGGTTGGACAGAGCTCTGGCTAAATACAGTGTGTAGAATGATCCAGAGTATGGACAGAGGGATTGGAATTACTATACTTTTTACCACAATCTCTTTCTCCCTTTGCTGGACACTACAGTCATTACTGGCTGGTTATATTTACTGTGGATTGTCCAATCCCACACCATCCAACCCCAAACCATCCAAACCCTACATGGCCTACTAGTCTCCAGTCTCCTACCAAATCTCGAGCCTTTTTATGCCATCAGGGCCTGTTTCCTTTAAGTCCCAACATCACAGACAGCTTTTGCAATACTAACTGTACCACCAACAGTTTTTGATTTGAATTTGGCAATACTTCTGCCTTTGAGACAGACACCAATGTCCACAATGATACAGTTGCCACCCCTTCTCTAGATGTAGCATTAGATGATCAGACACCATTGCTCCTACCCAGTAATACATGGGTCTTCATGCAGCAAGTCATCTGAACTTCTGTATTGTTGGCCATGAAACAAGCACTTGTTTGCCACTCAGATATAGTAGTGTTCAGAGTTGCCAGCATCACTTCTTGTTTTGAAAGAACCATATAATATGTTTTCTTTTCTACTTTGAATGTAGAGAAGCTATTTAGAATCTGTGAGGAGGACTGTGAGCTTTTGTTTCACTAACCAGACCTCATGTCCATCATTGTGGAGACCTCACAAAACAAATGGAGGTACATACCTTACACCACTCTGGTTGACTGAGGATGAAAAGCCAGGCACCACAGAGCACAGGCTTTTTCTTTCAACTACATTAAATCCCTTATGGTTTTGATCTGTTTGAGAGAATTGAAGAAACATATAGGCTTCGTGAATACCAAGCCCTGCATCACAAATGCAAACTTCTTGTTTGTTTTGTTGTTCATAATTTAAAAGCAAATATTGAACTCACTGTTACTGTTTAGGGTGAAACACACATTGTTCAGAGACAATTTAATGTCCTTGAGCTGATGAAGAAGTGGAATAAGAGCTCCAGCATAGAAGGTGGAGAAGCAAGCATTTCTGAAAGTGAACTGAATGGCTCATCATCCACTACCCAACAGGAAGAAATATGTGAAGGACAAAACAGTCCTGTTAGCAGCAATGGCAACTCAGATCCTAATATTGACACAGAAAATGAAAGTGGGAGCAGCAAACCCTCTACACCAACAAAACAAGTAAAAGTTTACCAATACTTGTTCAATTAAATAAATTAAACTGGATGATGGTGCAGACATTGAACAAAATGTTGATTTTTGTTTAAGAAAATCAAATTTTGTGCATCTCAGTGACTTCTTTCAATTTTTCTTTTTCTGTGAATTCTTCTTCAAACCACTCTGACTTTTATTCTTTTTTTCAGACTAACAAGAAAAAACATCACACCAGTACTTTACAAAATGGAACATTTAAAAAGAAAAGTTCATCTGCTAGATCAACTCCCAGTGTAAGCTTATTTACAAAAATGTCACTTTTTTCTTAGCATAAGTTCAGGTATATCACCCCTCCCCCCAACTACTTTAGTAGATGATATGGAAAAAAAATCTGGTACAGCTTGTCCCAGTCTTGGATCATGTGAAACATTTTTCATGTGAATATTTTTCATGCCCTTTAAAAAAATCAGCTTCTCCAACCTTGTGCTTCCAAATATGTTACAGTATATAATCCCCAGCCAATAGGGTATACAGTTGGCCCTCCATTTTCACAGGGGATCCATTGTGGACCCCCCCCCCTGCAAAAACAGAGGCTTGCACTTATTCAAGCCCCATTGGTTTGAATAAAGTGCACACCATTGCAAATAGCAGAGGTCGCCCCTCCACATATATTCAAGGGTGCAGATCTGAGATCCGTGCATTAGGAGGGGCAACTGTATATGTGAAAACCCTGATTTCCTGATGAGAAAAAGTGCCACCATCATGACATTTATGTAGATTACCCATTAGCTGATTCTGGTTCACATAATTATCATATTTGGGTGAACTGAGCCTAGTGATGGCCCTGTATATTGCCAGGGCACTAGTAACTATTATAAACAATCCTGAACTAGGAAATAGTGCAATAATAAAAAATCATCATCATCATCATCATCATCATCAATCATCATCATGAATGTTTAGTTTTTTAATGGATTGTTGTAGTTCTTATAGGTATATTCAACTTTTGTGATTTATAATCATTTTGAGAATCAGGTACTGTCCTACTCTGAGTAGCTGCTGTTGGTGCAGTTTTTTTTTAAAAGTTTAACCTCCTCCAGAACCTCCCTTACTGATGTCTTTGTGGATACTAGTTGTTGATACTAGAATAGCAAAGTAAGCTATATAAGTTAGGGGTCAAAGTTTATTCCCCTCATGGATGAATGAAACACTGTTCCCTCCCATGCCTTAATTAATATGTTCAACATAGTGTTTTATCCTTGTGCTTATGAGTTTTGTTGTCTGTTTTAAAAATACAGAGTTGTGGATCTGGGTCATTGTCTCCAGGGTCAATCACAAAGCAGAGTCTGGACAGTCAAGAGAAAAAAATGGAAATGGAAAAATCATCTTCATCTCTGAGTCAAGGATCATCTGGCAAAAGTACACCAAAATCAACTGTCCTTAGTAGCCTACACAAAATGAAAAAGAAACCTTAATAGGGAATCCATCTATTCAGATTCCAGTTCTTATGAAGGAACTATTGCTGGTGCCAAAAGTGTGGCAACTATTTAAAAAAGACCAATGTATGCTAAACTCATGCCTTTTTTCTTGTTCTGAGACTTATCATCATCATTGTCAGGAGCAATAGCCTCACAGTAGTGCTGTTAAAAATGGTAAAGCAGTGTGAATTCCTAACCTACAGGAGAGCATCCACTGTTAGTATAATGTTAAGAGCACAGAAGTGTGTAAAAAAAAAATCCGGCTTTTATTTATTGTAGACTAGAATGCATCATTCCGGCAAGCATCTGGTTTCTTTGAATGCATTTGTTGTGTTTTACTAAAGGTTGCTTAGTATTATTAGAAAGATATGTGAGGGGGGTGGGAATGAAAAGCCAAACCTGTGGTGGCTATGTGATATGTGTGTTTTTCTGTATGTGTGTTGTAATAACTGTGCATTTTGCACTTCAAAGAATTTATTAGGAGTTTGCTTATAAATTTGTCAACATTATATACCCATCCACCAAGGTCAAGTGAAAATTGTTTCTGATATTTAATGTCACTATAGTTTAGAGAATTTACCTTAAATATTTTTGTATTAGATATCTTCTTGCTGCTAGAATTCTTGCATGTTTAAATAAACTAGATTTTAGGGACATTGTTTTCACATACTAGTTCGTCTTCATTTTTAAATGATAGTTCAATTGTGTTGTGAAAGAAAAGTTAAATGCTTATGTCATATGATTCTTTTTCATTTACAAATAATGCCCTTTTTGTTTAAAATTCCTTCGTCCCATTATGCTTGAAGGCATACATTTGACATATTTTCGACTATGCATTATTCAGGCTGTTAGGCTAAATATGTCTATAGTGGTTTGATCCAGATGCTTTTCATAGCATTTGGTTCTTTCAAATATGTTTATATTGTTTTGGAATTTTAAAAAACAAACTGGTTTTGTTCTTCCCATAATTGCAAGGAATCCTACCTGTGCATGTAGAAATATCTAGTATCCCTGTGAGCCTGTGGCCTGTGTGGTACAGATTACGTCGTCTTTTCCTCTCCCTTTTGAGTTGACTCTTTGGGGAAGTACTGAGAACCCACTGTGCCAGCAACAGGCTACAGAGAGTTTTCTGTACCCTGGTACCAACCAGTGTCATAATGGACATACATTGTTACTTGCAAATACGTCTTTTGACCTTACAAAGTGCCTAAAGTAGTGGTATTTCATATGTTCCAAATACTATGTGTATGTCTTAAACAACTGAGTGGTTTCTGAACTATTTCTAAATATGAATGGGTGACGGGGAATTGCTTTTGTCTATATGAAATCAATAGATCCATTCATGTTTATTTTGTATGAAAAGTTAGGAATTTTGTTGCAAGAATGTAATGTTTTTCACTGTTTAAAGAACTGTTCATGTGAATGTGACAGAGTCTAATTTTGTAACAATTTATATTCAGAAGTACTTCCCTTGAACTTAAACCACCACTCCACATCCCACATTCAGGTTATTCTCAACAAAGCCCCAGTTTCTCTAGTTTGATATAAAACGGACAGAGTCTTTTAGAAAGTCCATCTAGCTTTCTGATTCTCCTGACAGAAGCACAATAGGTCCCTTTTGTCCTAAAAGAGCAGATCTAGTTAGCTATTAACTCTCACTGCTAGTTCTTTCCCTTTAGTGAGACAGTTGCTTGAAGGGTATGTCAGGACTTGCTCTATTAGAGCTGCAGAGGCATCATTAGCCAACCTCAGGTCAGTCCTACCTGATCACAGTACTTGCAAACTGACTATATAGTGTTAAGGGTGACTTCATTTTGTGTTCAAATAAGTCCTTGGCTATTGTAAATGGAATTTTTTATGAGCCAAGCTGACATATATGTTGCCCTCTGTTCTTTTGTACCATGGGCCTGTGAATCCTAAGAGTTTTATATAAAAGGAATATATGAGTAAAATTTCCTTGTGAGTGGGGTGATTTATTTACTTACTATGAGTGTGTAACATTTGCTTTGGTATCATGAAGTTTCAGTATCATATTCAATAATGCATTGTTTCCAGCATCCTGCTTTATAGCTCCCTATCTAAGATGGTCTCCCTTTACAGTGACTAGAGTCTTGGTGTATAAGTTAGAAGTCCAAGTTCAAATTCCCACTTATCTGTGAAGCTTACAGCAGTGGTCTTTAGCATGTTACCATATAATAGTCTGCCTCACTGGTTGCTGTTTTGAGGTCTTGGGGTGAGAGTTAAAAGTTTAAAACCAACAATATATATCCGAGAACTTCTGTCCCTGCATGTACGTGTATGTGTGTGTGTATATATCTCCTAAGACACTTTCATATTGCAATGGCAGCTTGCCTATGCTAATGCTTGTATAAGTGGCTTGTCAGGGGCACCACTGGGAAAACTGAAAAGAAAGTGCCTGATCTGACAAAGCCTTAATCAACAGCAGTCTGATCTTTTAAAAATGCAATACTATTTCATTTGTTCAGCCTATCTACATGAAAATTTGATAGAAACAATCACCTTGAAGAATATTTCAAATATTAATGGTTTGTAGAGACACAACAGAGAACCTTTCTACTTATGTAAAAAAAGGGTCTGTGAATAGCACAAGTAGTTTGCACACACACTAGTTTTGTTCTATACCAAGATTTTACTAATAGCTATTAGATCTAGTTAAAGGAAGAACTGAAGCTGGATTTTATAAAGTTGTTTGTGTGTATGTATGTGAGTGCATAGGTAAGAATGCATGCATGCATATGCATGTAGAAGAGACCACTGGAATATATGTTGCTTTTCAACAGTGCTACATATATAAATCTATTGAAAGATATATGTAAAAAGATTAAAGAAACTGACATTTGAGGTTTCTCCCATCCCTTTATTCCCTAAAGCCAATAGAAATTATGTTCCAGGGCTGAATTCTGTACATTCTGCATTGCTTCTTGGCATTGTAATTCATTAGTTGTTGGAAAAACTGTGCTCTGTTAAGCTATGCTTTGAGTTTAGTCCTGGATGTATTACCTTCTCTTGACAGGAGCAGGACCCACATTCTTGCTCCCCCAGTGTATAGAAAGTAGTGTTTCAATGTCAGTTTTAAAAATTACTGCAGAACCTTGACATGGTTTTTCTCTGTCTGCCTATCACTGTCACTTGACAGTAATCCACGAACATTTTACTATATACCCACATAGGTATTTGCAGTAGCCGTTTGTCAGGTAGTTCATGGGAGAGTAATAGGGTTCTGCTGCTGAATGGTTATTAGGAAAGTGGAGATCTTTACCTAGAAGGCATTATGAGTTTGGCATGGACTGTTTACTTCATTTAGGGGCCAAAGATAAGTGTTATTTCCTGGTGCTGAAATAAGCAGCCCCTACATATCTACTGCTGCTTCATGGTACCCTCTGGTAAGGGCATCAGGCTCCCTCTACTTATGAGCAGAATCAGCCTATTCCTTTCCAGCAAGCCGTGTATGTATCACTATTGTATATACTGTAGGGAAGCTGTGACCAACTGTAGGTTCCCAGCTTTTGTCTGCTTAGCAAAAGACCCAGTGGTATCATTATGTGTGGCTCCTATTCTTTTCTATGAAAGTGCTTTCCATTCAGGAAGGAAAAGGCTGCACTCACAGAACAGTTATGGAAAAGTTTCTGTCTAGGAAATACCTATTCTTGGTGAGCAGAGTGACCTATAGTATTCTCAAAACATCATATATTGCTTTTGGTCCAAGAGATAATGATTATTGGTGTTACTGTTTTGGAATGACCAGATTTTGACTTCTCCATGACTGATAAGAATATGAATGAATGCTCAATGTACTGGTCAACTAGAAGGTCATAACAGTTAACTTCCTCCATCAAACTGTTTGACATTGCTTGCCATTCCTGGTCCTGTCCTGGACACATCATCAAGACTTCATTTTATAGGACTGAGGTCTAGGTCTCATAGCCACTTTGGAACTGAGGCCTCAAATCCAGTTGTTACCATACTAGAAAAAATAAAATTAAAACTGGTGATACGAATGTTGAATTTCATTCAGTTCCCAGTACATCAGCCCCTAACTGCATTTGGCATGCACTTAAACTATAATTACTGTATTCATAAAGGCATAGTAAGAAACACATCACCACCATCAAATTGTTCCAACTTCATAAGTTTAGGGAAAAGAGGATAATGTTGAAAAGGATGGCTTATATGAGATTCTCTCTCTCTCTCTCTCTCTCTCTCTCTCTGCCTTTCTAAGATTTTAAAAATTCTTTTTAAAAGCCTGAGCTTTCCCCAATGGATCCTTTAAAAGTATGGGCAGACCCAGACCTTTTATGGCTGTAAGTGGATGGGCTTTGCCTACCATTAGCTGTGATTTCTTTGTGTTTGCCATGTAGTTTGATCTATGCACTGAATGACAACAACCTAAATAATACAATTCTTGTGCAAAAAATCCAAATGAAGGCCCCCTATCTAAAAAACATCCTTTCATGTGAAAATAGTACCTTGGCCTTGGAGGGTGTTGTGTTTAAGGGTCTGTGATAAAAATAAACTCTTTCAGAAATGTATTCTTATTTTCCCTATTAAATTTCTATCAGAAAACTTTATAAAATGTGTTTGAATGAATATTCCAGACTCCCATATAATAGAACAGAAGTTTAATGAAAATGTTTGCTAGAAAATTTGTCTTCCATGTTGATGTTATAAAATAACACTGTACAGCACAGCTTATTTGTATGCTTGTAATTGCTAGAGTACTAGAAAGGCACCGTGCAAACCTCAAGACCTCCTAAGCTTAGACTTAATTGATAAATAAAAGATTTTTTTGGAAAAAAAGTCCAATGTCTGCCTTTCTTTATATTTCTAGTTAGCTAATTACTCATAATAAAGACATATTAATGGATTAGTCCCAAATTAAAATCATAGTCCTATCCCCTTAATGTTGTGAATGTACCAGGGATGTAGTGGAAGGTTCTTGGCTGTTAAATGTGGAGCTGTTTTGAAGAAAAAAGAAGATGGAACACAGCATTTCACAATCAAAGAAAAAAAGAGAAGATGTGCAGGTGTGGGACAGAAAGCAAACCTAGTAGCACAAGGGTTGTTTCTCTTTGATATGATCGATGGGGGAAAAATGGGCTTCCTTGTAACTAGAGTAAAGGAAGGTTAGGATAAGCCTTTTCAAAGCAACAAAGGTCCGTTTTACATTGGCAAAAAGAGGTGTGTTGAAGGCTGCATGAAAGCCCAGCCTTTAGATGAGAAAAAGGAAAAGTGTGCCATGAAAACACTATTTTGGAGTTTTAAGGGAGAAGAAGTGCTTTAAAAAGGAGCTGGCCAATTTTACATTGGCAAAAAGAGGTGTGTTGAAGGCTGCATGAAAGCCCAGCCTTTAGATGAGAAAAATGGAAAGTGTGCCATGAAAACACTATTTTGGAGTTTTAAGGGAGAAGAAGTGCCTTTAAAAAGTAGTTTGATTTCCCCACTACTTTTTTAAAAAGGGTGCAGCATTGCTGGCCTGTTTTACACGGGCAAAAAAAGGCGCTTTTAGGGCTAAAAAGCCCGCATTTAGGGTTAGGGAGGGCGTAGCCTTTACACCCTCCCTAAGCCTAAAACGCATGGACGCCGCCATTTAAAGATGGCGGCGTCTACACGGTGGCGCCGTACAAGCGTCATCACGTGCGCAGCGTTTTGATGCGCTGCACACGTTTTGACGCTCTGGCGGCGCGGGAGGGCGCCAATCGCGCCCTTCCCTCGCCGCAAAAAAAGAGCTCGATCCCGGAGCTCTTTTTTGCGGCGGGTCGTTGCGGCGGGATGAGGCCTCTGGGGCTGCCCGTGTGGCAGCCTAGGCCTCATCTCGCCGCTAGAAGGGGCAAGTTTGGACCGCCCCTTTTAGCCAATGTAAAAAGCACCCCTATTGCATCTAAAGGCTAAGGTGTAGTTGAACGGTTAAATGGGGCTCTGTATCTTTAAAGCGCCCATTTAAAGGCAGCGATACAAGTGCGGAGGGAGGGAAGGTGCCAAGACAAGAAGAGACCTTCAGAGTCCGGCCAGAGTGCGCCTGCACCTTCCTTCACCTCCTCCCTTTGGTTGAGAGAGTGTGACTTCTAGGGAGACAGCAGGGCACTGGAGGCGCTCAGCCAGGCCAGGGCAAGCTGGCAAGAGGAGGAGGAGAAGGGGAGGGACCTGGAGCACCTCCGCTGCCCTGCTTCCCTGCAAGTCACACTCTCTCAGCCGAAGGGGGGAGGAGAAGGCAGGCCCAGGCACACTCTGGCCAGACTCCATGGCTCTCTCCTGGCTGCCTTCCTCCTCCCTTTGGCTGAGAGAGTGTGACTTGCAGGGAGGCAGGGCAGCAGAGGGGCCCCATGTCCCTCTCCTCCTCCTCCTCCTCCTCCTCCTCCTGTTTCCAGCTTGCCCTGGCCCAGCATCAGGAGGACCTGGAGCACCACCGCTGCCCTTCCTCCCTGCAAATCACACTCTCTCAGCCAAAGGGAGGAGGAAGGCAGAGGGGAAGGAGGGAGGGAGGGAAGGAGCCAGGAAGAGACCCCCAGAGCCTGGCCAGAGCACGCCTGGCCCTCCTGCTTCCTCTTCAAAAAGAAGGCTGGAAAAGTAGGACGTGTCCTGGCAAAGGAGGACGTGCCTGGTCAACTTGGAAAAGGGGGGCCTCTGCTCAAGAATGGAGGACATATGGGAATCCCTCCTGGACAGAGGGCTGAAACCTCAAGACAACTCAATATAATGCTCTGACAGAACACAGACTACAACTCCCATGAGCCTTTGCTACCATTTCCCAAGATGCCTTAATTTGCAACAGAAAGCCGACCAGTATGTTCACATGTGATGAATTCTTTCGTATTGACTCTGCATTTTCTTTTTGTGTAGATGCTCTCTTGTTTTGTGTGTGATGAGCTTGTGCGTAATCATGTGCATTTCCGAACTGACCTCACTTTCTCCCTCTTTCGGAATGGTCCTGTACTCCCCCATGTGATAAGCTCCGACTGTATGGTGTACCTGCGCAATTGCGCAATTCGCAGCCAGCAAGGGAAAAAAATGTTTAAAGCGCGGCTAAAAGCCACGTTCCTTGCCGCCCATGTAGCTGCTCCACCTGTGTTTGTAGTGTTTTGACAGCTTCCCATGTAGTTGCTGAGCCACAGAAAAAACCTCAGTCTAGCTGCCCTGTACTTTTTAAATGCACACCTGGGGCTTGCTGTCTAGCTGCTAAGCATTAAGGAAAGTGCAACTTCATGTCACACTTTCTTGCCAATGTAAAAAGCCCCAACAGGACTTTAATCTTTCCCTTTCTTACCTTTTTAGTGAATGTTGGTACATCTTAAAGGTGCCTAATTGATGTCTCTGGTTCCAAAAATCCTTTGTTTGTTATTGTGACCCCTAGATTGGACTTCTGTAATGTCCTGTGCTTGGGCTAACTTTAAGCCAGCACCAGAACACCTTTGCTTAACTTTTGTCATTGGTTTCCAAAGACACACGCACACACACACTTTATAGGAAAAATTCAAAGTGCTGACTGTAACTTGTGCCCTATGATTTTTGTAGAAAAAGTTTTCCTTGGACCTAATAGGAATGAAGCTTGGTTGGACTGATTTTGTTAACAGACTCAACATCTTATCCTTTAGAAAACGATAGATAAATGGGGCTTTTTTCATGAAGAACTTACCTGTCTGGAATATTGCAGACCATCATCCAGATTTGGGAACTTTCAGACTGCCATTTCTACTGGATAGGGACACATTATATCTTACTGATTTAGCAAGATCATTTTGTATTTTTTATTTTATTTTTTCAGTTCTCTTGAGATGCTGCTGTATTTTTGCTATATATTTGTTATGCTCATAATGAGTGTCCAGTATAAATCAAGATAGCAACTTCCCAGGGATTAATAAATGAAGATGAGAAATTTCAGATTGGCCAAGATTACAAAATATAATTTGATAATCTAATTGTATGAGAAATAAACTCTCTCTTACTGAGTGGCTATGTTGTAAATACTTGGAGAACAAGTGTGCAGTTTAAAGTTGAAAAGTAGCATACAAATCAGTTGTTCTTCAGAATGGTGGGATATTATTCAGTTGCTTGGCCTCAGGACCAGAGCCTGCGAAAGTTACTTTTTTGGCCTGCATCTTCCAAATTTCCCCAGCAGCATGATAGCCATGTTGATGGGGAAGACTAGGAGTTGCAGTTCACAAAAACAACAGTTACAAGCTCTGCTCAGAGCTGTGACTTCAACTTGTTTCAGGCCTATGGCAGAACTGCACAACATCTGACTTACAAATCAAACAGTTTATGACTCATGTATACAGTACTGTGTCCTGCCAGGTTCTGGATATGTTCCCTGTCCCAGTCAGAAACCAAAAGCAGGGCATTTAGGAAGCCTCTGGCTATACATGTTTGGAGGGATTCATTTCTGCAGACCTCTAAAGTCTGTTCTTCCTTTTCCACTTCTTCCACCACTTGTTGTAACCCATTAGTTATCAATATGCCACTGATCTTCATACATCCATTATATGGAGAGTAATCCTTGTGACCCCACACTCACCCAAAACATGAAATGAGCATTATGACCTGAATGCTTGTGTTCTTCAGCTTTTCCAGGCTGAAAAACTCATTACTCCCTTCCAGAGACATAAACACTTACATAAATATTTGAGACAAGGCCAACTCTTGGTACAGCCTGGGTAAAAATTACCCAGCTACATCTAAAACAATATACACAGCAGAGTGCTAGGTTGCTCTTCTGTGGTGTTAGGGATTTCTACCCCTTCATTTGTGGATGTTTGTTCTGCTGGGTCTAATGGATGGACAAAAACCTCTTGGTTGGCATAGACCTTGTCCCTACCACTCTGTGTTTAAAAATTTTCAACACCTTGCAAACAACACCTATCCATTGCCCTGGGAAACCTGTGTTTGTTCTCTGTGTAACTCACAAATCTCAGCCTTCTCCATTTTTGGCTGACTCTTGTGCTTCAGAGCCTTGGGAATGCGTATACTGGCATACTGGCCAAATATCTTTAGGTATTTCAGACACGGTTCGCTGCCATACAACCTGTAGTAGGGTGTCTGATTTATGCTTGAATTCCAAACTCTATTTAGAATATGATTGACAGACATTATTGCCTCACCACACATGACACACACCACACTGTGCCTGGTGGCGCAGTGGTTAAATGCCTGTACTGCAGCCACTCACTCAAAACCATAAGGTTGCAAGTTCAATATCAGCAAAAGGACTCAAGCTCGACTCAGGCTTGCATCCTTCCAAGGTCGCTAAAATGAGTACCCAGATTGTTGGGGGTAAGTAGTTTACAGTTGTAAACTGCTTAGACACTCCTTAGGCAGTATGAAGCAGTATATAAATGAAGCTGTTTGTTTGTTTTTGTTTGTTTGCAGATGATTGTGCATCCACCATCATACAGTCTTTCATAGACTGTAACAGCCCCACTCTGCTTTCTGCTAAACTATTTTCTGCAAGATTATGGGGGTTCGTGGTTTTGTGTTATTATTATATTATTATTATATTTATTTGTATCCCACTCTTTTCCCAGGAGTGGGACTACCTTTCTTTCTCAACCACTGTTGGAATGCATTACTCAGGAATTCCCCACCTTGATCTGTCACAAAGCAAACCACCTTGCAGGGAAACTTCCTTTCCACCATTGCCACCCATTCTTTGCACTTGATAAATGCTTCATCTTTTGACTTTAGCAAATACAGAAAACCATACCTGGTGAAATGGTCCACCAACACAAACCTGAATTTGTCCCCTCCCTCACCCTTCCTAAATGGTCTGGCCAAATCCTCGTGTAACACTTCAAAGGGCTTGGTGGTCACTCTTTGCTTTTACCACCACTTTTTTACAGACAGAGCAGTCCAGAAACTTTGCAGGCTTTTATATTTAGCTCTGGACTAACTTTTGCCATGTGTGTCAATGTAGGAAAACTTGAATGCCCAAGTACTGTACATGGTGCAGATAATGTACATACTGGTCATGCAGCAGCTCAACACCAGCCTAGCCTGAGATATACTGGTCTATACTGGGCCAAACTGGGTTATACTGGTGCAAACTGGGCCCACAACCAATTGTTGGCTAGTAATATATTTGAGACAAGGCAGTAAAAATTACCCAACTACAGCAAAAACAATCTACACAGCAGAATATAAACACACACACACACACACACACACACCCCAGCTATTGGTACTGGCAGTGCACTGACCACTTTTTACACTTAAAAGAAACAATCACAGTTCCTGGAGGCTTTTATCTTCAGTTAATACACACACACCATAATAATACAGCATACTGTGTATATATGACTTATAATCAACTTCAACTTCTGCTTCACAGCTCCAAACCTAGTTCACATACACACACAGCAATCCACACCATTTCAACTGTCAATGATCAACTGCCACCTATCAATTAAAATATTTTTCTGTTGTTTAAAGACATGTTACACCAACAGTTAAATACTATTTCAGAACTGGAAATCTTCAGTCATTTTCATCTTCAGCTTGCTCACTTTTTCCTTGCTTTGTTGGACAGATTACTTTTTACAGGCTTGCCTGATTGGTTGTTTAACCTTACATAAAAATATCTACAGATAAAGACCACAGAGCACTGCTGTCTTTACAGATACATACAATTTCCACAAACACTTAATGGTTTCATGTATGCTGTTTGACAATTTCTATCCTCCAAATTCTATTGGATAGAAGGGAATATACTTGTTTCTAACAACTGTTGAGTCGAAGCCTTGTTTATTGTTTAGCCTTGCCTCTTATGCTTCATAATGAATTTGCAACTTGCAAATACATAATTGAAAATAAATACTATTGCTAAAAGTATTTAATTTTCTAGTTGTTTGTTTCAAAGTTAAACCTTTGCATATTTAATATTTCTGAATTCAAAGACCCCTGTATTAAAGAGATTGCAAATTTGATTTGCATTAAAAACATGGCAGGGGATATCATCCAATCCAAATTTTAAAAAGAAAACCAGCAATTGGGGACTAAAATGAAGAAAATAGCAAATTGCACATTGCATCTTACCATATGTGAGCATCTCCTGTGGGATCTGCTCTACAGCATTCTTAATTAACTTGTATTTAGTTCCCGTAAGGAGTTGTTGCCATTCCCCATGAATAAAAGAGAAAATAAAACAAAGCACCTCCATAGTGCTATTACTTCTTTTCACATTTAATTTAAATAGGAGCATTGCTGTGTCTTTGGTATTATATTGCAGATGAAATTTTTAGAAATGCATCTGGGTAAATACTGCAATTTAGACTTCAGTCTTGTGCACACTTACCTGGGAGAAAGCTCTGTTGAACACCCTGGGATTTAATTGTTAATTAATTGACTGTGTCTTCTTGGGATTTGTATCCCTTTCTATCTAAAAAGGAAAGCTGAGCATAGCTGAACACATAGTCAGGACTTCAAGAAAGTGCTTTCTGTAAACACATTAAAACATTGACTAAAGATATATTTATATGATCCTCCCTGTTCTCATGGCACCTGGTTTTCATGACACAGAGCCAAAGCTTCAATTTGTGTGGAGGCTGGTTCTGCACAGAATCTGGCCCATCCCTTCCTTAGACCTGATTTAAAAGACTCGGGGGCTATACAGACCGGCACTTTTTGTCTGCCTGTGCATGGGGTGAGAGGTGAGTGTCCATCCACTCCAAGCCCTTACGCTGCTGCCCGGGTGCCATTTTGGCACGCATCCTTCTAGACGGCATGTGCCATGATGACACACATCCGCTGCAGCGCCCAAAAGGGACAGTGCAGAAAGGGCATCATAACACCAAGCCACAGCACTTATGACGCCCCTTCCAGGGAGCCTCTTGGGGTGGCTTCTTTTTGCTCCATCCAGGGAGCGGATGAGTGCCACTGCATGTGGCACCGATCTGGGGCGAAAAGGGGCGGCTGCATGCTGCCCATCTGTATAGCCCTTCTCCTTTTCTTCTGTAGCTGGGTAATTTTTACTAGAATAATTTCTCTTCTATCAAACTTTTGAAATTTTTCATTCCTGCATGTGATAAAATAAGCATACACATCCCTCTTCACATTGTATCTACATATCTGTAGAGTTCTATAACAGGAGTGGGCAAGTTGTGCCTTTCAGATTTTGCTGCACTGCAGTTCCCATCAATAGTAGCCAGCATACCCAATAGTGATGAATGATGTGAGTTATATATAGTCCAAGAAACTCAGAGGGTCTAAAATGGCATTTCCCTATTTTGTTGAGTTCAAGGCAGTGCCCACAACAACGTTATCCCTTTTGAGCCTCTTAACTGCTTTGGGAAGTCATATCCTCCAATTGTGCTGATTTTGCAGTGACAATCCAAATTAGTCATCTGTCATCTCACCTTTTTAGTTGCTTTAAAAATATTCCAGTTTCTTTCTCCCTATCCCACTCTTGTGCTTTGTTCTTGGCTTACTTCAGCTGATACATACCAACTTCAAGGTATAAAAAGTTTGCACCCGATTAACGTAGCAATGGGATGAGGAAAAAAGAGGGTGGACTCTTGCTCTCCTCAGTAGGTTCAGGCAAAAGCAATCAGCTGCAACATTCTTGCAATTTGTGCATTTTTCCAAATTAATAATTCGCCATCTTGACCACATTTTGATGTTGCTTGGTCACACACGTCCTCATTTTCATTTGTGAAATGTTGGAAGGTATGGGAAGTAGAATAAGAGAATACAATCTGACCACTCTCCTCTCCAAACCTTGTACTCCTATTTATTGCTTGAAGTAGTTACACACTGTACTGAACAATATGGTAGTGCTAGATTGTATTTTTCTCTTTTCCCTCCAGGGTAGTTCTTCTTTTGTATAAAATGTCCAATTCTCCTTTTTTTTTTTTTTTTTTTTGGAGATTGTTTGAAGGAAAATCTCAAACATGAAGCCTAAAAATCTTCATTTTAAGGACCTATTTTAAAAATTACTTTAAAAATGTGCATTACCTTATTGCAGCAAGTATGCATGTGTGCTGTGTCCATGCAATACAGAAACCTTTTGCCTAAAGCAACAACTCATCTTTTAAAGGAGATCACTTGCTATTATAGGCCTTTTTGCACTGGGAATATTTGATATTGCAGTGGAAAAAGGTTCATTTTAAATCATACCAATTAGTATTTTCATTAGAGGAAAATTTAAGTACTCATTAAGAATGGAAAAGTGATCTACAATCTCTAATTCAATATTAATGCACTTGATGGCTGATGCTAACGGCATGGGAAAGAATGCAGCTGTCCATATGCTTACATCAGAAAGAGAGGTTATTTCTGTCACTTAATATAATTTCATGGATAAGAAGTGGCTCTTTTATTACTCTTAATGAGGAGAGATCCCATCAAATTCAAAGGCCCCAACACACAGGGCATTCCTCCATCTCAAAGGATAAAGGACATTAGACGTGATAATGGAGAAAGGGGTTTTCAATGCAATGGAGGGACTAGAGCTGCCTTATTACAGTTCAGTGTAGTCTCCACAGGAGAGGAATAAAGAGTTACAGGAATTATAGCCTGGGCTTTTCAAAGAAGCCTAAGGGACCTCACTCTTTAAGGATACCTACAAGTCAAGAGAAAGGGATTGTTTGAAAATCCCCTCCTGATGTGGTACAGCAAATCACAAACATATGTGTATATGTGGTGGTGTTATTGGTATAATTCCATTTCATTTTGAGATATTCAAATGAGAAACACCTTTCCTAAACTTGTTGTAAAACTGAAGCCTGGCAAAGAGGTTATGACCCATCGATTACTATTATTATTATGAAGTTTATTTATAAACTTATCTAGGCCATTTCTGCTGCAGAACAGCAAGGTTTCCCATGCTTCGAAGGCAGTGGTGCTGTTTATTTACAAGGGACCCCTTTTAAATGAGAGCCAGTAGTGGTTTGAGTGTTAGACTATGACTCTGGAGATCAGGGTTTGATTCCCAGCTCACCCATGAAGCCTACTGGGTGACATTTTGCAAACCACACTCTTTCAGACTTAGGGAAAGGCAATGGCAAACCCCCTCTCAACAAATCTTGCCAAGAAAACCACATGACAGGTTTGCTTTAGGGTTGCCACAAGTTGAAAATGACTTGAAGGAACACAATGCACACACACACACCTTTTAAATATTTTTTTTGTTGCAGTGGAACCCCAAGAATAAAGATTTAAAATAATAATAATACATTGTTGTTATGTGTCCTCAAGTCGTTTCCGATTTCTGGCAACCCTAAGGTGACCCTTTCATAAGAGCTTTCTTGGCAAGTTTCTTCAGAAAGGGTTTGCATTGCCATCCTCTGAGGCTGAGAAAGTGTGACTCATCCAAAGTCACCCAAGCTGTGATTTGAACCCTGGTCTCCAGAGTCATAGTCCAATGGTCAAACCACTACATCACACTGGCTCCCAATACTACTACTACTACTACTACTACTACCTGAACACTGACCCATTAACCAGTACACCACCCATCACCTGTTAAATCTTCCTTCAGAGATGCTGGAGAAGGAGGGAAGATTTTTCTCTTGCTTCTTGCCCCCAGTTTACTGCTGGAGCATATTGAATGGCAATGCCCAGGCCCAGTGGCATCCCTGCCCGGTGTGTCACCCAGTGTGGGGAGGCGGAGCTTCTGGAGACTTTTGGGAGTGAGGCCAAAAGGGCACTCCCCCCACCTCACTGCCACCGTGTGTAGAATGGTGCCGTGGCAGCAAGGTTGGGGGCATGCTCAGCCCTCTCAGCAGCCCCCTGGCCTTACAAATCCTGCATGGCCATTTCCATGCAGGACTTGTCTCCTCCCTACCCCAGCTTTCCGAGTCCCACATGGCCATGGCTGCGCAGAACCTGGAAGGCAGCTGCCCATTCCCCCTGGGGTGTCACTTGTGTGGTCCCCACCACCGCACCCCTAGTGACGCCACTGCCAGGCCCAGCCAGCCAGGTTTTGCCTTGGTCCAGCCATGTGGCTGCTCCACTCTGAGGAGGAGGTGGGCTGAGAAGCCTTCAACCCATCATGGAGCCCATGTTCTATAGGACAATGACCACCCCAGACCTCCTCACTATATGACCTTTCTGTCCCAAACGAAACTAGCAAGAGAAAGGCTGCTGAGGGAATTCAAGGTTTCCCCAGTTCTAACCCTTTCAAATTCCAACCGTTCTTTTCTGTGATTTAGAGTTGAGCTGGTCTTTTTTTTCTCACCAGAGAAAAATTGTGGAAGGCTGACGTCCTTTGGAGTTTTTGGGCATGGGGGTTTCTTTCCTGACTTGGAAATAAGGCTGCTGAAGGGAAGACTTGTCCTTTTGTTCATTTCAAAATGAAAAGTAAACTGAAAATTTGAAGTACATTAAAAACCTCATGCTCACTCAGGTAGCTTCCAGATAAATTCCCTGGGCTATCATGTGAAAAATGAAAAAGAAAAGAAAGATGCTCTACTTTTCTCCCCATTTAATTTGGGGGTCAAAGTATAATTTCAAATTGTACAATACAGGAACTGCCCCCCAACAGCACTTCCCCTCACGTTTCTTCATCAAGTAAGTATCCCTGCCCGAGATCTTGTCTTTGCTAGCACAGGACGAATGTTCCTTGTAAAAATGGAGGGAATGGATTTCAGCCTATATCATATATAATGTGTTCAATGTGAACAATACTTTGTAACTGGTTTTTAATCAAAGCTGTATCAAATATATCAGCACCTATCTCAGCTTACAGAATTTGAACCAGGACTGGGAGATGGTGTTATACTGAAGCCCAAGGCCGAGAAATCAGTCTTTAACCAACCGTTCATGAACTGAATGCACAGAGGCACAGTAGATGGTGATCGTGCTTAGCTAATATATGTTTTTCCCCCACTTCAGCAGACTTGGAAGCTTCTCAGTAGGAGAGAGACTACTCAATAGAAGAAAGCCTTTGGAACAGAGGAATTACTTCACTCGAATGGCAGTCCTTATATCGCCAAAGTGGGGCAAACCTTCTAAAAGAGGGAAATACCAGAACACCTGAAGGAGATTTCAGGTTTTAGACATGAAAAAATTTGGTTGGTTGGAGGAAAAAAATTCTCACTGGAGAAGGCCACTAATGAGTCCTTTCTACTGTTGTAGAAAAATTGTATTTATGTGGACTATCACCCACACAAGCCCAATCTCTAGAGGCTTTACCTCTAAAGTTATTTTTAAAATCGTTTGACAGCTGACATAGTTTGCTTAATGGCAATGATAGGTGTTAGCTACTCCAAGATAAAGGAATGTGTGTCACACCAACTTCTGTGGTGAATGTGGGATTGCCTCATGAGGACTAGTGACCTAGATTTGCAGCTTAAACCTGGCTAAAGAAAGACAAAGAAGACAAGAGTTTTTCAGCTACCTGATTAAAATCAGTCTATGGGAGCTGGAAGAGGATATTGTGGCTTTGTGTGTGTGGGGATTGGTCTTGCCATCTGGCTGCCTTTCTTCTCCTCTCAGTTTACCATGTGTTATAGCTAATGCTGGTATCCAGGCCTCAAAATGAACATTCAAAAGTAATTTGGTAGAGTTATAGTCACAAGACTGAGATCCAACACACACTGCAGGAATAATTTAGTTTGAGACAGCTTTAAATGCCCTGGCTCAGTGCTAGGGAATTCTGGGAACTTGTGTTTTGTGAAATGTTTAGCCTTCTCTGTCAGAGAGCTCTGGTGCTACAATAAACTACAATTCCCAGGATTCCCTAGTACTGAGCCAGGGCAGTTAAAGCAGTCTCAAAATGGATTATTTCTGCAGTGTACTTTGGACCTTAGTGACCATTACAGTTACAGTTTTAAAAGAAACTCTCTCCATTACTGTTTCTTAGAAATAATTTGACGGTTACTTTTATTTAACAACATCTCTATGGTGCAGACTGTTGGGCTGTGTTACAAAACATACTTTTTTCTTGTCTACCTCCCTCATTGCCTCAACAAGCTTAAGAAACAACACATGGTGATACTTTTATTTACCAATTACATTTTGTTCCTATAAATGTAATTAAAACTACTGTATAGTTACATTTCAATTGTTCAATTGTTAAGCTACAATCACAATGTAATTTAATTATGTTTTTGTTATCTAGATAACATGCAGTTCTATCTTTGTTGTCTAGTTACTTCTTTGATGTTGTTGTGTGCCTGCTAGTCATTTCCAACTTATGATGATCCTAATGGGGACTTCTTAGCTCTGTTTTTGCCTTAATGAAACAGGCTTCTGCTCAGGCAGGGTGACCGGATGTCCTCCTTTTCCAGGACATGTCCTACATTTCCAGGAGGAATTCCAATTGTCCTCCATTTCGGGCAGGACTAAGAAACATGAATCTATACTTATGAGTTTTTTGAGTTTTTATTTCGTCATGTCCTTAATTTTTCTTGAATGACCTACATTTTGCGGTCCCTTTGTGGTTAGGGCATCTGGCCACCTTGTGCCCAGGCAAGTTAATTTAGGAGTGCTCTGTTTTTGCTAGAGTTCCCCCCCCCCCTTGATTTTATATCTCAAGACTCTTATGAAAAACTGAGTCTTGGGACATGCTTCAAAACAGGATGAAAAGTGGTGCAGGCAACTGCAGTGGGTGGGAAAGACTGGTGAAAATCAGCTGCCCCAAGTTGAGTAGGCAATGACACTTTCCACTAATGCCTCCCTAGCATTGGGTACAGCTCCATAGTGGTGCAAGGTAGGCTCAGATGTCCCTGTGCCATTAACACACTTGCCTCTTTTAACCAACCTCCTAACTCAGTGGATATGTTTGACAAGGCTATGATAAAACAGTGGCTGTGTAAGGAGTATATTTGATGTAGGTGTGAGCCCTGCTGATTATCCACTGCAAGGCATTTGGTTTATAGTTTGTTGGATGATACTGTCATTTGTTTGCCAATAATATGACTGTCTCATGAAAAAAAAAGAAAGGAAAAAAATAAGGAAAAGTCAGTCTTCCAATCAATATGGTAGGAAAGATAGTACTGAATATGACAGGGAATGCAAATCACTGAAGAACATAGCCGAGAGATTAAAAAGTGGGAATGGCTAGGTCAATAGATAAGCATGTCTGGAGGAAAAAACACTTGAAAAATAATTAAACTTTTCAGTGAATTACTGCTCTAGTGCTTAGCTTGAATATTTCTCTTTGCATCTACCATTCACTTTTTTCTTTACCTGCTAGGGACATTGTAGAACAGTGAGGTGCCAACCTCAGCTTGTAAAAATTACATGAAACACATTTTCTTTAAGTTGTGTTTGAACTTGTCTAACCATAAAGGTATTCTCTCAGCAAAGACACCTTGGGGGAAACATCTGAGATGAACAGGGGGGAAAAAACCCTAAAGTTGAATGGTTGAACTAAAGATTATCTGTGTTCTCCAAAGGTTTCATTAGAGGAGCTCCTGTACCATGTTTCCAGAAGCTTATTTCCAATTATTGTGTCGGAATAGTGTGTGCACATGGGTGTTAACCACTACATGGTATTAATTTGTGTAAATGTTCTTATTTCACGTATTCTTAAGATAATTATTCAGTGTTTCAAGAAGTGACTTTTGATGTGATTGTTCATGTAAGTTTGGATTGGAGTGAAATTATACCCAAGGTGATTCTCTTTGGTTCCTTTAATGTATTTGTAGATCAAATGCTATTCAAGCTTGGCTTATAGTATAATCTCCTCCACACCCAATGGCATAGACTGAGAGTTTATTTTTAAGCATCTGTGAAATGTTCACATGTAGGGTGCTTACAGTACTTGGACTTTCTGAAACACATTATACACATTAGAACTGTGTGTTCAGTTTTACAATCTGTATAACTGTATGAATGAGATGTAAATTGCTATCCATGGCTAGACTTCAACTTGAAATCCTTAAGTGTGCATTTTTTGAAGTATGCACATAGGGCAGGTTCATAGGATCATTAAGTAACTATCAGAAAGCAGCTGAGCACTGAGATATGCAGTAAGATTGTGACTGGCAGCCATGATTCACAATTCACTGGAAATCACATGTGACCTGTGTACAGACTTTAATGTGGAATCTTCTAGAGAGTTCTGACAGACAAGGGGAGAATTTGTACCTCCCTTCAGCAAAGTTGCCTTAGTAGAGAAGAAGTCATGGCATGAAAGAGGTTCTGGGTACCTCCTTCTACAGTGGCCATAAAAAAAAACACATCCAAAGAATTACAGTTGGCCCTTCATATCCACAGATACTTTATTCACAGATTCAAGCATCTACAGCTTGAAAATATTTTTAAAATTATAAATTCCAAAAAAACAAAAAACCTTAATTTTGGCATTTTAACATAAGGGGCACTATTTTATTATGCCATGGTATTCAATGGGACTTCAGCATCCACAGATTTTGATATCCGTGATGTGTGTGTGTCCTGGAACCAAATCCCAATGGATACCAAGGGCCCATTGCACTTGTGGGTCTGAGGGACAGTTCCAGAGGATGCAAAAATAGTTTTTTGATTCATGATTTTTACTTCAACACAAAACTTAAAAAAACTGTATGCATGTAAGAAATTATTTTATTAAAACAGGGAATTAAATACAAAAACGTTTCTCAGGCCTAGCCCCATATATAACAGAATTAATTTGTGTTGTGTAGTGTAAACTCTTTGGTTTAGTATTTTTTTTAAAACTTCCTGGTAAGCTAACAAGATTTCCCCAAATAACAAGTGCAACCACAAATATTTATAACAATCATTACACTGAAATTCATGAAGCACCAGTGCAATATTTGTGAATAAACCAAAACAGGGATTCTAAACAAGGCTCTGAAAGCTGCATAGCACTCAATCATGTACTGGAGTTGAGGGAATGCTACTCAGTGTATCTAAAATATGTGTTTGGTGCCTGATTAGGAATTTTTATAGCAATAAATGCAAGAACATGAATGATTTGCAGAACTAGGAGAGGGGGTTGTGTGTGGGGTTACACATGAAAATATTTGTACTGCATAATCTATATTTAACCCTGAGGAGGTGCCATTAAAAAGCAAAGCTAAATTAATGTTGCCTGAGGCAAGATTAACTTGTAATGCGTAGGCACGGCAGATTGCTAATGGACTAGTTAACATGAAAACCACCTTACATAGCAAGATAGAAAACAATTTCTATCACGCTGTTGTTAAAGAAGGTCCTGAGAGTTCTAATCCTGGAAGAAACACCTTTTAATGGAAGAATTAAATGACCCAGTGATGTTTTTATGAACCCTTAACATGGGCAAATCATGGCCCACTGAGGCCTACTGCCATCATAGGTTGAAATGCTGAAGATGAGGGGGAAAAAAAGAGAGGATAAAAGCTTTTGAGGACAAGTCTGTCATACAAAAAGTTTGGCTGTGTGGTTCTACCAATATTTAGCTCGGCTAAATATTGCTCCAGAGAAATGAGACAATCTTGTAACTTTCCCTACTCCCTACTCATTCTTCCCCATACTAATCAGAAAAGGAATGTCATCCTGAAGAATTTCCTCCAGATTTTCTCATCTCTGTGCATGTGTGTACATGGGAGACAGAGAGAATGTGCATTCCATAGAATGGTTCTAATACTGGGAGACTGAGGAAGATACAAAATTATAGCCAACATGCTAAAGCTGTTGATGTTGTTGTTGCTCTCAGTAGAAGCACTTTCTCCTCTTGGAAAAAAAGGGGGGATCAAAAAAGAAAGAAGCTGTGCTACTGTCAGTGCTAATGTTTCATGAGCCAAAAACTAAAGAAACTATTGGAGGATTTCTCTTTCTCTTTGAAAAAAAATTGTGAAACTATTCACCCATTTAAAACAGGACAGAGACACCTGAGAGGCTACCAAAGTTCCAAGAGGTGTAGTAATGACTGTTTCTTGAGTAAAATCAATAATTTTTATCACTGTCTGTGGTTCTGAGGAGCTGTGAGTTCAACCTTCCTGGCAATCTTCTATGTGAATGCTACAGGCAGTCTTCTGGGGTTCCAGAAGCTGATGTCCTAGGGAGAGATAACATTCCCCACTTAAGGTCATTAAAACAAACCAGGTCTTTGGTAGATCTCTTCCTGCTCCCTCCATCTGATCAACACTAGATCTGAGAGAGCAGCATTTAACATAAAATCAATGAATACCATGCCTATTAACTGTCCCAGTTTGGCAGGGACAATCCTAATGACTCCTCTATCATCCCACTTTTTTGGACGCTTTTACAACATCCCAGTATCTTTCTCCTCCTCCCACTTTTTCCTTTTGTCACTAGCTTACATCAGTTGCTGCAAAGTGGTTTAAAGTGCTGAAGTAGTTTGGACTCAGTTAATTCACTGGAGAGGAGAGGTTGGAATCTTGCCCCTTTCTGTAGGCTCAGGCAAAAGTTGACTTTGGCCAACTTGACCACTCTGTGATGTTGCTTGGCCACACACATTTCACTTTTCATCTGTGAAATGTTGGAGGTTATGGAATCCAGGTTGGCTAGGAACAGATGAATTTCTCCTCTCCTCAAATTGCATGCATAGCAGCTGCCTATGATTGGAAGTATTGCTTCTTAAGTTATCTGCTGTGTGTTTTGGGACTCCTATATTACTTCCCCCCACCTCCCAGATGCTAAGGACTGGAACCATATTTTTGCCCATTGGCTACAATTGCTTCTTTCTTTCCTGAAAACTCTCCAGAGACTGGCAGCCAATGACTCAGGCAGTGGTCTAGGGACCACTACTTTGAGCAGCAATGATCTAAAGCATTTAGAACCCGCTCTGTATGTTGAGACATTTACATGTGATACATTATCTAATTTCAAAAACTAAAGGTCTTTTTTTTTAAAAAAAGGCAAAACAACAACAACAACAACACATATTACAGTTTTATTGCAGAAGCTTAAGTACTCCTTGTCCTAAACGCAACATGCATGGCAGCAGAATATGCAAAATATTACAAATAGCAATATTTTAGAAAAGGGAGGTACTTTAAAGAAAACCCAAACCAACATAACAAATGGTAACATTGTTACTTTCCCTCCACAATGAGCACTATTTACTTGTTACCCCTAAAACATTGCTAGGGAAGTCATTCTGTGGGATTGTAGGTACTGTGGCCATTTTAAAAATAATAATTCACCAGTAATGAGTGATATAATGGGATGCTGTTAAATGCTGATCCACAAGAGATGTCATTACCAGAGGTAATAATGAGCCAGAAATTACTTGTAAGGAGTAACAAATTACTTTGATAAAAATAATAATGTCCCAAGCTCCAGGATACTGCTTGGGAACTGTACTAAAGCAGTTCTTTGGAGGAAACAAGGCATAAAGATCAATTTAAAAAATCATTTAGACCCCCCGCCCCCATGGTACAAATCACTGTCATGATTTGCTAATGCCCAAATAGCTCTGTTTGGAAGAAGCTACCACACAACCACTTGAATGAATAAATTAGGCTTGGGTTAATTCAAAATTAGAATTAGCTGAAAAGTTTATTTATTGTGGTCCCATGTGGCTCCCTGACACCTCCTTGCTTATCTTCTTGTTGACTTACAGGAAATATGTCTTCTGTCATTTCAAACCGTTATATTAAGAACATCAAGAACAACAACAACAAAGTTGTTTGCAACAGTAACAACCAATCATATACAGTACAGTAAAGCCAACTGTTGAGATAATATAAAACTGGAAAAAAAAAATTACCCCACAAGATTAACAATTAGGAAAATGTCTGGGCAAACAAGGGAGTATATTTGGGATGTACTGGGAACCCACGTGATCTCAATAGGGAAATCATGCCATATGGCGATGCCACAGTGGTGAAGGCCCTGCTCCACCCCAGACCATTAAAACTTGCTGGGACAGTGTGGTATGTAGGGTCTCCTCCTCAGAACAGAAAGGCCAGCACAGATTCTCCAAGGCTGTTTCTGTGATCCCCCTGAAAATTGTTATATGACAATGCTTGCATCAACTCTACATAGTTGAGGGGGAATTTTGCCACATTTTGGTTCCATCCTTACTAGGCTTTTTTAGGCTGAGGAAAGCTGTTATTTCAAAACTGGACATTTATCCTCTTAGCTCTAAAGAAGGGACTCTCCTGGGCCTAAGATAGCTCCCCACAAAGGTAGCAAAAATGGTCCTGTGCCCCCTAGCGAGTGACAGGGTGCCATTTGCAGGGTGCCATTTGCACCAAGCCCAGCAGCGTCCTCGGAGGACCACAGGCTGTGGAGCTGCTTCTCCTGCCCAGTAACATCAGGGCCAGCTGTGCGGCAGAGGAGGAGCCCTGGGAGGATTATAAGCTACCTGTGACTCTTCCTGGAACACCAAGCCCAGCAGTGTCCTTGGAGGACCACAGACTGTGGAGCTGCCTCTCCTGCCCAGTAACATCAGGGCCAGGTGTGCGGCCTGGGTTCTTTTTAAGTATTCTGAATCTGTTATAGTTGTTTTTTTTAAAAATGGAATTGGGATAAATTGTATTTTATACTTCTATCTGATTGTAATGTTTATGTTTTTGTTTGATTGCTACCTTATTTATATTGTTCATTGTTTTTGTTGTTTTGTATTGGTTAGAGGATTGGGAAGGGGTTACTTTGCATCTTATTGTAATTTTTGTATTGTATCATTTTTACTGTTGTTAGCCGCCCGGATTCCCTGTGATTGGGCGGGATACAAATATATCATCATCATTATTATTTGAATAAACAAGTGGGTAGTTGTTGTTTTGCAAAAAAAAAAAAAAAAAAAAAACAGGAGGTGTGGCGCAGTTCACTGTGGTACAATGAGGTTATGTTTGCACTGCCCTGAAATCTTAAGTAGTTGCCCACCTCTATGCTGAACAGTCAGAAGTGGAAGGTGCCAGTTTCCTCCTGATGATGGCTATGCTGGAGAAGGAGAAATTGGCTGAGAACCTACATTAAGTAGGAGGAGTATAACACTTCTCCTACACAGTTCTGTGTTGTTCTATATTCTTCCCTTCTTGTCCTGACAGGTCTCAAGGCCCAGAGGAAGAGAAGGAACTTTATCAGACATATTTTTCCCCTGTTGTGGGCCCTGGAAGGGGCCGCTCGGGGCTGTGTGAGACCGAGAAAAATCGGATTTTACCACACACCGAAGTGTCGTCAAAATGGCCCCATTCCAGTGCCTGGTGCCAGGCCGTTTCCATTCAGTGCTGAGGCGTGTTAAATGTTTGGGTTGGAAGTCTTCTGTTCAAGACAAAGGACGCACCTCAGCACTGAATGGAAATGGCCTTGTGCTGGGTGCCGGAATGGGGTCATTTTGAGGACACTTCGGTGTGCAGTAAAATAAGTTTCTTTGTGGTCTCTCATGGCCCCAAGCATCCCCTTCCAGTGCCCATAACTGAGGAAACATGTGTCTGATAAAGTCCAAGGTTAAGAGGTGATATGATATGTTTAAGTATTTGAAGGGGTGTCATATTGAGCATGGAGCAAGCTTGTTTTCTTCTGCTCCAGAGAATAGGACACAGAAAAGTAGATTCAAACTACAAGAAAAGAGATTCCAGTTCAGCATTAGGAAGAACTTCCTGACAGTAAGAGCTGTTCAACAGTGGAACACACTCCCTCAGAGTGTGGTGGAATCTCCTTCTTTGGAGGTCCTTAAAAAGAGGCTGGATGGCCATCTGTTGGGGGTGCTTTGATTGTGTGTTGTGTATTGATTGTGATTCCCAATGAAGAGGGAAGCAGAAGGTGTCAGTTCAGGTGATGCTGAAGCAGCTGTTTTTGTCCCAGAGGGGGAAAGAAATGAGGGTACAATCACACATGGATTGCATCCACTTTTTCCTTCCCCATGGTGCCCACAGCAGCCACATCTTCATTCTCTTAACTGGCTTTCTCCTCCCTCCCCTTCACACTGGTAAATAGCAGGAGCAGTGGCAGTACTCTGTGCAAAGCAAGACATACATGCTTATATCAGGATGCTGCCCATCATGGTATTTTATTTATTTACTGTATTTATACTTCACTCATCAGCCAGAAAGGCTCTCAGAGCATCTTACAGATAGTTAATTAGACATTTCCCTGCCCTCAAGCTTACAATCTAGAAAAAACATGACACAAAAGGAGAAGGGAAAGTCAATGGGAAGGGGAATAAGTCTAGTGGTCCTTCTCTCCCTCCAAAGCCTGGACCATGGCAGATGGACTGGAGAGAGGGCTCAAATTCTAAAGCATTATGCAAAATTATGAACCATGGTCCAGTCCAGCAAACGTTGTCCCCATCTTCAAAAAGGGGAAAAAGAGGATCCCAACAATTATCATCCAGTTAGTCTGACATCAATACCAGGAAAGATTCTAGAGCAGATCATTAAACAGAGAGTCTGTGGATATCTAGAAGGCAATTCCATATCACAAAAAGTCAACATGGATTTCAGAGAATGGTTCCTTTTTATCCTGGAGAGAAGTGACAAGTGGGGTGCATAGTTATCAAATTTGTGGACGACACCAAATTAGGAGGAGTAGCTAATACCCCAGAGGACAGGATCAAAATTAAAAATGACCTGAATAGACTAGAAAGCAGGGCCAAAGCTAACAAAATGAAATTCAACAAGGAGAAATGTAAAGTTCTGCACTTAGGGCGGAAAAATGAAATGCAAAAATATAGGATGGGGGGCACCTGGCTGAACGAGACAACATGTGAAAGGGATCTAGGAGTCCAAGTAGACCACAAGTTGAACATGAGTCAACAGTGTGATGCAGCAGCTAAAAAGGCCAATGCAATTTTAGGTTGCATCAATAGAAGTATAGTGTCTAGATCAAGGGAAGTAATAGTGCCACTCTATTCTGCTTTGGTCAGGCCCCACCTGGAATATTGTGTCCAGTTCTGGGCACCACAATTCAACAAAGATGTGGAGAAACTGGAGCGTGTCCAAAGGAGGGCGACTAAAATGGTGAAGGGTCTGGAAACCATGCCTTATGAGGAATGCCTTAGGGAGCTGGGAATGTTTAGCCTGGAGAAGAGAAGGCTAAGAGGTGATATGATAGCCCCGTTTAAATATATGAAAGGATGTCATATTTAGGAGGGAGCAAGTTTTTTTTCTGCTACTCCAGAGAACAGGACCTGGAACAATGGATGCAAGCTCCAGAAAAAAAGATTCCACCTCAACATTAGGAGGAACTTTTTGACAGTAAGGGCTGTTCAACAGTGGAACATATTCCCTCGGGGTGTGGTGGAGTTTTCTTCCTTGGAGGTCTTTAAACAGAGTCTAGATGGCCATCTGTTGGGGATGCTTTGATTGGGAGTTCCTGCATGGCAGGAGGTTGGACTGGATGGCCCTTGTGGTCTCTTCTGACTCTATGATTCTATGATACCCCCCATCCCCACTTACTAGGCAGCAGCCATTTTGATGGCAGGAGTCTGTTCCACTGTCACTTGGGAAATATGTTGATTGACAAAGCTGGAATGTGTACAGAGGAGGGCAACCAAAATGGTGAAATTTCTGGAAACCATACCCTATGAAGAGTGATATGATAACCCTGTTTAAATAACTGAAAGGCAGAAAAAGGATCAAGGTTGTTATCTTTTGCTCTAGAGACTACACAGAGGAATGTCTCTGGACAGGAAAACTACAGGAAAAGAGATTCCACCTAAAAATTAGGAAGAACTTCCTGATGGAAAGAGGCTGCATGGCTATAGGTTGGGGTGTGTGTGTGCTTTGATCATGTATGTGGGTTGGACTGGATGACCCATGTTGTATTTTCCCAGTATATGATTCTATGGCCTATTCTAGATTGGCAAAAAGAAGTGTGTTCATGGCTGCATGAAACTCTAGCCTTTAGATGAGAAAAAGGGAAAGTGTGCCATGAAAATGCTTTTTTTGCGTTCTAGGGGAGAAGAAGTGCCTTTAAAAAGGTGCTGGTTTTCCCAGCTTCTTTTTTAAAAACTGCAGAACAGCACAGCTCCATCTAAAGGCTGTGGTGCAGCTGCTAAGCATTAAGGAAAAGGCAACTTCACGTCACACTTTCCTTCCAATCTAGAAAGCCCCTATGAGACTATGACTGACAATCCTACCCCTGTTCATTAGAGATCTTTGTTATTTCTCCATGCTGGAGATTGGAGATGGCAGCTGGCTGCTTCTTGAGTAACATGGGAATGGACCCAAATCAATTGCAGTGGCTGTTGCCTGTAAGTACAGATCTGAGGACTTTCACAGTCTTTATGTAACATCTAAACTAAGGGCTATATAAGAATCTGAATATGTAACAGTCATGAGCGTGTAACTGCAGGTTATACACTCATAACTGCCATATAGGATTCTGGCTCTCTATGTTAATAAACTAGAATTAATTTCATAACTGGAATGTTAGCCTGTATACTACATCGTATGGTTAAAAACCCCCACACACTAGCTTTAGTTGTAGCAGTTGAGCTAGAAGAACCAATGAATAATATCACCCAATTGTCTAGTATATCAACTAACTTATCTAAAACAGATTAGTCTTGTCTTGAATTGTGAAGGCAAGAGGTTTCTTCTCCCCATCCTGCAGCCTTTTAAAAGGATGGAATGGGAGGCAGGGAGGTGTTGCATTAGCAGGAATGAGTCCAGCTGTGGTACACAGTGTGTTTCCCCAGAACATGCATTTGCAAAGGTTGTGTGGAAATGCAGAGGGAATACTTGGTGTTAGTGTGAAGGCATAAAGCTAAGCTAGCAGCTCCAGGCTATGTTCTCTTCTCTGTGAACAAGGATAACTCAAATTAACGCTAATGGGTGTTAAGCACAAGGGAGAGACCAACATAACCCTTGGTGTACTTAGGAAAGCACAATTGGAAGATTTCCCCAAGCATTTTAAGACCAGATTTCAAAGAACTTCTAACACCTCTTTGTACTCTACATACAGAATTTCCACTCCTGTAAGGCAGAATGGTTGGTAGAACCACAGTAGACCCCAATCCCTCTTGCAGGAGTCTCATGAAGATCCCATTATACGGTAGTTAGTCATTTTGAATACCATATCTGCCCTTTTTCACAGATGGGGAAAAAGCTGTCCAATAAAAATAGTACAGAAACATATTATCCCATCCTATACTCTGGGCTGGGATAAAAGCTCCCATTAGACAGAATGAGGCAGCTGCTTCAGGTGGTATTTATGTAGAACCGCACATAGCATGCTGCCTGCTCCATGCCCCTAGGCCAGACTACTCCTAGCTTTTGTGGAGGAAGGAGCCCTGTAACCACCAATGTTAAGACCATTCTGGGAAGCCTTTCTACATGGAATGGGTAAGATGCCATCTTGTGTGTTGCCTCAAGAAGTGAAATGACTTGGACCGTCCTACTCTCAAATCAGCTTGGAGGTTGCAATACAGAAGAGAAGGGCCTGAAGCCTATTGGCCAGGGATGAGAAATAATATAGTCCTCCAAATGTTGTTGGCCTGCAGCACTCAGCATTCTTCCCCATTGGTTCATGGGAATTGCAATCCAACTACATTTGGAAGGTCACATGATTCGCCCCCCCCCCCCAATTCTATTGACAGTCCCAGCTAGATTCAATCCATGTGATTTATACAAGTGTTGATTTTCCACTGAACAATTTACTAACTGGGTTCACGCTAGTTAGGATTACCAATAGCGTTCAAGCCAAAATGTTTTGTGCTTCTAAAACTGTTGATAAAACTCTAGTTGTTGTACTTGCTGTAATGCACAGTTTGGCCCTGACAGTCAGTTCCTGTGATATTTTTGTAGTTAGGTATGATTACCGGCAAATTCTGCTTCCTTATAGTGCAGTCACCTCCACAGTACAACGTGTAGATGAAAAAAGATGCATGTAAAGCCTTGCTTGTTTTCATGTGTGAGGATAAGTACTTCTTCTGTCTGAGAGATGGTGTGTGTTTTTGCACATTCTTGGTGCGAGTTACCTTTGTAAGACCATTTTTTAAACAAGCTGTGAAGATTATGATAGCTGATGTCTTGTTGCATAGATTTCTAAAACATATAAATATGGGTTGGATTATTTGTACCTTTTTGAACAATAACCCATCATCTCCTTTAGTGAAAGTAAAAGAGTTTTGCTCAGAGATCTTGTGTGCAAAATGTGTAAACCTTCATGAGATGTGACGGTCTTGTTTTCTCAGCTTTGCACAGGCCGCAACACATCCCAGAGGGCTTGTCAAGTTCCTGACAGCATGAATTGACCAGAATGATAAGTGTGCAAATATTTGTCATATCTATGGGAAAAGCCACATGGGAGGCACTAATGTTGTGATCATTTTCAACACACATATTGGTGTCCCTCAAGCTAACATGTGCATGAGAGGTAAGTATGTCATTACTCCCACTCTATGGCTGTCCAACACATATTTCCAGTGTCCATATGGGACTACTGTAGAGATGCAGGTCACATACCATGACAGGTAAGTTGGACTTATTCCATAAGGGGAAGAGGAAACTTACCCAGTTTTGTGTTCAAGAATGGTAGCATAGTGAATTGAAAACAGTTTTTTTAAATTTAATGACACAGTGCAATTCCAGATGTCACCATTAAATCAGAGCAAGCTGGCACTAAAGCAAACATATACCAAAAGCAGTTTCAGAAAATCTACCCAGCAAAAGCATACAGCAACATGTAGCAAAGCATTGTAGGATTCTGGAGATATATTAGCCAATCATGAAACAGCCACCATTAAGCCATAATGGACAATTACCAAGCAAGTACCAAGTTTAAAATGATGCACGTTGAACCTTTTCCTTATGTTTCATATTGCAATTGTTATTAGTAGAAGTGCCAGTTAGTTTATGGTAGGATCAGAATGCTCTAGTACTGCTCAATTTGCTTTTCCTTGGGAGATTCCTAAGAGCTTAATAACCTTGCAGCTTCCAAAGTGTTCCTTGATTCACAATACTTTTGCATTAGCTTGGTTCTACCTTATTTTGGCTTTGTACTCAACCTCTGATCTTTCTCTTCAAGTGTCAGTTTCTCCCCCTCCCCCCTCCCCCCCTTTAGTTAGTAGCCAGAAAAATCAGGCACATATTCAGGGCTCATGAATCAGATGATCCATCTTTCTTGTTGCTCTTGGGACTTGGTATGCAACAGGGAAGCCAGTTCATGGATACACATTAAAAATGAATGAGTAAGGATCATGCTTTTCTGCTTGCAGAGGTGGAAAGTATACAGCCCATCAGGTTGAACAGCACCTCCTGACAGCCCTTGCCTGCACTGGCAATGGTGAGAAATGCTAGGCACTCCATTCCATCAACTAGTCCGCCCCTCTGAACAGGCAACTGGGGCGGGTTACAACAAAAAGGTTAAAACAATATCAGTTAAAATGTCCCATCCCTTCCCTCACCGCCCCTCCTTAAAAAGAGAATTAAACCACTGTATAATTAAAAACATAAAATAAAACAAATTACAACAGTAAAAAGCAGCAACAGGGAAGCGGGCCTGAAAACCTAGGCTGTAAAGGGGTGGAAAAGACACTGGAGAACGACAGCTGGAGAGGCACTAAGGCCTAGGTTTGGAGCCGGAAAGTGTTTGCATTCTCTGGGAAGGCCTGCCGGAAGAGATGCATCTTTAGAGCTTTTAAAAAGCTTTCTAAAGATGGAATGAGACGCATCTCTTCCGGCAGGTCATTCCACAGCCTGGGGGCGACTGCCAAAAAGGCCCTCTGGGAGGTCTGCACGAGCCTGGTCTTCATGGGCTGTAGCAGGTTCCTTCCAGAGGACCGGAGTGTGCGGGGAGGATCATACAGGAAGAGACGGTCCCTAAGATAGGATGGACCTGAGCCATGTAGGGCTTTAAAGGTCAAAACTAACACCTTGTACTGTGCCCGGAAACTAATCGGCAGCCAGTGGAGAGATTTGAGCACAGGTGTTATGTGCTCTCTCCTAGATGTTCTAGCAAGAAGCCTGACTGCTATATTTTGGACCAGTTGAAGTTTCCGAGTTAGGCACAAGGGTAGCCCCATGTAGAGCGCATTACCGTAGTCCAAACGTGAGGTTACCAGTGTGTGTATCACAGTGTCCAGATCCCTCGTCTCCAGGAAAGGGCGCAGCTAGTGTATCAGCCGAAGCTGGTAGCAGGCACTCCTGACCATCGCATTCACCTGACTAGTCATGTGGAGTGACGGGTCAAGAAGTACCCCCAGATTATGAACAAAGTCCTTTGAGGAGAGTGTGACTCCATCCAGGACTGGAAGTTGTATTCCCAAACCTGGTTTCGGGCCTGTGACTGTGAGCACCTCCATTTTGTCTGGATTAAGCTTCAATCGGTTTTCCCTCATCCAATCCATTACCGCAGCAAGGCAGTCATTGAGAGAAGAGATGCCATCTGAGGTCTGAGCAGATGATCTGGTCATGGAGAAATATATCTGAGTGTCAACAGAGCTCCTTTTTTGGCTTGGGTCTTTGCCACGGCTTTTAGACAGCTGCGGCAAAGACCCAGGGAGAAAGGGGCCGCCATGGCGGCCCCTTTATCCCTTCCATCTTCCACCTCTGCAAGCGGGATTCAGCTTAGAGGCCGTGGGGAACTGGCAGTTTGCTGCTTCCCTGCGGCCTCTGGAAGCGGCGGGATGGGGCCACGGAGGCTGCCGGTCCCATCCTGCAGCTTCCTAGGGCAATTATGGACCGCCCCTTTTGGGCGGTCTAGGATCGCCCACTATGACACTGGTTAACACCCCAGCCTAATGAGGACGCTCTTGGCCAGTTTAACAGCCTGCACACACTACATTCCAAAAAACCCTCCACCATTCATATTGTCATGCACCCATCCTGGCCTTAGGCAACATCTGTACTCCTGCCTTTGTTCTTAACAATGATTGCCGCCTTGATTGATCTCAAAGGGGCAGGGTATAAATAATAGTAATAATAATAATAATAATAATAATAATAATCTAAGACTGAACTTATCACCTCATCACAATACTCACAAGTTTTGCATCCCAATGGCTAGTTATACAGTCTGATTATAAAACTCCTGCCTGACCACCATTTACCTTATGCATCTGAGTAAGTAGGCCAAGTCTGCAAATGCTTATGCTGCAAAGTCTTTCACTCAGTTTCAAAGGCGTTACAAGATCCCTTTGCATAACATCAACATTATTCCAACCCTTTTCCTAGTGGAAACTGTATTTTTCTAACGGGGGTTACACAATGGTAGACACCTTATGATTGTCCTGAACCACATTTTGACTGACCCAATGCATTCACTTTACAACCAGATGTTTTGGAAGACAGTGCTATTTTATTTAAATGAGGGTGATGGCAAGTATCTTTGTGCGTGCTGAAACTGCACTAGAATTGACATTCTACAACAGACATAAGTGCAGTCTAAAATAGCACCCAAAGCAATGAATGCTTAATTGCCCCTGAATAATATCCGCAGTTCCAAAACACCACTTTGCAATGTTACCTTAAAAAGGGGGGGGGGGGAGAGGAAAAAACTCACACATACACACAAGGAGAATTTTAAAAGGATATCTGTCTCTCAAACTTTCTTTTGAAACCAGTGGGGGTTAATTAAAAACTAAATATGGAATCTACAAACACCCAGAAATTATTTACACTGTTGTTAATTTCTTCTTTAATATTCATAACTGTTTTCTGTTAATTAAGAAGAGAGGGAGAACATGAAGAAAGGCTTGGAACAAAAGCAGGCTGCATACAGATAAGGGACTTGGTTCTCAAAGATCTGGACTATTGCAGGCTGCCAAAACTGAGCTGGAAATTTATATTCAGCAAATGTGTGTGTTGTAGTTGCAAACTAGGCTCGATGTGTGCCCAAATCTCCTGATGGCTGCTTGTTAATATTATCATCAGTCATGCCACTGCTCTTGTTTGCCAACACATTGTCTCTCCAATGGCTAACTTACCAGGCTTTTGTGGCCAAGAGGCAGGAAGGTGGCATTGCACACAAATACCTGGGGGAAGGAAGGCAGGAGAACTGACACCTCTTCCAGAAGGGCAAGGGTAAGGCTTTGATTTTTGTTTTGTGCTTGTGTGTGCATTGGTTATTTGCATATATGCACATATTAAATTGTCCATTACTTGACACCATGAGTGCTTTCAAAATATTACAGCAGTTTGAAACTGGCCAGGTGGCACCTCTGATGGGAGCTTAGCCTCATTTCCTCTAGTGAGCTACTTTCTATCCTCAGAAGATCAGGAACTTGCACTGCAGACCTGCCATCTACCCTTTTCCTGTACTGGGAAACTGGATAAACATATGCCCACATTCAATCTTATGTAGTTGTTCTTTTCATTGTGGGGGGAGGAGAGTCCCTTTTCTTTACTAATGAGGTAGGTAGATATTTGAATGGAAGGAATGGAAAGAAGGTTTGCTTAGCTCTCTGTCTTCAGTTTCATGGGAATGGAGGGATTGTCAAGATATTCTGCTGCCAGAAGCAAAAGACAAGCTGTTGCTACCTCCTTCCCTGTATAGATATGGATTCGATTTTTTGTTTTTACACTGGTGGTAATACAGTTTTCTCCTCAGAGCAGCAACCTAGCTTTGGGGGTATTGAGTAGGCCATGTGGCCTACTCTAACATCTTGATATGACTCCATTCTTCATATCTTCCACATGAGATGGCTGTCATACCTGAGATGGTTGCCCTACTCAGCCTTATAAACTGGATTGACTCCAATGCCTAGTTGAAGATGGTATCAGTGGCTTCCATGCCAATGGGCAAATTTACTCCAGCTTTTAGTCCAAAGATTAGAGAAGCTGTCCAAGATTACTGAATCTAAAATTTGATTCAGCACAATGAATATCAACTTTAGCTTAACTCACCTGGGAGTCACCACTGAATGGGAGCAGGAAAAAAGACAGATTTACTTTCATTGTAGGTGCTGTAAAATAAAGTGCTCTCCTGTTTACAAAACTGGCCAACAATATGCTGTGATTTAAACGGGATGCTACCAGAAGAAATGTACATACCCATGTAGATGATCTGTGTCTCTGCATTCTTGTTCAAATGACTGGTCTTAAAAGGATGGACCATAAATATATTTTAAACTATGCTTTTATTAAATTGTCATATAATAAATCAGGCATTGTTATTAATAATACAAATACATTTACAAAGCCAGTTCAATTAAACCTAAGCAAAACAAATAAGACTGAGTTACAGTGTGTCAGTCCAGAGTAATGTATGTTTTGATGGAAGTCTATAGACAAAATTTATGAAGAATGGGCTATAAATATTAGTATGCCCAGTGATCTAGATGTGTGTCTGGCATGCCAATAGTGGGTTTTCCCTCAGAGTGTTGCATGAGGCAAAAACCTTTCTAAACCAGGTAACAGCCATGGGGAATACCTGCACAGGTAATGCCTTCTCAAATAATATTGTCACACCTAAACCAGGCATCAATGAATGTTTGTCTTTACTAGGTGACTTGTTCTAAAGACTGGATCCAGACTGACCTTCCTGATGTGTAAATTATCTTTTCATTCATAGCTGGAACCAGGAGGGGAATTTTAGACTGGAGGAGGTTGTTGTGTGCTTTTATGTTGTTTTTGACTTATGGCCACCATAAGCTAAACCTATTATGGGTTTTCTTGGCAAGATTTGTCCGGGGGGGGGGGTTGCCTTCGCCTTCCTCTGAGGCTGAGAGAGTATGATTTGTTCAGGGTCACTTAGTGGGATTGAAGGCTTTCACAGCCGGCGTCCATAGTTTTCTGTGGGTTTTCTGGGATCTGTGGCCACGTTCTGGAAGAATTTATTTCTGATATCTCACCTGCCTATGTGGCTGGAATCTTCAGAGGGTTATGGCATGGAAGTGTAGGTATAACTAACCCTTGGTTAGGAGGAAGTGATTTACATGTTAATCTGTGTGTTGATCTATTGGTGAACAACAAGGTCTCACTGTGTGAGGATATGTGAGGTGGATGCGTGTTTATTTAATTAGCAATCCATTATCTGCTGGGATGTGTGTCTGGCATGCCAATAGTGGGTCCCCCC
Organism: Urosaurus nigricauda; assembly: GCA_034509955.1. Classification (NCBI taxonomy): domain Eukaryota; kingdom Metazoa; phylum Chordata; class Lepidosauria; order Squamata; family Phrynosomatidae; genus Urosaurus; species Urosaurus nigricauda. The sequence goes on from JAOEGL010000001.1 coordinate 102,977,900, forward strand.
CCCCAGGGCATTGCATGAGGCAAAAACCTTTCTTTACCTCCTGACCCTGGGTGGTGTTCATGTGCATGAAATGAGTCTTGATTTTGGTATTTTTCAGGACTGATAGCCAAACTTTGTTTATTTTCAGTATTTCTTCTTTCCTGTTGAAGTTGTCCAGGTGTTTGTGGATTTCAGTGGCCTCCCTCTGCATTCTGACCTGGTAGTTGTTGGCATGGTCCAGAAGTTCAGTGTTTTCAAACAGCATCCTATGCCCAGGTTGGTTCATGGCTTGTTCTTCTACTGCCATTTTTTTCTGGCTGGCTCAGTCTGCAGTGTCTCTTGTGTCCCTTGATTCATCTTTGGATGCTATGTTTAGTGGTCCCTATGTAGACCTGCCAACAGCTGCACAGTATGTAGTAAACTCCTGTAACTGTGAGAAGGTGTCTCCTGTCCTTCGCTGAGTGCAGCATTTGCTAGATTTTCTTGGTTGGTCTGTAGATCATTTGGAGGTTGTGTTTCCTCATCAGGTTCTCTATTCTGTCCAAGAATCCTTTGGCGTATGGTAAAAATACCTTCCCTTTGGGTGGTTGTTTGTCTTAACTCCTATGGATTTTTCTGGGTCTGGCATCCCTTCTGATGTCTGAATTGGAGTAACTATTAGCCTATAGAGCCCAGTCTAGGTGCTTCAATTCATCTTCCAGGAACTGGAGTTCATAGATCCATGGTCTACCAGTGTTTTCATTGTGCTAATTTTGGCCAGCCACAGATGCAGGCGAAACATCAGGAAAGAAAGTCCAGAAACTCCACAGAAAACTATGTCACTCAGTGGGTTTCCATGGCAGAGTGGGGGGTTTGAACTCCCGTCTCCCAGTGTCCTAGTCCAATGCTCAAAACAATACACTACACTGGCTCTGGAAGAGGAGGCAGGGTTTTTTGCCCGTCTCCTTTCCTCTTGCAGCCTGTAGTGCTGGCTCTCATTTTGCTCCCTTACCTTCTGTGGCAGTTTTGAGCATGCAGTAGTCCAGTAAGAAAGAAGAACCAGTTTAAATTCAAACTCTTCCTGGGGTGTAGCTATGGGGGCGGGGTGTGTGTGTGTGTGACAGCAAAATAGGAGCATTGCCCCCAAATAAGAATTCTTCAATCTCAATGAAAATTTCTGTCACTTCCCAAATTACTAGCATTGCAGTAATTTAAAACTTTATTTCATCCATACAGTTTAGGCATTCACTGGAGGCTTAGTTTTTTGTAATCACTATCTTCTTCCCCACTGGAAGACAACTGGCTAGTTTAGGGAATGGTAAGCACCCAATGGAAACCACAGAAGAAAGAAGAGACATGCCTTTAGATGCTCACATTTCATTATACTCTTAAGGCCAACTTCAAGGGGCTGCTTGAATCAAATTTTAGAAATATTTGAACTAGGGACTCTCAAACTAAACTAAAAACATTTACTAGAGAAATGGTTTAGTGTACAAATAATGTCATTTATTTATTGAATGATTCAAGATTTCCTGGTTCGAAAAATTCTGAAGTTTGATGTTAAGGCCATTAGGATTTTCCATACTCTCCAAATGTCCTGATTTAGCAGGGACCACCCCAATTAATCTTCTTTCACGCCAATATTCAGCTGTTTATATAAAATATCCCAGTTTCATTATTTTCCTCCCACTTCCCCCCTTTTCCTCAGCTTACTATAGTTGCTGCAAACCCAGTTCAAGATTTAAAAGTAGTCTGTACTCAACTCAGAAGAGCGGGGAAAGGAAAGAAGGGGGTAGTATTTTGTCTTTCTCAGTAGGCTCAGGCAAAAGCCACATCACTCTGCCTAATAGTTCTGACAATTGTAAGTATCCCACTAAAGGAGAATGTGGGCCTTGATGCTGTTGAACTCAGTTTCAACAGTTGAAATAAACTGAGGACAAAGAGGGGGGGAGGGGAGAAGTAGAAGGAGAGAGAAACTGGGATATTTTAAAAACAGCTGAAAAAGAGAGATCACTATAGACAAATCAACAGGAATATTCTTGCCAAATTATGACAGGTATGTGAAAGTCACTTCTAGGCCAAGACCCCCCCCCCCCCCCGCCGGAAGCCTAAAGGCCTCCTAATTCTCACTGCTGCCCTACTACTTCAACAGAATTGCATACAGGTAGTACAATGGCTAAGAGAAAGAGAATGATTAGAAATAAAGAGAGCAGAAAAGTACACATGATGCATTTTTTCCCACCCTGGTTTAGCTTTTCATCCAAACCTTGGCAATAGGAACATTCCACTCCTGTCTGAGAAAATGCCCTTTCTTCCTATATTTTAGAAGTCATGAATTTGTGCACCTCAGATGACACTTGGAACTGGAAGCATGATGGGAGGAAGAGTGAATCCATCATACTTTTGCTTTGTACCACATTACAAATGAACAATAGACCAGGTTCAAGAACTTGCTTTTGTGATGAATCCCTATGCTGGTTTTAGGCAACTCTCTCTCCTCCTCTCTTTCACTCTTTTCAGCCTGCACCCTATGTCTGGAATGTGCAGATTAAAAAACAACAACAAACTGATTCCCCCCATGAAACAGCTGTAACATATGATATTAAGTCACATTCTTTGTGAGTTCAATGGTGAGTGTACTGCCCTTTACAGAAATTATAAGACTCTAAGGTTGTCAAAGGGATTTAATTACATGAAAACATAAAAAAGTATATCACTGTGGGTATAATCATATATTTATCAACTATCTAGGTATGGAGTCTGCTCTAGGTACCAGATGAGAAAGAATGGAGATTCTTAAAGTTTGCCATAGGTATAATAGTAGAAGGTGGAAAGGAAGTGAATGGGTGTGTGTAGGGGAGCATGTTTTGATACACTTCCAGAAAGCAAGTAAGTAAGTTGAATGTGTATACCCCTTCAATGTTATTCTTTAGAAATGATGTTGATCATTGTATTAGGTGAAGGGAAGGGGAGAGGCTAAGGAAGAGGAGGGAGGAAAAGAAGAAATGGTCTAAGAACCAGGGGACCCAGAAGACCCAGTTTGCTCTTTCATATCTAATAGTCTAGAAATTCTCTGACCAGGGAGCATTATAAATCATATCAACTCAGGTTTGTGTGTGTGTGTGTGTTTTTTTTTTTTGCGGGGGGTGGGGGGGTGGGGGATATGAGGCTGTGTTCTAGAAGAGTTCTTTCCTGACGTTTTGTCAGCAGCTGTGGCTGGCATCTTCAGAGATTCCCTGAAGATGCCAGCCACAGCTGCTGGCAAAACGTTAGGAAAAAACTCTTCTAGAACATGGCCTCATAGCCCAAAAACCCACTAAAAACTATGGATGCCAGCCATGAAAGCCTTTGACTTCACATATCAACTCACCTTCCAGGTTGAAAAGGTGATTAAATTCCCAACAACATTTAGGTCTTTGTGGGATCCATTTAGGTATACCTGTCAATTCTCAAGGATGCTGTCATTTTCTTTTACCTACCTTATGTGTGTTTGTGTGTCTTCAAGTTGTCTCTTGACCCCATGAATTTCATAGGGCTTCTTAAGTAAGAAATACTCAGTGGTGTTAGAATGATTAGCAGGATGATATATATTAAGAACTGTGGATAATGTAAGGCTGCAGTCTTATACTTTCTTACCTGTTTCCCTGAAAATAAGACATCCCCAGAAAATAAGACCTAATAGAGGTGTTGTTGAATTGCTAAATATAAGGCCTCCCCCGAAAGTAAGACCTAGCAAAGTTTTTGTATGTATGTGTGTGTGTGTGTATATATATATGTACAGTATATAATAAATGTTCAGGGGTTTTTGTTCAACAATAAATGTGAATTCTTCTTCATGGAAAAATAAGACATCCCCTGAAAATAAGACCTAGCACATCTTTGGGAGCGCTGTCTTATTTTCAGGGAAACACAGTCTGTAGACTAGATCATGGTACTCCCTTTCAGGGGAATTCCAGTTGTCCCCATCTGTTTGCTTAAGAAATGTTTTTCAGCAGGTGTCTAGTTATCTTGAGTCCTCTCTTGCTTATTTATTATATTTGAATGACTCTGTTTTTATTTTTTTGGATAGTGGTTGATTCAAAAGTTCTGTTTTAAATGCTTTCTTTTTAGACCATTGTGTCTGAATTCTATAAATTGTAAGTGCTTTTGTGGGTCTGTAAGTATTGGTGTGCTGATCTTTTGTATGCTATAAACTATATTGTATTTATTTTGTTTTGTGAGCCACCTTGACTCCAAGTTTTTGGGAAAAGTTGGGATACAAATGAAGTTAAAATGAATAATAATAAAATGAACCACTGACTGACTGACTGTCCTCCATGGACCATATAGCTAGGAAGATGCCTGTTTGACACCCTGGTAACTATCCTGCAGTGCCCCTCAGGGCTTGTTTCTGTCCCCCATGCTGGTTAATATATAAAACCAATAGGAGAGCTCATCTTGAGTTTTGGGGTTCGGTATCATCTGTATGCTGATGACACACAACTGCAGCTCTTCTTTCCATCCAATTCTAAGAAAGGTGTTTCTGTACTAGGAGGTTATAGCTTGGCGTATAAAATTGGCTCCAGCCTCCTGGGATGAATCCAGGGTGGAGGATGGAGGCAGGGATTATCACACACTACGCTGCCGAATTGCTGTCCACCATCAGCCCGGGTCCAAGATGCACTCCGCCAGCACTTTTGAGAAGTTAGAAGGCTTTCTAACTTCTATAAAGTGCTGGCGGAGCATGGCTTGGACCTGGCTGGGACCCGGGCTGATGGTGGCCAGTGATTCTGTGGTGATTTAATGTAGGATAATCCCTGCCTCCATCCCGTGTCCCAGCGGCAGCTCAGGAGGCCAAGCGATAAACTCCCTAAAAAAGTGTCTGTTCTCAATAATGCATGCATCTGAGGGAACAGACTCTGCTCCATGAAAGTTCAAGCTACCAACTTCTCTATCTTTCAATTGTCTCAAAGGTGCTACAAGATCCCTTTGCATGGTAATGGACTGGATGAAGGTGAACAAATTGAAACTGAATCCAGGCAAGACTGCCTTTGGAAACTATTAGGAAACTTCACAGGGTCCAAAAAGCTGCAGCCAAGTTGTTTACTGGGGCTGATTACAGGGATAATGTGATTGTCCTGTTGAAACAGTTCTATTGGCTATCAGTCTATTTCAGGGCAGAATTCAAAGTGCTGGTTTTGTCCTTAAAAGCCCTACACAGCTTGGCCTCAAGATCTCTGAAAGATCATTTCTCCTTATACAAGCCAGTGAGAGCTTTAAGATCAGTAGAGGAAGACTTTCTCTTACCGCTTTATCACACTACGGGACAAACAGGATTTAAAAGAGAGTTAAACGAGAGTTAAACAGGAAATGCCTATGATAAACATCAGGTGTTTCCTGTTTAACTCTTGTTTAACTCTCATTTAAATCCTGTTTGTCCCCTAGTGTGATAAAGCAGTTAATCCCATCACCTTCACAGGCATGGTTGGTGAAGACTCAGGAGGGAGCCTTCTCTGTGGCTGTTCCCAGGCTGTGGGACTTCTTTCCATGGGATATCTGCTTGGCTCTTTCCCTGGTTTCCTTCTGTTGGCAGGTGAAATTATATTTTAAATATGTTTTAAGTGTTTTAGCTGTTTTTTAAAATCATTTTTAAAAACGATATTGTTTAATTTTTTTCATTGGTAAATCTGTGTTTTAGCTTGCTTGATTGTAAGGCACCTTGAGTCCTATCTTGAATTAGATCCCATCTTGAATTGGGAGGTAAGATATGTAGTATATGTCATTCTTCTTCGTGGTCTCTGCGAATCACACAAATGGGTTATTCTGCGCCTGCAGACAGCTATCCTCGGAACCTTCTTGGAGATTTCAAATGCGTTTTGGCGGTAGCTCCACCCCCTCCCCAACTGCCTATATTAGCCGGTTTCCCGCCTAAACCCTCAGTTCCTTTTGTCCGCCGCACAAGCAGCATCTAGGAACTCTCTTGCTCAGAGATTTCTTTCTTCCTGCCTGACTTTAAAACTTGCTTGGACAGGATCAATCTGCGTTTTGGTGGTTAGTTTTTATAATAATAATAATAATAATAATAATAATAATAATAAATAATTTTATAAATAAATGCTATTTTTTTTCTGGATAATCATAGGCTTTACTGTGAATTTAAAATTCTGAGGTAAAGTTATTTTTACAATGACTTACCCTGCGATTTTTTTTAGAGAATTGCTTACTTACATGTGTATCTAAATTCTAAATAAAACTGTTTTAACATCAGCATGTACTGTGATTTCTTAAACCATGTACTTAAATTAAATGCAAATTTAAATTCTGGGGTAAAGTTGTTTTCACAACAACTTACCCTGCGTTTTCTCTTAGAGAATCGCCTACATAATGTGAATTTAAACTCTTGATATCTGTTTCAACAACAGACTATACTGCGATTTCTTAAAGAATCACAGATTTAAATACAACTTAAATTCTGAGGTAAAGTTGTTTTAACAACAACTTGCCCTGCGATTTCTTAGAGAATTGCTTACTTTAATGTGAGTTAGACTTTGAACTAAAGCTGTTTTTACAACAGGCCTTTTTGCGATATCTTAGAGAATCGCCATTTAAATGTGAATTTTAATTCTCTTGAGGAAAAGTTTCAATATTGCCTGCCTTACTGGCGCGTTTGGCAAGGCCTCATTATTCCTGACCAAAATTTTTTAAAATGGCGCCCACTTCATTGGCGCACTTTCTCATCTCTGAGAGACACGTATAGAATGGCCACCAGCCTTCCTCCCTCGCTATGACCAGGGACGCTCTTTTGCTGCGGACAAACCGTCTCAGGGCCATTCACCTGGCTTTGCCCCTTCGTTCTCCAGAAGAGGACTTGACTTCAGTCCTTGCCGGTCTCAGCTCGAGGAGCCAAAGTGACCGGATTGCAGCCCAACGTTGATCCTCATCGGTCCCTGACTCTCCGGAGTCAAACCATTTGCCTGGCAGCCCAACGTGGATCCTCATCGGTCCCTGACTCTTCGGAGTCATACCAATTGGCTTTGGGCCTCGTCCATCCCTGACTCCTCGGTATCAAACCGTTTGGTTGGCTGCACGACGTGGATATTGATCGGTCCCTGACCCTTCGGGGCCAAACCGTTTGGCTGGCTGCACGACGAGGATCTTAATCGGTCCCTGACTCTATGGGGTCAAACCGTTTACTTGGCTGCACAGCGTGGATCTGAATCGGTTCCTGACTCTTCGGGGTCATACCGATTGGCTTTGAGCCCAACTTCAAGCCTCGTTGGTCCCTGACTCTCCGGAGTCAAACCGTTTGGCTGGCTGCATGACTTGGATCGGCTTGCAGCCTGAATTCGACCCTCATCGGTCCCTGACTCTGCAGATTCAAACCGATTGCTGGCAGCTCTATGTGGATCCTCATCGGTCCCTGATTGTCGGAGTCAAACCGATTGGCTTGCAGCCTGAATTCAGCCCTCATTGGTCCCTGACTCTTTGGAGTCATACCAATTGGCTTGCAACCTGAATTCAACCCTCATCAGTCCTTGGCTCTTCGGATTCAAACCGCTTCACTGGCAGCCTGAATTCGACCCTCATCGGTCCCTGAACCTTTGGAGTCATACAGATTGGCTTGCAACCTGAATTCAACCCTCATCAGTCCCTAGCTCTTCAGATTCAAACCACTTGACTGGCAGCCCACTGTGGATCCTCATCGGTCCCTGACTTGTCGGAGTCATACCGATTGGCTTGCAGCCTGAATTCGACCCTCATCGGTCCCTGGCTCTTCGGATTCAGACCACTCGACTGGCAGCCTGAATTCGATCCTCATGGGTCCCTGACTCTTCAGAGTCATACCGATTGGCTTGCACCCTGAATTCGACCCTCATTGGTCCCTGACTCTTTGGATTCAAACCACATGATTGGCAGTCCAATGTGGACCCTCATCAGTCCCTGACTCTCCAGTATCAGGCTGATTGGATGGCTGCCCAACTTCGAACTGGATCAGTCCCTGACCCTCTCAAGTCATACTGACTACACAGCAGCCTGGCACCGATCGTTGGTTGCTGACTCTCTGGGTCATACTGATTGGTGTATAGTCCAGCTTTGAGCATCGTCAGTCCCTGACTCTCCAAGTAAACTGTTTAGCTGGCTGCAGAACTTGGATCTTCATCAATCCCTGACCCCTTTGGGTCAAACTATTTGGCTGGCAGTCCAATATGGATCCTTATTGGTCCCGGACTCTCTGGGGTCATACTGTTTGGCTTGCAGCCTGACTTCAATCCTCGTTGCTCCCTGACTTTCCGGAGTCAAATCGGTTGCCTGGCTGCCTGGCTTCGAGTTTCATCGGACATGTACCGACTGGATGGCAGCCTGAATTTGATCCGCATTGGTCCCTGACTCTCTGGAGTCATACTAGTTGTCATATGGCCTGATGTCAATCTGCATCGGTCCCTGACTCTGAGTCAAAGTAATTGGCTGGATACTGGGCTTCGATTTTCATCGGTCCCTGACTTTCAGGACTAATACAGGTTGGCTTGTAGCCCAACTTCGACTCTCGTCGGTCCCTGACTCTCCAGGGTCAAACCAATTGATTCCTAGCCATGCTTTGGTCCTCCTCGATGCTCCACATTTGAAACTGGTTGGCTCACTGCCTACCTCTCTCATTGTTGGTCCCTGACTCTTCTCAGGATCAAGCCTGTTGCCTTGCATCCCTGCTTCAAGGCTCATCAGTCCCTGGCTGTCCAGGGTGTCCCAGGTTGACCTGCAGGTGATCATATATACACCTTCCCTGATTATTGAGTGTTGACCAGATTATCACCATGGTATGGCTCATTTCGTTCTGACTCTCCTTGAGAAGACGAATATTAAGGGCCCAACATCGGCACCGTTTTGAGCTGCATAAAAGGATTCGAATGCAGCTACCCTTTCAATTTCTGAGGGCTGTTATTGGTACTGCCGCATACTCCTTGACGCCACTGGGTGCGTTCGGTGGCCGCGATTAGCTGTTCCTAACACCCAGTGTGGCACATGTTGGTCGGGGTTCAAAGCCATAGTTGTTTCCTCTGTACCGAGGTCACCTATCAGCAATCACTCATGGGACCATGAGGTACACCACTGGCCCTGGGCCCCCTGATTCAGGTCCATACTGTTTCCTTGATACCAAGGGTCACTATCTGCAGACGCTTCCCTAAATTCGGGGCCATGCTGTCTCCCTCCTTCTCAAGGCCTTTATGGCTCCTACAATTTCTCCCTTGAACCACCACCAGTGGTCAGTTCTTTGCTCCTGAGCCAAAGATGGTCACCCTGAAACAGACTCTGGTCCCATTTCCTTTGAAACTGAGACACATTTCAGGTTGCTCTCAATATCGAGGGATGCCAGCTTCATTAGACAGCTATACAGTGTAAATATTCCTTCTGTACCGAGAGCCGGCACAACGGCTATCCATATATATAACCTATTCGGGGGAACATGGTGCTCCCTCCATACTGAGGGAGGATATCACCATTCTCATGTTACAATTTATGACAATGTCCTTCCTCTCAAGTAGAACGACTGAATGTCACTTTATGTAGACATCCAAGTCTCACTTCTGAGTTGGCCTTGGTAAGATTTTGGAGTACAGCCTGTTCACTATGGTTACAGGTAATGCTTCACCATATGAACAGCTTCAAGACTGCACAATCAAATCTCATAATTTGGTTTGATCGCTCCATACCGAGGGATGCCTTCCATTATGCACCTGGTACCAGCTCAACTGCGATCCTCTTTTTCACCTGTGGAAGGCCTTGATACCATCGCTCAAAGGCCATCATTCACATGGAAAGGTTTTACCACTTCCTGGTGTGAGTGTCATCTAAGGCAGTTGATGCCTCTTATCAAGGGCCACTAGATATGGTGAGAAATGCATATCTATTTCCCAGGCCCCTTCCAAGGGGTTCTTGTCGAGACCACTCTCTTCCTTGCAACGGGTGGCAAACAACTGCTACAATTCAATTCCATTTTCTGCTCTGGGCAGGATTGCCCTCTGGAGAGATCCCTTTTCGAGCCTCCATTTAAAGATTTGTCCACCCTGTGGGTACTTGAAGGTCTTGAGATGTGCATGGCTGTCCCATCTCTCCTGGCCGACTGATGCCATACCACCCTATTTCTCCTGAACCTCTGGTCCAAGGAGTCAAATTGGTGAGGTGATATTTCAGACCTCCACCTGCAACCGTGCCAAAGGCTAACCATGCCTTCTGCAAATTTCCTGGGGCTTCTCTCCCCAAAGGGAGTCCTGCACTCTGCCTAATTGCTATGCCCCATCACAGCGTTCTTAAGGCTTCATTACATGTGCTGGAACTATACGATAAGGGGTTTGAGCCACTGCTATACGGTCTCCAAACCCTTCTGTTCAGACTGGCTTATTGCAGTGGATTAATGCTTCAGCTTGAGTCGGGCCTCTTAAGCATTAGGGAGAACATTATGATGATTTGTCATATTGCCTGGTGTTTTGTAACACCTGGCTAGAAGGGGACTTTGTGGCTCTTAAAGTCTATTCCAGCTCCACTGCTCTGAACAGGTTTGTTCCTAGGGCCCATTCATGATGGATTGACACCAGGTCACTCCTGCTATACTGTTCGCCTATCAGTTCTGGTTTTTCTTGCCATGTTGTGATATCCTTGATACAGCTTCTATGGGATATCACATTGTGGGATGCTGCCCCCAGAGGGTATCCCTTCACTTCTACAATGCTGTGACTAGTCCTATTGGCATCATACTAGCCACTGTTTTTTTGGTTCTCATGTTCACCAAGATCTGCATGCTTCCGGCTGATAGCCTTGAACATTACGCTTCAATGCAGCTTGCCTTGTGTGTCACAACAATTGGATTTTCTGATCTTCTCACTTTTCTTCCTTGAAAGGAATTTGTTGGGACTTAATGAGAAAATATTTGTTCCAGAAATCACTGCTGGAACTTTGATGTCATTAGGCTCTCTCTCTATGGATGGACTTCCCAACCACAGATGGTCTTCTTCATTCCCTGGAAAGATGGCATTTATCCCTAGACTGTTGAGCATTCTAAGGCTGTGTCTGTCACTGCCATAATCTCCAACTCATGTCTTCTGGAGGCTTTATCAGGTCACTGCCCTTTTCCTAATTTCAAGATTCTTTGATGACACACCTCAAGTCTGAGGGCTCTGTAAGCCCGTCTTCCTGGATACCAACATCCCGGCCTGTACAGCCTCACATTGAGCCCTTTGCCCTTCCTGTTGGATTCAATCCACCTTGGATTGGACAATGTCTGTATACCAGACCTTTTTGCTTGCCATCTTCCAGGAGCTGCTCACATTAGCGAGATTAATTGATTCCACATCGCTTACCTATTCAATAATTTTGGTATAATCTCCATTACCAACAAGTCTGGTCAGGGCTTTTTTCCCTGCCCTTAGTTTTACACCTGCCATTTAATATGGACCATCAAAGTCTACATACAGTCTGTGCGACATACGGTTAGCTGGCAAGCCTGTTTTCTACCAATGGGCACGTTCCACCTGCATTGGTAACTGTTCCACTCTGTCTCAGTATTGGGTTTTCTACACAACTCTGTAGAGTCGTCATACCAGTGGGACTGTGCGTCCCCATGTCTGCAGGCCCTTGGCCTTGGTTTCCCAACTGCGGATTTTATTTGGGGTCAATATGCCATTCTGTGTGGCATGGCACTCCCTCCTCCGTTGACCTAAGCTTGCTAGTCTAACCCATTTGTGTGATTCGCAGAGACCACGAAGAAGAAGGACAGGTTGCTTACCTGTAACTGTAGTTCTTCGAGTGGTCATCTGCGAATTCACACAAATCCCGACCGTCCTCCCCTCATAGTCGTGCCCTGCCTCTCCTTCGGTCCTAGGATGCTGCTGCGGCGTCCATGGAACTGAGGGTTTAGGCGGGAAACCGGCTAATATAGGCAGTTGGGGAGGGGGTGGAGCTACCGCCAAAACGCATTTGAAATCTCCAAGAAGGTTCCGAGGATAGCTGTCTGCAGGCGCAGAATAACCCATTTGTGTGAATTCGCAGATGACCACTCGAAGAACTACAGTTACAGGTAAGCAACCTGTCCTTTTTGTTTGCTTTTTTATGTTTATGTTTATGCCAAAGTCCATGTATGTACAGTGCGCCTGTGCCATATTCAGTGCACCATATGCGGCTTTCAGCATATGTTGAAAGCCATGCGCTGCCCTACACTGCACTACACTGCGCTGCACTGTACCACAGGCACAAGCCCCATTGTTTTCAATGGGCCCCCACCATATGTGATATTTCTCTTACGTTGGGGGGGGGGGGTCTGGAACGGATCCCTTGCATAAGGGAAGAGTGCACTGTATGTATATATGCTTCTTTTTGAAAATTGCTAATATATTTAATTTTTTTTTTAACAAATCCCATCTTGGGAGAAAAGTGGGATAGAAATTCAATAAATAAACAAATAAAGGCTTTGTTTTGCCCCATCTCCCTAAAAGTCTTGCCACAGAAGAAAATGCAGATGTTATGGGTCACTTAGCTACGGAACAGAAACAGTCCTGTGTGAAAGCCAGAGGAGTTGGTGGTTTCCTTGTCAATGGTACAGTAAATCAACTCTGAACTTTAGAGTGAACTTTAAGAGAGATGTCCAAGATGCCAAACCTGTGACATGTTTCCGTGCCCCAGAGGTGCCTTTACAGTTTGGATAAAACCTTGACATGGAAGCTACAAGCCGTTACTGGTTCTAAGCACACAGGACTGGCAACAATCAACTTCTTTTCAGAAAACACATTGAGTCAAATTAATACATGAAAGTGCTTTTGGGGCCAACCTGGCCATCTCCAGTCCCAATGTCTGATGAGTCACAGGTTCAGATGGGTAGCCTGTTCTCTTGGCCATGCACTCATATTGGACCAATTTAGAATTAAATTTAAAAAGTGTTAATAGTGTGGTATGGAAGTCTCGAGGTGCCGGAGAGACTAGGAAGTGCAGTATTAGAATTTCATTAGAACCTTGACTTGTCTCCATAATCTGGATTCCTAATCAGCAACTAGCTGTTATCTTGGTTCCACTGCTCTCAGGTACATCTGGTAGGAGTGCAAACAAAGGCCTTCTTAGTGGATGTTCTCAGGTTCTAGAACTTCCTTCCAAGGAAAGCTAGAGGCTGGTTTTCTCCTTGTTGTCCTTCATCTATGAGAGTTGAAGATTTAAAAAAAAAAAATCCCCAAAAGCTTTGAGGAACTGTTTATTAAAAAATCTTCATTTAAAAAAAGATTAATGCTATATTAACTTTATTTCTTTTAAAAATGGATCTGTTTTAATTTGTTTTTAATTTATCAGTGTTCTAATATTGTAGTTAGTCCAATAGCATTATATCACTGTTAACTTTTTGTATGCTTTAAATTTTTACTTGTTTTTATTTGCATCTATTTCAATGTTTTAAACTACTTTAGGATCCAGTTCCAGAGGGAAATCGTGGGCTATAAATACAATACAATAACATATATAGTGTCACACTTCTATTAACATTTCCCGCTCTGCACAAAATACTTTCTTTTATGATTCTGCAGCCTCCAACAGGCCCTTGTTCTTCTGAGGCAATGACGGTTTCCCATTTGTCCAGCAGATGTCTCTTTAGAATTACTTCTGGCATTCATTGGGACTTCTCTTTCAGCACAACCTCTCTTTCAGCAAAGAGTTGTAGTTGGGGAAAAAGAAGAATGAGGAATAAAAGTCAACAGATAATCACAAACATTCTGGAACATATGTACATCCAGCCAGTGTCTAGAGGATAAATTTTACTTAAAAGTTTCAGAAATCAGCTGTAAGATGAATAGGAAAAGTTATATATTAACAAGTGCAGATATTCTACACTGACTACTTAGTTACTATATATACTCATGTGTAAGTTTAGAAATTTTAGTAAAAAAATTGACCCCAGACTCCTGGGTTGACTTATCCCTGTTGTTGTTAACTGCCCTCGAGATGACTTTGACTCATGGCAACTCTCTGGATGAGACATCACCAAATCTCCCTATCTTGTACCTCTGTGCTCTGGTCCTGCAGGCTCAGGCCTGGGGTCTCTTGGGAGTTTATCATACAATGGAATTTGGGGGTATGATGCAATGGCAATCCGAATGCAATCTGGATGAGACATCACCAAGTCTCCCTATCTTGTACCTCTGTTCTCAGGTCCTGCAGACTCAGGCTTGGGGTCTCTTGGGAGTTTATCGTATAACAGAATTTGGAGGTATAATGCAATGGCAATCCGAACGCAATCATGGGGTTTCACGTAATTGCTTATTAGAGTATCTCACGCAATTTCGGGCAATGGGGGGGGTCATTTTCGGGAAATGGGAAGTCATTCTGAACGCATTCTGAACGCAATTAGAATTCACATAAATTTGCTAAACTAGCAAATTTACGTGAATTTGAATTGTCTCCATTCGAAATTGAGAGAAATTCCTCCCATGTGATAAACTCTTTGGATTGAGTCTAAACTGGTGTGCAGTCTTCCTCTCTTTCTACTGCCTTCCATCTTTCCTAGCATCATTGTCTTTTCAAATGATAAAGCACTGAACCTTAATTCTTATCAAAAAAGAAACCACTCTGTTATCTGACAAGAGTAGTGAAAGGTGGGAAAGGTGTCCTGGGATCACCTAAAAGAAGCACCAGTCTCCTTTACTCTCTCTGCCATGGCTTCTGAACTTTTTGAATGCCTGGGTAGGAAAATAGCGCTGGTGGCAGCTCTTTAGTGCTTTCCCTCAAAGGAGCACTGAGAGGATTTGAGGTCTGCAAGATCCTGAATAAGATATTTGTATAGGTTTGCCAGTTAAAACTAGGCAAAGAATTTGGGAATGAGGCAAAAAGGGGATCAGGCAAAATGGGATTAATTATCCCATTAAAATTAAAGGCTATAATTACTGCTAAAGTAGTTGCCATTTTCTTTCCCTTTGCCTTTACATCTTTTTTGACATGTGTGAGTTTTATTGCCCCTGCCTTTGCCTAGCCTCCTCCACCAGCCACCATTTACCTCATCCATCCAGCCTCTAAGATGAGCACAAACAATTATGTCTACTGGAATTTTGTAAGTTCTTTGGCATCATTTTCCTTTCCTCCATCCTTTACATCTTTTGTTACATGCATCTAAGTTTTACCCTCAACTTATCCATGGGTCATATCAAGATCCACAATTTTGGCCGCAAAAACCTGCCCTCAACTTATACATGAAGTTAGCTTATATTCAGGTATATACAGTACATATGTGTAACTAAGTAACACCTCCTGGCCTGACCCTCCCAAGTGCACTTCTCTTTAGCATCTGATCAGGGGAAAAGAAGTGTAGGAAGAGGATGTTTCCAACCCTATCTTGCTACTGAGTGAGGCTGCAATGATCAGAAGCAGGACATTTTTTGCAAGTTTTGGTCACAGCCTTCCTCACTGGTGGGAGGAGGAAAAAATCATCCTTCTCCTTCCATCCCAGTTGTCCACTAAACAGACCTCCTTTGCCTGATCCATCTGCTGGCTGTTAAGGTGGAGTGAGGGGGCATTTATGTAGTTTTACAGTAAGATCACATGGGGCTCGTCTACTCTTACCAGAATATCATGGGATGACCCCTGAGTATTCTGGCCCTTGAATTTGCCCCTTATCTTGGGGTCTTTACCCCAACTACAATGGGTGACTCCCTTCCCATGTAGTCCCTCCATCACCCAGTGCCATTGGTGAGGTCAGAAGGAGGTGCCCAGCCATGCTATCTATGCTGGGTAACCTGTTCTGATCTCAGAGAAACTTGCACCTGCAGTGGCAGTATGATGAATGGGCACTATGAGTGAAAAGGCAACCTTTCGTTATTGCTGAAAACCTGCCAAAAAACATCAGTAAAAGGCGAGTTTTTAAAATGTGGGTTGGGAGGAAACCCTGAATCAGGTATCATGAAGACAATTTGGACCTGATTCAGGGTTTTGGCCCTGCATTGTGTAAGAGACCTCATTGACCCTGGGAGGAACTCAGGGTAAAATACCCATGTAGACAAGGCTTTAGTCTTAATGAACACAGAGTAATTATGGGTCTATACATTTAGATTACAAATCCATGGTCCAAAACACTGCAGAAATCATCCAGTTTGAGATCGCTTTAATTGCCCTGGCTTAATGCCAGCGAATTCTGGGAAATGTAGTTTTGGGAGACATTTAACTTCTATCAGAGAGATCTGGGGCCACTATAAACTAGGCTTCCCAGGATTTCCTAGCACTGAGCCAGGGTAGTTAAAGTAGTTTCAAACTGATTTATTTCTGCAGTGTGTTTTGGGCCCATGGCTGCAGTATTGAATGCCCTCCAACATATATAGTGCCCACAGAGAAGAGCTGTTCATCCAGTTCAAGCTGTGGCGGCTGGTGGTTTCTGTGTTGGACAGTGAATCAATTCCATGATTTAGTCCGAACTTGAAAGAAAGCAATCCTAAATAGGTGCTTAACGTATTTTGGGTAACAGGTTCAATACCTTGGATAGCCCAGGTTCAGGCTAGAACTTGCAGCCAACTGACTGCCTATCATGGGAATCAACAGCCACAACTAGGTACACTTATATGACTATGGAAAAACTCTACAAGTCTTATTCCAGTCCTCTCCGCCCCCCCCCCCCCCCCCCATAAAACAAAGCAAAAACCCACTAGCCTGTGCACTGATCAGATCTGGCAGGGAAGAAGGAAATATAGGAAGTATGTTCAGACATCCTCTCATTGCCGTAACAGACAGCTGAAAGTGCTGATGATCTCAGGAGAGCTATGCAGATGCAAAGCAAAGTAGCTCAATTGGAAATATCTTGTTGTTATGTGCCTTCAAGTCAACTCCAAGTTATGATGACCCTATCATTCTTGGCTAGCTTTATTCAGAGATGGTTTGTCATTGCCTCCTTCTGAATAAAGCCTACAATGCCTCAGATTCCCTGGTGGTCTCCCTTCAAAGTATTAACCAGACTTGACCCCATTTAGTTCCCAAAATCACACAGGAGTGTATACACAACACATATTAGCCCATGCTGTTCTTTATCCAGTTAGGGAAATGTATGCAGAAAACTGCTTCCTTGCATATGCATCCCCTTTCTGGATCATAACCTATATGGTGTATTGAGGACAGTATGGTGTCACTTGGGGACAGTTATTCAGCCAAGAGGGAGCTCAGATTGGGCGCCCCTCAAAGTGTGATTCTGTCCCCAATGCTGTTTAACATTTACATGAAGCTGCTGGGTGAGATCTTCCGGAGACATGGGGCGAGGTGTTATCAGTATGCTGGTGGCACCGAAATATGTTTCTCTGTGTCTCAGACTGATGTGGTTAACTAAGGGTGGCATCTCTCTTTGAATCACCCAGTCTTAATGCGGTAATGGACTGGATGAGGGAAAACAGACTCAAGTTGAATCCAGGTAAGACAGAGGTACTTGCTATAGGAACCCCAAATCCGGGAATGGAGTTATGTCAGCCAGTTCTGGATGGGGTCACACTTTCCCTGAAGGACTCCGTCTGCAGTCTGGGGGCGCTCCTGGACTTGTCTCTTCATCTGACAGCTCAGGTGGATGTGATAGTCAGCAGCACTTGCTATCAGCTTTGGCTGGTACTCCAGCTGCACCCTTTCCTGGAGCAGGGAGACCTTGAAACAGTGATATATGTGCTGGTAACCTCTTGGCTCGACTTTTGTAATGTGCTCTACATGGGGCTACACTTGTGTCAAGTTCGGAAACTTCAACTGGTACAGAATATGGCAGCCAGGCTGATTACTGGTACATCTGGAACTGCCCATATTTATACCAGTTTTAAAAACTCTTCACTGGCTGCTTATTAGTTTCTAGGCAAGATACAAGAAGTTGGTTTTAACCTTTAAAGCCCTACATGGCTTGGGTCCTGACTTCTTGCAGGAGTGCCTTCTCCCATACAATTCACCCCACACTCTTCGTTCCCCTGAGAAGAATCTGCTACAACTCAAGAAGACCAAACTTTGATCCTTTTCATCAGCTGCTCCTAGACTCTGGAACGACCTGCTGGACGAGATCTGACATATTACCACCTTGGAAACTTTTAAAAAGGCCATTAAGGTGAATCTTTTCTGCCAGGCCTTTCCAGACTAGAACACCCTTGGTGACCTGCCTCCCCCTCTCTCCTTTCATCCTGCATCCTTTATTTTTACTCTACCTGGACTCTGCTTGGAATTTTTATCTCATTTTAGTGTATTTGTATATTAATGTTTTTAATTTCTCTTTAGTTTAATCTCGTTTTAGAGCTCATTCATATATTTATGTTGGTGGGAGGGTTAGGGATCTTGGAATTTTAATGCATCTCTTTTTAACTGTGGGGCTTTACAGACTGCCCAAGAGCGACGGATTGGTGCCAGGGCAGCCTCACCGGCAGCCCCAGAGGCACCAATCTGTCACTTTCCCAGGCCTCGGAGAAGCAGCAAAACACCGTTTCCCTGTGGCCTGGAAAGGGCTGTCCTTGAGGCTTCATGCCCCAAGGACATCCCGACCAGCAGAGACATGGGAGAAAGGGGCTGCCTGGCCCTTTTCTCCCTCGCTTTGTTCCTGCAGCAATCTGGTTGCTGTGGGACCTAAGTGCTCCTGCGAAAGAAGCTCCATTTTGGACCTCCTTTCTGCACCATGGAAAGGGTGCCCTAGGTGACCTCCAGCGGCGTGGTGACATCAGGTGTGTGCTGGTCCGTGTGGATGCATATGGATGGCGCGATTTAAAAATGGTGCTATTCATATGCTCTAGGGCTGGGGAGCGTGTGGATCCTGCACGCTCCCCAGCCTTACTTACAGCACGGAGATGGCCCTTTTGGGTTGTCTGTATCAGGCCTACATGTTCTTTTACTGTTGTAATCTGCTTGGATTCCCTGAGATTAAGGAGTATATAAATTGTTGTTGTTGTTGTTGTTGTTGTCGTGTAGTTTTTAGAGTATGTAGTGAGGATTTGGGAAACCTTTTAAACTTCACTTAGCCATGCAGTTTTTAGGGGAGCTGTGGTAGTCTGCATTTTCCCACCTAACCCACCTTACAGGGTTATCGTGTTGAGAAAATGGGATGGGAGACTTGCACCTTTACATACTTCCTTGAGTAACTTGGAAGAAGGGCAGGATGTAAATAATATGAATGGACCCTTCCCCTCCCCCCACTTCAAAACAAAATTACATTTCCCCCTAATTTAAATATGATAATTGCCTGGAAAGTGTAGAATTGGGAAATAACCACGTTAAGTCATGAAAATGAAATGAATTCTTTGTTGTGTCAGATACATGTCTGATATATAAATAGCTAAGTTACTAATAGCATTTTATAGATTCAAGTGAATTGAATTTTAGCTAAGAGAGGGTAAATGTCTTTCTAACAGTGAACTTGCTGTTCAATTAAAATATTGCCCAGATTTCTTCTCCCCAAGAAAATATTTGCATTGAGTCCAGGACCTTGAAAAGCCAATTGGTGTGAGTTTTACTGCTATACAATAAATCCATGAAAAGTTATTTACAGTGGCAGCACTGACATAGCCCTACCACTTGTAATGGGAAGTGATGCTATAATTAAGACTGATGTCTCTGTGAAGACAATTGTAACTATTGAGATCTTGAGAATGCCTGGAAATGGAATTTCATTGATAGATCTTTAACCTGTGAGAAATAAATTACAAAGTGAACGAAAATCATATTAATTGAAAAAGCCGTAATGTCTGCAAGTTAACTCTGGAGGATACAAAGAAGAGCACTTTGGTAATACAAATTGAAATATAGATTTAAGGGAATCCTTCCAAGCTTTCGACGTCAATGCATATTTACTGAGAAGTAAGTCCCATTAGTTTCAGTGGAGTTATATTGGATAGCTCACGCTATGCATAGGATGGTACTGTGGGTGTTATAATTTATATTCTGTTGTGTATTAGTGGGTTTGTTTTCCACTACAGTTTCCCAAATTTGTCTCATATTCTCTCCCATGCATAGGATTAAGGCTCCTTGGAATTTCTTCCCTATGGGAATCAATATGTGTTCCACATTTTACTTCTTTAGCCAGGTCTATTCCTGGCTAAATTTTAAAAATTTAGACCGATTGGGGATCCCATTTAGACTAGATTCTCTGAACCCATTGTTGGATTGTAAATCAACACTTCTGTAAATCTCATTGATTCAATGGGTGTGGTCTAATTGAGAGAAGGAATTAGATTTTGGCCTTAGGACATGGGTTCTGATAAGCCAAGTCAGCTTCCAAGTCAGTGCAGCATTGAATCCATTCTGGATTTTAGTCAAAGTTTAAAGGAGGTAGGCAAATTGCTGAAACTTTTCAAATATGCTCAGTACCTGAGGTAGCCCCTATAAATGCCTGGACAGATTAACTCTTCCACTAATATGGAAGCCATGAGCTGCCCTTGGTCACAACAAGTAGACCTTCCTGGATTTTGGTGGGTTGGGAATAGTGGTGGTGAGACTTTGGTACAGCAAACATATAATGCAGTGGGTTAAGGCACATGACAAATAGGGAAAAAATTGCCCTTGCTGAAAATAACTGAGATGAAACATGACAAACTAACAAATGGGTAGGTAAATAAATTGTGATTAGCAATTGTTCATGGCCCAGGGTGCTTAAATTAATTTTATTTTATTCACACACCTTCATTTTATCAGTATTACCTTTTTGAAGTTAATTGTTACAGCTTCTTTTTCTAAAGGCACTGTTGTTTTCATTAGACTAGACTAATTCCCTACTTCAAACAACAGACTTCATTGACCAATGCACTTGGTGCCTTTTATATCATGGCTAAAATCAAGAAGCATATTAGTTACCCATGAGGTTACATTTCTGAGTAGATTCTTTGACCACAAGATTGCTTGGCTTTTAATTAAAAAATCTATTGTCAGCACATGTCTGCCTTCTTGCCTGCCTTTAGCCTATCCTGTTCCAATTCCTTTTTTCTTTCTCTCCCTTCATGCAACACTGTTCCTGCTGACAGATAATCTTGGCAAAAGAAATCAATACAGAAGTATTAATAATAATTAAACTGTTACATTGAGGGATCTTGCTCCCTCTTACACAGAATAACTTCTGTCTCAGGTTCTGCATAGATGCAGTGTGGTTTTCCACTCAAAAGAGTTGAGGTTATAATTTTCTGTTGTTGTACTGGTTGTGTTCTCACTCAGCAAAGATGGTCAGATGAAACATGACCATGAGTTAGGTCACAGAGGAGCTGTTGCTATCATTTTTGTGGAAAAAACAGAGGTTTTAGTTATTTATTTTTGCCGCACTGTTCTGCAATCGCTTCTTTTAGTGTTGTTTTATGCCTCACCAGGATACCACACTCTCAGCATTTAATTTGATTTTGTTTTGCTAGCATTCTGTTCGTGTCATTTCTGTGTCAACCTCTGATCAATCCACTTGCCAGAATTCCCCTCACTCCACACACACTTGTAAAAAATGCCCAAAATGTGGTCAGTTTGCCAGACATTTAAAAGAGTAAACAATGGCATTATCATTGTTATTAAGTATAAATATGTAAATTGTATGTTCCACATATCTACAGGAGGCCGCGAGGCAGTTTGTGGCTATACCTTGTGTACTGTTTCACACATTAATGCATGTAAGGCAATTGGGAGGGAGAGAGACAGTTGTATAATAGGCAGCATGGTTAAAGAACCGACTTCAGCTGGCAACATGAGAAGGTAGAGGGAAATAGATGAAGGAAACAATTGGCGTCTGATATCGAACAAGGTTGTTGTTATTTTTAAAATATTGACCTTCACTGCTTCAAGCAATAAAATGACCAAGGTGTGATTTTGTTTAATGGTGGCAGAAGGTGAAGTTCTATCAATGTGTTTACATGGAGGCCAGGGATGGTGATAAAATGACACAGCTATTCTGTCATTCCCTGATCATTTGGATTGGCATTGGACTGGAGGCGGGGACTGGACCTGTGTCCAGAACTATCTGGCTGCAATGGCACAGAGAAGCCAAACCAATGCACGAGGAGGTACTGGGGATCTCCTTGTGCAACAGCTGTAAAAATATTTACACTTGTATAGTTCTCAGTAATAGCAATAGCAATAGCAAGTACATTTCTATACCACTTATCAGTGCACTTAAGCACTCCCTAAGTGGTTTACAATGTGTAAGCCAATTGCCCCAAACAAGCTGGTTTGCAACCTTGGAAGGATGCAAGGCTGAGTTGGCCCTGAGCCCCTGGCTGGTATTAGTATAGGCATTTAACCACTGTGCCACCAGGATCATTGCACTAATTTCCCATGCAAGCAAAGTCACACTCAGAATTCTGCTCAAAGTTCTGTATTGTAGGCCCGATACAGACTGACACTTTGTGCGGGCCTGTGGATGGAGGTAGGCTGCAGTGTCTGCATGCTGAACACCCCCACCCCACACCCAGGGCACCATTTTGGCATGTGCCAGTCCACATGGCACGCACCATCATGATGCCCCTCTGGTGCTGCATCCACGTGATGCAGCACCGAAAGGGCATCATAAAGCCATGTGCGTCACAGCTATGGTGCCCCTTGGAGGGCACAAAAAGTAGTGGCTTTTTGTGGCTCCTTTTTGTGCTCTCTGGAGGCCAGATTGTGGCTGTGGCATGATGTTGCCACGGCCCTGATCCAGCCAGTAAAGGAGTAGCTGCAGACTACCCCTTTGGGGTGGTCTGTATAGCCCTAAAGACTCCTACCATATATGGAATGAAAAATCCCAGAGATACAAGCTAGTTTCAGGAAAGGAAGAGGCACTAGAGATGACATTGTAAACATACAATGGATAATGGAGCACACCAGGGAATTCAAAAAGAAAATCTGCATGTGCTTTATTGACTACAGTAAAGCCTTTGATTGCATAGAACATAAACAACTATTAAATCCTCTCAAAGAAATGTAGTCCTACTACATTTGATTGTCCTGATGGAAAGCAGAACTCAGGTGATTTAAATGTGGATTAACTTAAATGGTGTTACAAAAAACTTTGAAAATTTAAATGATCATTGATGGGAGAGACCAGTAGGGAGGGAAGTATAAATTTTCAAAGATTTTTGAAACACCATGGCCAGAACAATACTTTCCACTCCACATCCCATTCAGGATCAGCATTATATAAACTTTAGCTGCATGCTGGTTTGCTGCTCTGTGACTGCAGTATGTGAGTATTTTATTCCATCTTCTTATTCATATATGTAAATTTAGCATATAGTTTTGTGATATTATTAGAATTTAGAATGATGATATTATACTTAATTTATTACCCAAGATGGTTAGTATAAATAATATTAACCACTCAACATGGTTACTTGGATGTTAAATAGGTTTGGTATTCACACTCCACATATATATTTATTTATTTATTTATTTATACTCCACTCTTCAGACCTAAGGGCTATCACAGTGGTTTGCAATTATTATTTTTAATTAGACAGTTCCCTGCTCTCAGGCTTACAATCATATGGCCAGTGTCTGCAGTTTTCTATAGTGGCAAAATAGAATTTGGAGAAATAAATAACTTTCCAGCATATCTGACATTGAATTTGTGCAGAAACCTAAAGGTACGAAAAAAGTTGTTTACTCTTGAGGAGTTCTGAATATGTAACTAATTTCATTTAGATTACATCTTACAGTTTCAGTTTAAAAACATATCCCTATTAGTTTTTTTGTGGTTTATCACTGTTGATATCAGTAACTATACAGTCCCTCTGAATGAAAAAGAAAGATAATATTGATTGAACATAACAATCTGAAGAAGACCTATCAAGTCCAAACAAGCAGTTCAAGATCCTGGGAATGGATGTTGTCATAATCTTGTTTAAGTCATTTGTATCATTATTGTATCACAGCTGAACTGTGTGTATATGTTTAGGTAAATTCAGTTATTGTGAAATCTATTGTTCGAAATTCTTTATTGTGTATCACATTGTGTGTTGCATGTCTCTTTTGAAAGAACTAAAACTGGTCAATTTGGAGTTTCATAAATAGTCTTGATTATTGAACAAATATATTTTTGGTAACTTTATATTTTCATATGGGAAATGTGATGGCTCAAGTGTTAAAGACGCAGCCTCTGTTGATTGCAAGATTGGCAGGTTGGCAGTTTGAGGCCCTGGTGCCACATGATGGGGTGAGCTCCCATCAGTTTGAAAGCATGCCAATGCAAGTAGATAAATAGGTACCACTCCAGTGGGAAGGTAAACAGTGTTCTGTGCAATCATGCTAGCCACATGATCACAGAGTAGTCTCTGACAATGTGGCCTTTTAATCTTGAGCACTGACCCTTATGGTTGGACATGACTTGACAACCATGTCAACGGGGAATACCTTTACCTTTTATATTTTCATAGTACTTTCTTTAATCCATTTGGAGGTTTTTAAAACAGTTGGACACCAGAAATCCTCACTGATCTATTGCACATTTTCCTGAGATCTACCAATAAATTCTAACTTGTTTTGCATTTCTGTTTTAATCCAACTGTCCCAATTAGGCTGGGATAGTCCTGATTATTCCTTGATGTTCCACTTTTTCATTTGCCTTTAAAATTTCCCAGTTTCTCACTCCTCCTCCCTCTTTTCTCCTTTGTTCTCAGTTTACTTCAATTACTGCCAACTGAGTTCAAAATGCCAAAACAGTCTGCACTCAGTTTAGTTTGCACTTCACATCAGGTGAAGACGAGAAAAGCAGGAATCTTTTTCTTTCCAGAAGGATCAGGCAAAAACAAACTGCTGTGTTCTTTCTGAGGGAATCTGAATTTATTAGGGGATTATTGCCCCACTGAAAAATGTGTCTTACCGCTGCTGAACTGAAGCTTCATTTGGGCTGTACTCTTGTGTTATCGCACGGCTTTTCTCCCCAAAATCGCCATCTGGGTACAGCCCAGCTCCAATGCGGATCCCTGAATTTGTTTTGGCAGTCATTTTTCAAAGTTGGAAAGCTCCCAACTTTGAAAAACGGCTGCCGAAGCGAGTTCAGGGACCCTCATTGGAGCCGGGCTGTACCCGGATGATGGTTTTGGAGAGAAAAGACATGCAATAACACCAGGGTAAAGCCCAAATGAAGCTTCAATTCAGCAGCATTAAGACACATTTTTCAGTGGTGTGATAATCCCCTACTAAATAATGTTTGACATCTTAACCACGCTTTGATGTTGCTTGACCACGTATGCCCTAGTTTTGATCTAAGAAGTGTTAGAGGATATGTAAGTGCACAAATGTGTCCTTTGCTCAATGCAGTTCTGTTGACACACTCAATACAGTGATCATCATAGCTTATCTTTTGTGAGTCGTATGTTGGTGCAGGCTGCCCAATTATTTCTACTGGTTCTTTCACAATCTGATATTTTTTTATCAATTTACTGTAGTTGTTACTCAGTTTGGATTAAATGTGGATATTGATATTCCAGTATAATTTCCTTTAGTACTTTTGAATGGAATCTTGTGTTTAATATCGGCAAATTAAATTGTTTTGAAAGTCTATTTGAAAACTTTAACCCCTTTCTTAGGCCTGAAACAGATGGGCATTTTAAACTGGCTTCCACATGGCTTGGGAGCATGGTGTTTAGATGACACATGCCTTGAACCTGTGCTGAAGCTGCCCCAAAGCTGTGCCCGGGCTGCCTATGACTGCCCAAACCCAGCCCAGCAGATCTTTTCTGCTCCTTGCCGTGGTCCATTTGGGACCTTAGAGGGGGCTGGATTTGGGCCACACATGTTTGGTTGCGTTGCCCCAGCATGAACGGTGCCAGTGCAGGCCCAATATGCCCTTTTAGTCTGTTTTGCCCCTTACTCTTTGAAAGACAATTCTTTGCAGGTTCATTTCATTAAGTCACATATTAAAAGACAGAAATATCAGAGCAAATTGTGAAAAAAAACCTACATGCTGGAACAAAGCTGAGTTCATTTTTCAAGTCAGAACACCAAATTCCTATAAAATCAGCATATTTTTAATTTTTTAAAAAAATTACTTTCAGTTTGCAGACCTGTGAATTGGACTTAATTCAGAGTACCTATCTAGGGTCAGATGTTAATATATGTAAAATATGGAGAACAGCAATTGTGTGTTAATCCAATCACACTTGTGGTAGGTGTGACTCATGAACTTACACCAGCACATTTGCATTCACTTCAGAATTCTCTTTTTGTTTTGTTTTTGTTTGACATCAAGATGCATTCATTGGGTTAGTTTCAGTGGTGATTGGAGGCTTTCATGTCAATGGGGCAATGAAACTGCTCTAGTTTTTATTTTAAATTGTAAAGGAGCTGAACTTACTTTGGAAATAAGGTGTAGCTTAATAACCTGGCATAGATTCATTGCCCAATTGGCAAAGAAGCCATCATCTACCATTGGTGAGTTTACATTTTAAGTCATGCGATCTTGAGCAATCTAGTAATAGATACAGATGCATGAAATTGATCCTGCTTTAGGAAGTTGACCCTTTTCTGGGCACAAGGCTGTTAATCTTGTGGCTAGCATATAGGCAGGGACTGCTTTCTTCTTTCCTGAGTTCTTTAATTCTCTACCTCACTGGTTACATATTTTTATTGCTCCTCAGATGTCTGAGGACAACCTGTGACCTTATTATTTAATTATAGATTTCTAACAGAAATATTTAGTTGCAAACTAGGTCACCCACCACACCTCAAAATGGCTTTGTTTTCATTTAATTTAAATGTGAATGAATGGGATCCAAAGAACTACTTTAATCACACCCAAGGCCCTGTGCATTCTCTCAGTGGGAATTTTGACATCTTTTCTTTCAAAGTTGACCGCTAAGCCATATCACAAATTGCTTTTGAAACTCCTCCATTTCAAAACTAATTTGCTATAGAGCATGAAGGGCTGCTGTTTGAGAAACACAACCTCTACATTTCCTTGGGCGTGTAGAACTATTTGCATAGTTCTTTGAATCATGGACAATATCTCCAGCTTGAAGGAAAATAGAGGGACATTTTAATAGCTCTACAGATTTTCTTTACAAAAAGAAAAATCAATTAGTTTAGAGAGGTTATTCCTTTAAATGAAAAGAGCATTATGTCCCCCCATTCCCATATAAAAGGGAAGGAAAGAACAGTGATCTGGCTGCTGCCATTTGTTTTTATTGCATTAAAAATGGGGCTGCCCTTGAAGGCAGTGTGAAACATAAGCACCATGCTTGACCAAAAAGCACACCAACCCAGTATTCTGTTCCCACTGGGACCAATCAGATATCCATGGCAAAATTAGAACAACAACAATATTTTTCTCCCTATTTTCCCTAGCAACACATATTGAGAGGCATACTGTCCCAATACTTCATGCAGAACACATACATCATGACTTCTAATCATATAATAGCTTTGTCCACCAAGCATATGTCTAATCCCCCTTTAAATCTGCCCAAGTTGGCTGCCATCCCTACTTTTAATGATACTGTGTTCCACATAAGTCAGGGGCTAGGAATCTGTGCCTCACCAGATTTGTTAGGATACCAACTGTGTTTAGCCAATTAGCCGCAGCCATGGTCAATAGTGCCCTTGCTCTATGAGTTGCCCAAAGAAATGCTTCCTTTTGTTAATCTCCCATCATTAAGTTTCATTGATGACCCCAATGACATTTTAGTCTTGTAAGAAAGGGAGAAAGGGTTCCACCCATTCCTCTTTCTCCATACCATGCACAGTTATTTCAGTACTTAGGGCATGAAAAATATAGAAATATATGCCTCTTAGCTTATCTTGTTTTAAAGCTCCAAATTGTGTAATCGTTCTTCATAAATGAATTGCTCTAGCCCCTTTTATCATTTTGTAGCCCCTTCCTGCATCTCTTCCATCTCTACAATACCTTTTTTGAGGTGTGGTGAGGATAGGTATTACCAGTATTTGAAGAGTTGTATAAAATTCTATAAAGCCTTCATAATACTGAAAGTTTCATTTCACACCAATGCACCAATGGCTTGGACCGGCAGAGAATTGCACTTGTGACTGTGTGGCCATCCAATGGGATGGCATCTGGGTGAATGTGGGAGGTATTTGGAGGTCATAGGCAGTGTGTTTGTTCAATGGTGCATGGGTATAGTAGGAACACAACAAAAAAATTACCCAGCAGCACAGCTTGACTCTGTGCCATGTGGTCAGCCCATGCTTATTTGGTCTGCCTTGAGAGTGGGCTTTATGGACAGCAGTGTTTCAACCTGCTTCTGGAAAAAGTAGGATCGAGCTGCTTTTTACTGCCCACCTCTTTCACCCCAAAGTCTAGCAAATAGCCAAAGTGATTCTGAAACTTGTTGGATCAGAAATTAGGCCAGATTTGTGACTGTGGGCTAGGGATGTAATTCTTTGCTAACTTCATTCTTGGAAGCAACACGTAATTTAACAGTATTTTTCAGGCTGTAAAAAAGCCTTTTGAGCAGAAAAGAGCAATTTTTTTGTACAGAAAACAATATCTCTGCAAAGTGTTGTTTTCTACACACACACACAAACACAAATATACAGTGTGCAAATTTTGCACAGAATACATCTCAAACTGTAAAGATTCTTTTTAGTCAATGATTCTCCTAATTAAGGTTTCCCAACATTTGATCATTTTTGGAGAATATTTTGCAAAATTTTTGCCATATTGTGGAATTATTTATTTGAAAAGGATCAGATCACTTTTTAAAGGAAGTTCTTGGCTCCCCAGTTATTCTAGGTCAGCCTTGCAACCTGGGACTTTTATTATGTCAAAACGTATGAGATTCTTAAGAGTTCTTGAGAAGGAGAAATTGGCATCCAAAAATGGACAAGAGACATTCCTAAGAATGACATCAAAAGAACAGGATGTACAAGTTCCTCTCACTGTATGTGGAATGTTTCAACTGGATGCAGCCTTTGACCACAATTCTGTAGATGTCTACTCTGTTGTGCGCCATCACATCCAGCAGTGGCTGGTGGTGGTTGTCATGTCAGTGAGTTGATGAGTCCATTCTAGTCTTTCACCCAGGCATTAAATATCATATCTGAGAGGTTGACCTATGCTTCCCCCCATTCAACATCTTGGATAAAGCCCAGAGCAAGTTTACTATCCCACTATCATGAGCATCACCAACCATATTGAAAATTAGCAGAAACTTCCATAGACACAGGCAATTAGCCTTTTGTGTGTGTTTTCATTTATTTTTTTTAAAGAATATCACCCATACTCTGCATGAAAGGAACAGTGTATTTCTGATGTTATCAAGCCAGTTCTAACCAAGAAGCTCTGGTCTAATTATTCCTGGGATCTTCATATTGATCTGTAAGCCATCTTCTGTGTGCCTTTCTTGACACAAGGTGGGCCAAACATAACTTCTTTGTACTGTATCAATACAAGGCTGAGTGGTGAAGCAGCAGACATAAAGGATGGAGCCTTCATGTATCTGGACCACAGAAGCTCTGTATTGTTTAGATGAACATCTGACCAGTTTCCAAAACCCTATATACAAGTACCCTTAAAGTGTTTCATGTTGTTATTATTTTTCTTCTTAAGAGTTAGATGGAAATGGAAAGAAAATATGTGGGTGTGGGGAATCATGGAAATGGGTGTTGTCACCAGACTTTGCTGTTAGGTGAAGTTTTGATGGAGAGCAATTTGTGTGACTGTAATGGTGGAAATTTTCTCCACTTTTAACTGCTGTGAACTCCAGAACCACATCCGTCATGCACTTTGCAAGTGTCTTTTAAAAGTTTCTCTCCTTCTCCAAATATGTGTTTTTTTACACAGTAGGTTTATTTGACTGTGTAGCCCCCCACGCTTCTTCAGGGGGTGGCTGTAATCTGTGCTATTAGAGTTCCCCCACACATTCAGTTCCCCAATGAACAACCTCATCATGTACACAGGTTCTAATGAGATGGTTACTCTGTGTGACTCACATGTTCTTTCACTTCTAAAGCTACTGTACTTTTCATGCCTATTTACTGTAATTTCCTTCCAAACTTACTTTGCTCCTGCAGTGGGCATTCAAAAAAGAAAGCAAGAATACAAATAATACAAAGAGAATAGTGAACAAATGGTGACAAGGAATTAGCAACCTGAAAGTAGAAATGTCATACAAGAGCACAATGGAAACCTGATTTCGCATGAAGAAATATGCTTCTATGGACGCTTCAACAAAATCTCCACATACTTAGACAGCAAAAGGCCAAAATATTTTTACTTGTCAAATTTAAATTGGTACTACCTTTACTGTGTTTGTCTGTCTGGGTGTGTGTGTGTGTGTGTGTGTGCACGCAACCCCTCTCCAAGCCAACTGTTGATTTATGGTGACCCCATGAATTTTATTGGATTTTCTTAGGCAAAGATATTCAGAGGTCATTTGCCAGTCCCTGTCTCTGTAATATAGCCTACAACACTTCGTAGTCATTGGTGGTCTCCTATCCAAGTATTAACCATGGCTGACCCTGCTTATCAATCCAAGATCAGAAGGGACCTGGTGCCTTTAAGGCATTTAGGCCCTTACAGAAGGGGTGGGGAAAATTCAATCTATAGGTTGCATGTGGCCCCAGGGCTGTTTCTGTGGCACCAAGCCCCATAAGACCAAAATATTTTTGGTATTTTGTCCAAAGCTGTTTGGCGCAAAAGTGTCCTGGAAGGTATGGAAATATTTTTGAGTCTTTTTTGGGGACTGCAAGGGCATTTAAGACCAAGTAGAACCCTTTTATTTTCAACAGGAAGTAAGCCAGACATTGACTAGCTCTAAAATGAGCCATCGTGTAAAACAGTGGAAAAGTGGTCTTTCAGGTTGCCCCAGGAGTGAAGGCAATGTGACCCCCTAAACACTAATAGTTGTGCACTCCTGCTTTACAACAGGGATAGATAACTGTGCATTAATAGCATGTGAAATAAAATTCACACAAACACCTTTAGAGATTCTCTAAACTAGTGGTTTTCAGAGTAGAAAATTATTTGCCATCTGTCTCTGAATGAACATTTTACAAGGGAAATTCTCAGAAATTCTCAAAATACATGTGAAGAAGACTTTTATTTCTATATGCAGTCTCAAATGGGTGCTAGCAGGGCCCCCAGTGCAGAAAGCACCTTACCTGGATGGCAAAGGCAGTGGTGGGGAGGTGAAACAGATTGACTGCAGACCAATAGTGATCATCTCATTGTACTCCAGCATTTCTGTGGTCAGGAACAGTCATGAATGCACAGGGGTGTCCAATAGGGGTGTCCAATAGGGGTGTCCAATATTTGAAAGCGAGGGAACCCGGGAACACTACATACCACATTCTCAACACTGCAAAATAAACAACTTCTGGGTCTGGTGTTTAAGCAGGCAAGGAAAGGCAAGGTGATGGTGGAGAATTTACAAAAGCAAGGCTAGACGAGGAGGGGATGGATCTGGATGAATGGAAAAGGTGATGAAGAAAACCAAAAGGAGGAGACGGAGAAGTGGTGTTAGTAGTAATGAGTCTGGGGAAAGTCAGCAGTAGTTATGGGGATAGTTGGGGAGTCAGCATGCCAAGCGAACTGAGAGGCACAAGTGTCAGTGTCCACAACACCAAACTGCAGAGAGCTGGAGAGGCCTTTCTTCCAGGTATAGCAGTGTCCTCTACTTTCTCTCCAGTTGATCTGAGCCAGTGAAACTATTGGGGGTGGGGGCACTTGGGATGAGGGAGAAGGAACAGCCTTCTGCCAGCCTGTGGAGACCCATGGAATAGTCCCAGAAATATCCCTGGATTCCCTATGGTTGGTTGATTGGTTGTGGTGTAAGTAGAATTCTTTGGGGAAAAAAGCATAAGCTAGAGTCTTCCAAGAAGCATGGGCCAGTGGAGGACTGGGAATAATGGAGGGGAGAAAGATGAGCTTTAGACAGCCAACAGTCTGAAAGGAACTATCACAGGAGGAACAAGTGAGTTACAGACTGAAGTGGGGAGCAGCAGACATCCTAGCTGGTGAAGCAGCCAGTCTTATGTTCGTAAGTTACTTGCCTTGAATTACTTTTCTCGTTGTGTATCTTCTATTTCTATAAACTTAGTAAATGGACCAGAAGGGAAGGGCACCTTTGTCATGTTTATGGATGTAGGTGTTCTATCCTCAAGAAATGTTGGGACTGGTTGTTTTTAAGAACGTTTGCCACACTGAGAAACAGAAAATCCTGTTTCTCAAAGTCCAAGTCTATATGAAATGACCCCGAGTCTTCCTAGTTTTAATAACTGTAGGAGAAGGCATTGTCTCAGTCCTGCCACCATCACATGTTTGGTGAGACACAGGATAGAATCCTTCTCAGTAGGCTGTTCCTGGATTGTGGAACTCCAGTAAGCAAAGATGCTATTATTTAGGTAGGTATTTGGTTTTTATGTTGTTGCAGCAGAAGGGTTTTTTTTAATGTGATGTGTTGTGCTTGTATCTTTTTCTTAAGTTTTAAATGTGTTTTAAATGGCTATAACTTTGGGTTTTTTTAATTACATTGTTCTTTAATTTTTAAAAGCTCTTATGCTAATAACTTTCTAGCTGTACTTTGTTTTAACTTGTCCCCATAAGACGACAAACAACTGGAAGGCAGCAGCATTGAATCCTGTGCAGGGAGGCTGGTGGGATACAAAATAATGTAACATAAAACAATGAATGAATGAATGAATGAATGGCACAAACACGCCTTCTCTGTTCTAGAGAAGTACATGTCCTTTTGTTCTTAGGAAAGCAGCATGCTCTTCAGCATGTTACTTCTGCTTTCTGATTGGATCCAAGATGTCTCACAAGTTCTGAACAACAGATGCACAGATACAGAAATCAAAGATATAGCCATGTTAGTCTGTAGAATCAGTATGTAGAGAGATCTTGTAGCACCTTTGATACTAATTGAAAGAAAGAGATTGGCAGCATGAGCTTTCCTAGACTTCAGTCTACTTCCTCAGATGCATATGGTGGTGTGGATGCCAGGCACAGACATATATATGCCATTGGTATGTGAGAATGTTAACTGAAACTCAAAATCCTTTGTGTATGGAATCTGAAATGCTTCCCATCTCAGTTCTTGAACAGCGGTCCTTGAACAAAAGAACTACAAAGGCAGATTAGAAAGAGAAACAGCAGAATGAGAACTCGTCTACAGTCCCTTAGCAATGGATTGAACAAAGATAATGGTTTCCTGGCACACTACATGCATTCCAACACTATCTGACCCCATCCTTATGGGGCATCCCACACTCATCTATTCCCTTCACCTACAGGCTAGTTTCCATTGCCAAACTGGTCTTGCCACTTCATTTACAGACAGAAAGGCTAGTTCCCAATGTCTTTGTTCACAAATGACCATTGTTAAAACTGGTCTTGCCACTTCATTTCTATACACAAAGGATTTTGAATTTCAATTGACATTCTCACATACCAAGGGCATATATATGGCTGTTCTTGGCTTCCACTCTACCATATATATCTGAGGAAGTAGACTTTAGTCTACAAAAACTCATGCTGCCAACTTCTTTCCTTCAGTTAGTCTCAAATGTTCTACAAGATCTCTCTACAGTACATAAAGATACAGAAAGATATCTTTCCAGAAACACTCTCAGGAATGATCTACCATTTAATATAATCCCAGCTCCACCAAAAAGGTGGCTACATATACACATCCATGGATTGCTGGGTCCTGGGAATGTATGCCCTCCCTATGCTTGGACTGTAATTTTAAATAGTGCTTTGGGGAAGTTTGTCCACCATTAATTGCCTTCCTCCTGAGATGCTCCCAGGGACCTGTTCTAAACGATCTCTCAAAAAAGAGATAGCCTCAGTCCAGGGAAAGTTCTGCTTAGGTCTCATTGAAATTAATGGATTTAATTTAGTTGTGATCAAGTTTGATTGCCAATTTAGAACTTAAATACAATTGTTTGTGGGTAAAGGGGCTGCAGGCTGAAGAAAGAGGATGACTGGAAGGAGATATTTAAGAAATGTACACCTCTAGGGTCCATAGTCAGTGAAATAAGTCCTACTGTTGGCAGTCAATGGCATCAGAGCAACAGACTGCAACAACCTCACAAAACTGATACAAACGTAAAAGAGCTTTTGTGAAACCAAACGATGTGTGTCTGGTGGCTATTTGAATTACTTTGTCCTGGACTACTGCAGAGGTTGACTTGTTCTGTTATCCAGGACTGTGAGTTGATAAAGAACTTCTTGGAGGATTAGAGACCATGTGTTTTATTGGGCCATGTTATCTTTTAAAAGCATGCCTGCAGAATCCCCTAGGATGGATGAGGGACAATATTGAAACCAGTGAGATGTATCTGTTTCCATAAAGGAACTGTGTTCATTGTAGCAGTATCACAGAAGCACCACTGCAGATCAGATATAGTACTTTACAGTTTAGGCTTAAAAGAATGGATTGTTCTTAATTATCAATACACACTACAGATACAGGAGGAAAAACAAAGATACAAACGTACAATATCAAGATATTTGAGAAAAACTTGTCTGAGCAAAAAGTGAGTTATTTATGTAAAGATGAAATAAAAGAAGAAAACGAAAAGATGTATCCTAAACCAATGCTACTCAAAGTGGTCACTGGGCTGGTGATATGAGCTGGTGAACCATTGGCTACCATTTTCTGACATGTTTTCATGAAAGGAAATCAAAACAATCATACTCTGTAGGCAAAAATATGGTGCCAGTCACAGGTACAAGGGGGGTATCCAAAAGTTTTAATGATCACCTTTTAAAAAAATTGACAGAAAGTTTGTTTTGATTTGTAGTTGTTAACTTATCTCTATGTAGTCACTATCTACATTTATTCATTTTCCCCAGTGTATCTTGACCCTCCGAATACCTGATATTGTAGAAGCCTGCAGATTGCGCCTTACAAGGAGGTATTGTAAAGTAATAATTATCACCCGGAAGTTATTATGGCATATTGATGAAATTTTGTCAGTGTCATCATTGGTTCCTAAGTACAGATTGCTGAGAAAATCAGCTCATTGCATCCTTTATATTTGTAACTGGCTGTGCCAGAAGTGACTAAAGTGTAAAATCCTCATCAGGCGCAATCTGCAGGCTTCTAGAATATTAGGTATATGGAGGGTCAAGATATGCTGGGAAAAATGTACAAATCTAGATAGTGACTACATAGAGATAAGTTAACAACTACAAATCAAAACAAATTTTCTGTCAATTTTTAAAGAAGGTGATCATTAAAACTTTTGGATACCCCCTCGTACATTGGAAAAAATAATTGTTGGTCTGCCATATCACATAGCCTGAGAAGTACCGCCTAAACAATGTATGCTGACTACTGAATGATTTATATTGAAGTCTCCTTTTTTTTTTTTTTTAAAAAAAAACTGATTATAAAAAAATCTTACTGAAAACACAGAAGTGAACTCAAGACCACAATAACTTTCAGAAAAAAAGATATACCCAGTAAAACGTTTTGCAAATATGCAAAATTCTGTTTTCCAGTAAACTCACCGACATCTGTGTAAACAAAATTCTTTTATCCAATCATTTTGTGTTCACAATGTTTGGACACCTTCACAACTATGGAAACAGGCATATGTCTCCTGAAAACACTTGTCATTAGGGCTGAGCAGTTGTATGTAGGACATTTTGTAATAGGTGGAAATGTGGAAAACTCCTGCTCTCCCTCTCTTTTTGGATGTTTGCCACTTT
The DNA here is from genome assembly GCA_034509955.1 of Urosaurus nigricauda. Taxonomy (NCBI): domain Eukaryota; kingdom Metazoa; phylum Chordata; class Lepidosauria; order Squamata; family Phrynosomatidae; genus Urosaurus; species Urosaurus nigricauda. The sequence continues at coordinate 103,013,409 of JAOEGL010000001.1, forward strand.
GAACCTATGGTGTTGGTGAGTTATCATGGACTAGGATTGTGCTGAGATATTGAATATGGTGTTGGCTGGCTGGAAGACTCTAAATTACTTTCCAAGCTGTTGTGGTAGATGCTGTCCCTACCCCTTATCTGTGAATGGAACTTATAGGGCCACATTCACATGTATGCACATCTCTGTGTGGGTGATCAGAATATCTACCTTTTATAGGTATTCTATGGGGCTTTCTAGATTGGCAGGAAAGTGTGACATGAAGTTGCCTTTTCCTTAATGCTTAGCAGCTGCACCACAGCCTTTAGATGGAGCTGCGCTGTTCCGCAGTTTTTAAAAAAGAAGCTGGGAAAAGCAGCAGCTTTTTAAAGGCGCTTCTTCTCCCCTAAAACGCAAAAAAAAAAAAAAAAAAAAAAAAAAAAGCGTTTTCATGGCACACTTTCCCTTTTTCTCATCTAAAGGCTAGACTTTCATGCAGCCATGAACACACTTCTTTTTGCCAATCTAGAAAGTCCCAATAATATACGTGGGTATAGTCAGTCCATATTAGTCTGGGGTATCCAAAGTGCTGAACATCATTTGTAGTTAGTTTTCAGCACTAGGTTTCAAACCAAATGGGGATTTCATTTTAGACTAAATAGTAGATTGGATTCATTGTCTCAGCAACATGGAAGCCACCAGTCACAACCGAGAATGTTTTTACATGTTTAGAGCTCTTTGTATGCTGTCTGCTCAGTATGCACCATAGTTTATATTGAGTGAATATCCCTTTGAGAGCTGAACAAAGTTTTGGTTTACATGCTATCAAAACTATTACTTTTAGTCCAGGCACATCTGCAGCATCACTAACATCAGCCTCTTTCATGTACTTAGATTGTAGGCATGTGGACTAGGTATGCTGAAGAGCAGTGGGATTATGTTCAGACTCACAGTCTCCAGCCCTGAACTCCACAAATTCATTGGCTCTGGCCACATTAGGTGCAACACATTTTCAGCCATTGCTTGATCAATACTATATATTTATCTTTGTGTAAAGGGTTTCTGGGTGCACCTGATGTTACTATGCCTGTGAGAATTATGCATACTTCTCAGGGGTGACCAGAGATTTTCATGCCACTGGTGAGATGGCTCTGTTCTGGATTTTATTCTAGATGTTAAAGGAGCTTTCCTAGGGCATATGTTTCAGCACCATGGAAAGCTCTTTTAAAGCCTGAGATAATACTGAGAGCAGATTCACCAAGTATCTGACAGGGAAGTCACCAGCCATCCCAATATTGTATCATCTGTCATCAGTATTGGACTGGATGAGGGCAAACAAATTGAAACTTAATCCAGACAAGACAGAGGTGCTTCCTGGTCAGTCGGAAGGTGGATCAGGGAATAGGGGTCCAGCCTGTGTTAGATGGGGTTACACTTCTCCTGAAGATGCAGGTTCACAGTCTGGGGATACTCCTGGATTCAGCTTTGAACCTGGAGGCCCAGGTCTCTGCAGTGACCTGGAGTGTTCTTGCACATTTAAAGCTTGTGCGCCACCTGTGCCCATTTCTTGAGACATTGGATATGGCCACGGTGGTACATGCCTCGGTTACATCCTGTTTAGATTCCTGTAACGTGCTGTACTGTAACGTGCTGTACTTGCCTTTGAAGAGTGTTTGGAAACTTCAGCTGATTCAAAAAGCTGCAGCCAGGCTATTAACAGACCCCTGTTGACTGCAGCAGCTGCTGACTGGTAAGTGGGTACTGGGGAGTCTGACTACATAATTATGGTGGTTATGTAGCTAACTAGCCGATAAAGAATTATGGTCCTTAAATGTATATGTATAGTTATGGCAAAGTTTCAGAAATGATATTTTAACTCACTTTGTTCAATTCTTTCAATGATATGCCACACTATCCTATATAAACGAAAAAAGAATTGGATTGCCCACACAGTGAATTTTGTGTAGCCACATAGCTTGCATTTGGAGTCAAACTATCCAAACATGCCTTCCAAATTTGGTGAAAGTTCAATAATAATAAAAAAATGGTTTGTCTGCCACAGGGTCCTTTCCTGTGAGGCACATAATGTCTATTTTAAATAAGGTTATCCCAAACATACCTTCCAAATTAAGTGAAAATCCATCTAGCCATTTCTGAGTGTTGTGACAAGTGACAGAACCTTCAGTTGAATTTTATAGATTAAAACAGTATTACATTTTATTTCTGATAGACCTTCACTGTGCTAATGTTATCAGATTGAGAACTTGGAAACATTACAATTTTAGATTACAACTTCCAGAATCTCATAGCTAATTACTACTACTACTACCACTACTATCTCCTCCTCCTCCTCCTCCTCCTCCTCCTCCTCCTCCTCCAAAATGTGACGTATGTCTAACATGTTAAAACATAGCTTTGACCACATTAGATATTAGTTAATAGCAATTCTGGAAAGTATGGTCCAAAAAACTAAAGTTTTCAAGCTCTCATCAGAATTATACCACCGTTAAACAATTTTTTAAAAAAAAAATAAGAATTTTTTTTAAAAAGAAAAATTAAAATACAACCAATACAGGGATGAATTGGCTGAGAACAGTGTAAGGTATAACTATGGGGTCATGGTAACAAAATGATGGCATTGCCCCCATCCCACACTGTGAAATTTTCCTTTGGTCTCCAAATTTCTGGTATTCCAGAGAGTGACACTGAAAATCATGCACACTTAATCATTCAGACCTATTTACCGTGTCTGCATTCTCCTGGTAACTTTGCTTCTCCCTGTTCTTTTAGATGCCTAACTAAATGCTCAACTGAGGTTTCAAGTTACTGCAATTCTAGAAATTTCTGGACTGAATGAAAAATTCATTGTATTGGGCAGAATTCTTGCTCGGAGAGCCAGCACCCTCATTTTGTATCACTTCTATATGCACCCCTGTAGGGGTAAAAATATATATAGACCACCTAAATCTGTATACCTGTTTGAAGAGCTATTATCTTTGCTGATTCCAAATGTTTGAGGTGCATCTCTTTGGAGAGGGCATTACAAATTGAAAGGCCACGACCTTAAATGTTCTGCATTGTTTACACCCACAAAGTTCTTTACCTGTGGTGGAACGTGGTTTTCAAAAGGGCAGAGATGGGAAGCAAGGTCTCAGTTAATGAGTGAAATGTGTAACCAGCTTAGTCAGAGAGCATTGGAGAGGCATTTAGACATTTAATTCTAAAGTTTGAGATGGAGAAATCATAGGAAAGCTATATCATGTGGTAATTTTGCTTTACCACAAAAGTCAGAATTATTACTTTGGCCACTATGCTCAGGGACATCTTAGGTGATCTTTCTTTGAAACCTTGCACATGGTACAAGAGTTTCCACTACACTAGTAGCTTTAACCAACCATATTTTCTTGTCTGTTCTTCCAAGATGTTTTTTTCCCCCCAAAGTCACTTTCCTGTTTCATCCTGTTTACAAAAAGCAAATGTGAGATTTAGCTCTGAAAAGTCTGTTCGAGTCTGAGCTGAAGGGAGAGGCTAAGATGGCTTTAGTGTGTGATACAGAATTAAACTCTCTGGGACTTATTACAAAGAAATTCCATTAGCAATATTTAAATGCCAGCTTTGAAAGGCACTCAATAATATGTGTGTTGGCGCTGATCAAGAATAGTACCTTTTAAAGATGAAAAAGTAATGTGACTGTTAGCTTAACATAAAAGTGTCAAGCTGTGGGCAGTCTCTTGTCATTTTAAAGAATCTGGGCTATTCCTAATGGGAGTGAGGCTGAAGGGAGAAAGTCAAGTGAGTAGTAAAAGAAAAGGTAGCTGTACATTTGTACACTGAGAGATTATTTGGTGTGGCACTCATACTACCAGACAGTTTGTGGGGATAATGCAAACAAGCTAAAATGGCATTACACAGTTTGGAGCTTTGCTTGTAAGAACCATCTAATGAGATGCTGAAAGCATCTGCAGCTGAGCTACAACAGGATGATGCCTTGGGAACCGGAACATCATCTATTCTGTCCTAGATGGCTTCAACAAGTTATTATATTCTGGTTTATTAAAAGTGATTTTTCAAGTTCTAAAACTGAACCTCATTAAGAAGAGCAAGGAGGGAAATATAAAAAACATATCCAGAACTTCTAGTTTAGCTACTTATTTAAGTATACTTAGCTAAGTAGTATCTCCTGGCCTGACTCCTTCCCCCTGCAAAATCCTAATTTACTAGGCAGCAGCAGCAGCAGCAGCAGCAGCTGTGAGAGATGGGGATTTGTTCTCCTATTGATCAGGACATAGCAGACTGACACTTCCATTCCTTCCTTTTACAGTCCTTACATTTGCCTTATACTATTTAATATTTAGAAATTGTGAATACAAATAAATTATGAATGTGTACCTCTAGGCATGATAGTGAATTCCAGCCTTAACATTTAAAGGCAAACCAGTCTATGGAGATTCTTACACTCCTTTTTTCACCTGATCCAGGCACGGGCTGGCACGGGCTTAAACGGGCTCCTTGCCCAACTCAGCCGCATTGCGTACGCAACCTGGAGTCCTGGCATACTTTTTGAAGAATGGGAAAGAATTGTTCATTCAAAAAGTATGTCAGGAGTCTGGATTGGGTATGTAATGTGGCTGAATTGAGCAAGGAGGCATGCGATAAGATCCATTTTCATCCATTTAAGCCTGTGTCCAACCCGTGTCTGGATTGGGCAGAAAAAAAGGCATACGATAATCTTCTATAAATGTTGTCCCCCAAAGGTGAGGGTTTTTGAAGAGGGTGACTATAGGAAGCCTGGTCTGTATTCAAATATCAACATTTCCTTACTGGTTTTAAACAGAAGTGGTTCTTGTGGCCTTGTGTGATGTTACAGCTATGATACAGTTGCACTTTCAACAATATCCTTTGCTCCTCTTACCTGTCAAACTCTGTTATAAGACTTAGGCATAAGCATAAATAAAATATATTTTATTTCAACCTGTCACTTTATTTGAAAAGTTTTGGTATAAAATTAGTGTAAACAAGCTTTGGTACAAACAAATTTTAGCTGGCATTGGTTTACTGCAAAATAACATACAGTACAATAAAGTAAATCCAGATAGTATCATTATTGTGATGAAAACTGCTTGTATTTATTATTTACTTTTTTTTCATTTTTATATTGCCTTTCTCCCAAAAAGAGACCCACAGCAGCTCACAAAATAAAAACACCTTAAACCAAATAAAAAACCAATTAAAATTACCCAGTTAAAACAGTATAAAATTAAGATTAATATCATTCAAAAGTTAAAACAGATCATATATGTCTATGACCTTGCACAATGGTCCCTTTTTCATACCAATGGTCAACAAACAAAACTTCAGGGACTCCAAAATGGTTAGGCCTGATTCCATGTATCTTTGTTATTTTTATTATTGTTGCTGTTTGCCTTCAAGTTGTTTCTGACTTATGTTGATCTATGTGAACCTATCATAAGGTTTTCTTGGCAATATTTGTTCAGTGGGGGTTTTATACATGCATCTGTGCCACATGCTTTCAATGAGAGTTCAATGGGATTCATTCCCATGCATATCTGTACAGGTCTGAAGCTTTAGATATTTGACTAGTGTGATCTAATAAATATATTAGTTAAAAAATGCAGCTGCAATCGTAGAAGCACTTCCGTCTATCTCTCCATCTGTATTCTCCAGCTTATACTAATCATTCTTTGTCTAGTCATATAACTACATGCAGAATAGCAAAAAAGAATTTGGCAATAAAAAACAGCACTTAATCTCACCTATTAGTCAGGTGCAGGGATAACTCCACTTTTACCTCATCAGAGACAGAAAGAGACACAATAGCACAAAGAAATGAGGTTTTCCGTGCATTTAAAACTGCCTTCAGTTTGAGGAAAGGACTAGACCTCAGCTGGTTATTATAGGAAAAAGGATGATGGAATAGACAGACGTTTGGTCTGATTCAACAGGACTCTTCTTGTATTCTTATATTCTGTGCATGAAATTGGTGTCGAAGACATCAGAGGCTTTTAAAACTTGCTTCAAAAATACAAGAGATTATTCAGTGCACAGAAATGACTTTTCCTTGCAGAGAAGTGAACCTGGATGTTCTGAAAAGGGCAAACTCATTTACAATGTTAGTTATGATAAGTGGCTCCAGTCAAGCAGCTCAGGTTGGGAGGCTCCCAGCTGTTTGTGTGTGTTCCTCTGGGTGAGGGGGTGTAATAAGAGTTTCAAGAATTATTTAGAGGTTTTAACGCCCTTGTTCTGTTTCACAGATTGAAACAGAGCAATTTCTGTGAAGAGATTTGTTAGTTTGAGTTAGTGTGAGTGGATCATCTACTGATTTATTCAGCAACACAGTGAAAACAAAGTTCTTCAGCAACAAAATGGTACACCTCAACTGCAAGGCTTTATACCATTACTGTATTAATGACAAAATGGTTGAAAAGACTCCCCTTCCCCTGCCCTATAGGGTAATTGTCTGGTCCTTAATTTGAAGGCTAGACTTTTATTCAGCAAGTATATTGGGGAAGTTCATTTCCTGACTCACCAGGAGTGCCAAAATGCAGACCACAACTGTAGGTAAAGTGATGGTGTGAACCATGTTCCACGTGCTGGGACTGGTTCCTTTCTGCAGAAGCCCAGGTGGTTGTCTTAGGCTCAGGTATGGTATGGCTGAGAAAGTCTAAAAAAGGTAACCTGGTTGAATGGCAGGAGGCAGGGCTGAGGAGTAAATGGAGACCTCATTCAGATTCATGCTGAGCCCATATAAACTGCTTCCCCATCACAGCAACAAGCAGTTGGCTTCAGTCATCATCCCTGCCCATCCTGCCTCAGTGTTTGGGCTTTTGTATAAATATTTGTTTCATTGGTGGTACTACACTACAAATATTATTTATTTTTTTAAAATTATTTATTACAACTCTAGGTGGTATAGGCATGGAAGGTCATGGAAGGTTTGAGGATGGGGGAGCTTGTACACTCTCATACACAGTATGGTGGATGCTTAAGGGACTTTAGGGTGTAGAAAACCTGGTTATGTCCAGCTCAAGGCAGATGGCTCTGCCTCATTTACAAGTAGAGTGGAACACACAGTGGCTTCAGCCTGGATTTCCATGTAGGGCATTACAGTGCAAAGGCAGGTGACATTATTGCCCCTGCTAATCAAGACATCTTAGGGATTTAACATGGCTCTACTGTTTCACTGGTGTTTAGAATGACAAAGGATTCTTGTGGACTGTTGTACTTAACTACTTTTTGTCATCTCCCTTTAGAGAGAAGAGCTGGATCTTGGATTGTACCACCAGGCGCCTGCTCAGTGGAGGGGGCTGTGTGGTGAACTGGCACCTTTAACATCAGCCAGCACCAAAGTCAACTTGTAACTTCTTGTATCTGCCTCCAGCTAGAACCTGGACAGTATCATCAATGACTGTAGGCCAGGAAGGAGTACTGTCTCCACTCAGCATATCCTTAATTTCATTTTACCATTATATGGACTTTAATGGTAAGCAGCTTTGGAAGCCAGACCCATTTGAAAATGTATCAGTGTATACATATGATAATTATGAAAAAAAAAGAAAAATTGACAAATATATACACCCAACGGCCTGAATATTATTGGTATTCTTGACCAAAGTAGACCCATTGACTCAACTGTTGAATGGTGAGTCAACACTGATGTTAATCCCATTGATTCAATTAGTTTCCTCTAGTTGGGATATTTAGGCTAATGTCTTTCATCTGTAATAGTGATGGAGCCATAGAGTGGTGCCCATGTAGACCAACTGGGTCTTCTGTTTACTATTTGTCAGATTAAATCTCTTTATAAAACATTACTATGAGAAACTCAGGCACAGGACACATGCTGAGTAGTCCAATGTGATGCATCTGCCACTGTTCACACTACAGGTGGGGGACTGGATGTGTGAACACTCTCTCATGTTAATTTTCTTGTTTTTTTAAAAACACTTCTTGGCACAGTCAAAATTAGTATCTCAGAGAGATATCTAGGGTAGAATTTTTTCTTTCTTACTAAGAAAAGTCAATAAAGGCTTATATTTAGTAAGAGGTTGTTTGTGAGAACTGACACAATCTGCATTCACATCATCTCTGTTCGAATGCTTGATGTGTGAGCAACTGAACTTGCAGAGGTATGCATCAATTCAATTCCATAATGTGAATATCAAATCTGAAATGTTTGAGTGAGATGATTGGCATTGTTGAGCTAAAAAACAGATATCTGAATGATCCCTCCACTGATGATAGAAAAATACTCTCTATCACTCCTTAATGCAGGATGCAAGCTTAAGCAGCACAGAGCCAGACAACACCTTGTTGCTGTCTCCCAGCATCTGCCTGAGGTATTGCCTCATATTGCCTAATGGTAAAGCTGGCCTTGTATTTGTCTACTTACATTACAGCCAAAGGCAGCAACTATATCATAGTGCAGCTACCCCTTTGGGTGCCAGATCGAGGCTGCAGCAACTGCATGCTGTGGTCCCAATCTTGCCTTTCCGCGCCACAAAACGGAGCTGCAAAAAGCAGCTTTTTTCTGTGCTGGGGAAAGGGCGCCATAGCTGCCAGTATCACAGCTTTTTGGCACTCCTTTGGTGTTGTGTCATCTAGACGCAGTGTCAGAGGAGCACCATGATGCCACTTGCCTGCCATGTGGTCTGGCACGTGGCATCACACTGGCCTGGGGGTGGAGCCAGGGTGCATGTTGTGTGGATGCCATGCCCCAACTCCACCCCCAGGCCAGCCTTAATCAGTGGTCTGTACAGCCAGAAACCCAGGCTTTGGTAGTTAGAAAACCTTTATTAAGAAACTATAGACCTAGTCCAGACATGTTCAATGTCAGAGCTGACCAGCAAGCATTAAAATTGCCTAATTAAACTACACACAATGTCAAATTTCAGCTCGGCTTAATTCTTATTCATTATAATTAATAAACACATTTTCCTTCTTTTTTCTCATACCACCCCCTTTCTTTTTTGTTACAGCCAAAGGCAGACAGCTATATCATAGTGGGTTTGTGTCAAATCCAGCAGAAACCCAGGCTCTACAGAAATGACCTTGAACAGGCTTGGCTCCTGCTTTCCTCCCGCCCAGTATTATCTCTGTGTCTGAGATCACAACAGCTTAGCAATACCATTTCTACTGTACGCCCCATCACACTGACTTCACAACATTTTATGGGAGGAAGTTGTCTATGCAACTCCTAACAGTTTGTTGACTGTGCCAGTTGGCCCAGAGGGCAGGGAGATATTGTTCTTTGATGTCAGCTCAAAAATTGCTTCAAAAGAGTTGTTTGCTCTAATTCTTTCCAATCTAACAACTCTGCACAGTCTGTCACAAAGCCCCTCTTCTTCGTGAGTTCAAAACTGCAGTAAAGACCAGTATCTTTTGGCAGGCCTACTGGGATGATATTCAAATGATGATTTTTAAAGTATGAATTTATTGTTTTTAATGTGTATTGGTTTTAGATGCTCTTTGAACTGATGTTGTGTGTATTTTAACTGGTGCTGTATTCAATCTGGTGTTCCCTACCTCAGTCCATAGGGAAAGGCAGGTAAGAAATAAATGTTGCTGTTACCATTGTTGATGGTGACTGTCACTGGCTTGGCAGCACTGAGCCATGATGCTGGTTCATGTTAATGCCTGGGATTCACTTATAGTGCCAATGCCTTGCAAAGTAGTCATGTGCTAGCATGGCAGTAGTGGCCCCTGTCTAAACCTTCTATTGCCATTAAAGTAGCTCCTGGACTCAGGTGGTTAGTAGAGCACACATGTTCTTTATGATGCAGCATCTAGGCAACTTCTAGAAGAGGCAAACTGTGTCTAATTAGCTCAGTGCAAGGCTGTATAGGTCTTTAATTAGAAGCATTCTTGTAAGAGCTGTACTTGGCTGCTCCCAGCGTGTTTGCTGTGGTGGAAAATTGTCCTTGTATGTTTTAGATCTGCACATTTTTTATGATTGCATTTTATCTTTTTTAAAGAGGGAATGAGTACGTTTATTAAGGTGGTTGTATTTACTCTTAATGCAGTGTATTAAGCCTCTATTTATTACAAAGGAATCTGTCAACTTTGTAAGCACGTACGCCACTAAAGCAGAGCTATTGATTATAAATGTTTCTGAGGCACTTTGCTTTCATTAAAGGCGGAGACGATTTGGTGGGGTGTGCTTTAGTTTTTAATAAACACTGCACTTTGTGTGGAGCATTCCTGTTTTCCTAGCTGCAGTTACGCTTTCTATAAAGCAAGGCTTTTCTGTCTTAAATAGGACCTGGATGTCTTTAAAACAGCAGCATTTGAATGTGCCATCTCTCTTTGCTGTGTGATTCACCACAAACCCTTGTCTTTGCATAATACAATAAATGATTGCTAACGTATGTCCATTGTTGGAGGAGCATAGAATTGCATGAACATATCCATAGAACATACAGAGATATTCCTATTGGAAATATGTTCAGAGTGGATTTGACATATAGTCTAACAGACAAAATCAAATAGCTGTTATTGATGCCAATGGCTACTACATGTATAATGCAGCCTTAGTGGCTCACAGATAAATATATGAAATGACTCCTTAGAAAAAGATGGTAATATGAAAACTTACATTTGGTGTTTGAGCTGTGCATGCTCTACTCATTCATACATCCCAGTCAACACTCAGTGTTGCATTTTTTCAAGTGATTGGTCTACAGCATAAGAAGATAGCCTAAGAAATCAAACAGGACAATACTTTGCACTTAGATAGCAGTGGGCTCTGGTGGATAGAGCACGGGTAGGGAAAGTGCACCCCATTGTCATTTTTAAAGATTCCAGCTCCCCATTTTTAAAATTTTAATTTTGTATAAAATCAACCCCTCCCCAACATGACCTAGGGTATTTTGGGATGAAAATAGTAAAAATGTATTATTTTTTCAGGGATGGTGACATGGAGTGGCACCTCTGGACTAGAGCATTCAGAACACGCCATGTACCTGATCTTGTTTAGTAATCCTCACAGTACTTTATATCCATATTGCCAATGAGTTGCTGAGTCTGAAAAAGAATGGTCTGCCTAAAGCCTAAAGCCACCTGAACATGGCAAAAGTCAAACGGGAGAGTTCCTGGTTTGTAGCTCAGTTTTCATCTGTCATAACATTGTATTTTTATACTGCCCTTCAACGTACAGTTATCATGAATCACTACCTTATTCAAACTCCTGGAAACAGAAGTACATTTTTTCCCACTACATGTGAAAAAGGACATTGGGAATATTGTTAATCCTAAATTTTACATCAGCCAGCAGTATGATATTGCAAAAAGAAGGCAAATGCTATCTTAGTTTGCATTAATAGAACCATAGTATCCAAGTCAAAGGAAGTAAGTGTTTCACTATATTCCACAGTAGTCAGGCTTCATCTGGAGCACTATGTTCAGTTCTGGCCAACTGATTTTAAGAAAAAATTAGATGGCTCAGATAAGGGGAACAAAGGTAATAAGAAGTATGGAGAACAAAACATATGAAGACAGATTGAAGGAGCTGAGTGTAGTTCAGCTTGAAGAAGTGAACACTGAAGAGTGTGTGGCATGATTGCACTCTCTAAGGCTGCTGATTTTAAGTTACAGGTGGGTAGATTTTGATTGATTAGAAGGATTTTTTGACACTGAAAGTAGCTTACCAATGGAATGTCTTGCACAGAGAGGTGCTCAGGTCTTCCTCTCTCATTGTCTTCAAAAAGAGACTGGACAGCTACCTGCTGGGGATGCTCTAGCTGGAGATCCTGCATTGAGCAGAGGGTTGGACCTTGTGGCCCAAGGGGTGCCTTCCATCATTCAATGAGGCTATAACATTCTATAATTCTCTGATTCTATTAAAAATATTAACCAAGATAACTTTTCACATGCCTGTTGTTGTTGTGTGCCTCCAAGTCATTTTTGACTTATGGTGACCCTAAGGCAACCCTATCATAGGGGTTTTTTTGGAAGGTTTCTTCAGAAGGGGTTTACCACTGTCATTCTCTGAGGATGAGAGAGTGTGACTTGTCCAAGGTCACCCAGTGTATTTTTCTTCTTCTTATGCTCAAGCTGGGTATCAAACCTTAATCTCCAGAGTCATAGTCCAATACTCAAGCCTATACACCACATACAGTAGGCATAGCAGATGTGGGAAAGACTTGGACCCAAGCTGGTATGTGAATCTGCCCGTAGCTTGATGCAGATAATTGTTCAGGTCAACATGCCAGACTTTATTCTGTCTAATAATTCTTATGTGGCAATCATCACGGCATCTAGTTGATTCTTTTGTAATTTTTTTTATTAATTACATGCTGCCGTGTATCAGAATATCATGGTGTAAAAAAACAAAACACCTTAAATCTTTTTGCAGATGACATAGCTAAGACAGTTAGTAAGTCTATTCAAGAGCTTCCAAACATAATATTAGTTTTACAGTCTTTTGGAGTAGCATGAAGTTTGGAAATAAATAACAATATATCTAAAATCTTATGTCTGATTTTGAATACTGACTCTAGAGAGTTTCTTTCTAGAATAAAATGTATTCAGACAAATATATCAAGTATAAAATACCTGGGTGTCATAATTCCACATTCTTTAATAAAGGTAATTTCACTTAATTACAAACCTTTGATTAGAGATATTATGTTTAAAATAAACATAGTTTATTTTAGTTTAATTTTGGGAAAAACTAATTTTTCCTTGGTTGGATAGAACTGTGGTGTGCAAGATGTACATTCTCCTTAATTTAAGTTACCTCTTTGAAACAGTACCACTAAACATTCTACAACATATGTTATTGTCATGGGAAGAGACAATTAGGACTTTATCAACAGGCATAAATGTCCAAAAAACTTGAAAAAGGCATTGTGTTTCAAAATATAAATGAAGGAGGATTGGGAATCCATTGTATACAGTCATAATATGATGCCTTCCAATTCAGACAAATGATGAAATTTATATTGAATTTCAATATAGAAAATGGTTGTGATCTTTTTTCTTTTTTTATTAGAAATAGACAAACAATATCCTGACTGGGTCAAACACCTACCATTTATACCTATTAAATCTAAAAGCCATTCAAAGTTTTTTAAAATCCTTTTTTGAAAAATATATTTCAAATATAGAAAAGGTGGCAAAAATGTTTAATTCCATCATTATCACCACTGATACCCTCCACAGCAACACAAAGATTCTATACACATGCAGCATACCATGGAGCATATGCCAAATGTAGTTTTGCTGGAGAGAGTCAATGTGGTGTAGGGGTTTTGAGCATTGGACTAGGACTTTGGAGACTAAGATTCAAATTCTGATTTGGCCATGTAAACCCACTGGGTGACCTTGGCAAGACACACTCTTTCAGCCTCAGAGGATGGCAATGGCAGACCCTCCTCTGAAGAAACTTGTCAAGAAAACCTGATAGATTCACCTTGGGGTCACCAAGGGTTGGAAAGACTTGAAGGCACACAACAACAAACAAACTTTTGCTGGACTCTAGAGTTACACAACTGATTGTACAACAGAAGGCATGGTTTTCATCTCATCCGTTGTACATAAGTTGATTAGCTCCCTTCCCACCCAGTCAAAAGTGTGTGAGAGAGGGCTGTGTGTATGTGCACATGTGTGCATGTGTTCTTGTGGAATGATTCTTTGAACTAGGGGCCACAACTATGCAATCTATGAGAAAGCACAAACCCTCGCACAAGAATTTTTATGTGAGTATAATACCCCAACATGATTCCAGCTGAGCAGTTTTAAGCAAGTGGGAAATATGTGACATTCATGTTTCAAGTATTTTATGTTCCGCATGGTTCACCTGAAAGGTCTGTGAACAGAGCTGTAAGTAACTTTTAAACCAGCCTGGAGATATTAAAGGTGGCTGAATGTGGAAACAGGTCTACTTGGAATCACTTACTTTTGAGTAAATATGGTTACTGGTATCAATGTGTAAGATAGGGGTGCTGGATTCCAGTCTGGAAATGGTAACAGAATAGGTGAGAATAAGGACATTGGGTAATGCTAAGGATAGAGTTAGCTGAGCGTGAGTAAAGTGCATGGAATTAAATATAATGGTTAGCAGTTTGGACATTTTCCCACAAAGCACATGAGGCATGGCTTAATTTTGTGCCTGTCCAGTGGCATCACTAGGCTTGGTGTTACCTCAGTGTGAACTCATGCTGTCAGCCCACAGGCTCCCTGGTTAGCACCCCCTCCTCCACCTCCCTCTGCCAGCCTGACCACCTTGGTTGTGGTGGAGGTGCAGTGCAGCTGTACCCCAGAAGTCTGTTCAGGTCTAGCACAGCTGCTCATGCACCAGTGGTCATTGAAGGGGGTGGTGCTGCTGCCTCCCAGCAACCAGTTCTAGGCCTGCAAAGCACCACAGCCCAACCAGTGGCTGCTGATGGAGCCAGTGCTGCTGCCATCCAGCAGCCTGGGCAAATAAGAAAGGGGCGATGATCTTTTCCGCTCACCCAGCAGCTGCATCAGTCCCAGAAAGGGCTACTGGATGGCAGCTGCACTCCACCACCACCAGTAACCCCAGCTGATGGGCAGCAGCAGCATCCTGGCTGGCAGAGGGGGGTGAGCAGTGGAGATGTCTTGGGATGGACAGGGGTGATAATCCTGCTGGGTGTTCATTTCCTTTTGAGTGTCACCTATTTCAGACTGTACCCCTACACCCCTAGTGATGCCCTTGTTTACTCAGGGGTAAGTCCCAACACAACAGCTTTTCTTCTTATGAGACAGATCTCAGTTCCAGGTGGTAAGTTTTCTTCCCGCAAAACATTGCTGAGTTCCACGATACAGCCTTTGCACTTGAAAATAATATTGAATTGTAAAATGGATGAAGTATTGAGTGAATCTCTAATGTCTGGCATACAGCTCTGACGGAGAAAGAAATGTAAAGACACAAAACTGCAAAAAATAAACCATAAAATTATATATATATATATATATATATATATTACTTATAATATTTATTTCTTTTGTATATAAGGAGAACTTGATTTCCCACCAGAGAATCAAGAATATTTCTGGAGAGACACTTTCTAGGTGAAAGATACAGTTGGTCTAGTGGATGCCTAGTTTTATTGACTATCTTAGGGTCATATAACACATCTTTAGAATATGGTGCAAATCCTAAGCATGAGAACAACAGAGCAATGCTATGGACAATGTACATTATTGTATATCTATCTTACAAACATTTTGTTATGTACCTTTTTTAAATTAAGAAAGAAAAAGTATGCTTTTTTTAAAGTTGAATTATATTTAAAATTAAATACCCTCTTAACCCACATTGGTGATCAGAAATATGTTCCCCTTTCTGTTGTATGAAGGCTTTCTGTTGTTGTTGTTCATGCCTTCAGGCCATTTCTGGCTTATGGTGAGTGCATCATGGGGTTTTCTTGGCAACATTTTTTAGAGAAGGTTTCCCATTGTCTTTCTCTGAGGACGAGAGAATGTGACATGCCCAAGGTCACCTTCTGAGTTTCCATTGCTGTGCAGGGATTAGAGTCCTGGTCTCTAGAGTCTTAGTCCAACAGTCAGACCACTATTAGTTCCTTGGTTTTGTGACACACCTGAATTTCATTCTAGTCATGTTTCAATGTCAAGGTTCTTGGGGAAAAACAAGCTTAAAGTTACATTAATTAATTTAGGCAAAATGAGTGGGAACAAAGTCTCTTCCCCATGGGTAGATGGGCTCCCACTATGCATGAACCTATGCATTATGTACAGGAACTCTACATTTACACTTCAGCCTTTGGAGCTTTCTCACGTCTGTAGAGTAACAAGAGAGTGTCAGAACTCCTAGTTAATTGAAATCAACATTCTCAACAGAGTTCCTCCCCCCTTTCCCTGTTTTTTCTTAGGTTGGGGAGGTGCTATCATATGACAACATTTCCAAGTCTTGTGGGCAGCCTTGGGGGATACTTCTCTTAGGAACAAGCCTGTAAACAAATACTTTGTCTTCTAGCAGGCTTTTGAGTGAAAGATCAGAAACCTCCTTTCCTCTGAGATGGAGAAAAATAAATAGTGGAGTCTCCTCTGCTTTCCAGCTAACAGGAACAAACTACAAAACTTGATAACATAGCTACACCATTCTTCTTATCTTGTACCTCTCTCTTCACCTCAGCCCTGTACAGCTCTTTCATATATCTTGGAATAAACAAGATAGGCAAACATAGGCTTGAATGAAGAAGGAGGAAAGGCACATCAAGCACAAGTCTCTAAGCAAAATTAAGATGCCACAACTGTGTGGTCCATAAGCAGAATTTAAAAACTGGGCAGAGAAGTATTTTGATCTGGGGAGAAAAGTCCCAAAATAACAGTGGCTATATGTTAAAGTGAAAGGTTCTCTGTGTATTTGTTGTGTACTTTCAAGTGGCTCAGTATTTAAGATGCAAGACTCTGATGATTGCAAGATTGGTAAGTTGGCAAATCAAGGCCCAAGCAGTGACTGACAGAGTGAGCTCCTGTCACTAGTCCCAGCTTCTGCCAATCGTGCAGCTCAAAAGCATGTGATAATGCAAGTAGATAAATAGAAATACTTTTTTTGGGGGGGGGAGGTAATAATAATAATAATAATAATAATAATTATTTCTTACCCGCCCTTCTGTCAAAACAATCGAGGTGGGGTACAGCAGAAATTAAAAACAGTTACATTTAAAATAATTCAACAATCCCACCCCCAACCTCCGGCCCCTTAAAACAGTGTTAACAGTGTTCTGTGCAGTGTTCAATCATGCTGGCCACATGACCAATGGAGTTGTCTCTAACAATATTGGCTCCCTTAGCTGAGTAACAGGGATGAGCACCACCCTCTCCAGTTGGACATGACGTGTCAACCTTGTCAAAGGGGAATTCTTTACTTACCTTTTGTATGTTAAAGTGAAAGCTTCTGTGTGCATTTGATGTGTACCTTATGGCTCCCTTAATGCAGAGCTATCACAGGGTTTCTTGGCAAGATTTCTTCAGAGGAGGTTTGCCAATGCCTTCCTCTGAGGATGAGAAAGTATGACTTGCTCAAGATCACCTAGTGAGGTTTCCATGCCTGAACCCCAGTCTCTCAGGGTCTTTGTACAACAAAAGAGTCCAGTTCTAACAAATTAATGTCCCAAAATGAAGTCTGCAAGCATGAAGAATCAGCTTTAGTATCTAGGCCAGGGGTGGTTAGAAAGCCATTCTGCCTCCTCTTGTCCCCCAGTGGGCTGGTTCAGCATGCCTCGTGTTGACTGGAAGTGACATTTCAGGTGGTCAGAAATCACTTCCAGTCACTTTTAGAATTTTTGTTTGTTTTTTTGGGATGCCCCCCCCCCCCAAGAAGCATTTATGGGCCAAACCACACCTTCAAGAAACTGGTTTTGGCCAATTTTTCCAGCTAAAATAAATAAATAAATAAGTGATTTGGGAGGGGACTCAAATGTCACATAGATTATCTGCCCCTGAGGCTGAACGGGACTCATGGATTGCACAACTCCCACCCTTGCTTTATGCACTACAATTTTCACTGCTCTCAACATTATGACTTATCTCTTTGCACTGTGGGATGGATAGTGCATTCTACAGATAGATGGTCACTAGAATCTTCTATATTCAGTTTCTCTTTTTAACAATGAAATCTGGAACTCTTGGTTTTAAGATGTTTACAAGTGCCCATGAGGCTAGTATGCTATAGTATACAGCTAGCCATCCATATCCATGGATTCTTTATCCACTGATTCAATCATTCATGGTTTCAAAATATTCCAAAAAATAAAAAGAAATCTTGATTTTTGCCATGTTATATATGTATTTAATGGAACTTGAACATCCACAGATTTTGGTATTCACAGACGGTCCTGTAACTAAACTCCAACAGATTTATTTATTTATTTAGAGTATTTATACCCAACTCTTCAGCCAAAAGGCATTCGGAGCAGCTTACAAATTGTTAATTAGACATTTCCCTGCCCTTAGGTTGCAATCTAAAAAGACAAGACACAAAAGGAGAAGGGAATGGCAGTGGGGAACAGAAAAGTCCAGCAGATCTTCTCTCCCTCTTATACCTGGCCCAAAGCAGATAGACTGGGGGAGATCCCTTCTTATTAGTTTGGTTAGGCCTGTTGAAGCTGCCCTGCCCTTCTCTCCCTTTGGATGATGGTGGATGGAGGGAGGGCAGATATCAAGGGTCCACTATACTTGGGCCATGTCTACTTTGTATGGATAAATCTGTTGGAATGTGATGATGGATAATGCTGATAAGACACATGTAGTTTTCTAAATGGATGAATGAATAATTTTTTTTTAAAAAAAATCCCACTATCCAATTAAAAATTCAGTGAAAACATTCAAGGATAGTTTATAACAGAATAATTCTTCCTAATTATGCACAATAATGCACAAATTAATACATATGCCCAGTGGCATCACTAAGGGGCACAGACCACACCAGGTGACATCCTAAAGAGGGGGTGACACCACTAGTCCTTAGACACCTGCCTTTGGCAGAAACAGGCTGTGGCATTCACCTGTGTCCCATTAAAATGCTGAAGAGATGGTGTGCATGGGTGAGGCTCAGTGGGAGGAAAAAGGAGAGGGTTTTTAAAAATGGAAATTTCAAATTAAAAATGATTTAAAACTTAAAATTTTTTAAAAAATTTCTTTTAAAACATCACATTTTACCAAATTTTCACTTTAAGCACATAAACTATGTATATCCAAATATATTTATGCTGTGCGTATACTATTGTAATTTAATAGTATAATTTTAATTGTGCTAGTTTATGTCACAACTATTATCATTATACTGTGACATATGGGAATTACAATTCATGAGTAACATTAGTACAAAAAATATTTCTAAAGATTCTGTATGAAGTGGTATGGGAGAAAGTCAATTGGGGAGGAGTGTGTGACACCAGCCCTACAGACGCCACTGCATATGCCTTTCTATGAAACATTTTTCCAACATGAAAAATGCCTAGAAATGTGTGGATAATTAATATATGTGACGTGGTATTTTGATGAGTATATGCATGTGGTAGAGAAAGTATAATTTATACACACTTTCTTTATTGTATTACATGCACTGAAGGTTAGGAAACATTATGTATGGAATTATCTACAATCATATATGGGATATTCAAATAATATATTCAAATAATCCCATTATTTTAAATAACACAGTTGAACTGAGTAGCTTCTTTGAGCATTTAAATATATCAGTATATAAATGACACCCACATCTACTACTCCTTTCCATCTCAATCAAAGGAAGCTGTCTGTCAACTGGTGTCAACCGTGAACAATGAATCATGGGACTGAATAAACTGAAACTTAATATAGACAAGACAGAGGTGTTCATAGTCCTTTGAAAGATAGATCAGGGAATGGGGATTCACCTGGATGATATTGTCGTTTCTAACTTATGGCAACCCTAAGGCAAACCTATCATAGGGTTTTCTTGGCAAGTTTCTTTAGAGGGGCTTTGCTCTAACCTTCTCTGAGGCTGAGAGTATGTAAGTTGCCCAAAGTCACCCAGTGGATTTCATGGCCAAGCCAACATTTGAACCCTGGTCTCCAGAGTCCTAGTCCAATGCTCAAACCACTATGCCATGCTGGATCTCATGTAATCTTTCTGGATGAGATTGCATTCCCACTAAAAGAGCAGGTTCGCAGCTTGAGTGTATCCTTGGACTTATCATGAACCTGGAAGCCCAGGTTTTTCAGTGGCCAGGAATGTATTTGCAGTGCTGTACCATTCCTTGATATCCTGGATCTAGCCACAGTGACACATGCCTTAGACTCTCATATGGGAAGACAATTCTTCAAATAACCTGGTTATTTGACAGTTCTTCAAATAACCTTGGTTACATCCTGTGTTGGTTGCAATAACACACTTGATGTGCTGCTGCTTTTGAAGAATGCTTGGCAACTTCATCTGGTTCAAAGAACTACACTGGTCCCCCGGGTTACGAAGGTAATCCGTTCCGGGATTACCTTCGTAACCCGGAAGTCATTTGTTACCCGGGGGACCGCTTTCGCGGATGGACCACGCGGCCATTTAAATGGCCGCGCAGCGTTTTCCCCGCTTTTTTTTTTTTGTATCCCGGGGGATCCTTTGGATCCCAGGGGATACAATGGCGGTCCCGCCGCCTTCGGATCCCGGGGTTTTCGTAACCCGGGGGATTCGTAAGGCGGGGGACCACTGTACAGCCAATTGTTAACTGGTGGTGGCTACAGGGAACATACAACTCCCTTGTTGCAACAACTTCACTGCTGCTAGATTGTTTCTGGACACAATTCAAAGTGCTGGTTGTGACCTACAAAGCTCTGTAAAGGTCAGGTCCAAGTTATCTGAAGAACTGTCTCACCATATGGGAGGGATTCCTCTCAATTTCAAAAGAAAAAAAGCGAGGTCAATTCAGAAGTGAACGCAATTATGTGAAAGGTTATCTCATGGGAGGGATTCCTCTTGATTTAGAAAGAAAAGATAGCCTGGGAAAAGATAGCCTACGAAGCGGATTTGTGAATCCGTTAGTTCACCGAATTTACTTATTTACTTAATGCGGGTCCTTTTTGCGTCGTGCAAAGGGCGCGATAGCAGCAGTGCTGTGGCTTTATGCCACTCCTTTGGTGCTGCATCAAGCAGAGGAGTGCTGTCATGCTGCACACCATGTGGAGTGGTGTGTGGCATCACACCACCCTGGGGCAGAGTCAGGACATGTGTCATGTAGACAGCATGCCCCAAATCTGCCCCCAGGCTGGCCTTTAAGGCCAGTCTGCACAGGGCCTTGGTCTCAAGGGTGCTACAAGATCTCTCTACATACTTAAGGGGAAATGGTATTTCAGGTGATGTTTTGTTTATATTTGTTGTTCTTTTTAATGTTCTGTCCCATGAGTTATATTTTGTGTGACAGGCAGAAAGCAATTACTACTCATGTCAGAGATTGATGAATAAAGAGGGGTGAGTGGAACCATCAGCCACTTGCTTCCTGATTGACAAAGCAATAGACAACATTGATCACAGTGGATGCTACCTGATAAGTGAGGACTGGGGGGATGGGATTCACTGCATAGTACTGTGAATATGGTGCTTTCAAATTTGTAAATCCCATACAGGATTCCTGCCATGGTCCTCACATATTTTTCTTTAGTTTGAAAGATTACTTACATGTTTACATTTCATGGCCAGCTGATGACATTGTGCTGCCTAACATGACAACCAAGGTGGTATCCCATCCATTCTACGTACAAAAGCTAACAGCCATATCCTTCTTCAACATAGCATCCTCTATCAGATCTAAAGCAGCAGGCTGGCATAGGGAACACTAGGCCTTAAGGCTAAATCTGCCCCTCTAACATTCTTGTTTGTTTATTTCCCAGATTTTGGATGGGTTTCCTCCATTCTAAAAAGTCAAAGTAACAGTTGCTGACATTTTTCAACTAAAATATGCTGGCATTAAAAAAAAATCTTAACCTTTAAGCTTTGGCCTTACTCCACATTAGAATGTGGCTGCTGAGAATATCATTCTTTGGGCAGAATTCATTCTTTGGGCAGAAAAAGACAAGATAGAGAGCTCGCTCTCCTCCAACACCTTGCTGGGATCTTCCAACAGCCACTGCCTGAGGTGGTGGCTTTACCCTGCTGAGCAACAAGTCCAACCCTAACTGCTATACTGTAGTTAGAAGAAAATGATGGATTTCTTATTAGCATTATCATAGCCCTATAGCAGCTACCGTCAGAGCGCAGGCCTCCCTGTTCCAGGGACATATACAGTTTGGTAGTCAGATGGTGGCCATGGCCAGTTGTTACTCACCCTAGCACTAATGGCAAATTGCATGGTTGCTAGTGACTTATGTGATCTACATCCTTCACCTAGGAAAATCTTTGCCTCTATATGCTCTGTTCTTGCCCCATATTTAGCAGCATAAAATAGATTTGCTAGTGCCACAAGGGTTAGATTAGGCTAAAACAGAAAAAGCAGCTTGTGCTGACATTGGGCTGATGAGGGCCAAATAAAACTTTGTACAAATAGCTTCATGTTGGCATGAAATTTATAGCGGGAATAAAGCATATTTGTTTAGCTCATTGAAAAGTGCAAAGAGTGCTTCTGCAACTCTCCTGCCCTTATTGATTCTGAAATTAAGTTTCTCCCTCTAAATTGTTTTGGAAGATTTAAGGATGTCTTCTTGGTTTTCTTTTGGTCAGCCCTTTTGAATGATAATTACTGGAGCTCATTTCTCTCTCCTCCTCTCTTCTCAGTGGGCTGGAGAAATCTTTTAATGGAAGTGAATACCACATGGTAGGTCAGAGATCAGGCAGCCAAAGAGGTTTCTTCATGCTGGCATTGTATTTTTATTCCATGGGGAGGCAACATTCCTCTGCAAAACAATCTACTGACTTTAAAATAATAGATAATAACTATAAAATTACCAAATGTCAGGTAAACAAAAAAGTTATTAAGGATGACCTTATTAGTTCTATCTGCAATTCACAGACCAAGGTAATTGTCAAGTTTCACTGTTATTAGGCTGAAATAATAGTTTAGGGACCATCAACATTAAAATTTCATTATGATGGGACAAAAAGGCTCATGTATAATCAATAGTAAGAATCCATTATTATTGACTTGGAATGAATGAAGCATGAACACATTTGTGCAGATATGAACAGTTAGCAATCTTTTGAATAATAAAGAATTAACACAACACAGATAATGTCATTCTGGGAATTGGCCTCCACTTTAAATTGGTACTTGTCTCTGTGTTATAAAAGTCTGATTCAGGTCCCTTGGTAGCTTCCATTAAGCCGTATTTCAACATACCTGGTGTCTATGAATTTCTGGATTACATAAATGGTACACATAAAAGGTAACTGAGACAATTAGTTGAGAAAGCTGAGGACTATTCTGTAGGTCACCATTTTAGTCAATGTATTTGAAATTATATATTTCTCCTGAAAAGTGCCTATCAAATTACAAAAGGAGAGTTCTTATGTTACATTCAGCGTATACATAATCTGTGTATATGTGTACATAGTCTGTTCATCTGTATGCTCATACAGATACAGTACAGATTGCTGATATATGCGGGCATATATTTAATCCAGGTTCGGGGAGGTCAAGTGCCCAAACCCAACTTTGCATTTTTTGAATCCCCTGGTTACCCTATGACCCCTATTTTTTCATTTAAAGACTTTTTTTTGTTCAAGTCACCATTTTCAAATGATCTGTGGCTGGTAAAACCAGATTGGGAGGTTGTTGAAGATGTTGTAATTTTTGTAGGGCTTTTGGGCTATGTGGTCATGTTCTAGAAGAGTTCCTTTCTGACATTTCGCCAGCATCTGTGGCTGGCATCTTCAGAGAAACTACTTTGCATGAATGTCATTTTCATGTATTCTTTATTCATTTCAGGCCAATAAATAACCCCAAATTATCCCCCTCCTGAAGTTTTTAAATGAAAAAATGGGTCTGTAGATGGACCAGGGGATTCCAAGAATGCAAAAGTTGGGTTTGGGCACTTCGTCTCCTCAATCCATGGTTAAATATATGTGCACACATATCAGCAATTTGTACTATATCTGTATGAGCATACAGATCAACAGTCTATGTACACATATACACAGGTGTCCAAGCTGAGTTCAGAGAAGGAAAAGGCACTGGGGATTATATTGCATGCATACATTTGACAATGGAATGCGTTAATGAATTCCAGAAGAAAATCAACATGTTCTTTTTAGATTATAGCAAAGCCTTTGATTGTGCAGATCATGGAAAACTAAAGATTCCTGTTAAATAAATGGGTGTGCCATAACACTTGAATCACTTATTCTGTTCCCAGATTCAAGAATCATCAATCCATATAATGCAAGGATGGAACTCACTGACCCCTTCCATTACCAATCCACAGTGACACTAAGACCTCAACAGAATCAATAGCCCTATCAAATGGAAAACCCTTTGAATTTAAGAGGTCTATCAGGGTGTGCTGACTACATGGTAACCATAAGGTTTTGGGCAGGCCACACTGGGGCAGCTTCTGGAGATGTTGAAGTCCTCCCAGACACATTCTGGGTTCTCCAGCACCACCTCTGAGACCACCTCAAACAGGGACACCACTGAGCAATGAGGTGGGTGACAGCACCAGCTGAACTCTGTGCTATCTCTTTGGCCTAGCAAAAGGTACAAACCTTTAACAATGATGCTAGGTTAGGTAGGTTTCTTCATGAGGGAGGTGGAATCTTCATGGATGATGGCAACTCCATCCTGGTCCCACAGTCTAGCTTGGTAGCACTAAGCTATACTGTGGGACAAAACTACATGGAAAAAACTAAGATAGGTCATTCCACAAATGCTGCTGCAGCAGCTGCTGCTGCCGCCTCCTTCTCCTCCTCTTTATTTCCCATCTTTCTCCCAGTTCAGGATTCAAGATGGCTCAGAACAGTTAAACAAACATAGCTAAAAGCTAACAACATAATAAATTAAAAGTGTAATTAAACTATTAAAAATAAAAACATATTAAAAATTTGCAACAATCATACTAACTAACTATGGGGACTTGGAACAAAAATTGTCATTAATTACTACGAAAATAACTTTGTAATGTCTGTGAGAAAGTACCAGATCTTAGAAAGCAATCTTAGTCACAGACACATTGTGAACATCCTGGAACAGAGTTGGGTCAAGTAGCACTCTCAAATTACAAACCTGATCCAGCAGGGAATGCAATGCCATCCAGAACAATTTGATACCATGACCACACTGTTATTTTCCTCACAATAAAAATTTCTGCCTCTTCTGGATTTATAGCCTTCTGCTGATAACTAGATTGTAACCTATGAAGGACTCTTTAAATTCCTGTCCTCAAGAACATCAGATGCTACTCTTGAATCAGATGAACAGATCCATTTATTCTGGGCTGCATTTGACAAAGAAGCTTCTTTTTATTAAGTCTTTTTACATATCCTCAGCTCGCCTTTCCTCCTTGTCCTCTGTCTAGCTGGAAGTTTTTTTAAAGCAATATTGGCATCAGGAAAATTGTATAGGATGGGTGGATTTTCAGGGCTGGGTTGCAGAAGAGTCTGCAGAAAGTAATGCAATAGCAGCTTCAGTTGGGAAAGAATGGGATTCTATTCTAGATGGTCCTATAGCTGCACATACCTGTGGTGGCATCACAAGGGTTGTCATACTCCCCCCACAACTTTCTCCCACATTGCACCATACAGAATCCTTAGTAATGTTTTTTGTACTAATATTACTCATACGTCATA
This sequence comes from Urosaurus nigricauda, assembly GCA_034509955.1. NCBI lineage: Eukaryota > Metazoa > Chordata > Lepidosauria > Squamata > Phrynosomatidae > Urosaurus > Urosaurus nigricauda. The sequence continues at coordinate 103,038,628 of JAOEGL010000001.1, forward strand.
ATTCCCACATACCACTGAATGTAATGGCAATAGTTGTGACATAAACAACTAGCAAAATTAAAATTATATTTTTAAATTACAATATCATATGCACAGCCTTAATGTACTCACATGTACATGTAATGTACTTAATGTATGTTAATGTGCATGTAAGCCCTGGTGGAGCAGTGGTTAAATGCCAATTTCTGCCAAAAGGCAGATGTTTGGTAAACAGTGGCATCATCTCTCCCTAGGGTGCCACCTGGTGCTGCCAGCACCCACTGCACCCTCTTAGCGATGCCCCTGCATACCTGCTTACGGCAGGCAAGGTAAACAGCAGCTTCTAGAATCCCTCCCTGAGCATGCAGCTCACCAGCTATCTGCAGTGTTAAAAAGTGTACCACTTTGGACAGCAAAATGGAAATAATAAAAAAGTGGAGACTAGTGAAAGAAAATATAATCCCTAGATGCATTTTAATAGAATCTTTCAAATGGTCTCTATAAGGATCCCAATGTTTTTGTTTACTTATGCAAGGTTTGCATGGCCTGGTTGTTCCATTACACATGGGCATAATTTGTTAGTTTGAAATAAAAAGTCTGCAAAAATATGTTGAGCTTCTCTTTGTGGTGCAGGATTCTATCTCTTATTATTCTTTCCATGTTATTTCTGCCTTTGGAACCAAATTTTCAGTTGAAAAAGTATTGCCCATGAACACCTCTTCTTCATGAACTGAGGTACAACTGAACTTCTGCTGCTATTGTTTTCTTTTGAATCATATTTTCATGTATTTTATGTTCTCATAAGCTGCCTTGTGAGAGCGGTGGGTCCTGAAAGGTATGTTTAAAGCCTTTTCAATAAATGAATAAATGGTAAAATGATCACTGCAGTGTGAATACATGGATAACCAGGCATGGTTTTCACAAGCACTGCTATTTCTGTTGTGTATGAGCCTTCCTTCCTTCCTAACATCTGGACTCTGTGAAAGAGCAAAGTATTTTTTCCTATATGAAGATTAAAGTGACCCCCATAAAGTTTCTGAAATCATCTTAGCCTACCTGCAAAATAATCATTTGATTTCCATTCTGAATTTTTGAAATTTTATTTTTGGCTCCATGATGTAAGGGTCTGACATTTCCACATTCTGTCTGAGGTAAGAAATAAAGGACATATTGTGAGTTCAAAAGTATGGACAAAAATGAAATAAGGGGCAATTTATTTTACTGTAACTCATGTCTGTAGCTGCAACGCTTCAAGTTTTAGAATAAAAAAGGTTCATTCAGGATGCATAAAAACATTTAAAAGGTTCTAAGGAGCACATGCCACAAATCAATGACTAAGTTGTTCAGAGCAGCACTAACAATGAATATAGCTAAGCATATATAAATCTAGGAAGGAGGAAACCTTTTTCTTATTCTGCCAAATCCCCTGCTGATTTATAAAACAGACAGACCAATTGCCAGGGGTGAAAAAAATCATCAAAGCATGCTCAGGAATTATACAGTCATTTAAAAATTGCAATGCCATTGTATTCCCAGTGTAGAGGATTCATCACAGATACAGCTCCATAATTATAATTGTTAAAACATAATTCCCCCAAACCAAATCTTATTTCTATATTAGCTGAGTGGTCACTGGTCTTTCTCTAACCCACTCCCTCTCCCTCCCAGCAAAAAAGAAAGAAAAAGAAGTGGGGAAAGAAAAGAAAAAAAGAAATCCTATTTTTCTCCTGCTGAGTTGCTTCAGTCTTTACCCTTTTAGGGCTAAAACTAATTTGAAGTAATCCTTTTCTAGCATTTAGAACTATATTTTTGGTTAAGGAATTGCATTTTTAAAAACCTTTGGCTTCCTGCATGATATAATGTTTCCCCTTTTGTGCTTCCTTTGGGTCTCTGCTCCCCTTCTAAACTGTTTGGTTCCTTCTGACTTATGGGGTAATGTTTCTTAAAACTAGAATAAGAAGTTCCTTTTATGCCATTATCAGGAACTGTAGTTTCTTTGGAAATGAAAAACATACCTGATGTTTTTTTCAGGGATATAACACATATTTTTCCACTGCTTTTCTTTTTGGTCTTTTTATTTTAAATAAACCTCCAGGAAAAAATAAGAGATGCAAAGCGCTTTCTGAAAAAGCATAGTGCTTTAAGTAAAAGAATTTATATTTACATCACAACTGAGATGTGATCCCTTTACTTGGGATTGGTATTGGAGAATGTGTATGCTCCAGAATGTGGGATTAACTAGACTAAATTTACTTCTGACAATCTGTGGACCTTCCACACAATACTCACTGTCAGGATGAAACACCACATTCCTTTAGAGATCTAACTACTAATAGGATCCCTTTGCCATTTTTTGGTGTGTGGGGGAAAACTCCTGACCTTATATAGGGAAGGGAGGTTTAATATCCCGCTTCACACTTGGAGATGGGAAAGAAAATCTTATACCTTCTTCTCTGGTCACAGGTATACTTTTTCAATAGCACATTTAGAGGTCATAAAGACTTGGCTCAAATGATATGCTTGAGAGTGGGTGCCAGCTGTGTCACCACCAATCCTTAAGCTTTAATATGTTTGAGCAATTTAAGGCAAAGTCTTAAATACAAAATGCTAGGGGTCTGTTTGCTGGGGTGATGGCTGACACAGCAATGCTGTTCCTTCCCTCTGCCTGTCTGGGCTGAAATTGAGCAGCAGTTTTCATCTCATGATTTTTACCCTGCCATCATGAGATTTGTATGAATTTTGGGACTCCCATGAGATTACATATCTTATAGAAGTCCTGGCATCTCACAACAGGCCCTCCTCTTGTGAAACTTGAGGTAGCCTTTTATAGGGGTCCTATACTGATTTCCAAAGAACCTGGTGACCATGGGAAATCCAAATAAAAGCTGATCTTTCTCTACTTGAAAAGGCAAAGCCTGACATAGTATCTTATATCTGACAGTGTCTTATATCTGTCTTCAAAACAATGTAAAATCTGACACTTAAATCACCCACATTTTCAGTGTAGAGAGGAGAGAGAAAAGTCCAGTGTAAATGAGGGAAATCCATATACTTGATCCAGTATATGGTTCCTTCAGTTTTGACTTGCTAAAAAACAAATGATATATCACTGCAGGAACTAACTTTAGTTATGATGAATTATGGCTATGATATAAGATAAAGGCCTATAATATGGTATTACAGGTAAGAACTGGGTATAGAATCCCCATGAGCAGACAATGTTAAGTCTAAATATAAATGTTCCTAGATTATGAAAGATCTATGTGATTCGATGAATCTCCACAAGAAGAATATGTAAATATATAAACTTATACTTTATGGCCCATTTTAGATTGGCAAAAAGAGGTGTGTTGATGGCTGCATGAAAGCCCAGCCTTTAGATGAGAAAAAGGGAAAGTGTGCCATGAAAACACTATTTTGGAGTTTTAAGGGAGAAGAAATGCCTTTAAAAAGTAGTTTGATTTCCCCACTACTTTTTTAAAAAGGGCGCAACATTGCTATTGCATCTAAAGGCTAAGGTGTAGTTGCACGGTTAAATGGGGCTCTGTCTCTTTAAAGCGTCCATTTAAAGGCAGCGATATAGGTGCGGATCATAATGGATCGTGGGTTGGGAGCATGCGTGGTGTGGACTTCACTTCTAATTAAAACGCTCAATGCCCTGGAGGTGTAAAAGCTGGGGTTTATCCGCGAAGTTTTTTAAAGCTCCCAAATCCTAGCTCCACTCCTAATCCGAACCCTAGACATGCGCAGTAGGGACTCTGGGATGCTGTTACTGTTATTCTACTGTGGATAACATGTTAATTCATTCATAAAATAAAGGGGTTCATTCATGATGCACCAGTGCAACGGCACAGTTTAAAAAGGCAGAGGAACCGCAATGATAATTTGACGGATCCTCATAAGTATACATTTGTCCTGCGCAACTGTGCAGTTTTGCCGGCTGCGAACTGCGCAATTGCGCAGTTCCCAGCCGGCAATGATAATTTGACTGTATGGTGTAACTGCGTTTGTGCAGTTCGCAAACCTGCGCAGTTGCGCAGGACAAATGTATACTTATGAGGATCCATCAAATTATCATTGTGTTTCCTCTGCCTTTTTAAATTGTGCCGTTGCACTGGTGCATCATGAATGAACCCCTTTATTTTGTGAAGGAATTGACATGTTATCCACAGTAGAATAACAGTAACTGCATCCCAGAGTCCCTACTGTGCATGTCTAGGGTTAGGATTAGGGGTGGAGCTAGGGTTTGGGAGCTTTAAAAAACTTCACGGATAAACCCCAGCTTTTACACCTGCAGGGCATTGAGGAATTGCTCAATTCGCAGCTGGAAAGGAAAAAAAATTTAAAGGTTCACCGCGGCTAAAAGCCGCGTTCATTGCCGCCCATGTAGCTGTTCCACCTGTGTTTGTAGCGTTCTGACAGCTTCCGATGTAGCTGCTGAGCCACAGAAAAGACCTCAGATAAGTCGTTCCCAAACCCCTCAGTCTAGCTGCCCTGTACCTTTTAAATGCACACCTGGGGCTTGCAGTCTAGCTGCTAAGCATTAAGGAAAGTGCAACTTCATGTCACACTTTCCTGCCAATCTAAAAAGCCCCTATATATCTTTCTATTGCTAGAAAGATTACAAAGCTACTTGCTTATTCTTCTGCACTATAATTTTTCTGAAATTTCAGAGCTTAAGAAATTCTTAAGCAGAATGTTGATGTCGATCTGCTTATTGTTGTACACTGTTGTTTACACTTTTTGGACCACAAGTGACCAAAATGGATCCCTAGCTAGATACAACTAGACAAATGGCAAACAGCCTTCGGTCCTTCAAGAAAGAAATGGTCTGATAGAACTACATCAGTTCTGAAACACTCAAAGGGACCTTCCTAGAAGCCCATTTGTGTTTATGATATGATTGACATAAATTCTTTTATTTCTTTATTTGTTTATTTCCATGCTGCTTTTCATTTTAAAAAAATCCCCAAAATTGTATACAATCTTTTATGACCGCAGGTTTCTGTCCAATTAATGTTCATTAGACTAGATACTGGAAATTTTTATTAGTTTGAACTCCCATTTGTTGTAATGTTATTGGTTGGCTATTTTTTTTTTCTAGACTGAGTCAAATATTGCCAGGCCAGCTACATTTTCTCTGACACCAATCAATTCAAGGCACATTAGAGTTATGTCTGTCATAGTCTCAGGAGGAACTTCCTAAAAAGGCACATTGCTAATTGTAGGATACAAACTCTTTTATGACCCCCTGATCCTGCCCAGTTATTGTAGTATGTTCATTGGGCTAGAAACTGGAGAGTGTATTGATTCAGCCCTCCATGTTAAGTGTTGTTAACTGGTGACTGATGTCTCTGAAGTCTAGTATCTCTATTTTGTTGTTATTGTTATTGTTGTTTCTTAATGAAAAATGTGTAGGTTATGGGGCTTCTTTCTTTTTCTTTTTTCTTTTATTTTGTCTTCATGGTTCTTGTGTAGGTTGTGGGACATGGTCATATGATTTATTAAATGATGACTGAACTGTTGGCTATATCAAATGTGTTGCTGTACTTTCCTTGCAACTGAGTTGTCTATACCAATTATGCTCTTTCACCTAGTTCAGTGGTGGGGTTCTTTTCTTTGGACTGAGGCCTGAATTTGTTCTAGGCATATATGTCTGGGACCACATCCAAGGGTCACAGCTTAGTGTGAGCAGGGCAGAGCTACTTAACATGATTGATTAGAAGCCATCCGCTTATTAATATCCATGCACATATGTGCATACACAAACATGCACACATCATAAATATAATATTTCTTTTTAGTACCTAACATAGTGTTCAGATCCAAATCTGAAAATGGCACTCCCTCTCCATTTGGTCTTCAGAAGCCAATTGTACTCTGTCCAATACATCTGTTGTCTGAGATTATACTTTCCCCTACATCATTTGTTGTCGTTGTTAACTGCCCTTGAGCTGGCCCCAACTCATGGCAACTCTATGGATGAGATATCTCTAAGTCTTCCACTGCTTTGCTTTGTTCCTGTAGAGGCCTGTGACCTCCCTGATTAAGCCTATCCATCTGGCATGTGCTCTACATCTTTTTCTATTGCCCTCCACCTTTCCAAGCATTAATGTATTTTGAGTTAGTCATGCTTTCTTATGATGTGGCCAAAATATGACAGGGAGAGTTCTGGTTTGATCTGTTCAAGGACCCACTTGTTTGTCATTTTGGCTGCCCATGGTATCCTCAGTACTCTTCTCCAGCATCACATCTCAAATGAATTAATTCTTTTTCTATCCATTTTCTTCACTGTCCAGCTCTCCCATTTGTACATGGTGATGGGAATGCTGTGGCTTGGATGAGCCTGACTTGGTTGCTCAGTTGTATGTTTTTATACCTCTCCTCATATCTCAAACCCAATGTTTTCCCTTTTTCACAGGTCTTCATTGAGAATGCAGAATGTATGCTATATAAAGAAAAAAAAATCAGATGTATGCACCACTTAGAACAGTTGCCATTAGTTTCAAGAACAATAAGCATTATGGGGCTCATTCCCACTTACATTTAAATCGGTTTGCGATTCGCCTTCACTCTGTGTTGGTAAATCAATTCCAAAAAGTCAGTCGTTTCCACGATTAAAGTGGATCTTTTCATTATCCCCTTTTAATAGTTTCATTTTTGGCATGATTGTCATGCCCACTAGTTTGCACCGCTTCAAAATACATGTCAATCATCTGTGTGTCATCAGTGATGTAAGCAGCAGCATGGCTTGGGAACTATATTTTTTTTTTAAAAAAAAGATAGAAGATTTGATTCATTGGTTTTGCAACTACTTGCCTCACTATGAGCTGCCATCGGATCTCTCGGGTAATTGCAAGTATTGCAAAACCAATGAATCAAATCTTCTATCATAAAAAAAAAATGATAGAAGATTCGATTCATTGGTTTTGCAACACTTAGAACAGTTGCCATTAGTTCCAAGAACAATAAGCATTATGGGGCTCATTCCCACTTACATTTAAATCGGTTTGCAATTCACCTTTACTCTGTGTTGGTAAATTAATTCCAAAAGGTCAGTCTTTCCCACTATTAAAGATTGCCTGACTATGAGCTGCTATTGGATCGCCCAGGTAATTGCAAGTAGTTGCAAAATCAATGAATCAAATCTTCTATCATTTTTTTTAAATGATAGAAGATTCCATTCATTGGTTTTGCAACTACTTGCCTTACTGATTGCAAAGAGTTGCAAAATCAATAATTGAATCTTATGTCAACTTTGTTTTAAAAAATAATACACCCCTACAGAACTGGATATATGTAAGTCACCATTTTGGGATAAAGGTGGGATATAAATATAACTACAACAAGAATAATAAAAGGTACTATGTTTTGGAAAAAAACATAAATAGCAAGGTGCTTGAGAACATTATGGCATTAAATATTTTGTAATATGTTTTTCTATCTGACATGTAAAAGCAATTCACTGTATGATATATAATATATATATATATATATATATATATATATATAAATGGTTTGTAAATAAATCTTTGCTGTTTCACAGTAAAAGCAAGCCATTAAATAAACTTTTATTATATTAATGTTGTTTGATATTATTATAAATTCTCCTAGGGAGCTATCATAACTACTGAAACATCCCACATTCAAATGAATTTTGGCAGGGGAATATTACAGAAAATACTGACTGTTCTAGTTCTGCATTTGTTGTGTGTGTGTGTGTTTGTCATCTCCAGCACTAAACACATTAGGCAGGAATTCATTTCACTAAAAATGAAGATGATTTGCTTCCAAGAAGTCTCTTGAGCATGAGAACCGAAAATGCTAGACTTGAGTTCAGTCCATACCTGTGTCAGGCAGTCCCACCAGTTTTGGTCTGCCATCCTTAATGTTTTTCAAATGAAGAAAAGCTGTGAGCCACTGAGAGATAAAAATGCACAGTTCAGAGTGCAATCTGTGGGATTTGATGTGAGTGTAAAAAGCATCTTAAAAGTTTAAAATTATTTTAATGTATTGTGAATTCAAAATCTGAAGCGGTCATTCTTGTATTCGCCCTCAGCCTCCCGGATACTGAAACAATACCCTGAGCTTAGAGTAGAATTTAAAATAGTCCCTTGTGACAGTTTGTGACTAATTTGGGGCCCACTTCTGCTCAAATATACTTTTTGAGGCTTCTATCTTATAAACTTCTCATGCTGTCTGGGGCAGTTAGTCCATAATAAAAAACTCACGTTGTTTGTTTCATCTATTTTCTCATGCTTTTCTATGCCACCCACTTTTAACTACTGCAACAACATGTTTACATAGAACAGGGAAGGGGATTGATGACCTCTGAGCCTAATTCAGCAGTGGACATTCTTCCAGCTTAGGAGCTGCTTCTGCCCTATCTTTAACCAATACTTAGAAACTGAAGATGAAGATATATTTAAAGCTTGGCATGGTTCTTCAATGAAATGATCTCTACATTTTGAAAAAATTGATGGAACAGCAGGTTTCTTTTAATGTAAATTGACGAAATTTTGCAAGGCACATGGGCTCAGGTTTGCAGACTTTCAAATTTTGCATAAAAGAAGGATTCTTTTTTGCACACTGGCACAGTTTTGCATGGCCCAGGGCATAGATTTGCAGACTAGGAAGGTTTTGTGAAGCATAGAGCACAGTCCCTGGTTTTTAATTCTCATGGCACTAATGTTCTCAGTTGCAGAATGACAAAATCTTGGATGAATGAAACTGTTGCAGTGGACCTTATCAGACGCATTCAGAATACATTCAGAATGACTTCCCATTACCTGAAAATGACCCCCCCTTGCCCAAAATTGCGTGAGATGCTTTAATTTGCAATAACGTAAAACCCATGATTGCGTTTGGAATGACTTCCCATTTGCCCGAAATTGCGTGAGATACTTTAATTCACAATAACGTGAAACCCCATGATTGTGTTCAGATTGCCATTAGATTACTGTATATACTCGACTATAAGTTGACCTCATATATAAGTTGAGGGCAAGTTTTGGAGCCAAAGTTATGGATTTTGGGGAATATAGGAAAGGATCTAAAGGATGAAGCAAAGCAAAATAATGTCAAATAACTTCCAAAAGTCCATCAGACATACCTCTTTGTGCTTATTCTTAAGACTGGATGGATGAGAGAATAAAGGGGGGGGGGGTCAGTGCTTCCAGACAGATTATACTCTTGCTTTTCACCAGGGGTTGGTTCCTTCTTTTAAATAAGAGTTAAGATATAGTACTTACATTGACCCGTGGATAAGTCGACTCCAGATTTTTGGTTCATTTTTTTGACCTAAATTTCTAGACTTATACATGAGTATATACAGTATACTTCCAATTTCCAACGTCTGATAAGGTGTAATGAAAAGATTGGCAACATTTCCATGTGACCTCACTTCTTTTTTATTGGCCTTTCCCAAACTGGAATTTGATCTCTTGGCTAGAATAATATACTCACATTTGGCATAGAGTATTGTAGAAGAGTAATAAAGATAATATTGAAAATATTTTGTTGAAAAATCATCCCCATTTTACCCAATTCAAAAAAGGCTCTTTGATATAGATACTATCTCTCTCTTATAAATGAATCTAAATATTCCTATTACATCAGAGTGTTAATGCACTCGTAAGATGATATGTTCATAGTTCAATGAAGGACGGAGTCTCCAATGTGCATTCTCCATACATTAATATGAGTTTCTGCTCTGTAGTCCATGAGAGTCAAAAAACATGATATTAACTGTGCCATTTGGAGTTGCACATTATCTTTTTAAAAATGTAAATAATAGCTGCTATCCTCATGAGTCTTCAGATGCCTGCTCAAAGAAAAAAAGTCTTCACTTGTCTGTTGAAAGGTAGCAGAGAAGTTGCCAGTTGGAAGAGAATTCCAGAGCCTAGGAGCAGCCACCGAGAAGGTCCTCTACCAAGTTCCCACCAGATCTCCCAGAAGATCACAAAACATGGGCAGGACCATATGGAAAATGCAGAAACTTCAGATCACCTGGAGCTTCAGAAAGGGAAGGCTTCCTGGTTTTGTGTGTGTGTGTGTGTGTGTGTGTGTGTGTGTTTTGGAGGTGATTTGGAACCCTGGGCTGCCAGGATACATAGAGGAAGAGATAGAGATAGTGAAAGAGAGGACAGAAGGTGTGGTGGGACTAGTACACTTCTCTTTCATCTCTCTTTAACACCATTTTAAAAGGTCTGATTAGTGCTTGACTTAATCATTCACCCTTGTATAATGTGGATAAAGCTGAGTAATATCTGATGTGATAGCAGCATGCTTAATTTTGAGATGCACTGATGTCTCAGACACCATGCCATTCATCACTTAACAAGAGCAAAATTGAGAGCGGAACAAGACACAGGAGATGCACCCAAATAGACCATTGATAGTGCCACAAGTGCAATCCTTTTCACAGGAGGCAGATCATGTTTTCAGCTGGGAAGTGCAAATTAACTAAGTGATAAGAAATAAGGAATGTGAGAATGAGCCCCTTGTAGGTATCTAATTGATGCCCATAATGGTGAAACTGCTGTCCAGATAACATCTGTTTATACTTTCATACAGAGTAACTCCTCCAGTTTTTTTCCCTCCTGGCCTTTCTTTCTCCTGCCACTTTTATTCAATAATATATGCACTAGGGAAATACATAATGTGTGCTAGGTATCCGTGGGTGTAGAACACCAAGTACCATTTTGGGCCTAATTTGGGTGCAAAGTTGCATGATTGCAGGTGACAGTGGCTAGAAATGTAATTATGGTAATTGCATATGTTCTTCAAATTTTAGCCCTACTGTCCTGAATAATGTACACTTGCCAGTTGTTTTATTGTAGGTTTGCAATAGTGTGTCTGTAGTTAGGTATTAGAAAGCCTTTTAGGCTCTTTGAAAATGTCTGTAGTTAGGGATAAGAAAGCATTTTCAACTGAAACAGGCAGAGCTGGTTTAATAAGTTTTGAAATTAAAAAAAATATATATTTAAAAAGAAGGCTTTATAAAAAAGAAAGTGGATTTTGTTCCTTACAAATTTCTGTGAAACTTTTCTGTATGCCACGGACAAATTAGACCTGATGTGAGAGAAACAGGCAGAAGCTCTTTTTACAAAAACTAGTTAATAGAGCAAGCAGCTATTTTAAAAAACTGTGAAGTTGTACTTCAAGGGAGAGATACTGGAAACCTATTAGTGACAGAGACAAGTCTAACTTATATGCCTGGTTTCTACACTGTGGAAATAAAGCAGTTTGACACCACTTTAACTGCCACGACTCTATTCTGTGGAACCCTGGGATTTGTAGTTTGTTGAGTTATTGAGCCTGCTCTGCCAGAAAGCTCTAGTGCCTCACCAAACTCCAGATCCCAGGATCCCATAGAATAGAGTCATGGCAGTTAAAGTGGTGTCAAATGGATTTATTTCTGCAATGTGGCTACATCCATATGCACAACTACTTTTTAACCTGAGGCAGAGCAGCAGTGGGGGGCAGCAGTGAACACTGCTAAACCTTGCTTTATTTAATGAAAGTGGGAGATGGGAGTGTTCAAAAGGGATAAAATTTGCCTACTTTTTTTAAAAAAAACAACAACATATGAAATCTGGCACAGATCAGATTGGAATGTGCCAGTTTATATTTGTGTTCAGCTATAATCTTGAGAGCCAAACATGCTATGAACCACACCTGTAACTCTGCAGATGAAGCACATGCAAAACACATGCAAAATAGAATACATACTTGCAGTGATAATGGTTCCTTGCCATTTTCTGTGGATTTAGAAAACTTCTCTTCATATACTGCTTTGGCCTTTAAAATTTTTATCATGGTGTTCACCTCGGCTCTTCAAACTGGGATGGAAAGGTTCTTAGCAAGATGGCACTCCTCTGTCACTCAGTTTTCTGTCGATGAAATGTTCTCCAGTGCTCCCATGTTCAGTTTTGAACTCTTCCTTTGTTCCCTATAGAAGATAATTAGAATCAGCTGCCTGCTTTCAAAATGGCATTATTCAGTGCCATTTTATTGATAAGCCACAGAAATACTTTCTACTGAAAAAACAGAATTCAGGATACACTACCCCCAATACTTCTCCCTGTTCCAGGCATCAAAATTATTCTTCCATCAAAACATAACAATTGTTATGAATGATATCATAATACTTTGAACTGCTCAAGAGCTTCCACTTTAAAACTGTAATGGGCCCTGCAGACAGAAGGGTGGAGGAAGGCTAAAAGCATAAATTGAAGATAATCAATGTGAATAGACCTTACCCATTGTGCAGCTTGAATAGGATAAGCACACATTATCTGGCATAATTGGTTCATGTGATTTTCTAATTGAAGAGAAGAAGTAATTAGAGCCTAATTGAAGCAAAGTAACACAATGTCTGTCAGCATTTCTCCTGCTTCCACACATTATATTATTAGCTGTCATCTTTTACATTGGGTGGACCAAACACACATATACAACAGAAACAAAACCAAAAAAAGGGGGGGGGGCGAGCCTCAAACTATCACACTGAACAAGACTTTGGATTTCTAATCACCGGTGCAAAGATGCAGATAAAGGAAATGAAAAGCAAACAAGGTTGGGATTAACAATGAAAATGGTGTCCTTGAATGGCTCCAAGCAGAGAATACCCAATCTATTTCACCAAGAAATGATTTACATTCTGTAAAATCAAACAAGAATTTTATAAGTTGAGGTCATTTCAGCTTCTCAAAGCATCACAATCATTGTTATCTGAGCCAGAGCTTCCTGCACTCCCTTTTAATCCTTCCTTGTTAATTGCAAATACATAGACACTTCGGGCTGTCACAAGGAAAATGGTGACAGCAGCTGATGAAATAGAAAGAAAGAATTCTTAAGTTGAGATAGGAATCATGGAACCTGAATGCTACTAGTGGCCTATGATCCAGTGGTATCTCCCTCCACAGTGGATGAGGTACCATATTAAAATATACCATATACCATATACCTAGTGGTATCTCCCTCCACAGTGGATGAGGTACCATATTAAACACACATTTCCATCAAAGTCAAGACAATTAAGTGCTACGAGTTGATTGCACACTATATACAGAGCATGGACATAAGGCATATATAGCAAGAAGAGAGTGCTTTTGGAGGCATATATAGGCTGAAGGTTTGCTTTGAAAGATCAGGTGTGAAGTTCCATCCCATCTCCCATCCTACAGAACTCTCATTCCTCCTGTGGGCTTCCACTGACATCACCTTGTAATGGTTGGAGGGTGGTGGTGGTGGTGGAGCAACCTGTTCTGTCCCTATATCTAGCTGCACAATGACCACAACATTCTCTAGGACCTCCAGATGAACTCTAGAATATCAAAGAGAATGTCAGTGTTGTGTGACCAGTTATGGAGATGTATCCAGCTGCATCTCTGCTATCTCCCTTCAGCCCTCATTGACTATATAAGTGGAGGCCAAAGAAGGAAAGTGAGCTTTTGGGGTTGTGTGTCATTATTAGGGATAGGTAGTGAATTTATCTCTCTGCAGTGCCTCCCCCAAAGACATATGTTGGCATATGACCCTAACAGGATTGTTGTGTTTAGCTGTGTCCTTCTTCACTAAATAGGCACAATGAGTCTCCATATATGACCTGTTTTCCAGGTACAGGATGCAGTTTTTGAAAGGAACTCACACATCCACATTTTTAGAGGAGAAAGGTATTTTAACAGTTGCTTGGGAAACTTTATCAGTGAAAGGCAATATGTGGTCCTCCATGGGGACGACCACAATTTTTTCCAAGTTCTCTGCTAGCTATGCTTGCCTATCACAGGTATTGCATATCAACTGTCAAACCTTTGACAAGATCCATTTCCTGGTCACCTGAGAAAGTAGTGGCTCTTGAAAGAGAACACCCACAGAAACATGGAGTATGAAATGGGATGAGAAAGTTAAGAATGGGTAAAATGAACATTTCCCATTGTATTTTTTTTATTTGTTTGCCCCAGCTAGTTAGAGTGATAAAACATGATATGTCTGTGGACATGTGGGACACAGCCACAAACCCAATGGTTGGTTAGGGAATTTGGCAACACTTATGTGAATTCCATTGATTTACTGAGTTTACTCTAATTGGAACTTACCATTAGATTTAAGCTAAAATCTAGAACAAAACAGGGATCTCCTCCCTATATATGGGTATTTCAAAAATTCCATCTCCTTATCTCCCTGTCTCCTTTTGTCTGGAAATATGATCCTATTTCCACTTCAGTGGTGCACTTCTTATTTTCCCTCATATAAGTCTGTTGTTTCAGCATATTAAGAAACTATGTAAAACAGTTCATATGCTTTAAAAATGTATACATTTCGCTGTTTCTTCTCTCTTGCCCAATAACTTGCCAAGCAGAATAAAGTATGTGGGAAATTGTCTAGATCAAAGGCCATATTGTTTGCCTGATGTGAAAAGGGAGCTTCATAGATAGAATGGTTGTCTTTTTTGTTGTCTGTCTTTGTGAAGCAACATGTACACTGACAGTGCTATACAGCCAACTCTCCACATTCCATGGGGTTAGGGGCACAGGACCCCCACAAAAGTGGAAAAACCAAATAACTCTATCCCCCCAAACCATGTTTAATGTACACAAAAAGTATCACCTGCAGCTTCAACCCACCATGGATGTCTTTGAGGCAGCAGGATTCTGCATAAACAAGCAAACAAAAAACAAACATCATGATAACACTTAAATATGTTGTTGTGTTTTGCTGAATATTCTGAAAAAAATTGTCAAAGAAACAGTCAAGAAAACCAGTGGAAGTAGTTTGACCCCCCAGCCTCTCTTGCTTCATGCTCAGCAATGTCAACCTAGCAGTGAGGATTCAACTACCACCGTTCCCACTGAAAGTCAAGAAAATAGGTAAAATATATATATATTTATTTTTTTCATTGCTGTCCACATCCCTCTCCAGTGCTAGGGAGGAGGATAAAAACACCCCAAGATTTTTGTATGTACCTTCCAATACGTGGGAGAAAAGATGTCACAAACAATATTGGACCCTGGATCAATGTTATTGTTGAGGATGTCTTTGCTATTTAAATAAGGACGTAAGTCTTCAATAAACAACTTCAAAATTATATCCCTTCTAGACACAATTAGAATATTTTTGTGCACTTCTCAATTATTTTTTTTAAATGCCCACAAAAACACTCTGTAGAACACTGAGGAAACACATAGCAACTTTGGTGTTGTTGGGGTTTTTTTTACACAAACACATTTTTCACAAGAGGTCCTGAATTTCACTAAATCTTATGATTAGCCATTTTCTAATTTGTGTGTATTCCTTACATTCCTAACTTTAACACCCTTTGGAAACTTACAAGCAGATGCAACTTACACCAAGCAGGCTTCTTTCACTCTGCTGAAGATCAGAACCCTGCTAACAACATCTGATTTTCTTTCTATAGCTGCAATATTCAAAACCCTTACTCAGAAGTAAGCCCTCTCTGTTGTGCTGTTTCACAATGGTTAAATTGGCCCTCAGCAGACTCAAATCCGGCTGCATCCAATGACATGGCTTTGTCATTGTGTGATCACCGACATTGTGCCATTATTAATTGAACAGATTGAATTCATCTTAATAGTTTGCCCCCCCCCCCCCGGCTTTAGACAAAAGCTTCATTCTTTCCTTATGCTCAATTGCTCCCATAAATGGTTCATTAACACTTTCTTTTGGTGGATGTAGCAGCTGTTCCAGTTTCTTTGCTCCTTTTTGGTATTACAGCTGAAATCTATTTCCTGGGTGTTAACCATTTTTTTCTTCCTAGAAAGGCATTCATCCTGAATTATAGGACAAAGGGAACAAGAAAGATGGGGAATGAGTGTTCAATCACACTGAGCTCAGGAAAGCTGAATAAACGCTTCAGCATCCTGTTTGTCTACTTCCTTTTTCTGATCCATTTTTTATGATGTACAATTTTCTTCTTAGATACTCCAAGTCAAATGTTAAGCACAAATTACAGAGCAAAAGCTTCTGAAAACAATCAAGCAACACTGTGGCTTTAGCATTATGTGAAGTTCTAACAAGTTCACTGTATGGTGAATTTACTAGTAGGCAACATAGGACTGCAGAAAGATCTGAGGTCCTCACGGTTAACCCATAGCATGTTGTGCCTTCCATGGGCCCTGTAACAGCGGTGGAAACCAAGATGACCAAGACTCCTGTGTAGCTGAGCCTCCTGAGGAGCTGCAATCCAGAAATGCCTGCGTTTATAGCTATCTTTGCATTCACCTAATGTTGTCCTTGTTGCTGCTGTATGTCTTCAAATTATTTCTGACCTGTGATCACCCTAAGGCAACCCTATCATTTGGGGTTCTTGGAAGAAGGGGTTCTTGGGGTTCTTTAGAAGAGTTTGCCCTTGCTTTCCTGAGGCTGAGAAGCTGACTTGCCTAAGGTCACCCAGTGAGTTTCAGTGGCTCAGTGGGGATTGAAACCTTGGTCTCCCTAAATTCTTTGTCCAACACAAAAACACTACATCACACTACTTGCATCTACATTGTAGAATTAATGCAGTTTGACATCACTTTAAGTGGTGTAGCTGCATCCTATGGAATCCTGGAGTTTGTTGTTTTACAGGGTCTTTGGCCTTCTCTGACAAAGAGTGCTGGTACCTCACAAAACTAAAAATCTCATGGGGCTTTTTACATTGGCAAGAAAGTGTGACATGAAGTTGCACTTTCCTTAATGCTTAGCAGCTAGACAGCAAGCCCCAGGTGTGCATTTAAAAAGTACAGGGCAGCTAGACTGAGGTTTTTTCTGTGGCTCAGCAACTACATGGGAAGCTGTCAAAACGCTACAAACACAGGTGGAGCAGCTACATGGGCGGCAAGGAACGTGGCTTTTAGCCGTGCTTTAAACATTTTTTTCCCTTTCTGGCTGCGAATTGCGCAATTGCGCAGGTACATCATACAGTCGGAGCTTATCACATGGGGGAGTACAGGACCATTCCGAAAGAGGGAGAAAGTGAGGTCAGTTCGGAAATGCACGTGATTACGCACAAGCTCATCACACACAAGACAAGAGAGCATCTACACAAAAAGAAAATGCAGAGTCAATACGAAAGAATTCATCACATGTGAACATACTGGTCGGCTTTCTGTTGCAAATTAAGGCATCTTGGGAAATGGTAGCAAAGGCTCATGGGAGTTGTAGTCTGTGTTCTGTCAGAGCATTATATTGAGTTGTCTTGAGGTTTCAGCCCTCTGTCCAGGAGGGATTTCCATATGTCCTCCATTCTTGAGCAGAGGCCCCCCTTTTCCAAGTTGACCAGGCACGTCCTCCTTTGCCAGGACACGTCCTACTTTTCCAGCCTTCTTTTTGAAGAGGAAGCAGGAGGGCCAGGCGTGCTCTGGCCAGGCTCTGGGGGTCTCTTCCTGGCTCCTTCCCTCCCTCCCTCCTTCCCCGCTGCCTTCCTCCTCCCTTTGGCTGAGAGAGTGTGACTTGCAGGGAGGAAGGGCAGCGGTGGTGCTCCAGGTCCTCCTGATGCTGGGCCAGGGCAAGCTGGAAACAGGAGGAGGAGGAGGAGGAGGAGGAGGAGAGGGACATGGGGCCCCTCTGCTGCCCTGCCTCCCTGCAAGTCACACTCTCTCAGCCAAAGGGAGGAGGAAGGCAGCCAGGAGAGAGCCATGGAGTCTGGCCAGAGTGTGCCTGGGCCTGCCTTCTCCTCCCCCCTTCGGCTGAGAGAGTGTGACTTGCAGGGAAGCAGGGCAGCGGAGATGCTCCAGGTCCCTCCCCTTCTCCTCCTCCTCTTGCCAGCTTGCCCTGGTCTGGCTGAGCGCCTCCAGTGCCCTGCTGTCTCCCTAGAAGTCACACTCTCTCAGCCAAAGGGAGGAGGTGAAGGAAGGTGCAGGCGCACTCTGGCCGGGCTCTGAAGGTCTCTTCTTGTCTTGGCACCTTCCCTCCCTCCGCACTTGTATCGCTGCCTTTAAATGGGCACTTTAAAGATACAGAGCCCCATTTAACCGTTCAACTACACCTTAGCCTTTAGATGCAATAGGGGTGCTTTTTACATTGGCTAAAAGGGGCGGTCCAAACTCGCCCCTTCTAGCGGCGAGATGAGGCCTAGGCTGCCACACGGGCAGCCCCAGAGGCCTCATCCCGCCGCAACGACCCGCCGCAAAAAAGAGCTCCGGGATCGAGCTCTTTTTTTGCGGCGCGGGAAGGGCGCGATTGGCGCCCTCCCGCGCCGCCAGAGCGTCAAAACGTGCGCAGCGCGTCAAAACGCTGCGCACGTGATGACGCTTGTACGGCGCCACCATGTAGACGCCGCCATCTTTAAATGGCGGCGTCCATGCGTTTTAGGCTTAGGGAGGGTGTAAAGGCTACGCCCTCCCTAACCCTAAATGCGGGCTTTTTAGCCCTAAAAGCGCCTTTTTTTGCCCGTGTAAAACGGGCCAGCAATGCTGCACCCTTTTTAAAAAAGTAGTGGGGAAATCAAACTACTTTTTAAAGGCACTTCTTCTCCCTTAAAACTCCAAAATAGTGTTTTCATGGCACACTTTCCATTTTTCTCATCTAAAGGCTGGGTTTTCATGCAGCCTTCAACACACCTCTTTTTGCCAATGTAAAATGGGCCAGCTCCTTTTTAAAGCACTTCTTCTCCCTTAAAACTCCAAAATAGTGTTTTCATGGCACACTTTCCCTTTTTCTCATCTAAAGGCTGGGCTTTCATGCAGCCTTCAACACACCTCTTTTTGCCAATGTAAAACGGACCATATAATTCTGTAGGATGGAGACATAGCAGTTAAAGTGATAACAAACTGCATTATTTCTACAGTGTAGATCCAAACATTGGGCCTCATTAATTTAATAAGGTCTTGCATATTTCCCCCTTCCCTTGATATGTTAATTTAGTTCTTTAAACAATTTTATGATTTAGTTGGTACTATTCATTATATTATTAACTATATTCTGTGCTTTTACAATTTTGTAAAAACAAATATGCAAGTACACAAAATTCACAATGGGCTGCTTGCTAGTCTTGTCCTCCCCACTTTAAAAAGAGTTCTGGGGTTCCTGAAGACTTCTAAATGATTTTGGGGGAACCTAAACTTAGATATTTCTGTGGAGGTTAGCCTTTTGCAGAAAAAAAAACAGTCTTGTGGAACATTAAGGGCTAGCAAATTTAATTAGCATAAGCTTCCATAGACAGTCTATTTTGAGTATCTGCTATGGAGTACTGCTGTCTGTGAACATTTATGCCAAATAAGACTTATTATTTTTAATATCCCCCATGACTATTTATTTTCAGTGTCTGGAACCCTGTATGGTCTCTATGTATCCATACGCACTATAGTTACAATGCTACACAGTAAATTCTGGCATGGCCCCATCAATCCGCACTTACCAAGCAGGACCTGCTATGACTGATAAGGATCTGTTCCCCTACCACTAGGACACAGCTGACTGCTGTTCCTACCCCTTTCCATGAGCAATCTCCATTGCAAAAGCTAGAAGTGAGTTTCCTGTTGTTCACATGTAAGTGGGAATGGAAGTCAGCTGCTTTCTGAGTGATAGGAGAACAGACCCCCATTGATTGGACCAGCTGCTGCCTGGTACATGGGCATTGGGGGACTTTCATGGTTTTTATGTAGCTCCTAAACTAGTAACAGCAAGTGTCATGAGTGCATAATTCCCTATCTTTCAATGTTCATATATTGACCCACCTTTCTGTCCCCAAATGACACTCCTGTTTCCAAGATGTTAAAAAAAAATCTGAATGAACTACTAAAATGTAAGAACAGCATTGCCTCTTCTGTTTTACAGGAGTAAACTGTTCAGGCAGATATGGCAAACTTGTCTGCTTATTCTTTTCACAGAACCAGTTTGGAGAGTAACCTCTTCTGATGGGAGAATTGTTATTCAGTTATGAGTTATTATCATTAAAATTTAATCAGAAGGACTATGAAGAGTCACGCTTTCATATTAGCAATAGCTTGGGTTCATACAGGGCTTGATGAAATGATTAGCTGCAAATGGAAACACATGTAGCGGGCAGACATGTGATCATTACTCTCCTAGGTGCCGCCATGGTGAAAAGGATGCTGTCCTTTGATCAGCCTTCAAATTCCTTAAAGGACCTGTTAAGCCAGCAGAAAAATAGATAAAAAAACATCTCTGAGATTGCTTGAAGACTTTTCAGAACAGGTCCTATGCTATTGGCTGAAATAACAATATAACAAAGTGACCTGTAACAAAATGTTATGGTGGATCACCATGCCAAAGAAAAAGCCCCTCCGCTCAAGGCTCCAGTCATCTTAGAACAGGGACTCTGCAGCCAGAATGGAGATAGTTTCACAAAGAGGCAGCAACAACAGCTCTCATGTTATCATGTCAGTGAATCCACTCTGGCTTTAAGTCTAAACTGTAAAGAAGCTATCCAAGGGGCTGAACCCCTCTAACGCTGAGAGTAAAACTGAGAGCAAATTCACAGTGACTTGGAAACTGCAAAGACAGAAGGGGAAAAGGAGAACTTTCCCCCTTATTTCCCAGCAACACAAATTGTGTATAGGGACTTTATCACCCCAGCAAAATAACTGGCAGCATAGTGGGATGCTCCCATCAATATCGTACAATAGTGCCCTGATTATCACACGACATGGCACAATGTAGTGATTAACCCATGAATAAAGTGGAATTCTAGCACTGCTTTTTATTCATGGGATTTTCCATGAATAAACGAGGTGCTAGAATTCCTCTTTATTCACAGGATAATTGAGGGATAATCATGACATCGTGTGAGCTCTCGAGATTAGGAAATAGAAAAAGTTGTTTTTCTTTCTTCTGTCTTCCTGTATATAGTGCAGAAATAAATTTAAGTCATAACCTCCATCCTCTTCCATTCGGTCATATGTATTCTTGCACACTTAGAGAGATTGATGGATGCATAGCAACTGTTACCTGATTTTGGGTGGCCCCCTCCCACTTCCAGACTGATAGGCATTCAACCAATGAAGTTTAGTATTAGAATTATGATGAATGAGAATTTAGCTCTTTGAACTGAAGAATGCTTCCCAATGCTGTTCATGAGTCAGATAATAAGAGTGCCAATTGTGCCCAAGTATAATGAAGGAAGGGCAGACCTCACCAATTTAAGACAATATATAGTATATCAGTTCTATATTTTTATTCTTCTTCTTTCATTTTGACTTTTAGCCAATAGGCTTATATGTTTTGATGGCTGGGCCAATTCATTTTGATGCCAGAGGCAACAGACAAGATGATATCCTCTCCTCCATTCCACATGCAGAACTGAACTGGCAGTTGAACTTTGCTTCACCACTGCGAATGGAACAGTGCCCTTCACTGCCACTGAGGGCACTGGGGTATTTTAAGGGTGCAGCTCATGTGACACACAGAGCAATAGTCTCTGACAGAAGGAAATGGCCAGGGAGCTCATGGCCAACAGTTGAGGAAAGGTCACTCTTCTCCACCAGCATTTGTTGTCTGAGGTACCTGCCGCATTCTGCCTAATGACAAGGTCAGTCCTAGACTTTTAAAGATAATTTAAATGCTTTGAGATGCATTCTTCTCCCCAAGAAGTCATAACTCCAGACATTCAGCTTTTTCCCAGTTGTTGTTATGTGCCTTCAAGTTGACTCCGAGTTTATGGTGACCTTATGCTAGGGTTTTCTTGGCAAGGTTTATTGAGAGGAAGCTTGCCATTGTCTTCCTCTAGGACTGAGAGAATGTGACTTGCTGAAGCTCTATCAGTGGGATTTCAAGGGATTCAAACCTTGCTCTCTTTGAGTCCTAATCCTGACACTCAAACCATCATGCTATGCTGGTTCACTGTGTGTGCTTTTGTCCTACCAAGGCAATATTTATGCTGAGCCTCACATTGACATTCATCCCATGTATATTTCATATTAGGGGCTGCAGCCAGACTTGCATCTAGACAGGGGACTTTGGCAAAGGTAGAAGAAATGGTGAAAAGAAGAGTGGGAATGGTGCTAAGAAGAATCAGATACTTGCCTTGCAGGTCGAGCACCAACTTTTTGATATGCTCTCAAGAGGAAAGCTGTCAGAGTTACAGATGCCACACAGTGGCACTTGGAGTTATATGGCAATCTTGATTCTGGAACCAGTTTGCAGTCACGCCAACACCATACAGCAACTGGTTATCTCCAAGAGGAATCAATTCACAATCCTTGTCACTTTTTGTCTGCAAGTAACCACCAGCCCTTAACTTCTAACTGGCAATGGAAAAGGCTAAAACTGCTAAGCTGATCCTACTGATAAGTTTCCTACTGGGCTGTACCTCCGTACACCAGTACTCCAGGGGTGAAGTAGTTCTTAAGTGTGTTTCTTCTTGAAGGAAGCAATGAACAATTTTAACAAATTGCTTCCTGCTGCAACAAAAGTCTTTCAAATCCATGCAGCTTTCAAAGTCTATTTGCAATTTGGGACTTAATTCTGTGCAAAATTTGCATGTGGTTGTTTTGCAGAAGAAGTGGCATTTTCTGACTAGGAAACATAATTTTCTGTGCAGAAAATAATATTTCTCTCCAGTAATAGTGTTTCTTGTGCAGAAAATGATGTTTCCTGTGTATACTTTTGAAAAATGTAAATCAACCATGTGTGAATTTTACATAGAGTAAATACCCAGTTACAGCATGGTGTTTTTTTTCCGGCAAAGGAAACATCGTTTTTGTTTTTAAATTAATTTTTTCATAGTACATAACATATGATCCATAATTCGTAATATACATTTTTTTGCTCCTTTCCCCCTCTCACAGTCAGACAGTACATTAACATCCCATTTAAATTAACAAGCATTCTAGTAGATAGGGAATATATCGTTATTTTTTAAACCCTTCATTCCCTTTTCAATTACTAGGCAGCAATATTTTCTGCACAGAAAATGCTGCTTTCTGCACAAAAGAACAACATGTACATTTTGTGCAGTA
This sequence comes from Urosaurus nigricauda, assembly GCA_034509955.1. Lineage (NCBI taxonomy): Eukaryota > Metazoa > Chordata > Lepidosauria > Squamata > Phrynosomatidae > Urosaurus > Urosaurus nigricauda. Next base: position 103,061,529 of record JAOEGL010000001.1, read on the forward strand.
GAAATCCAGAACTACAAATATTCTCATCAGTCCATCATTCCTCTCCTCTGAGTTTCTCAGCACTTGAACACTGATACCTTTCCTAGCTTGTGTGTTTTTGCTCATTAATAATTTTTGCTTTCTTAACAACACTCTGAGGTTGCTTGGCCACACATGCCTCTCTTATCAACTGGAGGATCTGGGAGGGGCTAGGGAGATTTAAATCATCCTCCCCAGTTCAAACCTCATAACCTGCAAGTTCTTTGTTGTAAGAAAGGCCCTTCCTTGCTGCAGCATCCTGGTTGGTCTTATATTGGCCTCATTCTAGCCCTTCATGCAAGTTTTAGAAGGCCAGTGACCTGTTAGATTCTTGATTCATTTTTGTTGTTGAATTCTTTCAAATAATTATTTATTTATTGCACTTCTATCCCATCTTTCTCCCAAAATGGGATCCATTTTACATAATAATAGTTTTTCAAGGTTTTTTTTTTGTATGTCTCTGTGTGTATCACAGTGTGTATCTCCAAATATAGGGTGGAATACACATATTAGAAAGAAAAAAGAAAAGAAAAGAAAAGAAAGAAAGAAAGAAAGAAAGAGTGTGTGCATGTAGGAAACTACTAGTCACTCCAATGGGAGATTTTCCCCCTACTGAAATTGCAAGCCCAGGATGCCTGATTGGAGTTTGTGCATGTATGTGAGAGAATATAAATGGATGAACTAAGAGATGGATGAGCTAAACAGGGACCAAATTCAGACCTAATCTAGAATCTGAATTAATCATTTAACTGTTTTGCATTGTTCTCAAGTGATGCCATTTATTGTATTGGAAAATCTGTGGGTGAATGAATGCTTGACAATATTGCTGATGTCTAATGACACACTATCAAGGCTCATTCATCTGCAAATGAAGATCTGATTTAAATCTGTGTTGAGGCCTGGGCAAAGTGGGTTGTATCTTCTACATTTCTGTATTATCAAGGACTTCTCCAGATGGCATTTTCCCACTATCTCCATCTGGTACCCAGGTGTAAAAGCTCAGGATGTGAGTGTTTCAAGTATACCAAGAAAATGTACCTTTCCTTTATTTGTTCAGATTCATATTGCAACTCTGGCTGTGGAGGATGAATGGTTCCATTATAGCCACAGTCCACTCTTTTGTGGATTGAAGACAGGTGAAGGATGGGCAGGGGTCTCTGTGGCCTGTAAAGGCTGGGGTGTGCACTCTCATGCCCATTCTGACTCCTTGCACAGATGGATGCAGTCCAATTCACCACTACTTTACTGTAAATCAGCCCCTCCATAATTCATACAGCTGTAATGTTTTGCATCCATTTAAAAAGCAATAATGGTATTTCTCTCACTGATGTCATTACTGTCATTAACATCCATATCAGTTGATCATGTTACCACATCAAGCTGACCATTAGCATTTGCCCTAGTTAAATATGTTCAATGGGTGTTTAAGCAATATAGGTATTCAATAAATTTTGCATTGCAAAGCAGGAAGACATGAAGTAAGTAAGGGAGGGTGGTGGGTGAATGGATAAAACATATTGTGAATATAAACAGAAAGGTGGTAAGAGCTCTGAAAAGGAATAATAAAAGTATCAAAAGACTGGACGATATGAATGACCTTAGGATAAATAGAAATCCGTGCAAGGAATGCTTTAAGTGCACCCCCATCAGTACAGCTTTCTTTAAAAATTATAGCGCTTAGAATGTTTGTATAGTATTTTTTGCACTGACTGTATAGTGTTTGTTAACATCATCTTAACATAAAGCTCCTTGTTCTACTGCTTTTTCTCTAGAATGAATGACATCAAAATTGAAGAAATTAAGTAACTATAAAGCTAATTTGTGAGACTTAATTTTTATTGTTAGTCCTCACCCCCTCCAAACCTGCTGATGTTTGGAAGAAAATAATACAGAACCTTATGGCTTTGTTTCCTCTAAGCTACCTTACTGCCTTAAGTGTGATCAACAAAGACTGAGGTCTATTTCACAGTATGCAATTATAGCACTTTGATACTACTTTAACTGTCTTGACTATATGCTATTTGATCTTGGGATTTCTAATATGGAGACAAATTTAGATCTCTCTGCTAGAGAGCGGTAGTGCTTCACCAAACCATAAGTCCCAGTATTCCATAGGATGTATCACTGGCAGTCAAAGTGGTATCAAAGTGTTATAATTGTGTAATGTCAGAGATCTACTGTGTTTCCCCGAAAATAAGACAGTATCTTATATTAATTTTTGTTCCCAAAGATGCACTAGGTCTTATTTTCAGAGGATGTCTTATTTTTCCATGAAGAGGAATTCACATTTATTGTTGAACATTGAACATTTGAAAATTGAACATTTATTATATACTGTATATATATTTATACACAAAAACTTTTCTAGGTCTTACTTTTGGGGGAGGCCTTATATGTAGCAATTTAGTAAAACCTTTATTAGGTCTTATATTTGGGGGATGTCTTATTTTTGGGGAAACAGGGTAAGGGCCTGAACAGACAGGGCAGAATAAACCTGCTTTGGGTCACTTTGGAGATATGCTGTTTAAATGATGCATGCATCCTAAGAGACTGGAAGCCATGTGAAAGCCACGCTCCAATCTGAAGCTGCTTTATTTTGGCCTGTCTGTTCAGGCCCTAAATCTCTATAGATTAGCACTCTTTTCTCCTTGGTGCAGAGGGCAAGTGCCAAGGTTGTCTACATTTATGGCTGGTCCTTTTGGTAAGAAAGTGCAAAAGAAGATTTACACTTGAACAATAAGAAGACAAAAATGATGACTACAGATGATTTACATAACTTTAAAGAAGACAATGTGAAGACATTGAAATAGTTCAAGATTTTCCTTACCTTGGCTCAGTCATTAATCAAAATGGAGACCGCAGTTAAGAAACCAGAATAAGACTAGAACTTGGAAGGGTAGCTATAAAGGAACTAGACAAGATCCTAAAATGCCAAGATATATCACTGAATACTAAAGTTAGAATTGACCATGCCACTGTTTATCTAATTTCTATGTATGGTTCTTAAACTTGACAGTAAAGAAAGCTGATATGAAGAAAATAAATTCAATTGTATGTGGTGCTGGAGAATTCTATGGATACGATGGACTGCTAAAAATACCAATAAATGTCAGTGGCTTCCCTATCCCTGATGTCATTCAGTGTGTGTGTGTAGGCTGCTGGGGGCAGTCAAAAGGGAACACTTGCTCCTCTCCTTCACTGCAATGGCACCAGACTCCTCACGAGAAAACTGGCACTGCGGCAATAAAGGCAGGAAAGAGGGGACCTCTCAGTCCTCTCCAATGCCATAGTGTCGGGCTTCTCATAAGGAGGCCATCACTGGGGTAGCGAAGGCAGGAGGGGACCACCTGAACTTTCTCGCCTTGTGGAAGCAGGAGGGCCCAACTAGGTGTCACCCCTCTTCTAGGGTGTCACCCAGTGTGGACTGTACCCCCCCATATCCTCTAGTGACACCACTGATAAATGAGTCCTCAAGCAAATGAAGTCTGAACTCTTCCTAGAAGCCAAACTGACTAAACTGAGACTGTTGTACTTTGGCCATATCATGAAAAGACATGACTCACCCAAAAAGGCAACAATGTTTGGAAACGCAGAAGGAAAAGAGGAAGACTGTTCCAAATTGATGGACTCAATCAAAGAAGCCACAGCCCTGAGTAGGCAAAACCTAAGCAGGGCTATTGATGATGGGGTGACTTGAAGGCCTGTCATTCCTGGAGTTGTTGTAAGCCAAAGTTAGCTTGACAGTAGTTAACAAAAACAAGAAATGTATGTGTTTAATTTATATCTTGATTATCTCTGAACATGGGCCCCAAGGCTACTTGCAATATAGTTAAAACAAGGTCATCCAAAACATTGATGAAATAAAAGTTATAAAAACAATTGAATTAGCTATCATGTTAGAACACCAATACTTTAAAAACTGTATAAAATTATTTTAAAAGCTTTACATGATTTTAAAAGCAAGATAAAAATTTAGAACACAAACCAAATTAGAGAAACCTTTCTACACTACCAATTTATCCTCAAATGCTTGTTGAAACAAAGAAGTCTTTTGCCAGAGGAAGTAGAATAGAGAGGAGCCTAGCCTCCTGTGGGAGGGGATTCCACAGCATGGGAGCAGCCACAAAGAAGGCCCTCTCATGTGTCCTCATCAGGCAGGGTTCTGAGAAAGCCTTCCCGCAAAATCTTAAGACTAGGGCAGGATTGTATATAGAGAGACACAGTCTTTCATGCAGTTTGGACCTAGGATATATAGGGTTTTAGGGGTTATAGCCTGTCACTTGTGCCCAGAAATAATTGGAAAATCGTCACTATTTCTGGGGTGGGGAAAAGTAGGCCCAAATCCTTTTGTCAGTCATAGCTGGAACAAACACATTAAATCAGTGAGCCTTATCTATGTGTTGATTCACTACTCAGCAGTTGTTTTAAAGGGTCTACTTTAATTGGATCTATTTAGTAGAATCCAGGCCATAGGGAGCCAGGATTCTTGGCCACAACATCTTGCACTTCCTGGCTTAGAGGGGAACTGGCTGAGTGGGTAGAGGGAGTAATTAATGCTTATTTGTGGATTTTCCACATTCATGGGGGTCCTTTACCCCTAACCAAAGGACTGTAGACAGTCCTTCCAGTAGCCTGGGCCCAAATTGTTTAGGAACTGAAGGATCAAAAATAACATTTTGAATCAGGTGCAGAAATGTATTGCCTGTATAGAATTGGTATAATATGATCCAATGAACCTGGCTGGACAAGAATGTCCATAGCTGCATTCTGTACCAGCAGAAGTTTATGAGTCATCCAAGTCAGTTCCACATCGAGCACATGAAAATAGTCCACAGAATTGCCAAGTCAGGACTAGCGTAGACCTTAAAATGCTGACTCTGGTTATAATGTGCAGTATAATGTGTACTTTTCTCATGTAATGCTGTGTAGCTTGTTCTACAAGGTACAATTGTGCATGGCACATTATAGCAAAAATTTATGTCACTGTCTCCTTGTTAATGTTTGCAGTGGAGAAAAATCAATAAAAAACATAACAAAAGATCAAATTGTTGTTTATGTTCCCTGATAAATTTTCACCTAATTTTCTTATATCTTGTAAGAATTACTGACAAGGACATTATTGTGGAGGAATAATCCTGAAAGAAGTCAAAGGGTCAGCTTGTTTTTATTTTTAAAACCTGGCTCTTTTGTGATCTGCAAGAAAATTAAATTGCTTGCATGTACTCTGTATTGATGGAGGTGAGATATAGGCTCGATTCTACCCTTATTGTCAAAACCACACATTTACTTGTAGCAAAGACGATGGTGTCTAAGAAGGAAAAACACTGGGGGAATGTCCTATACTGTATATAGTGACCATGGCCCAAAAAGCATGATGGAAGTGCTAGAGACCTTACAATAAGTAAGGCTGTTTGAATTTAGCCATGTGCTTGGAGGACTGCCAAGAGGAGTATGGAGGAGAGGGCCCACTAAGCTTTGTAGTGTACAAAACTATGGGGAAAGAGAACATTTGGGATGGATCAAGATCTAGGGTGCCTCCACACTTTACAATTCCGCTAGAGCTTCATCCTTGGGAATTCTGGGGTTTGTAGTTTTGGGAGCACTAGAGCTTTTTGGCTGAGAATTCTAAACACCCCTCTCTAAACTAGGATTCCACAGGATGGAACCATTGCAATTAAAGTGGAATCATACTGCTATAACTGCATAGTGTGAAAGGGCAATTAATGATACTTGGAAAAAACCCACTGTAATCAATGAGATCTAAGTGACCAACTCAAATCTGACTGATTTTAAAATCATCCCATTCCAGGTATAACTCAGGGCTCCTCCAAGCAGGGCAAGTGTGTTGAGAGAGTACAGTGTCTGTTGCTGTAATGCTATAATGCAAATGTGAACTATAACTCAATAACTCCAAATTTTAAAAAAATCAGAAAGGAGAAAATTTATCAGCAAACTACAACCTGGTTTTGCAGTTCAGCAAGCTATCTAATGCAGAGCTATCTAATGCAGAGTCAAGAGCTCACTACAAACATAGCCAAGAGTTCACTACAGACCAAAAGAATGGCACAAATATATGCAGCAATAACAACAAGCGGGAAAGCCCAGCAAAATAAATAGAGCTATATTGTGAGAACTTGTTCCAGAAGAGCCCCATGTCTGGATCCAGATCTATGTGTCCTGTGCAACTGAACCATGTGTGTGTGTGTGTGCATGTGCCATCACTTGTCAACTAATGGTGACCCCATGCATTTCAGAGGGTTTTCTTTGGCAAGAAATACTCAGAGGTGGGTTTGCCTTTGAACTAAGGCCTACAGCACCTGATATTCATTGGCAGTCTCCCATAGGCAGCAATAAACTGCTTTCTCCAGTGACTTTAGTTGGTTTACTGAATGGCTTTGGTTGGTTTATCCATGATCAGATGTATTAAATAGGACTTTCAGGGCAATCCTATGCATTTTTATTGAGAATTAAGTCTCACTATATGCAATGGTTCTTATTCTCAGGAAAAAACATTCCTGGGACTACAGCTGAAGGTTTTCAAAGCACATTTCAATTTCCAGCCAGTTCTAATTTAGTAACAGTTGGCAGATAATATAATCAAGGATAACATGTGTGTCAGTCATTTTCCTTTTTTGTCATGCTGCTTTGAATATTTCTTTTAAAAATATGGGTTATAAATATTTTAAATAAAGTAACTAGTTACTATCCTAATTGTACAGTTTTGAGTTAATTTGCATATGTAGTGAAGCTTACACTATATTGCACTTCAGGAGAGTCAATATAGTTTAAGTTTGAGTGTGGGACTAGGAATGTAGGAAATCAGGTTCAGATCCTTGTCCAGCCATGGAAACCAGATGGTTGACCTTGGACAAGCCTCATTCTCTCAGCCTCAGAGAAAGACAATGCCTATACCCATCTGAACAAATCTCACCAAGAAAACCCTAGGAGAGGGTCAGAATAAGTGAGGCTTAAGTATGACTAGCAGTTTTACTTTGCATGTTTATTTCCTGTGAATCATACACAGAGGCAGCAAACTGCCCACCGAAAGTACTCCTGTCACCCTGAGATCAGAAACAAAAACAGAGAAACATTCCTGATTATACTGGGGATCTCTTGATCATTTTGAAATCACTTCAGTGTGCAAAGTTAAAATTGATGTGCATTAAAAGGTTGTTACTTGTTATGTCTGTGTGACGCACATGATGCTGAGAATGGGATTAATAGTGAAACACAAGATACAAAGCCCAGTGTAAGAGTAAACAGAAATCTAGCAGGATCAAGATCCTGGGTTATTGATATAAATAATGTAGCTTGCAATGAAATAGAGGGAGAATGTGGGATGCCTATAGCACTATGACTTTTTTCAGAGCCAAAGATTTTCTGCCTAAGCACCAGGATAACAGTTAGACTGATCTATTTACTTAAACTGAGGAATATGTTACTAGAACATGGCCACCAGTGTGGATAGCCTTTAAAAAGGAAGAGACAAATTCATGGAGGAATAGAATGTCAATGACAGCTCATCATGGCAGGTCTATGTCATCTCCATATCAGAGGCAGTACAGCACCAGTTGCCAAGGAAGGAAAGATGGAGGGACCAGTTGTACTTATGTCTTGCTTGTGGGCTCCCCTTGGATAATTGGCAGTGATGTAGACTTGGGTCAATTGACTTGGACTCAAGTCACTTCAATGACTGAACTTGGCCTTGACTCAGCAACAAATGATGATCTGTATTGACTTAACCTATGACTTGTATATTTTTGGGGACTGACTTGCTGGTTAAACTTTATCCAGAAACATTAAACATGCTAGGCAATGGACTTGAGGAAAGGGTTGAGGTCTACTCAGCAGCCTGTCTTGGCTGCACATTGGAGGAGCCTTCTAAAGATTTTGAAAAGCTTTTGTGGGGGAGAATCTTTCCTGCTGCTGTTCTTAAGAAAAGCTTCAGAAGGCTCCTCCAATTTGCAACAGGAATAGGCTGCTCAGTAAATAGATCTCATTTTCCTAAAATGCAATCTTGATAAATTATGATATTTTTTTAACCTAACTTTGTGCATGTTTTCTTTTTTCCTGTTAAAATTGGCTACCATATTGGAGACTCAACTTGAGACTTGAAGACAGAGAATTGAGACTTGACTTGATACTTGGAATAAAAAACGTGACTACATCATTGGCTGTTGTGTGAAAAGAATCTTGGACTAGATAGACCTTTCTTGTGTTTTTATGTGTGTGGCTGAAAAACAACCTGGCATGTTTCTTTATTCAAAGTTGGTACAGTAAATGGAACCACACTGATTGAATGGCTAGCTTTCTGAAACAGTCCTGAAATTGATTACATTTTTGTTGTTGCTATGTGCCTTTACATCATTTCTAACCTATGTGACACTAAGGAGAACCTGTCATGGGTTTTTCTTGGCAGAATTTGTTCAGAGGGGGTTTGCCACTGCCTATCCCTGAATGGGCCCTGCCACTGGTAGCCCTCCACAGTGGGTGTCATCATAGGTAGTGAGGCCACTAGTTTACAGTAGCATATACCTCTGTCAAAGGACTTGTGGCTTTTATGAATATCAGTTCACGTATGTCTAAATCTCTTCATTGTAAATATGTATATGAAAATCAACAGTTAGTATATAAGTGTTAATCCACATACAGAAAGAAATTATCACTATGAATGTGAAGAAGGTAATTGATATGGACTGAAAATAATATTTTAGTTGGAATAATATATATTTGGATGAGCTATTTTCTCAGCATGTTGATATTTGTCAGTTGTTCTGGTTCTTTGCAATTGAAATATTAATTCATGATAAAGTTATGCATATCAATGAAATATAGAGGTAACAGATGACTCAGGTTATTAAATCAAACTGTCCTGAATGATAAACATGAATGCTGAGAACAAACACTACGTACAACAAATGTTTAAAATGTTGTACATGCGAAGACTGGACTGTTTTGACCAATATGTGCTGATTTTACTGGGTGTACAGCAGCAGCAGCTGGTGGATTCTATGCCACTGAGATGGTGATTTTGTAGTCAAAAATCTAAAGAAGTATTCCAAGACACTGATCCATATTTTCAAAATGAATTCAGCACCTTGGGTAGCTCCTTTGAATAAAAGTCCAGAATTCATTCACTACCACACTAACAGGAACAACTACAAACTGTAACTGATAGTCACTAGTCGCATCCATAAGTCATGCTAAATATGAATAAATGCTCCCCTTTCTATGATGATGGTACACACACTTGTGAGGACAGTGTTTTAACCTGAGCTGTTGGTAGACATCCATTGTTCTAGTTAATTCTTGATTGGCATACAGAGCAATCACTGATGCTTCTCTCCCTTCCTTTTCTTCATTCCACATTAATACAAAAGCCACACTGACACCTCCTTTTCATTATGAACAAACCTTTAAATCAAACAGCCTATCAACCAGCCCCTCTGTGCTACCATATGTTCCCTAAATGAAAAGAAAAGACAGCATTCTTCAAACTAACACGAAATTGCAAAGCTTTCTGGGTAACATTATGCAAATTAACAGCATGCCACTATAGGCAGGTTTCTCAGCAGCATTACCTCCTAGGGATTTCCCAGTTTGTCTCTTAAAGATGAAGCACATTGCCTATAAATATTTTACCCTTCCTTGGGTTTCATGGGGCTGTTGCTACAGCTGTGCAAGTGGAGGGGGGGGGGATAAATCAAGGTAAGGATAAATTGCAGGTTAAATCCCTCAATTAACATTTGTCAAGAACTAATCTTAAGATTTATAATTGGTTGTTGGAAGTAAATATTAAGGGTCTAGAATGAAGTTACTAGTAGATCATTAGTACTGCCAGAACAAAATATTATACAGTGCTCTGAAAATCTCATTCATGCATCCATACATTGGAGAATATGGTTGCCGGGTCAGGACTATCCCAGGCTCTGAGACTTCAGAACAAAAGATGAGATCACAGGTTTTCATGCCACAGAAGGCAGACCTCAGTGATGGTACAAGAGTGATATTACAAGGGATAGCCCTTAGTGATGTTATTAAGCATGATACATTGAGCATAAACCATAGTTCTGTAAGGCATGCCATTCAAATAAAAACAACAACGTCAAGTGTGGAATCTCTCTCTCTCTCTCTCTGTGTTATCTGGAGCCCTGGTGGTGCAGTGGTTAAGTGACTGTACTGCAGCCACTCATTCAAAACCATAAGGTTGCAAGTTCAAGACCAGCAAAAGGACTCAAACTTGACGCAGGCTTGCATCCTTCTGAGGTTGCTAAAATGGTACCCTGATTGTAGGGGGCAAGTAGCTTACAGTTGTAAATTGCTTAGACAGTATGAAGTGGTATATAAATGAAGCTGTTTTGTTTGTGTGTGTGTGTCCTCACCTTCCAAGGCAACGCCCATGCCTCAAAATTCCCCTCCTTACTGTAAGGATTAGAGAAGAGGATCTTGGCTCTTTTTGAACTGCTGTGTTTTTCCTTTAAAAGTTTACACATTGTGAAGAGGAAAATCAGGACACATTCCTTTTGTTTGGACAAAAACCTTTTGCAAACTTTTATCCAAGCAGGAGGTGAGCGATCAGGAAACAATGGGCTCCTCTGTTGTTATGATTGACATTGCACACAAGTAGAGAAAAACTTGGCAACTCTAATGAAAACTGGTATAGTAATTTATATGCACTATTACATCCTCTCTAGAAAATACCTAGTAAACTGTTTTCAGGCTGATGTACTGAGTAGGCCACATGACACTTTTATTTTATATATATTTAAATGAGACCTCTGCTGTGGTTAGTAATCCAAGTCAGCTCACTGCTACTGTAGTTAACCAATTTGTTCTTATATAATGGTCATTTTTGAAAGATATTCAATAGCTAATGGTATTTTTCTAATTAATTTTCTGAAAGTATCCTGAATTATGATGGACTTAAGTTGCATGTACAATGAACATCATTAAGACTTTTTCTACATGGAGAAAAATACTCTCTTTGAGGTCATTGATTTCTCTGGAAATATCTTCTGTATGAACCCCTACTACATGTTTATTTTACTCACATAGTTCCCCCCCCCCACATTGCCCCTGCCTATTCATTTTTGTTTTCTAATTAAATATGCCAGTTATTTCAGATAAGAAGTTCTGGAAGTTTCTCACATCAGGGGAACTTTGACATCATACAGTTGTAGCACTGGGGTTCCAACCTATGAAATCCTGGGATCTAAATTTTTGAGAGGGGTACTTAACAAGAGAGCTGCTTTGGTATCTCACAAAACTATAAACTTCAGCATTTCATAGCATGTTTCCATAGAAGATAAGGAGCCAAAACAGACTGCAAAAATAATCCAGTTTGAGACTGCTTTAACTGTTCTGGCTCAGTGCTAGGGAATTCTGGGCACTGTACTTTGTTTTGGCCCCAGAACTCTCTGACAGAGAAATGTCTCACAAAACTACAGTTCCCAGAATTCCCTAGCTTTGAACCAGGGCAGGTAAAGTGTTCTCAAATTGGATTCGTTCTGCAGTGTGTTTTGGCCCAAAGTGAAAAAACAGAACTGTAATCGTATAGTGTGACAGGACCCCATGTTTTTACAGCTCTATGCTGACAGCACTTACTGTACATCAGTTTGTGCAAGAAGGAACACAGTTTTCATTTATCTGTTCACCACAAAAGCTGCTGCTCAATCTTGTAAGACCCACTGTGATAACATGGGATATGCCATGGAGGACTGTAGTCATTGGCAGAATAGCAAAAATTGGGTGGTTTGCCTTGCATGAGGTATAGTACTTTCCTTTAGAGCAAAGCCACAGTTCTTACTGTTTTTACAGGTTGAGATTTCCTTATCCGAAATGCTTGGGACCAGAAGTGTTTTGGATTTCTGATTTTTTTTTAATGTTGGAATATTTGCACATACACAATAAGATAAGATGGGACCTAAGTCTAAACATAAAATTCATTTATGTTTCAAATACATCATATAAACATAGCCTAATGGTAATTTTATACACAATATTTTTAATAATTTTGTGCATGAAAAAAAAGTTGGTGTATGCTGGACTATCAGAAAGCAAAGATGTCACTGTCTCAGCCACCCATGTGGACAGTTTTGGATTTTTGAGTATTTTGGATTTAGGAATTGTGGCTAAGGCATACTCAGTTGGTAATATAACAATCAATCAGTCAATCAAAACAACAAAATAAGACAACAAAATCACAAAATCAGGACTCAAATATAGATTCAAATATAAAAATGGCAGCATAGTAAAGCTCAGTCCAAAATTATTGGAGAAAAAATCAGCTTGGGCACTATTCAGACTATTCACTATGTTCCATATAGCTTTATGTGGATTGGGTCCGCATTATCAGTACTACTATATTCTTCCATATGAGTCTGAAAGAATTTTGGGATCTTCAGAGGAGGCTTTTCTCTGTACTTACATTTGCTGGGAAGATGGGATGGGGCCTTATTGGTGGCTGCTCTCAGACTCTAGAATTCCCTTCCCAGAGAGGCTAGACTGGCTTCTTGCCTTGCATCCTCCCAGTGGTGGATGAAGATTTTTTTTTCTTTTGACACACCTTTGCGAACTGATTATTTATGGGGAAAAGACTTTTAATAATGAGCTGTATAGTTTCTTAATATATCCGTTAAAATTGCTTCTAATAATATATATTTGTGATATCAGTCTCTCTTTTTTTAGCTTCCCTCAGTCCTAGGTTTGGGGAAAGGATGAATATAAATAAACAGAATACAGTTGGCCCTCCTTATCCAGAGATTTGAGCATACACAGCTTGAAAATATTTCCAAAAAGTATACATTCCAAATAGCAAACCTTGATTTTCCATTTTATATATGGGACACCATTTTGTTGTGCCATTATATTTAATGGGACTTGAGCATCCACAGTTTTTGTTTTCCGCTGAGGGTCCTAGAACCAAACCCCAGCAGATAACAAGGGCCCACTGTAATAACAGTAATGATAAGCAGAAGGGAGTGAATTTCACAGGCCCAGCAGTTACAAAGCCAAGGTGTCATAAAGTATCACAGTTCATGGAATTTCTTGCAATTGGATCCAATCAGAATGATACCTAGTTCCATAAAAAATGGGGGATGGAAACTTGTATTGGGAGATGTATCTGTGGCATGTAGCTACATTTCCTGGTGCTACTTGCCAAAACCCACCTTTAACATGATACCGTCTTCCCCATACATGGCCATCTGTGAGTAGTTGGATGTGTTTCTGTGTGAGTCAATGGATACATGTCCAGCTTTTTTTTTCTTAGCCAGCTCCCACATAGTCCTCTGGATGTCCTTGGGATGACCCTGGTTACCCTCTACAGTTTGATGATTCAAAAATGGCTGTGCTTTGGAGTCCCTTAAAAGATGAATTGTGGGGATTTTGATCACTGGATGGTTGGTAAAGGATTCTGACCAAAATTACCAAAAAAAAAAAAAAAGGACCAAAAGGAAAGAAAGAAAGAAAGAAAGGATGGATGGAAGGAAAGGAAACAAAACAACAACGATGTGAGTTCCAATGGCATATGTCTGACTTACACCATCACAATTCACCAAGAGGATTCTGGATAAGATTTTATTTCTTTTTTTTTAAAAAAACAAATTATTGTTTAACAAAATAATATTGGTACTTTATTACATATAATTAATGGAACAAATGAAAAGAAGAGGTTTTGATCAAATATAATTACTTTTAAGCTTGATAAGAGGGTGAAAGATAACAGATTCATGAGCATTCCTAGAGATACAAATTATAAAATGAATGTTTCCTAAGAAAAGTTATCCCAAGAGATAAAAAACTCACAGCTTGGTCACTTTGGTTTTAACCTTCTGTGCTAAAGGCAAACAAGGTAGGCTACAAACAGACTGGGAATTAATTGGTGTAATTAACATTTTGTGATTATAATGACTTCTAATCAATACCTTATGCAAATATCTGTATTGATGTGTTGAACAAAGGTTGTTAGTTATATCTGAATTTTTTTTTAATGTATAAAAAGAAGTCTTTCTAACTTTCAAGCTGTAATGGAATTCAAGCAATTCAGCTGTTAAAACCTGACAGCATATTTTTCGAGGTAAAAAAGAAGACCCTTCTGTGACCTTATAAGCTGAAATGGCTACCTAATTAAAGGTTTTTTTTACCTTGTTAAAATGCTACCTTTCCGAAATGATCAAGAGCTTGATGTTAAGGTGGTATTTTTTTTGTATTGTACAAAATAAAACTTTGTAAAACACATGAAATATATGTGGTGTATTGACTCTTTTTTGATGGATTAGCAGAGTGTGGCTTATGAGCTGCCTGCACCCATAAAAATCAGGGTTCTTTTTCTGTACCACCCTTAGTATATAGCTCCAATGAGCAAAGGAGGATGATCAGCAGCACACTTAAAAGAAGATTTAAAATTTATTGAAATGATAGAAAAGATGGTGAAAAGCAATACATGATTATAAAACAGTGAGTAATATAAAATTTGAGGTAGTGGCAATAATAAAAATGGTTACACTATAACAATGTAAGCAACTATAATATGACTAGCAAATAGGAAAATAATAGAAGTTACTGACTAAAGCACAACTACTAAAGATACAACAGGATGGATAATAAAGATTACTAAGCAAATGCAGCACAAGTTTGTTAAACCCTCCAGCTCTTCTGCCTTTCAGAACCCAAGCTTTAGCTATAAAAGTTATTAAACTGCTAAAGATTAAATACAGTGTGCTTAGACACAGTATTAATCCAATATCTATGAGACAACGTAAAACTCACAAAACTAGAACAATTACTAGAAATAAGCAGAAGAATTTGAGAAAGCAACTCTTTCAGAAATTGGCCTAGTGTGATTGGATCCTAAATATCCCAGTTATTTTGGAGTCAGTTCTGCATAGGCTTAGCAAAAGGTGAACATTTACAGGTTGAGAAGGGAAAGTCTCTTAAATATACAGTAGAGTCCCAATTATCCGACATTATTGATTGCTTGTTGATAGGAAGTATTGGAACTAATTGATAACTGATTTTAATGCTATTATTTTGTATTGTTTGTAATATGCTGTAAGCCCGCCTCGATCCGTAGGGAGAGGCGGGAGATATAAATAAAATTTTATTATTTATTATTATATATTATATTCGGTAATCTGACATTCAGGATTATCTGATGTCGGCTGAACTAGGGGACATGGCTGTGGGCCTTTTTATGTCCCCAGACACGCCCCCAAAATGGTGGCTGTGATGGGCAAGGAGCCAGAACAGGCCCCAGAACAAGCCCCAATTGTGGTGGTGGTGGCATTGGGCCCAAAACAGGCCCCAGAACAGGCACAAAGTGCAGCAGCAGCAGTGGCAGTGAGCACCACCAGCCCCCCCCCCCAGGCCTCAAAAAGGCTTTTTAAAGTGAGTTCAAAGCTTTTCTATGACCCTCCGGATTATCCGACATTTTCAGCTAACTGTCACCTGGTCCAGTTTATGTTGGATAACTGAGACTCTACTGTGTGTGTGTGTGTGTGTGTGTGTGTATACACCAAACTTGAAGTGTAGTGTCTCTTGATAAAATTAAGTCACAAAGATGGAAGAAATAGGAACAAGTGAGTTCACACAAGGACAACAATAATAACAACAAAATTATATAACAATATTAAGAAATATTATATAAGGATATAAGGAATGATATGAATGAAAAAAGAATATCTGATGTTCTTCTCTGCCAAATATCTGAAAACTTCTTTCTTTTAAAGAAAAATTCAGGAGTTAGCTTCAGTCCCAAAAGTTAGTTTCTTTCTCTCTTCTTAAAAGAAATTTGAAAATCCCAAATTCCAATGGAAATGGAAGAGAGAAGGAAAAAGCAAAGCAAAGAGAAAAGGGATGGGGTGAAATGTGATGTGTCCTCTTTTAGTTATTCCCAGCTTTTGTTTCCCCTGCAATTTCATTTTTTTTCCGTCTTATGAAAACTTTAAAGAATCAATTAAAATTGGTCTGCCTGAATTTCATTTTGCATTAAAAGTTTAATTATTTCTTTGGTTTCTCAGATTCATCTCTTAAATCTTCATTTTAGACATTTGAGAAGTCATAAACTTCTGTAATCCAAGTTTATTCTTGGTACTATGTTGATAAACTTCTGATCTGAGATCATAAATTTGCCTTCCTCATTTCAAGAGTTTGATCATTAAAAGGTGAAAACAGTGGGTGAAAACAATTCCTACCAATACCAGCTATCAGCAAAAAACCAAAATAATTGATATTCATTAAGCACACCAAAAATAAGGTGCAACCCACTATTTTAGCCCCTTAAATTTCTAGCAAGTTTGAAATAAGAGTATAAAAATTATTGTTTCACTATGTATAAGAATAAAAGGGAAACTTAAGCTTATTTCAAATATATGCATGTAAACAAAGAATTAATGAGTAAATAAATTAACAAATATTTATTCCTAAAGAGTTAGAGCCTTATCACAAAAGAAAATAAAGCACAAATGGAGCTGGACAGTAGAAGCTTTTTCTGTGCCTTATTGTACGGTATTAAGGTGCTTCCATTTTCTTCCCATGGAAGATGGCTGTAAAAGCATGTCTTTTGCTGAGTAATTTTTTTCCAGCTAGTAAAAAGATGCTCTTTTACAACCATCTCCTGCGAGAAGAGAACAGAAGCACTATAACATTATGCAGCAAGGTCTGGAGAAAGCTGCAACCCTCTGGTTCTGTTTCTGCTTGGTTTTCTTGTATGACAAATCTGTTTGAAACTAATACTATGATATACTTAATTTACTTACTTATTCACTTATATCAGGGTATCAACTCTATACTTATGAAAGAAAATCAAATTACAAGGTTATAACAAATAAAATATCACTATAACAAAATGTTTTTTAAAAAATCATTATTAGGCTTTTGTGTTTATTCTCTATATTATTTACCAGCCAACAGGACACCTTAAGAAATATGTTTTTAATTTTAACATTTTAATTGGGAGTCCTCATAGCTGCAAGAGCAGGTGTCTTATCTTCAAACATTCTTTATTAGCCCATCTGTAAAAAGTGATCCATCTTTCTGTGGTCCTCTTCTCAGCTGGCATCTATAGTTCATCCTCAAGATCATGCTGGCCTCACCACTGTGGGATCATCACAGCTGCAAAATTCCACCATGGCGTCTGTTGAACGAAGGTCATCTTGAACCAGAATATTTGTTCATTGCAGGCTTCTAGGCAACTGACTGACCACAGTGCAAACAGAAAATTGAACTACAGAGAACTTTAGCTTGATTTAACTCTTTTTAGGTTATTGTTGTTGATCAAAAATAGTTCCACATTTACAACTCCAATCCCTCTTCTGTGTCCCACAGTCTCACAGTTTTTAAAAAATTGTCATAAAGTTTATTAATAATGAATTCTAAATATGGGAAATGAAATAAAATATATGCTTTGATCTATTTTCTGAGGGTTTTTTTTAAAAAAACCAACACAACTCTGCCCTTCCATTTAGGCCACTCACTGTAAGTATGTTGCCCTCAAGCACTTGAGCAATGTAAGAAGTGGTACCCATTGTTGTGGACTTTGTCCACCCCTGGTGTACACAAGTGGAATGGCATATCTTTATCATAGATATCAATGTTTTATATGCTTATTCCTTCTTCATGGCAATTCTGTTATGAGGCTTGTGAATCACAAATGAAAGAATTCTTGGTACCTTTATGAAGCTGTAATTTTCAGGATTTTTGGAAGAAACTCAGACAGTTAAAGTGGTATAAAATAGAAATTTATAGTACAGGCTCCAGGATAAAGATGTATTATTATATTATTAAAAACCAAAGTCAGAATCATTGATGCCACAATATTTCTGATTTCTATGAACTGATGTGAAAGCTGACAGTAAAGGAAGCTGATAGGAAGAAATAAGGAATGGAGGAATTAGAATCTCACACTTTCTCACTTCTCTTTTTGGCAGTTCATGGTTTCTTCAGAAACTTACTCCATTCTTAGAGATGAAATCAAACCTGAACTCTCAATAGAAATCAAAATGAGTAAACTGAGGCTATTGTACTTTGAACACATCATGAGGCAACGTAACTAGTTGGAAAGATGATAAAACTTGGTAAAGTCGAAGCTGAAGGCTGTAGAAAAAGAATACTGCATTATATATCAGTCGTTCTCAACCTTCCTAATGCCACAACCCTTTAATACAGTTCCTCATGTTGTGGTGACCTCCAACCACAAAATTATTTATATAACACATATACAAATATGTGTTTACCAATAGTTTTAGGCTACCCCTGTGAAAAGGTCATTCGACCACCAAAGGGGTCGTGACACACAGGTTGAGAACGACTGTTATAGATGGATAGACTCAATCAAGCAAGCCAATGGCCCCGAGTCTGAAAAAAACTTAAGCAGGGCTATTGATAATGGGGGCTTCTGGAAATCTTTCACCCACAGGGACATGATAAGTTAAAGTGCATTTGAAGACACTTCTGCCCTATACAGACTGGCACTTTGTTCAGGCCTGTGGGTGGAGTTAGGGCACAGGATGCACACAGCGACAGCTATGGCACCCTTTATAGAGTGCAAGAAGGAGCTGCTTTTTGCTGGTTTTCATGGCTTCCAGCTATTGTTTTTGTTTTGAGTGTTTGGAGACAGGCTGTGAGTGTGAATAAAGGTTAACCACTTTTCTGGGAGCAGTTGAAGGGTATATCATCCCACCAACACCAGATTAATCCCTGAAAGACTGGGTCCATCAACAGGAGAAAAAAAAAAAGATTATCAACCTGTTTTCTAGAATGTTGCTGTGGTGTGCAGCATGATCTTATGATAGTATGACCCCTTTTTTATACTTCATTTGTCTCTCTAGATGGTTTTCATTTCATCTCTGTCCTGGTTGCCAAACAGGTTATATAGCTCTTTCCTAAACTTATAAACATGCCACTTTCTGCTACTGTTTAATCTTTGAAATTTTATTCTGTTTTGTGGCCTGGGAAAGCTTGCATTTGCTTTCAAAGCACAACATAAAACTTCAGATGACAGTAGAGGGTTAGAAAACCTCCTTGCTTAAGACTTTTAGCCAGTTCTCAATCACTACAAATGGTGCAGAACAAATGCCATCATCAACTAATCAAGAAATTTGCATGCTGCTAGTGCAAATCTTAGCCTCACTTCTTTGTAGCAGTTACCCCCAGTTTATCAAAGTTTAGAAGTACTTACAATATCTAGTCATTTGCAATTAATTACCTATTAATTGTTAAGAGCCCTGGTGGTGCAGTGATTAAATGCCTGTACTGCAGTCACTCACTCATAAACCACAAGGTTCTGAGTTCAATCCCAGCCATGGGCTCATCAGGGTCAACTCAGACTCGCTCTGGCATCCTTCTGAGGTTACTAAAATGAGTACCCAGCTTCTTGTGGGGCAATTAGCTTACACATTGTAAACCGCTTAGGGAGTGCCTAAGTGCACTGATAAGCGATATGGAAATGTACTTGCTATTGCTATAGCAATAATGTGGGAAAGTCATTCTTTTTCAAGTGCTAGTATAACCATTTCAATTACAATTATATTTATGGGATTGGTGACTTCACTAAATGGTAGGTAAAGAACATCACATCATTCAAATGCTAGTTTCTGTTGTTGCCTTGCTCTCTGCTGTGTGTGCTGCAGCAGTAATAAGCTGTACATGTCAGAAGTCTGTTTTTAGCTCAGTCCAGTGGCTTGTAGAGGTCAGATGCTCTTTTTAAACAGAAACTAAAAACTAGAAAATTTTGAGAGATGAGAGAGTTAATAATTACTTTTGCATGTTTTAATTATAGTAACTAGCTACTTTTGGGGCATGGAAGTATAGCAGCAACTAATTACTTTTTAATTTTCCCCCCTGAAGATAGCAGCTGGAGTTCCATCTTCATTGTTCATAATATCTATAACTAAGGTGTCAGCTTTCTTTTAAAATTTGTGACAGAATCAAGATATAAGGGGACAACAGCAGTAGTAGCTTCACTTTTCCATTCACACCTGTCATTGCTGTAGGAAATCAAAGGGGACTTATCTTGATTTTGAGTGGAATATCCAGATATTTGCATGTGTGTAGACTGCGGCTCGATAGTGAGGTCAGTGTGAGGCAGAGGAGTAGTAATTCAGAAATATTACATTAACAGGTGTGGAGGGAGGTGAAAAACAACCACAGTCGCCATGGCCATGTGGCTACGCATATTGTGATTTATTGGACTGGGATGGGTTCGAAAGGGAGAACTGTATGTGGACAGTCCTGCTGAACTAGCTTTGTTGTATGTAGACAAGCCATTGGCCACTTCATATTGGGGTAATCCAATGGTGAACTGGATTTTGCTGTCAATGTAGATGTGCCATCCATGTTTTCTATAGTTATAAATAGCTTAGAATCATCTCCCCAAACAAGCTATTCACATGAATTATTCTTTATTAGGTCATGCCATAATATGCCCTGATTTACCAGCAGAAGACTGTTGAAATTTTCAATTATTCTAATGCAGCCTTTTCTAACCTAGTGACTGCGTATGGAATATGCCAGACTGGGGGATCGTGTTTTAGTGAATTTGGCCCTCATTTGTGCAATACTTTCTTTCTTCTGTATTTGGGCATACAGGGTACAAAATGTATATCATAACTTTTGAAAGTTATGGGCATGCAGTAGCTTAGTGGTTAAGACACCAGTTCTGATGATCAGAAGATCAGAAAGTTGGCAGTCCAAGGCCCAGGTGCTGCATGATGGGGTGAGCTTCTGTAACTAGTCCCAGATTCTGCCGAACTATCAGTCTGAAAGCATGCAAATGCAAGTAGATAGATAGGTACCACTTCTCAGTGGAATACTCAGTGGTGGTTTGCCATTGCCTTTCCTTGTAATTTAGACCTATTCATAATATGGAAACAATTGTGACTCTTCATTGAAGAACATCCTATAGCATTAATAGTTATTAAAATGAAGCAATCCATTGCATTTTCTCAAGATGAGGCAGCAGGGATGGAGTGAATGTTCAAAGCAGCTATAAATGTACTTCTGGAAGGAATTAGTATGGATAAATAAGTCTGAAGTGTTAGAAAACAAATTTCCCATGAATGCCAGCAGTGAGGTAAGAACATACAGTGCAACACATACAGAACTAACAAAAAGCTTACTATTGTACAGCATGGTATTGGGAACACATCATTTAGATCATAAAATGGTCCCTTGTTCACAATCAGGCACACATGCTTGTACGATATATTTAAACTGTGTATACTGGTTCTTTATGAATGAGATTGCTACACTTTTTTTTAACGACGGGCAAGAAATGTTGGGGGCCACAAGGGAAATCAGTGGGGTATGAGATCCAGGATGTAGAACCTATCCAAGGGATTTTTTGGCATGTGTATGTGTTTGCATGTGTGTAGGGAAGAAACTGCCCATTGGCCAGCTCATATCATCTCTAAGCCAAACCCTGTGAACTTTCTTTTCCATCATGACCTTGGAAATCTTTTCTTGTAGCCCTTGAGAGTGTGTATCAGGGAAATAATGAAGAAAATAAATTCTTCTGTATTAGAAGCAAATTCATATTTGCACAGAATAATTTAAACACACGCACAGTAGCAACACTGACCAGATTTTAGAAGTTGCTACTTTAAAAAAGGAAAGAAAAAGCAGTGACCCAAATTTGCTTCACATGTTAGTGCATGAATACCAGTGAACCATGGAGTATTTAAATATGATGGGCCAGGAGAAGACAGACTATTTTGCTAAGAGGGGGTGGCGGAGAGAGGAAGGAAGAAAGAGATCACTCTGGGGTCAAGGGAGTTAAAAAGTACAAATATTCTGTAAAAATTAATAAAATATCAAACTGCATTTTTCATGTTTTTTCAGCTGGTGGAGTTTTATTTAACAATATTACTTTCCGAAGAAAATGGCTAGTCTGGGTCAAAGCTGGTATAGGTAGAGGAAACCTTTCATAAAGAATTGCCAACAAATGGGATTTAACACTCAAGAGGCTCAGATGGCCTATTAATTCTGTCTCTGGCTTCCTTCCAAAACAACTGTGCTTCTCTTCTAATTCATGGCTAATTTCTATCAGAAGTACCAAGAGACCATTTCTTTTTTTGATAGGAAGCATCCACATTGCTTAAGTGGATTCATGCGAGGGGCTTTAGCAAGCAGGCATTGATTGGTTCGTCTCAGGGGCCTAGCAAAGGCCTGATGGGTAGCAGTTTGACATAGGCAGTAAATGAAATACGACCTCCTGTAAACAGGCCTGAGCTTTTGGGCATTTGCAGAATCTGGGAGTTAAGGACCTTTCCAATCCCTTTTAATTAATGAAGTGATTTGACTTGGCCGAGTTTGTGCTTAATAAGATGAATTAAAAAGTAATAAAACAGCCCTGCCAAATATGTAGCAGGGAAGCAGAACCAACTTATGCAGCTGGCATGTACCTTTCTCCTCTTTCACACCTCAAGCCAACTATCTCATTTCTTTTAGGTCATGGTGTGCTTGGTCTTTAAACTTGTGGGCCTCACAATATCTAATTAGTCAGAGGAAATAGAGGATGAGTAATAAAAATGGTGAGGCTGCTGTTTAATATCTGGCTGCTCTGGAGGTAGGGGGCTCAGACAACATTGGTGGAACTTTGCAAGATGCAAACGGCTGTGAAAACATATCCTGTCTCATAAGATCCCACAGTGTGGTCTGGAGACTGGTCATTACAGGCTAATAGAGTGATGAAAACAATAAACAAAAACAGAAAAAAGGAACTCTTATTTTCATCCAGTTTGCAGATGCTAATTTTAGATTCCAATACAGTAATAGTTATTTTGAATGATTAAAAGTAAATGCTTGTTTGCACAAAGTTACCTTATAAAGGGTCACCATGGGAAACACTGTGACCAAGTTGCATCATGCTTCCTTGTCTCCTGTCCAGATGCTGGGCAAATACAAGAATCCCTCTGTCTCTTTATATACCTTTTAGAACTGAAGAACCCCTCAGACAGAAGTGATGCCTTCAGACAGAGACCTGTCCTTTGACAGCAGTTCAAAATCAGGACTGCATACCCTCCAACATTTCACAGATGAAAACCAGAACATATGTGGGCAAGCAACATCAGAGTTTGTTCAAGGTGGCAAAAGTTAATAATGAGGAAGGACATGCAAGCTAGAAGAGGCTGCAGCAGTTTGCTTTTGTCTGAGACTTCTGGGAAAGGCAAAATTCTGCCCCCTCCTGTCCTCTCCCCACTGTTTTTAATGCTTTGAAAAAACATGGAGCCTCTCCTTTCTCCTCCCACTGAGCTTTGCCCCACACACATCCTCTCTTTATCATATTAAAGGGATGCAGATGATTGCTACAGCCCATTTCTACCCGAAAGCAGATTTTCATAACCAAGACTTGGGGATCCAAGATGCAATTTCATTTCCAGGAGAAAGAATATACTTGAAGATAATTGTGGAAACAGATCCTGTCTGATCTTGGAAAATGAGTAGGGCTAGCCCTGGTTAGTACCTGGATGGGAGACCACCAACAGATATCATGTACTGTAGGCTATATTTCAGAGGAAGGAACTGGCAAAATCACCTCTGAGTATTCCTTTCCTAAGAAAACCCTATGTAAAAACCCTATGTAACCCTATGTTGCTATAAATAAACAGGTGACTTGAAAGCACATAGACAGACATATAACTATTGTTCAGCTTTCATAAGGTTTGTGGATGACATTCAAAAGCAGTGTAAAAAAACAGAACAAACACTAGTGTGAGTGGTGAGAAGGCCAATGCCCCTTTAAGAGAAAATGTACTTATGCAATTAAACTAGGACTTCACAGTTGTCAGTTACCGAAATGTATGCTTCCCTATGCAGCATGTTCCTCCAAGCATTATGAGTCCCCTGGGCATCGACAGGGGAAGTGTGATCCTGTTGGTGCTTTTGGACCTCTCAGCGGCCTTCAATACCATCGATCATGGTATCCTTCTGGAACGCCTGGGAGAACTGGGAATTGCCGGGGGGGGGGGGGGGGAACAGCACTGCACTGCAGTCGTTCTGTTCCTATCTCTCAGTCAGATTCCAGTTGGTGATACTAGGAAACAGCTGCTCCTCAAAGAGGGAGCTAAGATCTTGTGTCCCCCAAGGTACCATTCTGTCTCCTATGCTATTTAACATTTACATGAAGCCACTGGGTGAGATCATCCAGAGGCATGGGGCGAGGTATTATCAGTATGCTGATGACACCCAAATATGTTTCTCCATGTCTCAAACTGCTTCAGTGACTAAGGAAGTCACTGAATGAATGAATGTCTTAGATTGGCAATGGACTGGATGAGGAAAAACAAACTCAAGTTGAATCCTAGTAAGACAGAGGTACTTACCATAGGGAACCCTAATCCAGGCTTGGAGATTTGCCAGCTGGTTCTGGATGGGATCATACTTCCCCTAAAGGACTGTGTATGCAGCTTGGGGGTGCTCCTGGATTCATCATTCCAGTTGTCATCACAGATAGATGCAGTGATCAGGAGTGCCTGCTATTAGCTTTGTTGATTCACGTCAACATTAGGAGAAACTTCCTGACAGTAAGGGCTGTTTGACAGTGGAACACACTCCCTTGGAGAGTGGTGGAGTCTCCTTCTTTGGAGGTCTTTAAGCAGAGGCTGGATGGCCATCTGTCGGGGATGCTTTGATTGGGAGTTCCTGAATGACAGGGGGTTGGACTGGATGGCCCTTGTCTCTTCCAACTCTGTGATTCTATGATTCTAACGTCTAGGAAGGCCTGCCAGAAGAGATGTGTCTTGAAGGCTTTCTTAAAGCCATCAACAGATGTAATAAGACGCATCTCATCCGGCAGGTCATTCCACAGCTTTGGGGCCATAGCTGAAAAGGCCCTCTGGGAGGTCTGCGCCAGCCTGGTCTTCATGGGCTGTAGCAGATTCCTCCCAGAGGACTGGAGCGTGCGGGGGGGGGGGGATCATACAGGAAGAGGCAGTTCAGCTTACTTGCGAGAGTGCCTCCTTCCTTATAATCCATCCCACACACTCAGGTCCTCTGGGAAGAATTTACAGCAGCCGAAGAAGAGCAGGTTGGTTGTAGTCTCCCAGAGACCTTTTCATCAGCTGCTCCAAAAGTATGAAATGACCTGCTGAAGGAGATCTGTCAGATTACCACCCTTTATGCCCTTAAGAAGGTAATCAAGACGGATCTCTTCTGGCAGACCTTCCCAGACTGACCTCCCATTAAAAAAGAATCCCGTCTGCTCATAGTTGTTTTTGCTATCTACCCAACTTTTAATTATTTTATAATTTAATTTTAACATGAAATTGTAATTTACTGCTCTATTTTCATGCTGGTGGAGGGTTGGGGACTATGTAATTTTCTGACTAGGTTACATAAGGTCAGATGGATATGCCTGCCGGAAGAGATCTGTCTTCAGTGCTTTTTTAGATGCTTCCAGTGTAGGTATCAAACGGATCTCCTCCGGCAGATTATTCCATAACATTGAAGCCACAGCTGAGAATGTGGCTCCTTCCGGCAGGCATATCCATCTGACCTTATTTAACGCCCCACTGAACCAGACTACCCCATGGATATAACATTGATGCAGTCCCTGATTTTAATCTTTTGTAATTTATGATAACTGACTGTACTGTATTGTACTATGTTTTTTTTTAATATGTTGTAAGCCCGCCTCAATCCGTAGGGAGAGGTGGGAAATATAAAAAATTATTATTTATTATCTTTTAAGTTGATGTGCTTCTTTTTTATTCATCCCACATTGCTGACAGGCTAGTTCTTCTACAGAGATGAGATCTATTCTCATACGCTGAGCTTTATCATTCTTTTGATTGTATTTTCCAACAGCAAAAAGTTTCTGGAGATATAGATGTTAATCTCGTACGTGTATGATTTAATAGCTTTTTATCGCTCGTTCTTAGGGTGCGAGGCGGATTATGTTGGGAGAGGCGTTCCCTCAAGTAACCTGGGCCCGAGCCATATAGGGCTTTAAAGGTAATGACCAACACTTTGTATTGGGCCCAGAAGCAAATTGGCAGCCAGTGGAGAGATTTAAGGATGGGGGTGATATGTTCCATCCTTGACGCCCCAGTTACCAATCTGGCCGCTGACAAGTTCTATCATAAATGTGGTGGAATGACTGGTAGTCTTGATCAACATTGCATAGCTTTACTTTACTATTTTCTTTTATTTGGAAGGAATGTGCCCTGCTAAAGTTTGAAGTTCAGAGCTTTACCCAAGCCACTTTGGGCCCCATCTTATGAGAAAGGCTAAAGTATAACAAACAAACAAACAAACAGTGACCATGATAAGAGAAATCATAACAGGAATATGCTACACATCTTGCCAAGAAGGGTTGGATTTATTGTGAGAAATCTCTGCTGTACTTAGTGCTTAGAGATTCTTCTAGAATTGTTGTCACCTGACTTTCCTCCTCCATAAAATAGCACAATTCTTAGTTACCTGCCTGCATTTCCAAAGAGGTATTTTAGAAATGCCCTCTGTCTTATTTCTGAATTGTATACAGACTGTAGTGTGGGGGCAGTTTGTCATTGATTCCAGTTCCTTTTCTTTATTTGATTTTTTTAAAGTTTATTTTTCACATTAACATTATCCATGTGAGCCTCAGTAAGAACACTCCTTCCTCAAAACTGATAAAATTGCATGTATGTTTGCATTGATATACTTTTTATTCGTTACTTTACCAATGTGCAGGAGTGTTGTTTTTCAGCAGGAAGATACATTGCTTACAATAATCTTGATGCAATCATATGGATGATTACATCATGATCACTTCTTTTGGGTTGGCCTTTTATTAGTGACAACAGTATTTACTATATGGAAAGTGTAGGTTTTCAAAGAATTTATAGGCCAGAATCCTCTATGGGAGAAACATGTGTATAAGCACTGTTAGTATTCAACTGCCTTCTACCTTTCCTAGCATTATTATCTTTTCTAACGATTCATGCCTTCTCATGATACGGCCAATATATGACAGCCTCAATTTAGTCATCTTTGCTCCCAGAGGAAGTTTGGGCTTGATCTGTTCTAGAACTCATTTGTTTGTCTTGGCCATCCACGGTATTCTCAGTACTGTTCTCCAGCACCACATCTCAACAGAATTGATTTTCTTTCTATTGGCTTTCTTCTCTGTCCAGCTCTCACATCCATACCTAGTGACAGGGAATACAATTGCTTGGATGAACTTCAGTTTAATGTTCATAATTACATCTTTACACTGTAGGCTCTTGTCTAGTTCTTTCATAGCTGCCCTTCCCAATCCTAGCCTTTTCTAATTTCTTTACTGCAGTCTCTGTTCTGCTCAGTGTTTGAACCAAAGCATGGGATGGGAACTCTTTGATTATTTCAATTTTCTCAATTTGTTCTGCTGGACAAAGAGCAGACTTCATTTTCCTTTACAATTGATCCACAGAGGTGTCATAGCAAGCTTAATCTTCAAAAAAGTTGTCCACCTGTTCTGTGAGGAAAGGCAAAGTATGGTCCTTCAGATGTTGTCCATTGGTTATGCTGGCTAGGGTTGATGGGAGTTGCAGTCCAGCAACATCTGGAAGGCTATCTTTTGCTTATCCTCATTCCATGTGAAAAAAGTAAGACTATCCCTTTTCACACTAATCTTGCAACACACAGTTTTTGGATTAAAATACTTGGAGAAGTCCTACTGTCTGTTAGTATAGAAAAATTCAAATATGAACAAATTCCTTATCTGAAATCCATTGGACTTGTGCCAGCAAAACTAAGGGATGAGCATAATTTTTCATTGGTTTTTCAGTGATTTTTGGATTTTTTTTTAAAAAACAGATTGTTTTGCTTCCCCCCTCATTTTTTTAAATTAAAAAATTTTTCTACTCAAAAATGAAAAAAAAATGCATTTTTTTGGGCATGTTCTTATTTGAAACCTGAAAGATTTTCCTCATCTCTACAAAATTCCTTTCTAAAATCAGCTAGCTAAAGTTGCTAGCAGGAATGGAGAAAGATGTTTGTATGTTTCCTACCTCTTTGCATATTCTGTGGCAGATTTATCAACAGGAATATTTTCTTCCATTATTGGGATGAAACGACCTCCGGCTCCATTCACTCTAGGATTTGCAGCCTTCCTGAAACTGCAAACCCTCTCCCCCATCATGTGCTCTGACTACTCCGTGAAACCTCCCAGCAGTCACAGCATCACTGTGGAGAGTTTTGAAATTAGTTACTCCTAGATAGCAGAAGAGAGAGAGAGAGAGAGAGAGAGAGAGAGAGAGAGGATAGAAATTGCTATAAACAAGACAAAAACACTTTTATGAGTTTGGCATGAAGGGTGTTTGTGTGTTGGAATTATTGTGACTGTTAGTCGATTTTTGTAAGGGAAAAAAAATGATCTTTTGATACAGATTAGAACATCAAATGAGCAGGTAAGTCATATAAAAGCCTTAGGTGTGATCCTTTGGGAGCTCATTAAAGAGTAGTTTCACTTAGATACCATTAGGTTTTTAGGATTACTAGCACCTTTGCAAAAGGTGTAAGGAATGGAGCTTGAGCAGTAAATAAAGAACCTTAGCTTGATTACTGGCTGTGGTGAATAACAAAGTTACATCTCCTGTCCTGAACACCAGATCACTCAGGGTGGGGTGGGGCAACATTTACAGGTTTCCTTTAAATTTTAAGGTGATATGAGAATTTATCTAATAATAATAATAATAATAATAATAATTTTTATTTATAGCCCGCCCCTCTGAAAAACAATTGGGGTGGGTTACAACAGAGTAAAAACAGTACAAAGTTAAAAACAATCCCATCCCAACTCCCACCCCTTAAAATAAGATTAAATTAGCTATGAATTAAAACACAATACAAAAATATAAAACAATTTCTTAAAAACAAAATTCCTGGGCTTTATGGGCAAGATTAAATGTGAAAAGAAAAGAGCTGGAAGAAAAACTAAAACATAAGGTTTGGAGCTTGGGAAAATTAAGCAACGTCTAGGAAGGTCTGCCGGAAGAGATGTGTCTTGAAGGCTTTTAAAAAGCCTTCAATGGATGTTATGAGATGCATCTCATCTGGCAGGTCATTCCACAGCTTGGGGGCAATATCTAGCAATAGTGTGAGGTTCTCATGGAGTTTTTTTTTTAAAGAAACTATTCCTTATATATAAATTACACAGTGCATTTGTTAAAGAAAAGACTTATCAGATGGGAAAAAGACATCTTTGTCCTGTCCTTGTCCTGTCCTTGTCCTATCCTTCCCACGTGATCTTGGGAAGGACCTTCACACAATGTCACACTTATCTGGACATTGTCCTGTCCAGAGAACGTAAGTGACAGTGATCACGTGAAAGATTTTCATATGACGTTGTGCTGATCTTGTCATTGTCCCATCATTGAAGTGGAATTGTCCTGGCATTTTGTATTAACGGGAGTACCTGTTAATACAATTCCATTTCAATGACAGGATCATTGTTATGTGTATGAAAGGCTTTCATGCAATTGCAGTCATGGATGGGATAAGGATGGGATATTGTCCTTGACCCTGTCCCATCCCTGTATGATAATCTCCTTCGCTCTATGGCAGAGAACTATTACATTAAATGTGATAGCTGAAATAAGTCCTAGTCACATGTGTCCCCTTATTACTGCCTTTTGACTGTAAAATCTGTTAATTTCCCTGTCTCCCATAATGGAATTTTATGAATTTAGGGAAATTCTGATAAAAATGAACTTAAAATTCTCACCCTTCCCAGCAGAAGGGAATATATGTCAGTTTTGCTTTTTCCCACCTTCAAACTTTGTACATTTTGGTATATTTTGATTTTAAAACAATCAATGTTATATAAATGTAAATGTTTTAAATTTCTCTTTTTTGAAATAAAAGAAAAAAGAAAAAACAAACAAAATGAAAATGAATTCTCTTCTCGACTCTGGAACTATTTATTTATTGAAATAATTTCTAGCCAGTTTTTTTCTACACTGAAGTATACAAACAGTGAACCAACTATGGCTAACATGGACTAGCCACAATTAGAACAGAAGAGGAGATGCCCTCCAGAAATGTTGGCCTACAAAATTAAGTTTTCGTTGTGGGAAACTTGTTTTTAAAATTTATTGGAAACCTTGGAAAATTGTTTCCCCCCTGCATTCTCCTTGTAGCAAATACCATTTTCCGTACACCCCCCCCCCCATGCCTAAAATAATTTCTAACGGAGAATAGTCTTTGAAAGCTGAATAATATTTGGTGACTTTCTTTCAGCAAGGAGTACGTTAGGAAAGATATTTGTTTGTGGCTGTGAGAACAAAGTTTATTAAAGTTAACATATCTATACAGTACTAAGGAATGAATGGCAGTGGCCAAATTGGACTTCCTAGGAAAGGCTGCACGTGGAAAACCTGCCAAATCTTGTAGAAAGTAACTTTCAGCCCTTGCTACCACAAAGGTGATTGTACCCCTAACCTTCAAGTTACTGAACACTGATTGCACAATAAGTAGCCAGCCCCATTTCCCAACTCTATGGCTATGGTTTTACTCTCATCAAAATCCTTGGGATAATGTGAACAAACTGTACAGTCAATCTGGTTACAGTATTCTTGATAAAGAACATGAAGAGGGTTAAATTTTAGAATGACTTCAAACCATATAGGAAATTAGTTCGTTGAGCTTAAATTTCTATTGATTCATTGCACTCCTGTTGCAATCTTCCAATTATAATTAGCATAACTGGCATGATTGTTAATAAGGATTAACAGCAAACATTGACTGCTTCTGCTGTTCCAACTGCATCCTACCATCTCTGGGTCTAATCCAGGCTTTAATTAATGCGTGTGCCACTTACTCCTTTCAGTTGAAATGGCAAGTGAAATCCCATTGTATCAATTCTGCACCCCCTACATTCACTGTCCAAACTCTGGAAGGTCAGAGGGACTTCTGGAGTAGATTTTGGGTGTTGGGGCTGATTTAGGGTGGGGGGGGGGAGGGGGCAGGAAAATTCTTTTGCCTGAACAGAATTAAATTGGTGCAGTGCTGAATGTTGCCTAGTGGTTTCATAGTCTGATGGTTGCAGTTCGGAGAAAGTTGGGTCCAAACCACACTGCAGAAATAATCCACTTTGAGATCGCTTTAACTGCCCTGGCTCAGTGCTAGGGAATGCTGGGAATTGTAGTTTATTGTGGCCCCAGAGCTTTCTGATAGAGAAGGCTAAATGTCTCACAAAACTGCAGTTCCCAGAATCCCCTAGCATTGAGCCAGGGCAGTTAAAGCAGTCTCAAACTAGATCATTTCTGCAGTGTGGTTTGCAGTGCTTTTGGGACCTTAGTTATATTTAAGTCTAATTGACATCAGTGAAAGCTCACTCAAGTTCCCTTTATATCAAAGGGATATCAGCATAACTATCAATTAGGCTGAGGATATCACACGTTGACATATCATGAAATGACGTGTCTCGCTGCAAAATACAAGGTAGAAGACAGTAGGAAGAGCAGTAGAGCCCTGGTGGCGCAGTGGTTAAATGCCTGTATTGCAGCCGCTCACTCAAAACCATAAGGTGGCGAGTTCAATACCAGCAAAAGGACTCAAGTTCGACTCAGACTTGCATCCTTCCAAGGTAGCTAAAATGAGTACCCAGATTGTTGGGGGCAAGTAGCTTACAGTTGTAAACTGCTTAGACACTGCTTAGGTGGTATGAAGTGGTATATAAATGAAGCTGTTTGTTTGTTTGTTTAGGAAAAGAGGAAGGCTGCATCACAAGGTGGATTGATTCAATTGAAGAAGCCATCGTTGCCTTGAGTTTTCAAGGCAAGAACAAGGCAAATGATGAACGGGCTCTTGGTCTCTCATTCACAGGATCATCATAGGTTGAAGCAGACTTGGTGGCAAATAACAACAAAACATTTCTTCTTGTTGCTATATGGTGAGATCTCTACAAGTCATACCTTCTAAGTACCTGTATTTATGAGGGACTCTCTTTATTATTTGACGATTTGCCTCTTTTAGTCTTTTAGGAATGTCTCAAAATAGTTGTTATTAGTTGCTGGATATGATGTTTTTAAAGGCCTTTCAGTCACCCAATCCAGGTCTTTAGGAGTTAGAGCCATATTAATTTACTAGGAATTACTTCTGAGTAGCAATACATAGGATTGTGCTTCACATCTCTGAAACTAGGATTGCGATGAATGCATCTTGTTGTCTAATCCACATGCATGTCATGTACATACAGATGCCTTGTGCCTAGAATTGCCAGATGTTTCTCATTATAAGGAATATAAGGCCTCTTATTTGAGGGCAAAATATAGTCCCTATATGGCTAACAAATGTCCAATGATTATAGGGGATATTCTCTGAGAGTTGTAAAACTTTTTCTTTTGTATTGATTGCATGAGTTGCCAAATAAAATAAAATAAAAAAAATACTGTGCTTTTGAATGTGGGCCTTAGTAAAGACAGAAATGTGTGGCTCATTTAATTTATAAATGTGGACAGTATATAATTTTACAGGGAACTACATTGGTAAGTTAACTAAAATCAATACTTTCTTTTGGTGTTTAGGTAGAACACAAACTTGTTAATAGCTACTTCCTGACTGTCAGCTATGCATGTCATGAAATCCGTCTGTCTCTTATCGATATTTTGAAAACCTGACAACACTACTTTTAGCACACTGCTTGCCACCTCATACCTCACGTTGAACTGTTGGTAAGAGGCTCTAGGACAGATATCCTTTCAAAGGCTGGGTCTGCACAAACCAGAATTCTCTGGGAGCAACCTGGAGTATTTTGGCCCTAAAGCTGCCCTGAATGCCCTCCATTTAGGGTCCTACATAGTGCTGGGCTGCTATTTGTATGTGCATCCTGTAGTGCTGCCCACCACCATTGGCATGAGTTGTCTTCTCTGAAGTCAGGAAAAAGGTGCCCAGCATTGATAACATGACTGGGTGCCTTGTTATGACTTCAGAGGAAGTGATTTATGTCACTGGTCAAGTGGGGAGCATGATAAAGAGTCACCCATTGATGTTATGGAGGGCTCCAGATTTTCTGGGAATATCTGAAGCAAAAGGTGGTTTTTTTTTTGTTTGTTTTTTTAAAAAACATTTTATGGGTGGTATACTTCAGGTTCTCTGCTGAATTGGCTGCTTGTCACTGGGACAGTTTGCACCAGAACTGGGGACTGTGCCCTGCATCACCCAGATGAATCGCTGTGGGAACAGTATGAAGTGTTATTTGGCTCATGCAACCACAGCCACAAGGTGCATCTACACTGTAGAAATAATGCATTTTGATTCTGCTTTAAGTGTTGTAGCTCTATTTGATGGAATACTGGGATTTGTTGTTTTGCAAGGTATTTAGCCTTCTCTGTCAAAGAGTGCTGGTACGTCACAACACTACAAATCCCAGGATTCTGTAGGATGGAGCTGTGGCACTTATAATAATGCATGCCAAACTGCATTATTTTGACAATGTAGATGCCCCTGTAGATAGCATTCAGCAGGTGTGAGTAAGCAAAAAGAACCAGCTCCATACTGAATCTCTAAAGAATAAATAGAGGGGAAATATTAGAGCCTTTAGCAATATGATATCCAATGGCAGGTCCTCAGGCATTAATGATCATGATGCAAATGTGGCAAACATACAAACATACTTTTGTTGGTCTGTGGGATGATATGCAAAGAGATATTGCTTTGGGCTTCATTGCCACCTGAAGCAAAACTGAGCCTTTCTGCTGTTGGGTGCCACAGTTTGTTTGAATTCCCTCCTGGATAAGTATGTCAAAGTAGCACTCTGAATCTTCAGGCTGCACTGCTAGGTTGGTATGGTTAGAACAGTGGTTCCCAAACCTTGTTCCTCCAGGTGTTTTAGACTTCCATCTTCCAGAATCCCCATCCAACTTTACCAACAATCAGGAATTCTGGAAGCTGAAGTCCAAAGCCTCCTCAGGACCAAAGTCTGGGAACCACTGGGTTAGAGGCTGTTGGGATTTTGTTTGCTGTTACTATTACTACTTTTATTAGTATTTTAAAAAAACCATAGGTCTCCTCCCTTCATCCAGAAAAGGATGTCAAAGAAGAGCACCGTTTCAACCAGAAAATTGTTTTTAGCAAAACTAACTACACCTCAGCAATATTTTTTTTAAAACTAGGTACCATTATAGTATCCACCACAAATCCTGTGGGAGGCTATTCCAAAATCAAGATACCACTTCAGAGAAGTCTTCTCTTTCGTAGATGTAAAAAGCATTTTTCTTATAGATGGAATATAGAGAATGTACTCTTCCTCTGATTTATTTATTTATTTGATTTATATTCTGTCTTTCCTCTAGAACTGAGTTTCAAGGCATTTTACTGCAAGGTTAAAATGAGTACTGTTAGAAAGAGAAAGAAAAAATGTACAGATAAAAACAGACAAAAAGTTATAATGATGGCTTTAAAACACAGGCTGGCTGATGTGGGAGGAAGCAGACTTTCAGCTGTTTGCACTTCTGATATGGGAGGAAGCCAAACTTTTGATGTTTGGGCATTTAGGGGTTGAAAGAAAAGCACCAGCACCTTGAATTGGGGATGGGAGCAAGCAGGCAGTAAAACTACATCCTTCATAACCAATGAAATACGGCTACACCTTGTTTTAGACAAACTAGTCAGAATTCTAACTGTGGTATTCTATACAATTCAGAGCTGCCAAATGACTTTTAAGGCTAGCCACACATATCATTCATTGCAGTAATCCAACCTGGAGATTTCTGTAACCAGAGTAACCCTTTCCAGGAATGTCTGCAGCTGACAAAATCAGCTGACGTTGAATTCAAAGACTGCTTTATCACACTAGGGCGCAAACAGGATTTAAACAAGAGTTAAACGAGAGTTAAACAGGAAATGCCCTACGTTTATCACAGGACATTTCCTGTTTAACTTTCATTTAACTCTTGTTTAAATCCTGTTTGCCCCCTAGAGTGATAAAGCAGTATCCATGTTAGTCTCCAAAATCAGTATGCAAAGGGATCTTGTAGCACCTTTGAGACTAGCTGAAAGAGGTTGGTAGCTAGAGCTTTCTTAAACTTGAGATGCATCCTCAGATCCTCAGATGCATTTTTACAGTGGAAAACCCAGAGACAGATAAGCCATTTGTGTGTGAAAATGTCAATTCATATTCTTGTGGCTATGGATATAAGATAACAAGTTCAAGAGAGAAGGTGACAAGTTAACCATGTACATTGGGGGAGAAAGACAGGAGGAAGGCTGCCAAGGAGAGTAGATAACCATATAAATGAGTATTGCAGTGTAGTCTGGGAAATAGAGAGGGGGCTGTGATGAACTGGTCAAGGGCGCCTTCATGAGGATGGTGGTTAGTGTTGAAACATGTGTAGTGAGCCAGGAAACCATTACCTCTGTTCAGCCCATTGTTGATGGACTGCAATCTGTGAATACATTCCAGTTCTGCTATTGCTCTTTCCAATCTTCCTTTGTAGTTCTTGTGTTTTTTGGCTTTAGGCAACATCCTTCCTCCTACCTTTGTCCCCCTATGACCACTGTTAAACTGAACTTGCCACCTCATCTCCATACCGAAAAGGTTTTAAATTCCAATTGATATTCTCACAACTGGGCTATATAGGTCTGTGTCTGGGTTCTCCATCCCACCTCATGCATCTAAGGAAGTAGGCTTAAGTCTATGAAGGCTCAACACTCAAAATACATAATTTTTGACCATTTTAAGAATATTTTCAAATATTCTTTCCACCCCTAGTGTTAACTGCTACTGAAGCAATAGTCTTACAGCTCAGGTTGTACAACATCAGTGTGACCACAGGTTTCTCCATACGAAATCCCAGCTTAAATGTAGATTGAAATGAGTATTAGGTGGGTGTAGTTACTGCAGGATTTGTATGTGTTTTGTGTTTGGTTATCTCAGGTTATTGTTGTACTTGGCATTTAGAAAAAATAAACCATGCAGCTGATAATCATAGAAAGAACAGGAATGAATGAATTACTTTGGAATTACTTTGAAGATTAACCTGAAAGAAGATTGACCATAGTATTAAAAAATCTGCTAATTTTTAATGTATTCCTATTTTCCTCTAGAAAATGATTAGACTTTTAATATTATTTACAAACAGAACCTTAGTTCCTTTTGCTGCATTGGATTTGCTATGTCACGTAATCTCCTTTCTCTCCTCCACATACAGGGCTGTTAATTAGCTGTTAATGAGCTGCCAACTACTTATGTAAATCAAATAGGGCTAGACATAGAGGGCCTGCTGTTATCAATAAAATACCTTATGCAATCTCATGAAATGAATCAATGTCTTACATTGCAAACCTATGCAAGTTTATTTGGGAGTGAGTCATGTTAAATTAAATAGGTCAGTGTGTATAGCATTTCAACAATAATTTTTGTTACACAATGGATATTTAATAATCTGAATATTCAGGTCTCCCCTATACCATTGGTACTAATTTATCTACTCAGAGATTGACATTACTGATAGCTCATAATAAATGTTTTGGGATTCCATCTAGTAAGAACAAAACAAAACAATGCCTCTAAATATATTACAAAACATTCAAAACTGCAAGGTTTATTATCAAAATGAAGTCTTAAAGAACATGGTGAGGGCTTTCTTCTTATTTGATACAGAAATAAGAAAATGGTAGTTACCTTTGTCAGTGATAAGAAATTCCTGGGCACAGAGAATGAAATTTGAACATTTCTTTTCATCATATTATATTATGTATGTATGTTATCCTATTATATATCCTTCCATACTACAATTCAAGGTAGTACTCATAGATTTCCAGCCAGCACCCTTCTCCCATCTAAGTAGCACTGGCACAGATCTGCTTACCTTCAGACTTGAAAATGCTCTCAGTACCTGAGATTGTATGTGTGTATATCTACATTGCACAGTTAAATCAGTCTGATACTGCATTAGCCGCATAGTTGCATCCTATGGAATCCTGCAATTTGCACTTTGATGAGAGATGTAAAATTCCCCACTAAAGAATTCTAATACTGTAGTTCAGAGGAGTGGACTATTGCTCTCTAGCAGTGAATTCCAAGTAGTTCAGCAATATACAACACCCAGGACTTTGTGGGATGCAGCAATGGTGATTAAAAAGGCATCTGTGGCCTGATCTAAACATGCACTAAAGAGCGCCATTAGGGCTCTTTAGTGCATGAATAGGGTTTGGGAGGGCGCAGCGTTTAGTCCCTCCCGAACCCTAGCGTGTATGGACGCTGCCATTTTAAAATGGCGGTGTCCATATGAACGCGCCATGATGGCGTCATGACACGCGCAGTGTTTAGAAGTGCTGTGCGCATCATGACACCATTGCGCCATGGGAGGGCGCCAAGCGCACCCTTTCCACAGCGCAAAAAGGAGCTCTAAAACGGAGCTCCTTTTTGCTTCCAGGTCTTTGCTGCAGTCCTTAAACGGCTGTGGCAAAGACCCGGGGAGAAAGGGGCCGTGGCAGCGGCCCCTTTCTCCCCTCAGCCCCGCTGAGGGAAGCGGCGTGCAGCAGGCACCCAGGGTGCCTGCTGCACCCCGCTTTAAGGCTGTGGGGAAGTGGCAGTTTGTCGCTTCTCCGCGGCCTCCAGAAGCGGCGGGATGGGGCTGTGGAGGCTGCCGGTGTGGCAGCCTTGGCCCCATCTCGCCGCTTCTTCGGGCGAGTACAGACCGCTCCTTTTGGATGGTCTGGAAAGCCCCAATATGACCTAATTGTGTAGTGTGGACACATCCTGAGGTAGGTTAACATTTTTTCCAATGGCTTTTTTGGCTCCACATGATACATTTTAATAGTTTAATGGTCCATTAAGGAGTTTCCTGGGTCTTTTGGACCAACACAAAAAGACCACTGTGCAATAAGCAAATAGACATGATTGTTTCAACAGGCAAGTGTAACGCAAGATTATCTCTTCTTCCCTTTTTTGAAGCAAATACATACAGAAACATTTCCCCTTAATTCCAGTTGCCCCTGCAATGTTTTATTTCAAAAACCAATTAACCTACACTTTTAATACTATATAAAATTAGTAGGAAGATGTAGATAGTTGATCAGTTAATATTTGTTCATTGTATTAATAAAACATCAGTTTTGGTTGATACTCTAACTGCATCCCTTCCTAGGATTGGAAGACCTAAAGATGGTAGTATACATGCTGTTAATCTCAAATCTGGATTGGGATGCCTTTGGACTAAGTCTGAAACTCCAAATAGTTCAAAATATGGCAGCTAGATTGATTATGGGTACATCCAGGACTGTTCATATTACACCGATCTTAAAATCACTCCACTGGCTGCCAATTGGTTTCTGGGCAAAGTATAAAGTGCTGGATTACTTTTAAAGCCCTACGTGGTTTGGGTCCAGGTTACCTACAGGACCACCTGCTCCCATACAACCCAGCCTGTACACTCAGGTCCTCTGGGAAATGTTTGTTCCAAGCAGCAAGACTAGACTTGCAACAGTTTCCCAGAAGACTTTTTCATCTGCTTCTTCCAAACTGTGGAATGACTTGCCAGAAGAGATACGACAGCAGAAAATGTTGACGGCATTTAAAACAACATTAAAGACACATCTCTTTCAACAGGCCTACTCAGTCAATTTGAAATAATGAGTTTTTAATTTGTATATATGTTTTTTTAAAATGTACTCATATGAGTGTATTTTAATCATTTATAGCATTGTATTTTAACTGTTGGTTTTATGTGTTTTTTTCTTTTTCTTTTTTACAATTGTGTTTTATATTTTACCACGTTGTACCCCACCTTGAGCCTTGAGAAGAGGAAATAAATAAATAAATATTATTATTTATTATTAATATACAATAGCAGTGGGTGACATTCAATCTGGAGCAAGAGAGAGTGCCTGAAAAGCTGAAGATGGCACCCTCAGATTTCCTGGTTCATGATTATTAATGCTGTATAGCTCCATCTGTTTTGATTCAGATGATCTGATTTAATTATGTCAAACTGTGCTTAAATATGATAAAATTGAAATAATGAAAAGCTGTTAATGTTTCTAAGGCCAACCATTTACTAGTAAAAAGGGTATTCTACCAGTAACTTGGAGGTCTCCTCCTTCTTGTCTCTCTCCCCCTATTTTCCAGATATATCCCTAATGCTCAGAAGCAACTGAAAAACTGCAACTCTATTAGTCATGTCTTGTGGTTCAGTGCACCAGTCCACTCTGTTATTTCATGGGCTACTTCCACCATTTTAACACACATTTTGTGTTCAGACATGGACCAGAACCACTCAATCCTGTAGCTCCTCCCTGGCAGTTTATATAAAAATTGAGCCTTTAATAGCACCCATTTGATCCTATAAGTAAGCCATTTAATGGAATTTGTTGGGCTTTAGTGTGCCTATTATGATTTGTACCAGAGGTGTCACTGGACAGGCGTGGTGAGTATGAACCACACCAGATGATACCTAGTCAGGTCCTCCGGCTGTGGTGAAGGGGTGAATATGGCCCTCATTGTTTTGCTGCTGCATAGGGTCTTTCCTGGAGGAGAGAGCTAAGATGGTGATAAGAATGGTACAGGGATGAGCACACCCTTCATGGATTTGTCACTGCCCTGGTCCTCTCCCCTGTGAGGGAGCTGAGGTGATGGAGCTGAGGGGGGAGCACACCCCTCATGGCTTCCTCACTGCCCTGATCCTCTCCCTGGGGAGGTAGTCGAGGTGGCAGCAAGGACAGTGGAGGGACAAGTGTGTTCCTCATAGTACCATCATCACCCTGGCCCTCCTCCCAGGGAGGCAGTTGAGGCAGTGGCAAAGACAGTGTAAGGGTGAGTGCACCTCTCATAGCTTCAGTGCTGCCCCAGCCTTCTCCCTGGGAAGGGAGCTGAGGTGGCATCAGTAGCCGCGGAGGGTGGCAGGTGAGCGAGGAAGTGGGAGGGAAGGACAGGGCAGATTGCAGCAGCCCCCCACCAGCACTCCTGTACTAGTTGTCATCAAGCTTGGTGACACCACTGATTTGTATTGTATTGTATTGTACTGGGGTTATGGATTCCGCCCCTTATGTAAAGTGTGCATATTCTTGTGCCTACTATATATCAGGGTTGGGCAACTATAGTGGGTCCAGATCCAGTTTTCTGCTCCCAGGACCTTTTGTACTTGTATGTATTGGGGGAGGGGCACATGAGATGCAAAGAATTAAAAACATGGAAGAAAACCTTGTAAT
Source organism: Urosaurus nigricauda (assembly GCA_034509955.1). NCBI lineage: Eukaryota > Metazoa > Chordata > Lepidosauria > Squamata > Phrynosomatidae > Urosaurus > Urosaurus nigricauda. Next base: position 103,101,657 of record JAOEGL010000001.1, read on the forward strand.
GACTGGTTTGGAAAAAATTGTTTTCCTTCCATACTGTCTGAGGCTAGTGGCTACAAATGGGCCCATTTGTACTACACAGATGGAGCACTATGATTTAGCCAGCATTGTGTAATGGGGGATTATTGCATGGGCTTCTATCCAGCCCCAGGGCAGACTGAAATTCTGGGAAAATTTTCTTCAGATCAGGTGTTATTGCATACCTCCATCCTCAGACCAGAGGCGTTGCGACCCAATCTTAGCCAGATCCATCCTCAATTTGTCCTTATCCTATCCTCTGCAAAGGACAGATCAGGGACAGATCTGGCTAAGATTGGGTCACAGTGTCTCCAGTCTGAGGATGGAAGTATGTGATAACACCTGATCTGCAATCCCCACCCCCACCCCAGAATTTCAGTCCTCCCTGGGGCTGGGCAGAAGCCTGTGCAATAATCTCCATTGTTTGAGTCTTGGACTGCAACTCTGAAGACCACAGTTTGAATCCTGACAAGACCATGTAAACTCACTGATTGTCCTTGGGCAGGTCATACTCTTTCAGCCCCAGAGGATGGTAACAGCAAACCCCTTCTTTTTTTTTTTTAAATCAAACTTGATTTGTACTGATATTCTCTCATAAAGGCAGACTGGTTTTAATTCTTTTATTATATATCTAAATGTATTGTATTCGTTTTATGATAATAAAAACATCAACATAAAAAACCAAGAACATATGCTAATGCACTTGAGATCTTTACAGAAGTTTCTCCACTTAATACGTACTTCCATGGCAAACCTGTTCTTTAGTGACTGGCCAAGAAAATCCCATGATGACTGCAAAACTAGTTTGGAGTTGATGTATGCAGCCTATCCCAGTTTCTTTCTCCTCCTCTCACTTCTTCCTTGCCCCTCAAGTTACTGAGTTCAAGGTCAATTAACTGAACAAGGTACAGATGAGAAGATGGGGCAGAATCTTGGCCATCCCAGTAGGCTTATTCAAAAACTGCTGCAGCCTCACTTCATTTGTGCCTTCTTGCTCATTTCTAACATTGGGTATCATGACCACACTTCCATGTTGCAGGACCATGTTTCCTGTTTTTCGTCCATGAAATATTGGCAGATATTCACAGCATCAAGGAACAAGAGTTTGTAGTTCAAGCCATTTCCAACTCTAAGGTAAGCCTATCATAGGATTGCAACATTTTCTGGGCAAGATTTGTTCAGAGTGGGTTTGCCTTTGTCTCCCTCTGAGGTTGAGACTGTGTAACTTGCCTTAGATCACTCAGTGGTTTTTGTGGCTGAGTGGGGATTCAGTCTCTGGTCTCCAGAATCATAGTCCAGTGCTCAAACCACTATACTATGCTGGCTCAGGAACAAGAGTACAGAGATATTTTCTATAAAGTTAGATAAACACCTCTATGGCATGGTCAATTCCTATATGTCTTAGATGCCATTTAAAGTCCTCCTTTCAAAGAAAAATAAATGTATAATGTCCAGTCAAAGAGCAAAAAACCCAACCAAAGTAACATGAATAGCTCATGAAATCTACCTCACTTCCTAATAAAGCCATGCAATGCAGCGACCACTTTAATGATAAGATGACTCCTTTATTACCATTCATGTCGTGTGTCTTCTGAGCAATTAAATGTTTTGTATCTAAGGTTCATGACCCAGCTTCACAGAGCAGAGGTGAAGTTTCAGTCGACATTAAACAGTTTTGAGCAGGAGATGCCGTCAAATACTACAACCCTACAAATGGACACTTATCGCTTATTAAATTGGAAATAACTCCACTGAGGGAAAACCACATCATTCGGCATTCTGAATGGCCGAGATGGATGATGAAGGGTAACAAAGAGGGAAACAGTGAGGGCAGGGTTATGTCTAGGCTAAAATGTTCAATGTGATAACCTTAACAAAGAAAAAAAATATGGGAGAAGATGGGAGGAAGGAAGGGAGGGTGACAATGGTGAAGTAGGGGGAGGAATTAGTGGAACTCCTGGTATATTTATGAACTAAACCTTTACTAAAGTGATGAAGAGAGAGGGTATTTTTTGTCAGTGGAGGTCATTCCCTCTAACCCTCTGAAGGAAAGAGGATTTTATAATGATAAAAGCAGAGCAGAATACGCTCTATGCACTTTAATGATTTCTTTGCTCCTCATAGATAGAAACTGAAACTCCATGCTATTAGACACAAATGGCATTTTGAAATGACTTTTCTTTTTTTGGGCAAACCCAAAAGACATTGCTAAGATTTACATGTTCAAATATATGCTGACCTTTTTTTCCCTCTTTCTTTTAGTTCATTTGTCATCAGTATGTAATTGAATCAATATATTTCCTGATCAACCCAAAGATTGAATAAGGTCACGGGAAGCCATGTGTGGACATTAAAAATCATTATTTTACTCAGAATGAGCAGAGATGGCATAGACCATTCAGAGTTCCAAATGAAATTCTATTAGATTCTATTACACTTTTACAATTATAGAGACGTTCCAATATTACAAGGGGAAATGAAGTCATAATAAAAAAGCCCAGAGGTGTATTACAAAGAAATAGGCATACTATTTTTCTAGTTAAAAACTTGATGAAGGGAGCTCTACTACTTTCCAGTTGCTGAGATGTGACCTTGTTCTTAAAAAAAAGAAGAAGAAAAGAAATCCACACCAAGAGTCTGCTTTCTTTCTGTCCTTACCCTTTTTACCTTTGTTTTACAGGAGATTTAAAACCAAACATGAACAACAGGGGATGGATAAATGCTGGCATAATCGTACTGATCCTTTGAGATATTTGTGTATGTGTGTGTTGAACTGCATGTAAACCAATGGAGAACAGGTCAACTGATCACTCTGCCATATGGCCAAAACTACTGGACAGTTGGAAATGGGGCATTTGCATTTTACTATTATGTGCCAATAATACATTGGCAGACTGGCATCTTGTCAAGATTTCTGGTAAATGCAAAGCTGCTGCAGTGATGATACATTCAGTCTACATATGGACCAAAGCAAGGGACTGTCCCAGTTTTTTCACAACCAGGGTGGCTTACAACAATTAAAAGTATACATATTATATCCCCCCAACCCTCCCCCCATTAAAATAGAATTAAACAATTTACAATCTAAAACATATTAATATATATATATATAAAAACAATTTAAAACAGTTAATAAATGTACAATAACTGTTCTCCATAATGGTTGAGACCACAAGAGTTTTTACAGATTTTTCTATGAGTTTTTACATTTTAGGACTTTTTTTGTGAAAATTTTGTATCAGCAAAAACATTGGGTTTTATTTTTATTTTCTATAACACTATTTGACATCTTGGACACAGGTTGGCTCTCATACTCACCTTATTACATCTCTGTTTTGATCCTTAACCCGTATTAAACACCAGACCAAGATCTTCCTCCAGTACTTATATGTTTATCTGCTCATCATGGCTTCATGTAGATCCTGTTTCCCACCTTTCTCCCCTAGCTACTCTTTACAACCATTGATGAAACTGGACTTGCCAACCTATCACCATACCGGCATGTTTTTTTTTATTTTATTACTATTCACACACATATACACATACACCAACCATCCATTGGTATAAATGTTTGCCCATAGGTACATATCTGATGAAGTAGACTGATGACTTTACCACACAAGGATGCCAAAGCAGAATAATAGCAGGATATTAGTTCTGTGGCTGTTCCTTATCACACAATTCTGAGTCTGTCCTGTAGCTGCTTCATCTTCCATCAGTCCCTGAAGCACTCCTTTTCATTGATGGTAAAACCCATCAATGCTTTTTTCACTATTGATTCAGGTGTGATCATTTCGTCTTCCTGCAGTTCTGATATGCAGGCAGTCACATAGTATGAATGGGTATGGTTATGCTCCTCTCCCCCTCCTCTCATTATTCTCAGACAGGCTGTATTTCTCCTTTGCACTATTTTTTCCCCTTTCCTTTCTTTTCCTTTTTTCTTACTTAATCAATTGCTGTGACTGTGTAACTGAAAATTAATCCAAAAGCTTGGTTGGCTAATGCATAATAAACTTCAACTTGAAGTTGAAAATAAAAATATAGATTGAAAGGCATACTGGGAAGGCCATAGAGCAGAAAAGATAGATTATGAAGGCCAGTGTGCAGAAGACTACAGTAGCACCATGGTACTTTTGAAGAGCTGTGCAAACATGATTGTTCCCAAACTGGTATATTTGCATTTCCTGCACTAATGAGATTCTGGCTTCTTAGTGTATTAAACTTATGCTACAAATTTGGTTCTCTTGGTCTCAAATTACTGCCATTGCTCAAGAGCAAATAGAGCCTCCATCCCTGGCACAGTGCTCCCCCCCCCCCCCCCCAATTCATTAGCTATGGAGATGCATCCATGGAGCCCTTGCACACCCAAGGACAGAGAAGAAGCAGACATTGCTTCCAAGCTAGATGATGTCTAGGTGCATCCCTCTGACCAGTTAGGGGTGTTGGCAGGGACACACACACATGGTACAAAAACATTGCAGAAAGAAGTATATGTCCACAAGAATGTTAAAGGTACTTATGTTGGCATACTCATGGGTTATACTGGTGTGAGCTACCTCCAGGATTCTGGCCTTTGTATGTTTGTTAGAAAGTAGCTATTATTATTATTATTATTATTATTATTATTATTCTATAAAATTTAAAAAAAATCACAACACCATTCTGGCTCCCTTTGAGTACTTTTACGTTCTTTAAATTATTTTCTATAGTTTTAATATTTAAATAGTCCAGAATGATTTTATTTGTACACCAGCCATAGATTCTGTGATGCTGTGTTGAACCCTCTCAGACACACACAGTCCACCCACAACCTATTCTCCACTGTGGCAGCCCTATGGGAATTTTAATCCCACCGCTGCCACCAAAATATGTGAAGGACTCCTGCCAACCTTCACCCTAACACTGCTATTTAAGATGGCACAGTACCTCTGTGTCACTAATATTAGGCAGCATGGTTTGATTCAAACAGAGGCCAAGCAGTTGTCTAAAGAATAACAACAGTTTATTAAAAAAATATAAAAATAAACTTTAAATTAGTTGCAAAGTTGTTACTATTGACTTATTAGATACAAGAAGTCCTTTCAAAATAATAATATTACTATAGCCACACAGTCAATCTTATCTCAGGTACATGGACCAAAATCTTTCTTTCAACAACTGGCTTGACTCTCAAGACACTTTCATGGTCACCAAACAAAATTAAAATGTTTCCCCAGGAACTCTAAGAGCACACCCTTACTTTGATGTAACTCTTTCCCCCAAGACTAACCCCAAACTATCCCCCTTTTCACTCCCTGCAAGGCCCTTTTATAGCCCTGCCCACCCAGCTTCCCATTGGCTGGTCACATGCTGCTTTGTGATTGGCTGATAAATCAGCCTTTTCACTACAGATGCATGGTAAAATATAAATATTTTAATTAAATTTAAAAAAAACCTAAAATATTTTTAGAGTAAGGAGTGGGTGCTGTGGTGGTAGAAGTAGAAGCAGTGGGATGTTGAATTCACCCCATGTTTTCACTGGAATTTTAATGGGATGGTCCAAGGTGGTGATAGCTACCTTATCATTTTGAGCATCAGGTCCAGCATCTTGAATGGTTGTTGTTGTGGTGTGTCTTCAAGTCATTGCTGATATGGAAACCTGAACACAACCCTATCATAGGGTTTCCTGGGATTGAGAGTATGTATCACCCAGTGGGTTTCCATGGCTGAGTGGGGAATCAAACAATGATCTTGGATTTGTAGTCCAATGCTCAAACCATTACATCATGTTGGCTCTGCACCTCAAATAGCTTTCTCAAAATTCAGGCTAAACCAGTGGTATTCCCATGATGGGTGACACCCAGTGCAGGATGTGTGTGGAACTTCCAGTCCTGGACCTCCGACAGTTTCTGGGGTGAGACCACATGGGAGCACCCACATGGGCCGGGGGGAGGTCTGCACGGGCCAGAGGGGCACCTGCACAGGTCCCAGGACCACCCACATGGCCCCAGAAGCTCCTACATGGCCTGGAATAACACTCATATGGCCCCAGGAGCTCTTGGGCAGGCCTGCGCAGGCCAAAGCAGTACCCACAGGGTGGGGTGATGACTAGGTGTCACACCCCCTTCTGGGGTGTCACTCCTTCTGGGGTGTTACCCGGTGTGGCCCAGACCCCATGTGCCCTGCGAGTGATGCTACTGGGCTAGACCTCAAGAGTGAATTCATCACTAACATGGGAGCCACCAGCTCCCAATGAGTGGAACTTACTGAAACAGGAGCTACACATAAAGATTAAAGTATTGTGAGACTAAAATGTTTTAGTGCTTCCCTGAAAAAATGCACAAACACAAGGGCTCTTCTTTAATGAATCAGCCTACAGCACTTTTTACAGACACTAGGAACACTTTCACACAATTACAGCATTATGATACTACTTTAACTGCCCTAGTTCCATCCTATGGAATCATGACATTTGTAATTTAGGTAGGGACACCTACTTAATTAAAATTATTTAATTAAAATAGTGCATTGGTGTATTGATCATAGAATCATAGAATCACAGAGTTGGAAGAGACCACAAGGGCCATCCAGTCCAACCCCCTGCCTTGCAGGAACTCTCCATCAAAGCATCCCCGACAGGTGGCCATCCAGTCTCTGCTTAAAGACCTCTAAGGAAGGAGACTCCACCACCCTCCGAGGGAGTGTGTTCCACTGTCGAACAGCCCTTACTGTCAGGAAGTTCCTCCTAATGTTGAGGTGGAATCTCTTTTCCTGGAGCTTGCATCCATTGTTCCGGGTCCTGTTCTCTGGAGCAGCAGAAAACAAGCTTGCTCCCTCCTCAATGTGACATCCCTTCAAATATTTAAACAGGGCTATCATATCACCTCTTAACTTTCTCTTATCTAGGCTAAACATTCCCAGCTCCCAAAGTCGTTCCTCGTAGGGCATGGTTTCCAGACCCTTCACCATTTTAGTCGTCCTCCTTTGGACCCGCTCCAGTTTCTCCACATCCTTTTTGAATTGTGGTGCCCAGAACTGGACACAGTATTCCAAGTGGGGCCTGACCAAAGCAGAATAGAGTGGCACTATTACTTCCTTGATTGAGACACTATACTTCTATTGATGCAGCCTAAAACTGCATTGGCCTTTTTAGCTGCTGCATCGCACTGTTGACTCATGTTCAACTTGTGGTCCACTTGTTGATTGTGTATTCCTGCATGGTGGGGGGTTGGACTGGGTGACCTTTTTGGTGTTTTCCATGTCTATGAATCTATGAATCTACGAACTGAAAATGCCAGCTTTTCATAGGATGCAGCAACAGTGTCCTTAATTACATTGTGATAGTATCCTGTGGGAGATATAATGCTCGCTAACTAGTGGAGTCACAAGTAACTGGAAGAGTTAACAGAAAAAAAATTAGTAAAGGTTCTGGGAGATTTAGTTTCTAAGGGAACATATATGAAGTTATAAGGTAATAATTATAAAAACAAGATAAGGAAACTGTCAAACTGTGTATCTAATAAAGCATTTAAACACTGTATCTATTATGAACATCATCCACTAAAAGGGATACTGTATTCAGCCTGATTTGTAGATAAACCTATTACTTTGTTTCAACAAACAGTTGTCTGGAATGATTTCAGAAGTACATTTAAAAAGTATTTTAGGTTTGACATATTGGACTGTGAGATAGTAGCCATAATAGTCACAAACTGGTGGCAGCAGTGGCACACGTTAAAAAGGAGTGAAAGATTTTGAGAGATTTTTGAAGTGCCACATAGTCACCTTAACACTGGCATTGGACAAAGAAGCTTCTTAGAGCTAGCAAATTTTGGCTGGCAATGTGTTAGTGTCACGACAGTAATGTCACTAACATTGATCCATATAGGTTGTACTACATTGATATTCAGTCCAGGGATTGTGTAACGCAAGCCGAACATAACTCTGCTGGCAGTCATTTACACTATGGACATTATCACACAGGAGGAATTTCTCTCAGTTTCGAAAGAAATGAAAGTGGGGCCAGTTCAGAATTGAGTGAATTCGCTAGTTCAGCAAATTTACGTGATTGTGTATTGATGATGCATCATGTTCGGAACTGCCCGAAATTGCCTCCCAGTGCCAAAAATTGCATGTGATCGTTTCTCACGCAATAACGTGATACCCCACGATTGCGTTCAGAAGGACTTCCCATTGCCCCAAAATGCATGTGATCAGCTTTCACGCAATAACACAAAACCCCATGATTGCATTCGGATTGCCATTTGATTATACTTCTAATTCCCCTCTTGTGATAAACTCCTGTGTTCCAGTGACGTAGGATCTTAGCCACACTTGCTTTCCCTTGCCACTTCTGAAAAAAGTGCCATCACTAGATTAACTGGATTCTAGCCCCTATCACTGCCTTCCTTGTCCAGCCTCCTTCACCACCATCCTTTTTTACTGGTGTGTTGCTCCCTTCACCTTCTTTTCCCACTGTCAACTCTCTCTTTCTGTTCTTCCCACAGCTCCTGGTCCTCTACTACTGGTTCTGTGAAGTGGTCACTCACTGCAAATCCCTCTATCATGTTTAGCTTCCCATGTTTCCTTTCACTCCTTTCATGATAATATTTCCTCACTGGATGCCATGACACAGGGCTGTAAGAGAACTTTTTGGTCAGGAAGGCTTGGGCATTTGGGGAGTTGGAGCCTAAAAGAAAGAACTTTCCAGGGCCTGCTGTCTAGTAACAATTTGAATAGGGTGCTCACAAGGGCAAGGATCCATGTTGGAATTCTGGTGAGTAAAACAGACAAGCAAAGCCTATGGGTTATATCTATATAGATTTAGGTAGGTGGTTCTGGGTTGCTGGAGGTGGATCTGCTGCCCTCCTTCCTATGGCAGCTTTTCCATACCTACCCAAATATTATACAGAAAGATAGGGATCCTGCTGCGTGAAGTCAGCTGTGGTGTTTTGCATGACGGAGGATTACATCTCCATTGCACAGAAACACCTCTGAGGAGAGCCTTTCCAGTAATGGAAGGCGGATCTAGGGATACAAGTCTTCACTTATTCCATTTTCCACACACACGAGTGAAATTTTTTTTTAAAAAAGTATGTTCTTGGCAGCAGGATTGCAAAAATTTTGAAAATCATTTTCAATAACTTTTGAAAATGTTTTGTGAAGTTCCAATGATTTTTAATATTTTAGACACTTTTGTAAAACGTGTAAAATTTGTGTCTCTGTGTTTGCAAAAGCCTGTTATTTTGCACACAAGGAGTGTTCCTTGTGCACAATTCATTGTTTTTTTTTCGGGGGGGAGGGTGTAAAATCTTTTCCCCCTTTTTGGTGTTCCTGATGCGATCACCTTGCCCCTGCCTCTTCCTGATGGTCTCTTGTGGGTATGAAAAATCTGAGGGTGGCTAACTTTTTTTTCTTCCAACATATATATATATATATATATATATATATATACTTTTTATTTCCTAATCCAACATGAAATGAGCAGGTCCCTGCCTCAATTCTGCCAGCATCCATTGTTCACCTCCCCTCAATCCTCCAGTAACCAAAATGTTATTCTGCGATAGGCAAAGGTATCTCAGGGAATTGTAGCAAGTTCTCACTGCAAAGTCTCTTGTTCTATTGAGGACTCAAAATAGGATGACAAATCCCAGGGACCCTGCAGGAAGCTGAAATGGAATGTGTTGTCTGCTTTTCAGCCATGAGGCAAGCCCAGTGGGGATTCCTGGGTATGTGGTCTCAGTCATTGTAACCTATGGAACTGGAAGGATTAGAAGACTTGATGCAGTTTTGAAACATCCCATCGACTAACTCTGAAATTGTTGTAAGCTGCAAAATGTTTTATTAAATACTTTATGAGAAAGTTTTTAAAAGAAACCAAACCAAAGGTACCAAATACCAGACACTCTGCATGTAAGTTTTTTTTTGGGGGGGGGGGGGAGGGAAGCATTCATTAAGGAGTCCAGTCATTTCTAAAGAAGTTCTTAAAATAAACTATTTACTGGAAGAGAAAGAAAAGTGTATTGATTGACAGTTATGGTCAATTTTAGTGCAATGCTAATGCTTATCCAGTAGCTAGCCAAATCTCTCTCCTCCTTCCCTCCCTCTTTTTCTCACAAAATGATTTATGAGGCAAAAGAAACAAAGCACCCATGTATCCTTCCCACACTCTCACCTACTTTTACATCATTTGTTATTCCTTCTCTTGGTGTGCCAGTGCTACCCTGGTCTCTACTCAAATACTGTTTCCTTAAAAGAGATTTATTCTGTGAAGATTACTGATAATGACATTTCAAAGCTATCCTTGTGGAATCAAACTGAGAATCTTCATTTAGTGGAGGAGACAGGAGAGGAACAATTCTCACTCACATAGTTGTCTTAGGGCCAAATGAAATATGATTTTTAAAAAATAGGCTTGAGGAGCAGTGAATTTGATTGAAATATTTGTATTGGGGTAATGATTAACCCTCAATTCCCTTAAATTCTTTCTTATCTCATGTGAATATCATAGTACCTAAACAATCACATATTACATCATGTATTCACCTATACGTTGTTAATGACCTTTTCTGTGCATCTACCAGGTGAATAGCTATCACTGTTCAGAAGACCTATAAGAAAGGGGTTTTTTTGGTAGTGGCCCCCCAGCTGCAGAATGTCCTCTCTGGAGTAGCTGAGCATGGTAGCCATCTTAATATTCTTTTAATGCCATAGAAAGAGTTTTATTTATTTTCCCAAGCACTTTGAATCCTACTGGATCTTTCAAATTTATTTTAGATCTGAGCTGGATTTCCTGCACTTTGGTGTGTGTGTATTTTTTAAGATTAGATGGGATTTTTAATGTGGCATCACTAGATTGCACCACTTTTTTCACTGTTATTCTTTTGAACTTATTGGTGTTTACCCTATAAGCTTCCCTGAGAACTTTGGGGGAATACAGACCGGCACTTTGTACTGGCGTGTAGGCAGAGTCACAGTGTAGCCCTGAAGAGCCCTGGTGGCACAGTGGTTAAATGCCTGTACTGCATCCACTCACTCAAAACCATAAGGTTGTGGGTTCAAGAGCAGCAAAAGGGCTCAAGCTCAACTCAGGCTTGCATCCTGCCGAGGTCACTAAAATGAGTACCCAGATTGTTGGGGGCAAGTAGCTTACAGTTGTAAACTGCTTAGACACTCCTTAGGCGGTGTGAAGTGGTATAAATGAAGCTGTTTGTAGCGTTTGCACGCTGGATGCTGTGACTTTGCTCCCTTTGTGCCATGATGCCACACTCCCTTCTAAACAGTGCACGGCATCATGGTGTGACTCTCGTGCAACTCCCAAATGGCACAGTATGGAAGGGGCATCATCATGCTGCTCTGTCGTGACTATGACACCCCTTCCAGGGAGCAAAAAGAAGCCCCTTTTTGGGGCTTCTTTTTGCTCCCTGCTAAGGCCATGGCGTGCAGTTGCCACTGCCTCCATCTGGAGAAAAAAGGGGTGGTGTCCCACCCCCATAATACAGCCCCTTTGTCTTATACAGTTGCCAAGTAATATTACAAACATTCCCCTCTCCACCATTTAAGCTGGGAAAGTCAAGGTCTGAGAAAGGAAAAAATATGGTCTACAATATTAACTCCCTCTTCAGGCATGCTGTTATGATGAATTCACAGCCCCTTTTTTTGTGTGTCTTAAAAAAAAGCTGCTTGATGATAGATCCGAATCACTGGCTATTACACATAGTGTGGCTCTTAAAAACAAAAGAGAGGGAGTTTCAGAACAGCAGTTTCACTTTCTTTGGCCAGCCTCTTCCCACATCAAAGAAACACCAAGCCTTCAGGACTAATTACATCTACATAGCAAGTAGTTGTTACATATTTCCATTCCTTACTTGGAGTTTTACTTGGGTGCTGAGTTGATGTTCTAGGTTTGCATAGACCTAGCTCCAACTGGTAGTCCCAAATGGAGTAAAAAGAGAGCCAGTGCACTGTACTGGTTTAAGTGGTGGACTAGAACTCTCGCAGACCAAGGTTCAAATCCCTGCTCAGCCATGGATGCCTACTGGATGACTTGGGCAAATCAAATTCTTCCATCCTTAAAAGGAAAAAAATGCCAAATCTACTCTTTCTTCTGCCAATAAAACCAAATCATAGGTTCGCCATAAGTTGGAAATGACTTGAAGCTACAAAACAATAATAACAACAACAACACCAACAACAATAATTTTTTAAAATGTATATTATTATTATTATTAACCTTTATTTATATAGCGCTGTAGGTTTACACAGTGCTGTACATATAAACTTATAATTAGACAGTTCCCTGCCCTCAGGCTTACAATTTAAAGACACGACACAAAAGGAGAAGGGAAAGGTGATGGAGAAGGGTAACAAGTCCAGTGGTTCTTCTCTCCCTCTGAGGCCTGGACCAAGGCAGATGGACTAGAGGGAGGACTTGGCTTCATAATGCACAGTTAAAACAGGCCAAAGTCACACATCTGGGAATGCTTCTCTAAACAATATAGTCTTTAACTCAGTTTTGAAACTGGTTAGAGAAGTGATGAGGTGCACATGTAGAGGAAGAAGATTCCAGATGTGAGGGACAGCAAGTGAGAAAGGACGAATCCGGGACAGGGCAGTGGAAATCCTCGGCTGGGACAGGAGACCTTGACTACCAGAGCGGAGGGGAAGAGAAGGAGTGTGAGGAGAAAGAAGTTCAGACAAGTAAGGAGGGGCCAGTCCATGGAAGGCTTTGAAGGTCAACAGCAGAAGCTTGTACTGGATGCGGAAGGGGAAGGGGAGCCAATGAAGGGAGGATAAGAGAGGAGAAACATGGTCAAAGCGGCAAGCGAATGTGATAATGCGTGCGGCTGAGTTCTGGACAGAGATTAAAGGATGGAGGTGAGAGAGAGGAAGCCCTGTCAGAAGAAAGTTACAATAATTAAGTCGTGAGACCACCAGGGCATGGACCAGAGTCTTGGCAGTGGAGGCTGAGAGGAATGGATGGATTTTAGCATTATTGTAAAGGGAGAATCTACAGGTCTTGGCAGTGGCCTGAATCTGGGGGATAAATGACAGATAAGAATCAAAGATGAAACCAAGACTGCGGGCTTGCTGAACCGGTTGATTAGAAGTGCCGTAAACAGAAACAGAAAAGGAGTATTGAAGGGTGGCCTTAGGTGGGAAGACGAGAAGCTCTGTCTTAGACACATTGGCCCATTTTAGATTGGCAAAAAGAGGTGTGTTGAAGGCTGCATGAAAGCCCAGCCTTTAGATGAGAAAAAGGGAAAGTGTGCCATGAAAACACTATTTTGGCATTTTAAGGGAGAAGAAGTGCTTTAAAAAGGAGCTGGCCCATTTTAGATTGGCAAAAAGAGGTGTGTTGATGGCTGCATGAAAGCCCAGCCTTTAGATGAGAAAAAGGGAAAGTGTGCCATGAAAACACTATTTTGGAGTTTTAAGGGAGAAGAAGTGCCTTTAAAAAGTAGTTTGATTTCCTCACTACTTTTTTTAAAAGGGTGCAACATTGCTATTGCATCTAAAGGCTAAGGTGTAGTTGCACGGTTAAATGGGGCTCTGTCTCTTTAAAGCACCCATTTAAAGGTAGCGATACAAGTGCAGAGGGAGGGAAGGTGCCAAGACAAGAAGAGACCTTCAGAGCCCGGCCAGAGTGAGCCTGCACCTTCCTTCACCTCCTCCCTTTGGCTGAGAGAGTGTGACTTCTAGGGAGACAGCAGGGCACTGGAGGCGCTCAGCCAGGCCAGGGCAAGCTGGCAAGAGGAGGAGGAGAAGAGGAGGGACCTGGAGCACCTCCGCTGCCCTGCTTCCCTGCAAGTCACACTCTCTCAGCCAAAGGGGGGAGGAGAAGGCAGGCCCAGGCACACTCTGGCCAGGCTCCAGGGCTCTCTCCTGGCTGCCTTCCTCCTCCCTTTGGCTGAGAGAGTGTGACTTGCAGGGAGGCAGGGCAGCAGAGGGGCCCCATGTCCCTCTCCTCCTCCTCCTGTTTCCAGCTTGCCCTGGCCCAGCATCAGGAGCACCACCGCTGCCCTTCCTCCCTGCAAGTCACACTCTCTCAGCCAAAGGGAGGAGGAAGGCAGCGGGGAGGGAGAGAAGGAGCCAGGAAGAGACCCCCAGAGCCTGGCCCTCCTGCTTCCTCTTTAAAAAGAAGGCTGGAAAAGTAGGACGTGTCCTGGCAAAGGAGGACGTGCCTGGTCAACTTGGAAAAGGGGGGCCTCTGCTCAAGAATGGAGGACATATGGGAATCCCTCCTGGACAGAGGGCTGAAACCTCAAGACAACTCAATATAATGCTCTGACAGAACACGGACTACAACTCCCATGAGCCTTTGCTACCATTTCCCAAGATGCCTTAATTTGCAACAGAAAGCCGACCAGTATGTTCACATGTGATGAATTCTTTCGTATTGACTCTGCATTTTCTTTTGGTGTAGATGCTCTCTTGTCTTGTGTATGATGAGCTTGTGCGTAATCACGTGCATTTCCGAACTGACCTCACTTTCTCCCTCTTTCGGAATGGTCCTGTACTCCCCCATGTGATAAGCTCCGACTGTATGATGTACCTGCGCAATTGCACAATTCGCAGCCAGCAAGGGAAAAAAAATGTTTAAAGCGCAGCTAAAAGCCACGTTCCTTGCCGCCCGTGTAGCTGCTCCGCCTGTGTTTGTAGCGTTTTGACAGCTTCCCATGTAGTTGCTGAGCCACAGAAAAAACCTCAGTCTAGCTGCCCTGTACTTTTAAAATGCACACCTGGGGCTTGCAGTCTAGCTGCTAAGCATTAAGGAAAGTGCAACTTCATGTCACACTTTCCTGCCAATCTAAAAAGCCCCATTGAGTTTCAAGCGCCGATGCTGCATCCACTGAGAGATGGCAGCCAGACAAGATGAAACTTGCTGTTCAAGCCCTGGTGAAAGGTCAGGGGTTGAGAGATACAGCTGAGTGTCATCAGCATACAGATGATAGGAGAAACCAAAAGAACTGATGAGTTTGCCTAGGGACAGTGTGTAAAGAGAGAACAGAAGGGGACCCAAGACAGAGCCCTGAGGAACTCCAACAGATAAGGGGACAGAGGAAGAGGTCTGGCCATCTGTGACCACTGTATATACCACCTTTCCAAAGGATCAAGGCAGTTTAAAACAAATTAAGTAAGCCTATTGATTTAATGGAAACTCAATAAACCAACCCTTATGTAAGTTCCATTGATTCTATAGGCATACTCTTGCTGGGCCACATAGTGTGGCTCTTATAATTAAATATAACCCATATCAGTAATATAACCCTCCTATCAAGCGAGCCTACCCTTCTGACCTTTTATAATCTGGATCACTAGAACATCTCATCTGGAACCAGAACACAGAATATTTGATTGACAGCTATGTATATCTGTGATCTGCCTGGGGTCAAACCATATTGTACTACTGGATTATGTTTTTACTGTTTTTATGATGATTTTAGGATTTTTAGTCAATTGCTTTAATTGTGTATACTGTTTTTAAACTATGCTGGAATCCCGCCTCGATCGGTGGGGAGAGGCGGGAAATAGAAATAAAAATTATTATTATTATTATTATTCAATAGTAAGTCTCATTTTGCTCACTGGAGATTACACAAAGAATCATGGAATCATAGGGGCAATATAGACCACCCCAAAGGGGCGGTCTGGCACCACTATTTTTGCTGCAGAGCTTCACCGCAGCAGCTAGATGCCATGGTGAAGCTCCATATTAAAAAAGAAGTGGGCAAACTGTGCTCCTTTTTTGTGCCGCAGTTGCAGCGCGATTTATGGAAAAGGCTCCATTGGGCGCCTTTCCGCTGGTGCAACTGCAGAGCTGCATGTAGCAGCTCTGCAGCTGCACCACCACCATTACAAACGCCATCTAAATGGTGTTCGGGAATGGTGGCAGCACCATTACATGTTAGGGTTTGTGAGCGTGCGAATGCTGTGTGCTCACGAACCCTAATGGCGCCACCCAGGCGCCTCTTCAGGCCCATCTAGATCAGGCCATAGAGTTGGAGGGGACCATAAAGGCCATATAGTCCAAAACGAAAGCTAGGAATAACCAACTAAAACTTATTTAGGGATGGCCATCCAAACTTTCATTTAAAGATGGTAATATCGGAACCATTGGCAATAATCTTTGAGAAATCCTGGAGAACAGGAGAAGTCCCAGCAGACTGGAGGAGGGCAAACTTTGTGCCCATCTTCAAAAAGGGGAAAAAAAGAGGGCATAGGCATGGCAGAGAGGCTTGTTTTGACTTGGGTGACATACGGAGTACTTGTAATGCTATGTCTGACAACACATATTTGAGAGAGAAGTGACAACTTCTTAAATGTGTGATGTGTACTGCCACCACATCAAGGTTATGAAAGTAGGATGAGTTTTATGGTGTTTTAAGACATACTTATATTGTCCTGTCTGTGTCATCTTAAACTCACAAAGGGATATATTCTTCCTCTTCTTGTACGGAAGATTGGCAGGTGTTACAAGGGGGAGAATATTGAGCCTCGTGGAATTCTGGAGCTGGAATAAGGATTGCTTACAATTTCTGCTTGTCTTCATCTGGTGTAGGAGGGAGTGAAAGGAGAGGCCTAGCACCACCATCGGGCCTGGCCTCAAGTAGAAGAGCCCTCTCTCCACGACAACACCATCTGGCCTAGGAGGGAGTGAAAGCACAGGCCAAACTCCATCAGCCCTGTCCTAGATTAAGAAGCCGAGCCCTTCCTCCATTCCATCTGCCATGGTCCAGGCGTCAGATGGAGAGAAGAACTTTTGGACCTGATCACCTTCCCCACCACCTTTCCCTTCTCCTTTTCTGTCATGTCTTTTTAGAATGTAAGCCTGAGGGCAGGGAACCGTCTAATTAAAAATAATAATTGTAAACCGCTGTGATAGCCTTTAGGGCTGAAGGGGGGGGGTGATTTTTTTATTCATCCCTAGATGTAATATTTTATTTTAAATCATGAATGTATCTAATTAAGTTTTTTAAGAGGGCGGCCCAAAAAACAACCCTTAACCCGGGACAATCAATACCAGTTTCCCGCCCCCCCCAGGTTTTAAAAAAAAGATTTGCATTGTTAGCAGTGTGAATAACCGATTCAAATAGACCCAAGATAATTTGGGATTAAACTCTGCATGCCTTGAGCATGCTTGAAATACATCCTCATCGTCCATTCCATGCTGGCACATGGGAGCAACCCAAAGATGGGCATAGATGCAGATCCATGTTGTGAATAACAAACCTGGAATGAGTGAGATGATTCATATTGTTCCTCTAAAACGAAACGACATCTGAAAAGCAACCAAGAGGTACGCTGGGTATGTTGGGCATTCCCAGGTTCAGATGGCAGGGTCCAGGGTCTTTCCTTGGTTCTTCAGGGTTGGCATCTGGTTCCCCTTCCCACCCACCTGGCTCCTTCCAGTTCCCCCTATTGACTGTACAGCTCTGCCAGGCACCGGAATCGGGATCCCCATTCATTGAGGTAGTCGTAGTCCAGGTCTTCATCCGCCAAGCTGGAGAGGATGGAGCTGAATGAGCCACCGGCTGAACCTTCTCCTTCGTAGTCGTAGATGAGCGCCGTGTCGTAGGGGGGCACTCTGGGATCGGTGTCTGCTGCCTCTAGACCCTGGATGTGGATGATGTGAAAGAGACACAGGAAAAAAACAGTGAAGGCTTAAGGGGGGGGCGGTGAGGGAAGGGATGGGACATTTTAACTGATATTGTTTTAACCTTTTTGTTGTAACTCGCCCCAATTGCCTGTTCAGAGGGGCGGGCTAGAAATAAATTATTATTATAATAATAATATTTTTCTAAATTGATTCCTACTAAAATTCATTTTGCTAGTGTTGGTCCAGCTCTCCAATCTGTCAATATCATTTTGAATCCTTATCATGTCCCCTCGGTTAATAGCTGCCCCTCCTTATTGCCCCGTCATCTGCAAGTTATATAATCATGTCTTCTTTATATCATCCAAATCATATATAAAAATATTGAAAAACACCAGGCTCAGGAGAAAGCCCTGAGGCAACCTACTAGCTGCTTCACTCCAGGATGAAGAGGAATCATTGGTGAGGATTCTTTGTTTTCAATCTTTCAACCAGTTCCAAATCCACCTAACACTAGTACTGTCTAGCCCACAGTCCACCAACTTGACTGCAAGAATATAATGGGGGACCTTGTCAAGAGTCTTAGGGGCTGAATAGACCACCCCTAAGGGGGAGCCTGCATCTGCCCCTCTTTAGCACCAGATCGGGGCTGCAGCAACTGCAAGCTGCAGCCCTGATCTTGCCTTTTTGCACTGCAAAAAGGAGCCACAAAAGGCGGCTCCTTTCTGTGCTGTGGAAAGGGCACCATAGGTGCAGGTCCCATGGATTTTTGGCGCTCCTTTGGTACTGCATCATCTAGATCCAGCACCTGAGGAATGCTATGTCACTGCCCACTGTGTGGTGCTGCACGCAGCATCATGCCAGCCTGGGGTCAGAGTCAGAGTGTATATCGTGTGGACACTACACCCTGACTCCACCCCCAGGCCTGCCTTAATGGCCAGTCTGTACAGCCTGTTACTGAAGTCAAGATGTACTATAGCCACAGATCCCCTGGTCTACCAAGGGCTATCAAAAAGAAAAGAATGTGTGAGATACATATAAGATTGGTTTGGCATGGGATTTTTTTTTTAAAGAAAAGCATCTTTTTTTTTTTTTGTAATTGTAGCATTCTTTTCTAAATGTGCACAGACTAATTGTTTAATTTGTTTTTAAACCTTTTCTGATATTGACATCAAACTGATTGGTTAGTAGTGGCACAGTCCTCTTCCTCTTCCTCTTTGAACATGGGAACTCCCAGCCTCGGAAACTGATTGAGAACTAGAAGGTCATACCTCATCACCCCATTGAATTTATTACATAACCTTAGAGGAGATCTTAAATCAGGAGGTAGGGGACCTTGGAGGTCATCCCCTGATACTCCCTGAAGAAGTTAATTTTGATCCCTAAGTGGCCCCTAGGGGTGCGGAAGAAATTTTACCATGTTTTCAGACCTCTGGCTATTTTTTAAAAACAGAAAGTGGCACAGGAAATCAACATTTGTTTCCATTTCTTTAGGGATAAATACTTCTCCTGGGCCTATAATAGTTCCCTCCATGTGCATTTTACATCCAGAAGAAGACTTTTTGTTCCAAAAGGACATGACCTGGAAGTTAATGTCTTGGTCCTTTGTTGTTGGAACAAGGAACCCTTATAGCTCTAAAACAGCCTGCCCTCCCCCAAATTGCCTCCCCAAAGGATCATGTTGGAGCAAAAGTTTCAGTGGGGGACAGAGGGAGCACATAAAGCCTGCAGCCTGCACTTTCCTCACTCTTCCCAAAGCAGTTTGCTGCATGGGGAGAAATGGAGGATGCCATCTTTTCCTGGAGTTCCCTACTGCACTGAAGGGCAGCAAGATGGTTTGGGTTGCGCATGTGGCACATTTTGCCCTGTTCTGCAAGATTGTCACCCTCCATTATGCACCACCTGAATGAGCTGCTTCACTCTGCCCAATAGAAGAGCCAGTCCTGGCATTAGATAAGCAACTCTTCCCTCAGTCTCATTCCCATGTGCAACAAGGAGATCATTAAAAGGCTTTCTTTTACCTTTTCTTTTGTTTGTATGTTATTGATAAAGAAAACTGAAATAATGTATATTAAATGCTTTTAGTACTATTGTTGCTGCTGTAATTTTCAAAAATGTTAACGACAGTGTGAGCCGAAAGTGCTAAAAGTTCTGCCGGTGCTTCTGTGAATCCAAGCCCTTTGATTTTACACAGCTCTAAAAGCAGTGTACAGGCACAGATTTCTAAGATGTGACCTTACTACAAATGATAAATCATTATTGCCAAACCTAATTGCCTCACTAATATGCTCCCACACCTGTCCCAAGTTTTTCCACTTAATTTTTCAACCTACCATTGACAACAGCTGATTTCATTTCTTCTCTGAATAACTGCTACATTCCGTTGAAAATCCAATCTAAATATTAGCAGATTTTCTTCTTGAGAATAAGGATACTACCTTATGATTGGAGGTGATTAGGTTATCCAAAAGAATCAGTTAAATCTAAAGACAGGCAACAACCAGCCTCTTGGCAGTAGGTGAAATAGTGTAAATGAACCACTGCAAGCAGAATTATTCTGTTATATTCACTATGAATGGCTGAATAAAGTGCATTAGAAATTCAAGAAACTTCTTTATTGCAAAAGATCAGAGATGGAAATAAATTTTTGTTGGATTCAACTGTCTCAAAGACAGTAGGATTTTTGTATCTCCCAAGATATCTTGTGAAAACACATAGACTTTATCTTGAATATTTGCACATCTGCAAGCCTAACAGGCATAAAAAAAACACCTGCACATAAAAAATGCATATTTTAAAATGTAATAGGCTAAGGCCCTGTACACACCAGCCATTAAGGCCAGCATGGCGGTGGAGTTGGGGCATAGCATCCTCATGACGCATGTCCGACTCTCCCCCCTGGGCACTCTGGTGCTGTGTGCCACTCCACACTGCATGTGGTGTCATGGCACTCCTCTGGTGCTGCATCTATACAGTGCAGCACCAAGGTAGCACTGCATAGCTGTGGCAATGCAGCTATGGTGCCCTTTTGAGGGTGCAAAAAGGACCCACTTTTTGTGGCTCCTTTTTGTGCCTTCGAAAAACTGGATTGAGGCTGCAGCGTGAGGTTGCTGCAACCCCAATCTGGTGCAAAAAGGGGCGGCTGCAGGCTGCCCCTTAGGTGCGGTCTGTAGAGCCCCTAAAATATGCATAATAATACATAGAAACATACTTTTGTCAATACAGAAAAGTTCTGCAATTTAGATAAATTGCACAAACAAATGTGTCAGTTAGGGATAGTGCATAAAATATTGTGTCAGGTTTAATGCACAATGTAAATGAAAAATCTTGCAATGATGCAAAACAGAGATGGGAAGGAAGTGCAAATGGGTTTCAGAGAAACTCAAACACAATCAAGACTGAAAGATATTTTTTTTTTGTCTCTACACATCACTGGTCTATCTAGCTCAGCATGGTCTCTACTGATTGTCAGTAACTTTCTAAGGCCTTTAGGAAAAAAAAATTCCCAGTCCAAACTGGTGATGCCAGAGATTAAAGCTGGGGCATTCTGTTACTGAGCAGTTAGCCAGATTCTTTTGGTCTGGAACTCAGTGACCTGTATATGTCTTTCCTGACTGGGCATAGAAACCAACCTACTTCAGAGGAATACATGTGTCATGAGCTCAGAGACCCTGGAACTGTTTTCAAGGTGTGAAGGGCCCCTTAGCACTCAACACTGGCAGACAGATTATTAATCTTGCTTAACTGCAAATGTGAAATATCCTTAAACGTGAAGATTTTTTACAAGCACAATGCATTCTTAAAAGTCCCCTCCATGTGTTCAGTGTAGCTTACACTCAAGTCATTCCTGGGGGGGGGGGGGCAGGAATCAATAATTGCTGTTTTAATAATTCTTAGTCTTTGATCATATAGTACACTCCTGATTGATCATGCCTGAGGAGGTTCAATTCTATAGAGGTCTTGGTGGTTCACTTTTGCCAGATCACTTCAGGAAGGCTCACCCCCAGCCTTGATCTAGGTAGGCTTGAGCCACCTCCCCCCCCCCCCCCCCAATACTGTGTTTAATTTCAGAAATTACCAATGTGGCAATATTGCTTTTCTAATTTCCTATTGCCATAAGACTAAAGAGAGAACATTCTGAACATGTGTAGTGGTTCACCTGTACAGAAAATCCCCCATAGTTTGAGAGTGGCAGCATGGTGTAGTTAGGATTTACATTTACTGATGATGTTCACCAGTTCCCCAGTGGGCTCCTGCTACCACTGTGAATGAGCTATATCCCTTCTTTATTAAGTTAAACTAGAAACAGAGAGGAATATAGTAGCATTCAACTCAAATTGCTTGAAATGTATAGTCTTTTTGAATAATAGAAGCAAGAAAGGGGATCTATTTTCAGAACATATATTTTCAGTACTTCAATTCTGATTTTTTTAAAAAGCATGTGTTATTCATACAATGAACTGTATACAGTTTGAAAGTATATACTGTCAAGGGAGAACTTAAAATGTGTACACTATGGAGGAAAAAACCTAACAGGTGAAAAAGAAACCTACAGTAGTTCCCAGCTTTGTCACTGCCAAGTGTGCGTTAAGTGTTGGTGGTGCATTTTCCTAAAAGGTCCAAAGCCTGGAGTAAATTCTTTGATGTCATACAAGTAAATGGAGACAACTCAAAAAAGACTAAGTGTTGCATTGGTACATCAGATAGGCTTGGGTTTGGTTCTCTTTCTTTCTTGACCCCCTCAGGGCCCAAACAGACGTCTCTTTAAAGCTGTTGTCTGGGCGGCTCTGGAGTGCAGCATTTTGACACTGCATGTCATGAAGCCCCCCTGAAGCCACTCGGAAGTCAGATGGCTGCCCAGATGTGAGCAGCTTCATGATGCTCTGGTAGCATGGTGTTTATATGCTGCACACCGCTGGAGTGTCATGAAGTTGCCATGGGGTCATCTTATCCATTTCTTTTTTAGCTGTGTTCAAGGCAGATTGGACTATAGTGTGTGTTTGCCATGTTCTCAATCCATCTTCAGAATCATAGACTCACAGAATCGTAGAGTTGGAAGAGACCACAAGGGCCATCGAGTCCAACCCCCTGTCATGCAGGATCTCTCAATCAAAGCATCCTCAACAGATGGCCATCTAGCCTCTGTTTAAAGACCTCCAAGGAAGGAGACTCCACTACACTCCTAGGGTGTGTGTTCCTCTGTCGAACAGCCCTTACTGTCAGGAAGTTCTTCTTAATGTTTAGATGGAATCTCTTTTCCTGTAGCTTGCATCCATTGTTCCAGGTCCTGAAGGGGTGGTTTCAAGCTGCCCCTTCTGTCCTATGTGTTTTCCCCCAGTTAATGGAATTCAGAAATGATTAAAAGGTGAAGAGGAAGAAGAAAAAGCATACATCACATTTCATTTGAGACTGTACTCTTTCAGAATGCAGGGGAAGAATTAAAATCCCATATCTGAATGTAAGAGAATGTTGCACATCAAGAATTTCTGACATTTGAAACAGGGTCAATTATGAGCCTTCACTTCAAAAACACACAAACCCTCCTCCATCAATCATCAGACCCAAGGCCAAGGTTTGGCGAAATTACTTCTGGAAACCATAACTCCCCGGGGGTTTATATAACTATAATTGTAACTCACTGGGGAATTCTGAATGTTACAATCCCAAATTAAACACATTCCCAAGCTTTTATTGGGACATATCTGTTCTGGCATTCTGCTGCCCTCAGTGGCCATCCAGTTACTTCTGTGAGAACATTGTTGTTCCTCCAGGGACTGGTATTCAGAAGCATGGTCCTTGTTCCTGAAGGCAGCTTATTGTATCATACTCTGGAAGTATTCTCCTCCATAATTTTTTAAAAAATATTTAAGAGTAATGGCCTTAGGCCAGAACTCTGAAGCACTCCATTTGAGATCTCCCTACACTTTGAAGTACAGTAGAGTCTCGATTATCCGACATAAACGGGGCCAGCTGATAGTCGGATAACCGAAAATGTCGGATAATCAGGAGGGATTATCCCACTATCAGCCGACCCCATTATGTTGGATAATTGACTCCCCTCTCCCTTTCTCCCCTTTTTCTTCCCTCCCTCCCTCCTCCCTGCTTACCTCCTGGCTTGTCTGCAGGGAGGGGGGCGCGTCTCTTCTGCAGCTAATAAAGCCACTTAGAAGAGGTCTGGGGCTGTTGGCTCAGCCCACTTCCCTCTGCTGCAGCCACGGAGGAGAGAAGTGGGCTGAGCTGAGCCCCAGGCCTCTTCTCAGTGGCTTTGTGGTCAGCCCAGGCCTCTTCTCAGTGGCTTCGAAGCAAACAACTCCCCCCTCCACAAATGAAAGGCACACTGGGTAGGACTTTGGGCAGGGAGGTGGGGTTAAGGAAAAGGACAGAAGAAGGCAAGAGGGGGCACCAACAGCCCAGTCACACTAGTGGAGGACTTGTAGTAGTGATTGCTTCCAAACCAATATGTATGAACTTTGCTTCATTAATCCAATCAAAGCGAGAATGGAGGTGGTGCGATAAAGTCCTTAGTCAGTTTGCTAATCAAAATATGTAGGGGATTTTATCTCATGTTTTGCTGAAAGCCAGCTAGATGACATCCACAGAATTCCCACTATTTACTAAGCTAGTAAACTGATCAAAAAAAGAAATAAAATTAGGATTTGTTTATGACAAACCCATGTTGGCTCCTACTGATCACTGCATTTTCATCAAGATACTTGCAGACAGACTCCTGTATAATCCATTCTAATGTTTTTCCAGGGTGATCAGGTTGAGTGGCCTGTAGTTTCCTGGACTCTCCCTTTTGCCTTTTTTTTTTAATAAAGGGGTCAATATTTGCTCATCTCCAGTCCCCTGGTACCTCACTAATTTTCCATTCTCCCAGAAATGATGGCAAATGGTTCTACAAGTAGATCAGCAGTTTCCTTCAGTACTCTGGGTTGCAGGTCATCTGGCCTTGCAGATCTGAACTCATTTAAGTTAACTTGGAGGCTAAACAGACCCCCCTGGAGTGGCCTGCCACTGCCCTTTTCAGCACCAGATCAGGGCTGTGGCAACTTCATGCCATGGCCCCATTCTGGCATTTCCAAAAAAGGAGCTGCAAATAGCAGCTCTTTTTTGTGCCATGGAAAAGATGCCTTTACTGCAGAGGCAGCACCTTCTGGAGCTCCTTTTGGCACTGCATCATTTGGACACAGCACCACACAGCGTGATGACAGCATCAGGGCATGCATCGTGTGGATGCCATGCCCCCACTCTGCCCTTAAACTGGCATATAATGCCAGTCTGTACAGTCTCCAAGTGGTTCCTTATCCTAATAAATTTTAATTTTCAATTCAGATTCCTCACCAAGGTGTTTGCTGATGCATGGAAACACACTGTTCTCTCTTTTTTTGGGGGGGGGGGGGGGGACTAAAGCAAAATAAGAACTGAGCAGGTCTGCATTTTCATTGTGGTATGTTCATATTTTACCATCCTTGCTGAACATGTTCCAACCATTTCCCTGGTCATTTTCATGCTTTTAACTATTTGAAAGCCCCCTTCTTTTGCTTCCTACTTCCCTAGCCAGTTTAGTCTCATTGTGAGCTTTAACTTTTTTTGTACCATTCCTGAAAGCTTGGACTACACATCTGTGTTCTTTGTTAGTTATTCACCCTTCCTTCCATTTTTAAATAATGCACTTTTTTTCTTTTTGCTTCCCCCTCAGGCTTACTGTGCAGTAACATTGACTTTTTCAGTTGTTTCCCATTTTTCTTTTTCCACAGAGTTGTTTGTGACTGTGCTTCTATACTCTCTCTCTCTTTCTCTCTCTGTGTGTGTATGTATTGCTATCAATGTTCAAGGAACTTGACAGAATAAAGCAAGAGGAGGGACAGCCAGCCCTGCTTTGGCTAAGGCAACCTTTCTAAGGTCCACGGGGAACTTTCAATCATGCAACTTCTGAAGGATTTCAGTTCCAGAAGTTCTCTTTTTTAAAACACAAGAAATGATTCAATTTTTACTGTGTCATGTAAACATCACATAAGCAAACTTCTGCTTCAACATCAGGATTTCCTGTCACATGTATTAATATGTATGGAAGAGGAGGATACAATTCCTAATGTGATTTTGCTAACCCTTTCCCTTGCTTTAATTAAAAAAAAAACACGTTAGTACAGTGGAGAGATATGTCTATATATCTAAGTGGAGCAAGAGTGCAGAGTGCAGAGACAGAGAGCTTTTTAAATACACCTTGGCATAGGCTTGGGAAGGTATCAAAATACATTTTTGCACCCTTCACTAAAAGCTCTTTTGAACTTCTTTTAGGCTATGAATGTTTGGAAGTGTTTGTGTGGGGTTAAAATTAGAAGTGAGCCATTTACAGTTAAATATATATTCTAGCCAATGTAAAATTTACATCTGAATGACACATGGAGAAAGAAATGTTGGCTTCATGTGGCAAACCAACCTAGGGTGCCTAATGACAATGGAAAGGCAACTTTACATTTTAGAGAGTGTGATGAGGTCCCGGCAGAAGCCAAACTGCCAATACCCTACAAGCTACAAATTTTTACTTGGCTATTTTCTTGAAATGTTTCTATTTGCTATTTCATTTAAATGATGTATGGACACATTTTCCAGACTTTCAATACTGTGTGCAAATAAGGTTGAAATGGAAAAAAAAAAAAAAAAAACAAGTGAAGAGTCAAGATAATTGAAAAAAGGGAAACCCCTGAAACACTCCCCCCTATGAACAGATCCCATTTGTATTTTTCACATGATGGATCATTTTTAAAATTGGCATTTGGTGATGAATAAAGTATAGAAAATCTCTCCATGCAAGCACGCATGTGCTTAGAACAACACAGTTAGAATCCCCAGTGTCAAAGCCACAGGTGGGTATGAAGAGAGAATACATTAACTGAGACAGTGGGAAAGTAACTTATTTGTTTGGACAAAATAACTTTCCCATTTGTGAAGATGTTTGAATGTGCCTGCCAGAGCTGGAACCAACAAATGGGCTCGGAAAGCAATAGGAAGAATAGCAGAATAATTATGAATTAGGAGCCAAATTATGCCAAGCACAATGAATAAGTTTGACTTTTCTTACTGACAGACATGTATATTAATAGTTGGCACTTATTGAACCAAATATGAATATTCATCTTCATTTATATTTCAAGGCCTTTCATTCCTCAAGGACCACAGTGCTTTTGACCAATTTTCATCCACATTACTAAAATGACAGCTTTCACTCTTGGGCCCTGACAGAGGTCTGCAGAATTCATTGGAGGTCCTGGGAGGAGGGAGCCAGCTCCCGCTCCCAGCTGTCCACAAACACTCATTAAGAGAGGCAAATATCCAGCAGAATCTCTGTGAGAATTTTTAATCACGCAAAGGCTCTGCTAATTAGGTAGCTGATGGGGCATAGAGAGCACAAGGACGAATTCTTTAAACAAAGGACTAGAAACTTTAAGAGCTTTAATTACTTGGGCACAGAGTTCATTTCAGAACTTGGGAGCAAATTATTCTAATAACAATAGGACTAAGTGGCAGGCTGTATTAGAATGGTGGAGAAAAGTTCAATTTCCTTGGGCTGTCACAACCGTGACTGGAGTCTACAGAAAACCAAGAGGTTATAAAAACAAACCATATTGTGGAACAGGTTCACTGCAGACAATTAGCTCCAGTGAGTCTTTGTCCAACTATTCTTTGCTGTAGGTCTGGCATATATATATATATATATATATAGTCAGAGTAAAATTCTGTCCTTTTCACTGTAAAAGCTGTGATCTGAGTAAACTGTCCCCAAATTTAAAGATCACAAAAATGTATGTGTGTGTGTGTTTATCAGCACATGTACATGCATACAAAAACAGGCCAACTGATCAATTCAAATAATAATAGGCTATGCATGGTGTTTATGTGAGATTTGTTTTGGCTTACAGTGTGCCAGTTCAGATATTTTATGTAAGATTGCCAGTCTCTCCATAGAACTCATGCAGTAGCTTTACTTGTGGACTCTACTACTACTCTGGACTTAAATGAAATACGTAGAAACCCAGCATGGTTTCAGCTGCTTGAGAAACATGACTTTTGTGAATACTGATTCTCACTTAAAGTGTAGATTGGAAATTAGTTATTCCATGGTTTCATGCTTTCTCTATCTTCCAATGAAATTCTCAGCTCAAAACCAAAACAAAACACCCAAATACATACTTGAGAGAAAATAAATCTAAAGATCTATTTTAAAAAATATGGCTGGCATCCTGTTAGTGACATATGCAGGCTCCTGTCCAACTTTGTAAATAATTTTATTTGGTTCTTGTGGAGGTCAGAATTTTCTACTAACTTCACACAACTACCAACTCTCTCCCCCATCCATCATTTATCTGCTGCAATCCCTCTAATATGGTCATGGGACAGTGGTGTCATCTTCCAAGATCCTGAGAGGATGCCTCATCACTATGTTGTCCAGTTATAGGAACATAGCTTATGTGTTCCTGCTGATCTTCCCATTCAGTGAATGGACAGGTTGGAGTTGGCAGTAGTTACAGCAGATAAAAGGTAAGGATGGGGCAGTGGGAGAGAACATGTAGTGTAGTCCCACTTGATGGAACATCAAGTTGTGTTTTCCTGATTAAGGAGTCTGATCAGAGGATTTAAATGCAAAATTTCATGTGGTTTTCTTTTTCTTAGAATTTGCTGATTAGTAGTGGAAGTGAGATGGAACAGAATTATGTGTGAGCACATGCTGAACTGAACTGAACCAGTCCATTCTTCCCTAGCTAGGAGGCCTAAGTTGCCAAAGAGTATCATTTCAGACTTCAGGGAAAGGGAAAATATTTTATTTTTTAACCTTAAATGTGAAAATAGAATGTAGGCTCTGGAAAATATGGAGCAAAAGGTAATTTTTTCAAATCTACTGAAGGGAGGGACAGCCCAGATTCAGTGCAAAACTGGCCTGCCCATATGAAGAGGAGGAACTTCCTGACAGTAAGGGCTGTTCGACAGTGGAACACACTCCCTCGGAGTGTAGTGGAGTCTCCTTCCTTAGGGGTCTTTAAGCAGAGGCTAGATGGCCATCTGTCAGGGATGCTTTGACTTGGAGTTCCTGCATGGCAGGGGGTTGGACTGGATGGCCCTTGTGGTCTCTTCCAACTCTATGATTCTATGATTCTAAGTCTGCATTCAAATCAGGGCTTTGGCCCTGTGCCATCTGGACAGGGCAATGAGAAACCATATAAATGGCATACACATAGCATTAGCATTTACATTTCTATACCTTTTAATAGCAAACTCAGCACTTTCTTAGCAGTTTACAATCTATAAGCCAATTGTTCCCAACAAGGTGGGGACTCATTGACCTATGAAAGGTTGGAAGGCTGAGTCAACCTTGGAGCCCTGGGATCAAACTCACAACCTTATGGCTGCAGTAGCGACTTTTAACCACTGTGCCACCAGGCCACACATACACAGTTTTCAAGGCAGCAGTCTTGCTCTTAGATTTTTTTCTCTCTCCTTGAGGAACAGAGAAGTGGCACCAGGTCCTGAGATCTGGGAAACTTAGTACCAAGCCTTGGACAAAGCTTGCTTTCAAAGCAGTCCTTCTGGGTCTGCTCTCTCTCTTCATTTCCCCTGCGTGGGTATGGGGAGGTGGGAGTGGAGTTGGCCTATGTACTGACTGTGAAATCTCCAGCTGGCATTTTATGCAGGCCAGACCATGATGGCATCATCCAACCCATATGGGAGGGTTGGTTGGGGAATGGGAGAGCCCAGCCCAGGACTTTAACTAGGCTTCTACCCCTCATTTAGGACTTAGTTTCTTACTGTTATCACTAGCATTTCCTCTCAAAACTGCCGCTTACAACATGGATATGTGTTTTTCTGGATGTTGTTGGACTGTGGCTGCCACTAGTCCTAGCCAGCAGTGTAGTATGATGGGAATCACAGTACAACAGTATCTGGTACTTCATACATTCTCCATCACAGATTTAATTTGTTCTGTATGTGGATGCAAAGGTTTGCTTGCTGGGTTGTTCTTGTTTTTATTTTTCTGCCACAGCTTTCTGTATAAAAATGGGAGGAAGTGGTTTTCCACCTAAAACAAACATTAAAACCTAATTAATGACTTACTAAACCTCATTAAACCCCATAAAATGAGCAGCAAAACTACATTAAAAGCTGTATAAACAAGCAACCAAAGAACTGCTCAACATGTAAGAATGAGAGAACAGCAGAGTAAAAAGCTGGCATACCCCCTCCCTGTCAGCAACCTCATTTCCCTCTGAATATTGATAGTTCACTTCTGCAGTGTGGAAACTTTCCAATCTTTGTAAACTCCCCAATGCAAAGGGAAAGGGGGTATGTAAAAATGTCTTAATCCAAGAAAAAGCCCAGAATGCTTTATCTGGGAAATACCGGTGCAACTTTCTGTTTAAAAAAAGAAAAAAATTGGGGGAGGGATGTATACACTAATTATTATAAGCAAGACAAGAAGTTATATGTGTATATATGCCTCCTGTCAATGTTTCACACATAAAATAAAAACCATACAGAATAATATAGTAAACCAGATGGAATTATGTGCATATAAAACAAAACTCTTTAGGTACTGAAAAAATAAACCTACAAGAAGTATGTCTCCAAAACTTACAACAGGATATTGATCATTTTTAGAGTAAGAGGAGAAAGAATTGTACAATTACAGGTTGTTTTCTTTACAGATTACTTTTTTTAAAACATTGAGGTAGTCTGATTAACAGCAATTTGGCTGAAGAGAGGGAAGTGTTTGAAAAACTGAACTCTAAATTAGGGAATAAATTCTAAGATTTCATTCCCTTTAATTTATGTTGGAGTACCTATTGGAATCAAACTCATTACAAAAGCACATCCTGAGATTTTGTATCTCCTCTGTCAGCCAGCATGGTGTAGTGGTTTGAGTGTTGGACTATGGAGTTTATCAGATGGGAGGAATTTCTCTCAATTTCGAATGGAGCCAATTTGAATTTACGTAAATTCACTAGTTTAGCAAATTTATGTGAATTCTAATTGCATTCGGAATGACTTCCCATTTCCTGAAAATGACCCCCCATTGCCCGAAATTGCATGAGATATTCTAATACGCAATTACTTGAAACCTCTTGATTGCGTTTGGAATGACTTCCCATTGCCTGAAATTGCGTGATATACACTCATATGCATTAACATGAAACCCCATGATTGTGTTCGGATTGCCATTGCATTATACCCCCAAATTCCATCGTATGATAAACTCCTATGACTCTGGAGACCAGGGTTCAAATACTTGCTTGGGCACTTGGTGACCTTGGGCAAGTCACATGCTTTTAGCCTCAGAAGGTGACAATGGCAAACCCCCTCTGAAGAAACTTGCAAAGAAAGACCCACTATTATTATTATTATTATTATTATTATTATTATCTTTTATTTATATAGCGCTGTAAATTTACACAGTGCTGTACATGCAATCTTAAATTAGACGGATGCCTGCCCTCAGGCTTACAGTCTAAAAGAGACAACATAAAAGGAAAGAGGGATAGGGTTGCCTTAGGGTTGCCTTGATAGGGTTGCCTTAGGGTTGCCATAAGTCAGAAACAACTTTAAGGCACACAACAGCAACAACAACAACAGCCAGGTTTTAATGGATCCAGTTTCTTCTGTTTTTAGCTGCTCTTTTATAATGCAGAAATAAAGCAGTTTGATACCACTTTTATTTTCATAGCTCCATAGTGGAATCCTGGAATGTATAGTTTGGTGAAGTATTCAGCATGGTCTGTCAGAAAACTGTGGTGCGTCACCAAATTACAGATGCTAAGAGTCATGGTAGTTAAAATGGTGTCAAACTACTTTGGAGTTTATCACATTCACTTTTCAGCCCAAACTGTGAAAAGCACGGCTGATGGGTGATGGGTGATGGGTGATGGTTGGCCAGCATTGCAACAGCAATTGCATGTGCAATAAAACCCACTTCTTCCCCGTTCCAGCCCGATCCCATCCCGTGCCCAGATCAGGCTGAAAATGTGTGTGAAATAAGCTCCTATATTTCTGCATTATAGATATGCCCTACCAGACAGTGGCAAAAGCAAGAGGACAGAGCCGGCATGGGGTAGCGGCTTGAGTGTTGGACTAGGACTCTGGGACAGAAGGGGTTAAAACGCCACTCAGACATTGAAACTACTACGTGGCCTTGGGCAACTCACATGCTCTCAACCTTCAAGGAAGGCAATGGGAATTTATCGCACAGGAAATCCGTGCTGGGATAGATGTGGGTTGTAACCATCTGAAATGGATCTTATCACATGGCTGGGATCCCAGGCAATAGGCAGCTTGTATCCAACCCGGCCTCTACAACAGCTTTTCAAGAATGGGAAAAATCATTCACACCTAGCACTCATATTTGCTATGTTCACATTTCATGGTAACTTTCTTTGTCCCATTTCTTTGAATGCCAAAACTTTATTTCTAAATGCTCACGTCAAATCATAAGTTATAGCAGTGCTAGAAATTTGAAGACTGAAGGAAGATTTGGGGGGGGGGCTGAATTCTTATTTAGGAGATTAGCGCATTGGCTTTAAAGTGCCTTATCCCCAATGAAATAAAGGTGTATTTAATTTTAAAAATGGGTGTTATCATAAATAAAATAAAATAAAACTTTTATTTATATCCCGCTTTTTGCATATGCAATCAAAGTAGCATACAACAGTTAAAAATACAATTATATACATAAACAAATCCCCCCTTAAAACAAGATTAAACAATTATAATACTAAAATTCCAACATTAATTAAAAACTCTTATTTACACTATTTAAAAAAATTAACAATATGCCAGGTCGTCACAGCCAGAGCTATCAGGAGAGATATTGGGGGGGGGGGGTAGTCTTTAATGGTCGGGGGCTGTTCTGGGAAGGCCTGCCGGAAGAGATCCATCTTGATAGCTTTCTTGAAGCTATCTAAGTTGGATATTTGACAGATCTCATCTGGCAGGCCATTCCATAAGGCGGGAGCAACAGCTGAAAATGACCTCTGGGAGGTCACAACCAGTCTAGTCCGGACTGGTTGTAATAGATTCCTCCCCGAGGATCTGAGTGTACGGGGAGGATTATATGAAGACAGGCAATTCCTCAGATAGGTTGGGCCTAAGCCATGTAGGGCTTTAAAGGTGATAACCAACACCTTGTACAAATAGGCAGACTTCAATATTGGTGTAATATGGTTACTCCTAGTTATTCCTGTAATCAGCCTGGCTGCCATATTCTGTACCATTTGGAGTTTCCAGACTGGGCACGAGGGTAGCCCCATGTAGAGCGTGTTACAAAAGTCAAGTTGCGAGGTTACCAGTGCATGTACTACGGTTTTGAGGTCTCCCGGTTCCAGGAAAGGGCACAGTTGACATATCAGCTGAAGCTGATAACAGGCGCTCTTGACTGTCGCATTCACTTGATTCCTCATATGAAGCGATGGATCAAGAAGCACCCACAAATTGTGAAAACAGTCCTTCAAGAGGAATGTGAACCCCTCTAGGACAAAAGGTTGCAACCAATACCTGGTTTAGGAGCATCTACTGTAAGTACTTCTGTTTTGTCTGGATTCAACTTGAGCTTGTTTTCCATCATCAAGTCCATTACTGCAACAAGACACTGATTGAGGGGAGAAATGCCATCTGCTGTCATCGCTGATGACCAAGACATGGAGAAGTATATTTGCGTGTCATCAGTGTACTGATAACACCCTGCCCCATGTCTGCGGATTATTTCTCCCAGCGGCTTCATATGAAGGTTGAATAGCATTGGGAACAGGATGGCTCCCTGAAGGACGCCACAGTTAAGCTCTGTTTTTAAAGAGCGACTGTTCCCGAGCATCACCCCCTGGAACCTGCCTGAGAGGAAGGAACGGAACCACTGCAAAGCAGTGCCTCAGATTCCTAACTCTCTCAGGCAGTCCAAGAGGATGTCGTGATCTACTTTATCAATTGCCACTGAGAGGTCTAATAACACCAATAGGGTCATACTTCCTCTGTCAATACTTAGATGAAGGTCATCAGTTAAGGCGACCATGGCAGTCTCCACCCCATGTCTGGTCCTGAAGCCAGTTTGAAATGGATTTAGAAAACTGGCTTCATCCAAGACCACTTGGAGCTGAAGAGCAACAGCCCTCTCGATCACCTTGCTCAAAAATGGCAGATAGGCCTGTAATTTTTCATGTCCCCAGAGTTCAGGGAAGGTTTTTTTCAGGAGCGGTCTAACACCGCATCCTTTAACAGAGATGATACACAACCTTCTCTAAGGGATGCATTGAAGACACCTCTAAGATATGCCATCAAGGCATCACCCCTCTGGATGGCCAGCCATGATGGGCAGGGATCGAGAGGGCATGTCATCTTCCTCACTTTTCCAAGGATCTTGTCCACATCATGAGTACTCACAAGCTCAAATTGATCCAGTCTAATCTCATAAACTCACTTGTGCCAGGGTGAATGCAGCCCGTATACAGTCCAGCCAGGCTTATCCTGCACCTTTTCCAAAACTGAATTTTCCCATTTTTAAAAAGGCACAGGATAACCTGGGCTGGCATCTGGGCTGTACACGGGCTGTATTGAATGCAATTGCACCTATTTTGAAAATTAAATGTGTTTTTATCCCATCAAAGATAAAGCACTTTAAATCCAATGTGCTTATCTCCTTAGGTGTCAAAGCTCTCATCACACACACCCCTCTGCCATGTTCCTTGCCCTTTTTCAGCTTCATGAATAAAGTGTTTCAGACAACCCAGATCCCCCCCGGGGGTGGCGGACCTATTAGAATGGTCCACCCTCAAAAGCTGATGGAACCTGATAGGCTCCAAGAAACCCTAGAGGGATATATGGTTGGAAGTGACAGTGACACTGTTGATGCCCTAGTTAACACCTGGGATACGAATCTCTCCAGGGCTATACACAGTATCGCTCCCAAGCGCCCTCTCAGGCCTGCTTCCAAAAAGAAGCCCTGGTATATGGAAGATCTCCGGGCCAGGAAGCAGGTTCTGAGACGGCTAGAGCACGCCTGGCGGAAACACCAGCGTTTATCCCACAAGGCTCTTCTAGACCACCTCTTGGAGGACTATGGAGAGGCGATATGAGCAGCTAAGAATTTGTTCTATGCTGCTCGTGTTGTGTCCGCAGAGTCGCGTCCAGCAGAGTTGTTCATGGTAGTGAGGGAGCTAACTCAGCTCCCTCCTGCCCCGAACCAGATCCTTGAACCTACTAAGGCCTGCTGTGACCAATTTAACAACTTCTTCGCAGATAAAATCTCTCGGATAAACGAAGGTCTGGATGCCAGTGTTAAAGCAGAATCCAGAGTAGAGGCATCCAGAGCTTCCGTGGACTTGGTTGTACTGGATCAGTTTGAGTCTGTTAGTACTGAGGATGTGGACAAGATCCTTAGAAGTGTTAGGAAAACAACCTGCTCTCTCGATCCCTGTCCCTCGTGGCTAGCGGCACAGGAGGGACCGGCTGTAACATCATTGTTACGCCGGATTCTTAATACATCTTTGAGAGAAGGGCAGTTTCCCGATAATCTTAAATTGGCCATCGTAAGACCTATACAGTGGTCCTCCGGCTTACGAATCCCCTGGGTTGCGAAAACCCCGGGATCCGAAAGCCGCCGGACTGCTAAACTATCCCCCGGGATCCGAAAGATCCCCCGAAAAAAAACCCGCGCGGCCCCTTTAAATCGGCCGCGTGGTCCATTGAAAATAGCGGTCTCCCAGGAAACGAAAGCTTCCGGGTTACGAAAGGTAATCCGGAACGGATTACCTTCGTAACCTGGGGGACCACTGTATTAAAAAAGCCCTCCCTTGCCCCCTGGTTCACAACAACTATCGGCCAGTTTCGCTGTTGCCATTTTTGGGGAAGGTGATCGAGAGGGCGGTTGCGATCCAGCTTCAATCGATCTTGGATGAAATGGACTATCTAGACCCATTTCAAACCGGTTTTCAGGCGGGCTACGGGGTTGAGACTGCCATGGTCGCCCTGGTCCATGATCTCCGTCTGTGCATCAACAGGGGTAGCCTGTCCCTGCTGGTGCTCTTGGACATCTCAGCGGCTTTCAATACCATCGACCATGGTATCCTTCTGGAGCGCCTGGTAGAGGTGGGAATCGGAGGCACTGCGCTCCAGTGGTTCCGGTCCTACCTTTCTGGGAGGTTCCAGATGGTGCAGCTGGGGGACATTTGCTCCAACAAGAGGGCCCTCAGATCTGGGGTCCCTCAAGGAGCTATTCTGTCCCCCATGCTTTTCAACATTTACATGAAACCCCTGGGAGAAATCAGCCAGAGGCATGGGACGTGGGGTTATTAGTACGCTGATGACACCCAAATAGTCTTCTCTATGTCTCCGACTGATGCAGTGACCAGGGATGGCGTCGCTCCTCTCGTGGCCTGTCTGGAATTGGTAATGGGCTGGATGAGGGAAAACAGACTCAGCCTGAATCCAGAGAAAATGGAAGTACTCGTGATAGGTTCTCCCGGCCCAGGGATGGTGGTGGTTCCACCTGTCCTGAGTGGCATCACGCTTCCTGTAAAGGACAGTGTACGCAGCTTGGGGGTGCTCCTTGATTCGTCACTCCATCTTACTTCTCAGGTGGATGCGACGGTCAGGAGCACCTGTTTTCAGCTTCGGCTGTTTCGCCAGCTGCGCCCCTACTTGGACCGGAGGGACCTTGAAACTGTAGTACATGCTCTGGTAACCTCTCGGTTGGACTTCTGCAATGCGCTCTACATGAGGCAGCCTTTGTATCACACTCGGAAGCTGCAATTAGTGCAGAATATGGCAGCAGGGCTGGTCACTGGTGTTCCCAGGGCCTGCCATATAACACCGGTATTGAAAGATCTCCACTGGCTGCCTATTCGCTTCCGGGCTCAGTACAAAGTGCTGGTT
The DNA here is from genome assembly GCA_034509955.1 of Urosaurus nigricauda. Classification (NCBI taxonomy): domain Eukaryota; kingdom Metazoa; phylum Chordata; class Lepidosauria; order Squamata; family Phrynosomatidae; genus Urosaurus; species Urosaurus nigricauda. The sequence goes on from JAOEGL010000001.1 coordinate 103,138,156, forward strand.
ATTACCTATAAAGCCCTAAATGGCTTGGACCCAGAGTACCTGAAGGACTGCCTCTCCTCATACAATCCGCCCCGCACACTCAGATCCACCGGGCAACAGTTACTAAGAGTTCCAGAGACCAGATCATCAACCACCATGAAGAGGGCATTTTCCATCTTGGCCCCTAGCCTCTGGAAGTCGCTGCCCATCGAAGTCCGCTCAGCCGCCTCTCTTGCCCAGTTTAAAAAGGGGTTAAAAACACACTTATTCGGGCAGGCTTACCCCTGATATTCCTCTCCCTGTTGTTATTTCTCCCTCTGTGAGCTGGTTTGGCATATTGCTATTGTACTGTTGTATTGATATTGTTATTGTTTATTTTTGGAATGTTTTAAAATTGTTGTATATGTTGTGCACCGCCCTGATCATTGGAAGGGTGGTATAAAAATAAAGATATTATTATTATTATTATTATTATTATTATTATTATTATTATTATATGTTGGTACTACTGTCTACTACAAAATTCTTTCAAGTTACATTTAGGCCTTGATACTTTCAGATGTTGCAGGATAGGTAATATTTTCAGGTATTTGTTCCAAGTATAGAGCCAAACATATCCCTTTTGCAACATGATGGCATGTCCTTTGCATTATATACATAGTCTCTGACTCCTCTTGTTTCACACCTGCATCAAATTTTCCCATCATCTGGAGCATATGAAAGAAACGAAGTGTACCAAATCAGGAAAACAGCTGACAAGTGAAAGGGTAGACGAACTGGCTTATGTCTGGGCAAGCCTTCCCTTGTTACATGAAAATGATAACAATAAAGTGTCAGAAAGAGCAGAAACTGCTGATAGGAACATAACTTGGAAAATGAGACCAATTATACTAAGTCTCATGAAGCAAAAGTAGTATTCAATTAGCCTTGGATTATCTCTTTCTCTCTCACACACACACCCCTCCCATATTTTTATGAGTGCTGCCTGAGTCTCCTTGACAGTGCTTAGGAGACTAACCTCACAATACATAACTTCCTTAGGTTTACTACCATGTTGATAGTTTCTTCTGGTTTTGATTTTAACTCTCCCCCACTTCTCATAAACATGCAAAAACTAAGAGGTGCTAGATTTCTTAGCTTGTGGCTGAATTTGTCACAAAAATTAACTTTAAAAAATTTAAAAGCAAATTCAAACAGAAGGTTTCTCAGAGTTGCCAATTCCTTTACATTTGATAATCCTAAATATGATAATTTTATGTGCAAAATCAACTGTAGAGATTTTTTTAATGTCCCTGAATTAACTTGACTTTAGATCTGTAAAAGGCACTAAAATAAAGCAAGTATCATATATGTCCCCAAAATGTCAGACCTCTGCTCTGAAAAAAATAATTTCAATATTTCTTGTTAAGGCAAGGAGCATGGGAATTATAGTCATAGAAAGGCAAAGCTGTATGTGAGAACCAAAGTCTGTAAATTTCCAGCACAAGGTGAGATAGTGTAGTGAGACATGTACACAATAACAACAGATGTGAGTATAGCCATAACACACACAGAATAGCAACACAAGTTCCGGAAAGGAAGGTCATGGAAAAGGTAAACAACGACATCATTGAAAACATCACATGAGTGTTTAGGTCATAGTAAGAGGTTGGACTATAGTATGGGAAAGTGTGAAGATAACCAATAGTATTGAATGTACACACCCAGTACACACCCAGTGCACACCCAGTGGGTGGTAACAAAAGTTGAACTATTTCAGTATTGTTCCGGTGAGCCGTTGTTCTCCCTGCACCCCGCAGCCCTGCACCATCCTCCACAACACCATCAACAATGTGAACTAGAAGGTGAACCTGAACTTGTAACTAAGCTTTTGTGCAGGAGGAGATGAGTATGTATATAGCTTGATTAGCATAGCCAGAGTGTGTTTAGCAAGAGCAAGAAATGTGTTGCAAAGATGTTTATTGTTTTACTAGAGAGTTTGTATTATTCAAATAGTCAATAAAGATAGTTTAGTGCACAGCTCGCGTGGTTTGTTGACTGCATGAAGGGGGAAGCAGCAACAGTGATTCCAGAAGTTCCAGAGCTGAAGGTTTTTGTTCCTGAGCCGCTTCATGGGCAACTCTGCTACCTGCAACACATCACACCATTGATCAGTTCTGATCAGCCCAGTTTGAACAGATGGTGAGGACCTGAGCATGGGTGAAGTGCATCACCTCCCATCATCCCCAACAAAGGTTATGGGCCCAGTCGCGTGGATGCTGGGCAATCCAGTAGGTCCAAGCGTGTGAATGCTGGATGCTACAAGTCAAGGGGAAATGCTGGATGTTCCTGAAAATGCTAAACACCGTTGAATGCCGAAGCTGAAGTTCTTCGAAGGTCAGAGTAAGCTGTTTGTGCTACGCTGACAAATTCTTGTGGATTACAAAATTTATAGCCTCTTTGAAAATCCTGGCCGGAGTCTGCGGAACAGTCCGGAGCAGGGGAGTCAACGTTTGTCTATGGCTTATGTAAGTAAGCAAATAAATCAACAGTCTTAATTGTTCCTGAGGGAATCGGTCTGTGCAAACTCGGAAGGACTGAGTTAAATTGAGTCACTGCACACATTCACCAAGAGACTGTGATTTTTAATTATTTTTTGTGTTGAGAAAGAAAGCTACATTTGGTTGTTTTACAATGGAGGTGTTGAAATTTGAGAAACTAAACAATAACAATTTTACGACTTGGCAGATTTATGCGAAATCTCTGCTAGTCCGAGACGGTTTGTGGTCTTCAGTTGTAAACGGCTTGCCAGCAGATGCAAGCAGAGCAGAAATAGAAAGGAATGAAAAAGCAGTAGCTACTTTATTTTTACTGATAGAGCCTGGTGAGCTAAATGCAGTCAGAGAATTTACTACTGCAAAAGAGATTTGGGACACTTTGCAAAGAATTTATGCTTCACAGTCCAATTACTCAAAAATCTTGTGGTCAAAACGTATTTACAGGCAAAAGTTGGAGAAAGGAGATTGTATAGAAAAGCACTTGAAAACTATGATGGATTTATTTGTACAAGCTGAACTGAGAGGAGTGGAGATAAGCAAATATCAACAGTGCTGCATTATTTTGGAATCATTAAATTCAGAGTGGGAAAACATCACCAGTTTTTTACAAAACCTCCCAGAGACTGAGTTAAACAAAGACTTGATAATTGCCAGAATCTTGGAGGAAAACCAGAGGCGAAAGTCTGAGAGAGGAGAGCCAGCAACTTCAAAACCTGTCACAGATGAAAGGCACCGTGATGAAGCAGCTTCTTCAAGGGAGCTACGCAGATGTTTTTATTGTGGTCGGATGGGACATTTACGAAGATTTTGCAGGAAATTAGCTGCAGATCGGAAGGAGCAGCAATTTCGGGAGCAGTTTAGACGGCCTGAGCGACAAAGATGGCAGCAGAAGCAACAACAACCAAGACTTCAAAGTTTTAAGGACACTGGTAACAAAAAGGGGGTTGCTAAAGTAATTAAAGGGAAGTTAAACAATGTACATAATTGGTTGGTTGATAGCGGAGCCAGTTCTCATATGTGTAAACATTTTGATTTAATGACTAATTTAAAACCTGCTAATGTAAGTTCTGTTGTGTTAGCTGATGGAAAGCAAACCAGAACAGTTAGGCAGATGGGAACAGTGTTTATTCCAGGTTTGAATGCAAGTTTTGACAATGTACTGTATGTAAAAGAATTGGAGAACAACCTGTTATCTGTGAACAAATTAACAGAGGATAACTACAAAGTGATTTTTCAGGGCAATGAATGTCAAATAACACGTAATGGAAAAGTATGTGGTGTTGGAAACAAATATGAGAAACTGTATTATTTGCAAGATAGAGTTAACGGTAGAAATGATGAAAATGTGAACCATGTTGATAATGTGCCTTTACATTCCAACTGCATTCATGAGTTACACAGAAAGTTTGGCCATGCCAGTTTTAAAAGTTTGAAAAAATTACTTCAGTTGTGTCCTGAAGTAAAAGTAAATGAATGCAGAAATCACTTGGATTGCACAGTCTGTAATCAAGTGAAGGTCAAGGCTTATCCAGTAGCGAAGCAAACAAAGAGGATAGCCGAAAGACCATTTCAGTTTGTTCATGCTGACGTTGCTCAAGCAAATTGTTTGTCACTTAGCGGCTGTAAATATTTTCTTGTGATAATAGACCGGTATTCAAGGTTTTTGTTTGTAAGAATTTTGAAAAACAAGTCAGATGCCGGTGAAAGTTTGAAAGCATGGGTGAAAATGATTGAAAGAGAGTTTGATTTCAAAGTAGGCACAATAATCACAGATAGAGGTGGAGAATTTTTGAGTAAACAATTGTCTAGTTGGTTTCAAAAGATGGGAATCCGACGTCAGACGACTTCTCCCGCATCGCCAGCGGAAGACGGGCTTGCGGAGAAATGTGTCAAAGATTTAAAACAAATCACAGCTTGTTTGATAGCAGATGCAGGTGTCAAAGATTGTTTTTGGGGTGAAGCAACTTACACAGCCAACCACATCAAAAATCGTTTGTATCATTCAGGAATAGATGACATACCCTACAGAGTGCTGTATGGGAGAAATCCAAACTTTAAATATTTGAGAGTGTTTGGACAATATGCACATGTTTTCATTCCAGCCTGTTTTAGGATAAAGGGTGATCCTAAAAGCAGGAGACTAATGTTTTTGGGCTATTCTGGAAACAAGTACAGATTTCTACTTGGGCAGAAAGAGATACAATATTCTAGGTCAGCAAATTTTGAAAAGCATGCTGGTTGGGACAAACTACATGCAAATAAAGAAGTTTTCTTAAGGTTAGGTGACACTAACACAGACACACAAAAAGAACCAACTTCAGGAAACGGAGGGGTTTCAACAAAACAAGAATCTTCTGACAGTCACAGTAGTGCATCAGATGAGGACATGAAAGATAGACCCACAACAAGTAGGATGACACAAGATAAGAGATTTAGTCACAGGACAGAAACACCCAAGACAGACACAGAGGATGACACTGACAGAGTTGTAAGTTTTCAGCCTAGACGCACACAAAGAGTGAGGAAACCGCCTGATAGATTTGTGGTTCAAAGTGCAAGAGTTTGTTTAGTAACTGAGGAGCCTGAGAGTTTTGATGTAATACAGGAATTGTCTAGGAAAGAAAGTGTTGTACGGTTTGAAACAAAGTGCCAGAGCTTGGAATTTGTGCATAAATGATGAGCTGATAAAACTTGGTTATAAGAGAAGTGTGGCAGATGCATGTGTATATACCAAAGGAGACATTGTGCTTGTGATATATGTTGATGATTTATGCGTGGCGGCTAAATCACAACAACAGATTGATTCTGTGAAGAGGGAATTGTCTAGAAAATTTGTTTTAAAAGATCTTGGACAGTTGAGAACATATCTTGGAATTGATGTAGAAAAGACAGATGAAGGAGATTACTTGTTGAGTCAAAGCAGGAAAATTGAGAAGTTAATTGACAAGTGTGGTTTACAATTTGCTAAAGTTGTAAAAACACCAATAACAACAGGTTTTGTTTCAGAAGAGACAACCAAAGAGTTTGAAAACAAGACTTTGTACAGAAGTGCTTTAGGATCTTTGCAGTTTATAAGTTGTCATACTAGACCAGATATTGCTTATGCTGTGAACGTGTTGTCAAGGAGAGTAAACAGTCCAAAAGTAGAAGATTGGACAGCTGTGAAACATTTGTTAAAGTATTTGAAAGGTACTTTAGACAAGAAGTTAGTAATTAGATGTAGTGATGAAGATTTAGAATGTTTTGTTGATAGTTCTTTTGCTTCTGAGATGCATGACAAGAAATCAGTTACAGGAATGATTGTAAAATATAGTGAGAGTCCAATTATTTGGAGGAGCAGGAAACAGAACAACGTAGCTTTGAGTACAAGTGAAGCTGAATTTGCAGCATTAAATGAAATTGTGAATGAAGTTCAATGGATTACACAATTGTTAGATGATTTGGATGAGAGTTATAGAACACCAGTTGAAATTTTGGAGGATTCACAATCTTGTATAGCAATGGCAGAAACAGAAAATTTGAGAAATCGAAGTAAATATGTGGCAGTGAGATATCAGAATGTGCGTGACATGGTACAGAAAGGTGAGATAGAGTTGAGGTACATTGAGTCTCAAAACAACATTGCAGATTTGTTTACCAAGGCATTAACAGCAGAGAAACATGAGAGTTTTACACAACAAATAGGTTTGACAGTTTGAGGCACATACATCTTTTCATTTCGGAGGGGATTGTTAAGGCAAGGAGCATGGGAATTATAGTCATAGAAAGGCAAAGCTGTATGTGAGAACCAAAGTCTGTAAATTTCCAGCACAAGGTGAGATAGTGTAGTGAGACATGTACACAATAACAACAGATGTGAGTATAGCCATAACACACACAGAATAGCAACACAAGTTCCGGAAAGGAAGGTCATGGAAAAGGTAAACAACGACATCATTGAAAACATCACATGAGTGTTTAGGTCATAGTAAGAGGTTGGACTATAGTATGGGAAAGTGTGAAGATAACCAATAGTATTGAATGTACACACCCAGTACACACCCAGTGCACACCCAGTGGGTGGTAACAAAAGTTGAACTATTTCAGTATTGTTCCAGTGAGCCGTTGTTCTCCCTGCACCCCGCAGCCCTGCACCATCCTCCACAACACCATCAACAATGTGAACTAGAAGGTGAACCTGAACTTGTAACTAAGCTTTTGTGCAGGAGGAGATGAGTATGTATATAGCTTGATTAGCATAGCCAGAGTGTGTTTAGCAAGAGCAAGAAATGTGTTGCAAAGATGTTTATTGTTTTACTAGAGAGTTTGTATTATTCAAATAGTCAATAAAGATAGAAATGCCAGAAATGGCATTGAAACATTACATTTTAATGTAAAGGATTGTCATACTACAATTATGGAAGTATGACCCCACGTTACCTACCGTGACTGTGTCCTATATAGCCATAGAATTAGTAGATTGATCAGTCATTAGAGGAATCCTCCAGTTGAGAATTCTAAATGCCCCTCCATAAACTGCAAATCTCAGGATTCCATAGGATGCAACATGGCGGATAAAGTGGAACCATGGTGCTATAACTGTATAGTGCAAAAGGGCTATGTGTGACTAAGGGTGCATCTACACTGTAGAAATAATGCAGTTTGACACCACTTTATGTGCTATAGCTCCAGCCTATGGAAACCTGGGATTTACAATTTTACACAGGCTTTAGTCTTCTCTGCCAAAGACTGCTGGTGCCTCACAAAGCTACAGATCCCAGGATTCTGTATGATGGAGCCAATGGCAGTTAAAGTGGAGTCAAACTGCATTATTTGTACAGTGTAAATGCACCCTAAAACTAAGATCCTATTTGCAGGTGGCACTGTAGGTACACTGGAAAAGGTTGAGGCAGCCATGTGGTGATAGAGGAAAAGTGGCTGTGGGGAGTGTGGTGACAGTGAAATATGTTTCTTTCAGGAAATAAAAGAGTCCTGTTGGCTCTTGAGGCTTTTTGCTGATGCCCCCCACTGCTGCTATGGCCTATAAAAAGTGATTTCCATTTAAGTCACCAATAGGACTCCAGCTGAAGACATATTGTCAAATTCTTCAGCTCTCTCTCTCTCTCCCCCCCCCTTCACAAACCAATGATGCCATGTTTATTTCAGAAATTGTAGTTGGCTTCATAGGAATGCCACATTTTGACAAGGTTACATTTTTAAGCCCTGACAAAATGACAACACGAACCTCAAGAGCTTAGCTGATGAACTTTACCTAGCAGGTGAAGTTTACCTAGGATGGAGAAAGCTTCATTTACACATTTCCATGTCAGGCTACCCTTAAGAGCAGGAGTACTAAACAACCTACACTGCAAATAATGGTTATAGAAACGATAAAGAAAAGTCCTAGAAATACTCAATTTGATTTATATCTTAGTATCCAATGCCTGGTTGTATTTAACAGAACTTAAAAACCGGGCTGTTATGATAGAAAGAATGAACATTTTTCAGTGCTTCTCTACAAAAAGTGTACTGTCATTGCTGCACAGTCACATAGGCACTGCTGGAAATGGTGGCACTGCGAAGGGTTATCAATTCCATTCCAGATTAGTTGGCTGCCCATTTTGTCACTGGGATCAGTATATGGTAATTGGACAAAAGAAGAGTTCTAGTGATATGCTAAAGGTGGCAGGTGAAACTATCTGGCAATAATTGAAAGTTAATTATCTTCACCTAAAAATTGGTCATTAAGCACTCAAACCTCTCCAAAAAGTCAAAAGTGGCCAATAAAATAATAAAAGAAAGTTGGTATGGGATGAAATATTTAGCATACAGTTTATGTTTACTCAAAGATTTCATCACGCTTGTTGTTAAGGGGTTGTGTGCACTGTGGCACATGTTACATTACAAAAACAATTTCAAAGCTGTGAGGCATTGGGGAATCACCAGAAGTGTCTGTTTTAGGGGTTTCAAGTGGAATTCTCTCTCAGAGAGATACATAACCTGCATAATCAAGTACATAGTTTTAATGCTCTATTAATTAGTATAAACAAAACGTTCCCTTGGTTCTGCACTAACAATTATGCTTAAAGTCATGTTCCTACACTATAATATTCATAAGGTGCTAAAAGGGAGCATCTATCCTTTTTTGTATTATCTGCCACAGTGATCTCAAATAATAAATTGGTGTCTGTATGTGATTACAGGGGATACATTATATCTGCAGGCTCCATATTCACAGATTCAACCAAATTCCATCTCAAAATATTTAAACACTAAACCCCACAAAAATACAGGGGATCTAATAAAGTGATCACCTTTACATATGGAGGGAGGAAAAGGGAACCCAAATTGCCCTTGCCCAGTGACTTTCCCATTTACCTCCACAGCCTAGTTGGTTGGTTCCAGGGCAGCAGTGGAGGTGATGGCGAGCCCCAGCCACCAAGCACACAGTTTTTGGGCTCTTCCACTCTGGGGAGCCAACCAGCTGCCTACTTCCATTTGCAAATAAACAAGGAGGAGTGGTGCAATTGCCACCTTAAAGGTGGAAATGGGTGGCTGGCAGGTCCCCTTGGGGTGGGAGAGCCCCAAAATTGCACATCTTGTGGCTGGGGCTTGCCACCACTACTGCCTTGGGACCAGGGTGTGGAGGTAAGCAGGAGAGTTACTAGGCAAGGGCAATTTCGGTTTCTTTCTTTTCTCTCCGTATGTGTGCATGGTGCCTGGGGCTTGCCAATGTCTCTGTTGCTGCCCTACACCATTTGAAACAGAGACTTCAGCATCCTTGTTTTTTTGTATCCGTGTGGGGTCCTGGAACCAAACTCCTACAGATATGGTGGCCCCACTGTATAAAACAAAACAAAACAAAACAACACATAAAAATGTTTTTAAAATAAAACTAATTGCCTTACAATTAGGGATTTCTTTAGAGGATCAGGCTTGTGGCAGACATCTTAATTAGTAGGAATGATGACAGATGGCAGCCACAGTTACCTGGGCCTCACAGTGCCTCTAGTGGCTTCTATGTTGTAGGGAGGTAATTCTTCACTATGTTTCTTCTTCTAGGTGGCAACAAGTAAGTTCAGCACTTTTCTTCTCACTTTGAGGAAGCCTTAGAAAACCAGTTTCCAAAGGCTATTCGCAATTTAGAACTCATTCTGCACAAAATTTGTATGTGGTTGTTTTGCACAGAAAACAACATTTTCTGCACAGGAAATAGTATTTTTTGTTTTCTATCCAAATCAACCATGTACAACTTTCACATAGAGTAAATCTTAGCATTTTATGCATAGAAAATAGCATTTTCTGTGCAGGAACAAATATTTCTGCTTTGAAATAGTCACACAGAAAATGCTGTTTTCTGTGCAAATTAGCTGTGTGCAAATTTTGCGCTGAATAAGTCCAAAACTGCAAAGGTTCCCTTCAGGCTACCATTCTTCTCTTAGGCATTTCTCAGCACTTGGAAAAACATGTTTTCCAACAATTTTTCTAACATTTTCAAATATTCTTTCCATCTCTATCATGCTGATGGCATGATAGGGCCACTCCAAGCTGTAGTCCTTCGATTGGCTATGCAAGGTGTTGAACCTATTTGGGGGATAGCACATGGACAGCTTTTTTAATGTTTGTACTAGAATATATTCACTGTTTTCTGGATACAGAATCCATCAGCTACCACTGAGCCAAAGATGGCCATAGCTATCATTTTGGGTAGGCACATCCACTCTTCCTGGCAGACCCAACCACTGTCACCACTGACCCTCTGCATGATTGGAATAGATGCAACTAAAAGTTATTCTGATGTGCTAATAAGATTAGAAAGCAGGGGACGGCTGGGAATATGGCTTCCAATGTTTTTGTCAATTTCCCTCCCTGGCCTAGGAAAACATGTTCAGACAAACAAGACTTGGTGGTATTGTCGGTGTAGAGAAAGTGTTTGCTTGCCACTTTCCTATGGTCAGGTGAGCACAAACACTGAAAAAGAAGCATCTTTGTGCACAGCTTCATAGTGATTAAAGGTTTTATTTTTAAAGGAGTGGAAGGTATCCAGCAGTAAACCTGCTCTTCACATAGCATGGTATACTTCTTTTCATGTTACTTCTTTTCATATCCAGTCCAACAGTAAACCTGCTCTTCGTATTGCTGGCTTTCATGGTGTTTGGAAACTGAGGGTGTGATTATGGAGAAGGGACAAAATGAAGGCATTGATCCCCCCAAATAATAATTCTACACTTCCCAATGAAATGAAATTTCCCCTAAGTACCCAAATTTATAGCATGGCATGATAAAAGAAAGAAACATTGAAAAATTATTCATGCCTAGAATACCTATATTTGCTGTCTTGGCTTTCTCCTGGCAACTTTGCTTGCCCCTTTTCTTTGGATGCCTAAACTGTATTTCTAAATGTTCAAGAGAGGTTGTGATGGCAATGCTTGCAATCTGGGGGTTGGAGGAAAATTTTATTGGGGGACAGAATTCTTATTTGGGGAACATTACCCTCATTTTGCTTGCTGTAGTTACACCCCTGCTCAAGCTTTTCATTTCAAAAGCCATTTTTAATTGGGCTAAGAAATATTTACCTTCAGTTTTATGAAAAGCAAACAATATCCTTCTTTCCATATCACTGATATAGCATTGGAGAAGAAACATAATGTTAATTTTAACCCAGGACAGCAAATGTGTTTTGGGTGTCTTCTCTTCCTCCCCCTTTCCCAGTCTCTCTGTCTCTTTCTCTCTCACACTTAAGGCACTTCAGAACCAGATATTTGAAACTACAATTCTTCAGTAGATTGTTAGATTATTTGGAAGGGGGAGTAGAAAGAAGTGTAATTTGGTACTATATTTGTGTATTGTTCATCCCTCCCCCAGTCATTCCACTTTTCTTAATCTGTTCTCAGGTCTAGCCTTGGACATGCAAGCACATAGCCAAGGAAAATACATTTTCTGTGCAATTATGATATAGTTGGTGGAGTTTTAGATTTGTATTATATCATGGTAAAACTGTTCTTCAGTGCCTGTAATTGGCAAAAGTATTAGAATCAGATGGAAATGATGTCCTTTCTTATAAGAAACTGTACAAATTATGTAAACAGGCATAGTGTATATGATCAGCTTTTCTGTGTTTTGCTGGCCATGAGAAGAGCTGGTGGATGTCACTGTGTGCCTTCTTGGCAAAATTTGTTTAGGCTGAGAGAGTGTGGACATTACCAGATAAACTCTATTCTCTCCATAAATACACTTGTTAAAGGAAACATAAATGTAAAAATACTGGTTTGTAAGCAGTCTTGTTAATATTGTGTCTGCTTCTGCCATCAAACTCTCTTCCACACTCCCCATTAACCCTGCTTCTTTGCCCTATGCCCTATAAAGCATGCCTTTCATTTTTTAAAATTATTTTTACTTTTTAACCCAGCTAATGTGATTTATATTTTTAAAAAAAAGAAGGGGGGGAGAAAAACATTTTTTTAAAGGGGGGGAATCAGGTTTGTGAAGTCAAAGGCTTTCATGGCCGGCATCCATAGTTTTTTGTGGGTTTTTCGGGCTATGTGCACTTAGAACTATACTCTGTGTTTTTTTTTGTTTACAGACCACCACCTGCTAGATATAACAGGTGTATTGTACCTTTGTTATCTTTAGAATGAAAAGTTTAGGTGACAATGTATATCACTGTTAGTTCATAAATTTAAAAATATGGCAATCCAGTACATGTGTACCTCCTGTTCATTCTGCTGTGAAATGCCCTAGATATGTGCCCCAAAGTCCTGCCTTTATTGCACTACAGATGGAACACAGATAAAGGAAGATAATAGAATTTAAACAATTTAAAAAATATATAAATGAATTTTTCACACAAAAAATTTTTAAAAGGCTTTTTAAAAAGAAACAAAAATTCTGATAATCCTGTTTAGTAGGAAGAAAACTTTTGAAAACATCTTCATTCTTCTGTATGAAAATAATAATAATAATCATGATGATAACAACAACAACAACAAAAACAACAAAAGATTTACCACTCTGGATGGTATCATTATTTGTATCAGCCAAGTATACCTTTGAGTTTAATGAGATGCTTTCCATTTTGAAAACATATATTATGAGTAGGGTTGTTGCTGAAAACATTGGTTGGTGGCTGTAATGAAACTGATGTGGCTCCTTGACTAGCCACTCTTGCCTGTTTTGCGCTGGATGAATCACTCCCCTCTCCCACCACCAGCAACAGTATATGACTACTATACATCCAGAAACTAAATTTGGAATGCAAACATGAAAAAAAAAATGTGGAGTTGAATCCACATGTAACATACGAAAAGAACAAGCCAGTGAATTCTCCACTGAGAAGAGTGTTATACGCTCCAGGTTGGGCGGGGGGGGGGGGAGGAGAGCACAAACATATGCACCAACGCATACTGGTAAAGCAAAACACAGGAGGTTGAGTTTCAAATTTCTGCAGCTATAAAACAGAGTTACTTACTACCTCTTACTTTAATATACCTCAGAGAGTGGTTGAGATCCTAATTGAGCTAAGCTAAACCGTACATGACAAGGTGATGATTGGTAAGGTAAACAGTAATAACAATGTATCATAGGTTCATAGAATCATAGAATCATAGAAATTTAGAGTTGGAAGAGACCACAAGGGCCATCCAGTCCAACCCCCTGCCATGCAGGAACTCCCAATCAAAGCATACCCGACAGATGGCCATCCAGCCTCTGCTTAAAAACCTCCAAGGAAGGAGACTCCACCACCCTCCGAGGGAGTATGTTCCACTGTCGAACAGCCCTTACTGTCAGGAAGTTCCTCCTAATGTTGAGGTGGAATCTTTTTTCCTGCAGTTTGCATCCATTGTTCCGAGTCCTGTTCTCTGGAGCAGCAGAAAACAAGCTTGCTCCCTCCTCAATGTGACATCCCTTCATGTATTTAAACAGGGTGATCATATCACCTCTTAACCTTCTCTTCTCCAGGCTAAACATCCCCAGCTCCCTAAGGCGTTCTTCATAGGGCAAGGTTTCCAGACCCTTCACCATTTTAGTCGCCCTCCTTTGGACCCGCTCCAGTTTCTCCACATCCTTTTTGAATTGTGGTGCCCAGAACTGGGCACAGTATTCCAGGTGGGGCCTGACCAAAGCAGAATAGAGAGGCACTATTACTTCCCTTGATCTAGACACTATGCTTCTATTGATGCAACCTAAAATTGCATTGGCCTTTTTAGCTGCTGCATCACACTGTTGACTCATGTTCAACTTGTGGTCTACTTGGACTCCTAGATCCCTTTCACATGTTGTCTCATTCAGCCAGGTGTCCCCCGTCCTATATCTGTGCATTTCATTTTTCCGCCCTACGTGTAGGACCTTACATTTCTCTGTGTTAAATTTCATTTTATTAGCTTTGGCCCAGCTTTCTAGTCTATTCAGGTCATTTTGAATTTTGATCCTGTCCTTTGGGGTATTAGCTACTCCTCCCAATTTGGTGTCATCTGCAAATTTGATAACTAGGCTCTCAATACTGTCATCCAAGTCATTAATAAAGATGTTGAATAGCACTGGGCCCAGGACAGAACCCTGTGGCATCCCACTTGTCACTTCTTTCCAGGATGAAAAGGAACCATTGTTGAGCACCCTTTGGGTTCGGTCAGTCAACCAGTTACAAATCCATGTAATGGTTACCTTGTCTAGTCCACATTTTACAAGCTTGTTTGCAAGGATGTCATGGGGAACCTTGTCAAATGCCTTACTGAAGTCAAGATATACTATATCCACAGCATTCCCTTCATCTACCAAGCTGGTAATTTTATCAAAAAAAGAGATCAGATTTGTCTGGCATGACTTGTTTCTCTGAAACCCATGTTGGCTTTTTGTGATTATGGCATTATCTTCCAGATATTCACAGACTCTCTTCTTAATGATCTGCTCCAGAATCTTGCCTGGTATTGATGTCAGACTAACCGGACGATAATTGTTGGAATCCTCTTTTTTCCCCTTTTTGAAGATTGGGACAACATTTGCCCTCCTCCAGTCTGCTGGGACTTCTCCTGTTCTCCAGGAGTTCTCAAAGATGATTGCCATTGGTTCCGATATTACATTTGCCAGTTCTTTTAATACCCTAGGATGTAGTTCATCTGGTCCTGGAGACTTATATTCATTTAGATTAACCAGGTATTCCTGTACTTTTTCTTTACTTATTCTGTGCTGAAATTCCCCTATTCTGTCCTCTGCCCCATCATCCTTAGGTTGGGCACCCTTTGCCTTTCCTGAGAAGACTGAAGCAAAGAAGGTGTTGAGCAATTCTGCCTTTTCTCTGTCTCCTGTGAGCATTTTGCCATCCTCTCCATGCAGTGGCCCAACTGTTTCCTTCTTCTTCCTTTTGCTGCGTACATACCCAAAAAAGCCCTTTTTATTGTTCTTAACGTGTCTAGCAAGCCTGAGTTCATTTTGCACTTTAGCTTTTCTGACTTTATCCCTACATGTGCTGGCTATTTGTTTGAATTCCTCTTTGGTGATTTCCCTATTTTTCCATTTTTTTATACATGTTCCGTTTAAAACTTAGCTCAGTTGTAAGTTCCTTAGTCATCCATACTGGTTTCTTGAGACATCTCCCATTTTTCTTCCTCATTGGAACTGTCTGAAATTGTCCCTTTAGTATCTCCCTTTTGAGGAACTCCCATCCATCTTGAACTCCCTTCTCTTTTAGTATTCTTGACCATGGGATCACCCCCAGTATTTCTCTAAGTTTATTGAAATCAGTATAGTTTATTGAAATTGTATAGATCTGTATCTGTTGACCACGGAATTGCCAGGGACTCATGGATATTAATGCGTGAGCTTTGTTTGATCCTCCAGGCACAGAATTAAATGTGTTTACAAGTGTTGGCTAAGTCTTTTAAACACTGAATCTGTGAGCTTGCAATAAAACTTGTAGCAAGGCCATTCTGGTTGCCACTATTTGCCACTATTCTATTCCATTTTAATTCCTTGTGCACTGTGACCTCCATTCAGATCATCTGATTTTCTGAACTTGATGGGAATTACTATCTGAAACAGGTGCTCTTCATTTGTGTTGTTTTTCCCCAAAAAAACACCTGGGGCACCTGGTGGTGAGTTGGTGGTGGGGCTGTTATATCCACTATTAGAGGGAGGCAAGACAAGAGACAGGAAAAATGGAAATGTGAATAGTACCAACATGTTGTGGAATTAGAGACTACAGTTGGTCCTCCACATTTGCTGTGGGTAGGGATGCAGGACCCATGTGAAAGTGAAAGAAATGCAAATAAAAATACTTTTTGTTAACCTGAGAGAACCGTCTCTAGGAATATCTAAGCCCTGGGGGCTACTCTATGGTCAACATCTGGCAGAAACTGACCCTAGAATTGCACTGGAGGACCTACAGAAACCTAGAGAAGTATTTTCCCTAGGAATCTCTAGATCCTTCAGTGTGACTCTATGGTCAATTTTGGCAGAGTTGCACTGGAGGACCAAGGCTGCATCTACACTGGAGAAACTACACAGTTTGGCACAGCTTTAACTACCTTAGCTGAAGGCTATGGAATTCTGGAGTTGGAGTTTGTTGTGGGGCCCAGTGCAGAGCTCTGCTCCACTATGGGCCTCACAACAAACTCCTAGGATTCCATAGACTTGAGCCAAGATACTTAAAGTGGTGCCAAACCAGGTTATTTCTCCAGTGTGGATGCAGCCCTAGAGATTCCTAGAGAGACTATGGGGCTCGACAGACCTCCTGGAAAAGGCAGGCTGGAGCCATCCCTCTTTGCTGTGCAGCTGTCCTTCTCTTTCTGCAACAGATTGGCACCAGGGGAGCCTCACCAGCAGCCCCTGCCGCCCCAATCCAGCTTTTTTCCAGGCCAGAAAAATGCCGCTTCTCTTAAGACTAGCAAAGGGGTGTCTGTGGGGCTTCATGCCCCCGGATATCCTGGGAGCCATGAGGAGAAAGGGGTAGCCCCTTTCTCCTCAGGATTGTTCCCATGGCCCTGTGGTTGCCGTGGGAATTATCCCCTCCACAAAGGAGCTCTGTTTCGGAGCTCCCTAAGGGAGATCTTCGCAAAAGGAGCTCTGTTTCGGAGCCCATATTAATCAAATCGGCAAATAATCAAATCTGCAAATGTGGTGGGCCAGCTGTATATAAATCCATCCCATCCCAAACTATTTCTTTTGTCAAGTTCTGCAGTGACCAAGAAGACCATATGTTCAAGCAGTAGGATAGGTTTCATAGCAGGACCTTCATAAAAGATGAGCAGTATTCAGCTCCTTTTCAGGGAATGAGGGATCATACCCTGCACTAAAGAACACATTACAGAAGAGAAACAGCCAAGGATTGGGTTGGCATCCCACAGTTGCTTCCAGGACAGCAGATTATGGCAGACTAACTCAGAATAACCTAGTTAATAGGTCCAGAAGCTAGTGAAACTTGGCTTACCAGGTACTAAGGTAACACAGAGTCAGGGACAGAGAAATAGGGGGCACAATATGGCCAGCAGATTAACAGTTTCTTGCATGCCACCCAGCTTTAATGATAGCTCACTTGACAAGGGCTACCACTGGGCCTTGAGTAAGTAAAAGTGCTAGCCCAGGCCCTCTGCGACTGCTGGGAAACAAGAGGGAGAGTGGTAATAGCAAGCAAATGGAAGTCTGCAAACATGTGAACTATCAGTTAATGTGTATAGGCCTGCAAATGTTGCTAACTCCTAACAGCTGGAACTTACAGTTCAATAGATTTTTTTTCTTGTGTGCCATGTATTATTGGGCAAAAACATAAACATGGCTGTCTTTTAATCAAATGGAATAGATCTAGCAGCTTGCTCATGCTGCCAAGAGAAAGGCAGAGGTAATGCTCATGATGTTGTGAGATTTTGAAGGAGATGGTGATAAGAAGATGCTACCCCAGGACAAGAAAGAAGGTTTTTTCCCCCATTCTGGAGAGAGATTGAGTTGCATACCAGCAAAACACCTACTGAAGGAATGTGCACATTATATGGTCCTGGTGTCACATTTGCTTGCTCCCTGCAAGAGGATCTCATCCTTGAGGGCACTGCTTTACATGAGGCTACTATAACTATTTCCATACAACTGAATGGTCCTTATCAATTCATATTAGATGAAGAATAAAATATGACTGGGTCTCCACTCCATATTGTGTATGGTTAGGATACAAATACTAAAATGCTTTCTTTTTCTACGGTACCTGTTTGGCCATCTGTGCAAGACATAAGGCTTTCACAGAAACTCTTCACAATATGAGTATCAGTGTACAACAGTATTATGTATTACTACAACTCCGAATCTTGGCTGAAATACTATTCTGCTCATTTAAATTGACCTCTCCAAGACAACTCTTATATAGACATTGATATATGCTGTTTAAACATCAAACAAACAAAAACACACAAGGTGTCTGTCAGAGAGCATATGTAAACATTTGTCAAGTTTTACATCAAATGTTTTGCAGAAACTGCTCATTCATCATGGTCATTCTTGTCTAGGAAGGAGATCTATAAGAACTGAAGCAAAATCATTAATTCGGACCTGTCTGTATCTGTGTGTTCCAAGATGATTCCAGCATATATGGAGAGAATAAAAGATATAAGCTAGAGAAACATGTATGCAAATGACAGCTAAAGCACCTATAAAATGTGGCATAGAGGCACAAAGTAATTGAAATTACTTTGAGGTCTGAAGGGGAATGAACATGGACAATACAATGGTCTATGACATGTTTAAATGCAAAATCTACAGAGCAAATTTATTGTTTGCCCATATCCTAATGGCATATTTCTTCAGAATGAGAACAGGTGATGCTTGATGAGACATCCAGATTATTATCCAGAATATTTTAGTATTTCATATAATAAGAGGCACTGTTAACACATAATCTGACAAACTGCCAGGGTTCACAGTTCCAAGTCTTAAAGCTGGTTGCTGAGCAATGTTCTCACAAGCTTTATGGAAGGGTATGTGATGTCTGCTGCTTCAGATCTTCATGAGGTTAATATATGAGCCCCATAATATGGAATCAGTGGAAAACAATGGGTTGTGTGTGGTTGTCTAGTGATGCTCATGTACAACTGTAGTAAATCAAATCACAAGTCCATCTAATTCAGTATTCTACTTACAACAGGCACCAGCAATATGCATCTTGACATTTGTCAACTGGTCATGGAGATTATAGCAGTGATTTCAACCCATTTTGGAAATTATGTGTTGAAATGAATTCATTAATCCCAAATTGGTCAAGAATTCTTGATTCCAAATGATTTAATGCTTTAATTGATTCCAAAGCATCTGTTTGAAGCTTGTCGTGCCACTGCAGGCCGTGTCCACACAGGCCAAATAATATGTCCTCCCCTCATCCTCCTAGCAAGCAATTCAGACAATGCAGGGATAGTTCAGCACTGAGCCTGCTCTATAACACCCATACAAGGTTTTAAAATAAATCACCTTTGGCTCTGGATCTTCTAGGAAAATTTGGAGCCCTCTATTACAATGTTCCCAGCTGTGTCTTCCACGGCCATCACCGTGGCATGATTCACTTGTTCTGAGGTCAGAACGAGATGCCTAGCTATGTGCTTAATGCTGGACACCTTGTCCTGACCTCAGAGTGAGTGACCTGCACCAAAGGCAGCTGCGCTTGGTACAGTATCACAGTAAGATGAACAGCTCACAATGGACTGCCCAAGAAAATGAGAGGACATCAGAGCATCTTCAAGGCCAGAATACTATGGTCTGCTCCTGGAGTGTTCTGGCCTGTGCAGCCACCACTGTAGCTAGTGGGTGGCAGATATCATCTGCACCTAGTGCATAGCTTTGAGATGATACAGTTTGAAGCTGTATTTCCCAAGGGGCAGATCTATAGGATCTACTTTTTCCTCCGGAGGGGCAGCTCCCTCTCACAAGAAGGTAATCCCTGCTATGTATGGAGTATCCAGATACCTCCCTCATGGGGCTGTATTCAGATAGGGCAGTGATAATGTCTCCAACTAGGGCAACTGCATAATTTTGTTTTGAATTCTACAAAGTATCAAATGGAGCAATTCCAACCCCTGGAAAGTGTATTCATTTTTTAAACATTATTTCAGTACTCCTGATTAATTTGCAATCTGCTCTTGTCTTTGAAAATATTCCTCAGGAACCGGTCATTTGTAATGTCACCTTATTATAACATAAAAAGCAAATACCTGTAATATTAAACTAAAATTGTTTAGAATGAAAATTAGATTTTTTTTTACCCTTTTGTTTTCATTGTTCCTTTATGTTGGTTAAGTGCTTTATATTGTTTACATGAAATATTTACATCTCACTGAAGGTCTAAAATACTGCTATGATTGCGGTGAATAGCTTCAAGGTACTTCATTAGCATTTTGCTTAAGCAAAAGTTTGAGCTTTTATTCCCCTTGCCAGCCAAGTTTGTTCTTCTGCTAGGAAATAAAAAGGATCACTGCTAGAACTAAGATGGATTTGGCATTGACTAAAGTGCAATTATATGACAGAGAAGCTTCACACTGTATTTTATGCACACTTCATAGGAGCTTCCAAATAATACTCTAGATTAAAATATTAGTTGAGCCTTAATGCTAAATTTACAGTGTGTGTGTGTGTGTGTGGTGATGGGTACAATTAATGAGGGTGCAGCACTAGTAAGCTTAAAATAAAGTAATAAAAACTCCAGAATCTCATTGGTTTTATCAACTGTCACTTTTGTAAAGCTAGGGATGTTGCTATTACATTTCATTTTCTGTCCATTTTTAGCAAAAGCAATATTGCTTCCTACACACTTTACTGTGTATGTGTCACACACATTATTTCATGTGAAGACACTTCACAGTGACTGACAGGTAATCAAAGAAAGATTTTTCATCTTCATTTCAAAAATACTCTTGAGGGAGAAAGTAGTCACATTAGGAGAAATTCATTTAAAGAATTACCACTCCTTTTCTGCAGCATTTTTATCGACATTAAAATGGGAATAGCCTAGCATCCAACAGAGGGAAACAGCTAAAGAGTTTATAAGGAAGAGCTAGGAGGTTGATTCTGATGCCCTTAACCTATGTTAATAGGGGCAGTCACCTTACTTGGGCCAATGTTAGGGACAGCTCTGCTTATTCACTTTCAAGCAGGGCAGAGGAGGCTGCAGACAAATCTCAAACTCTTTTCATTTTGCAAAACTTCAGTCTTTTCCAAGGTGAACACTGCCATGCTCTTGGATTCCTAGGGGGAAATGGTGTTGTCAAAAAGTCATCTTCCCATTTCCAAGGCATCTTTAAACTGGTGGTCTGAAATATATTCAACAAATGTTGTTAATGGATCCAGACCTAAACACCCTATAAGGAACCAGATCCCATCTGATCTTGGAAGTTAAGTAGGGGCAGCCCTAGTTAATACTTGGATGGGGGAGACTGGCAAAGAATACCAGGTGCTGTAAACTATATTTCAGAGGAAGGAATTGGGAAAAAAATGACCTCTGAGTATTCCTTGCCTAAGAAAACTCTATGAAATTATTGGGATCACCATAAGTCAACAGACGACTTGAAACCATGCCATGTTAATGGATAAACGAGCATGTAGTGCCCCACTAGTCCCAAAAGATGGGCAAGCTACTTAAGAACATTTGATATCCATATTCTAAACATGGCATAAAGTTGAGTTTACTACACCAAGGGTGATACATTGTGATTCCAGGTTGGGGAAAAAACTATTTCTGTTAACAGAAGCAGGACAGGGAAATCCCTGCACTTGCAGCCTCCTCATGACCCCTATGATCCAACCCTCGAGGCTGTTGGACACCACGAGGAGGTGAAAACAAAGAATGTTCAGATACTAATGCTAGAGTTCATTGGTTTTAACAATTTCTATCAAAGCCAGCATGATGTAGTGGTTTGAGCATTAGACTATGACTCTGGAGACCAGGATTTGAATCCCAGATTGGCTATGAAAACTCACTGGGTAGGGTTGCCATAAATCGTTTCAACAAAACTGAGAAAACAGTATATCGGACTAGATTATGGGACAACAGTATATGGGACTAGATTATTGACAAATAACCAAAACAACAGCAGCAGCAACAACAACATATTTTGGCATTTAATTTTGTTTTATTGCATAATTCTGTAGATGATGATGACAGTGATGATGATGATGATAATGATAATACTATGATCATCATAATTACATCATTTATTTATATAACTCCATCAATTTACATGGTGTTTTACAACACAAAAATACAAAACAAGACTCCCGCCAATGGTGTACAAGGGTGTAGTGAGAAAGTGTTTATGGAAGGGGCAGAGGCAAAAATGGAGGGTTGGGTATCACTCAGTATAAAAGAGATTTCATTGGTAAAGGTTTTCATAGGTAATTATAAAAACAGCCCCATACAATGCATTTTAATTAGAAAGTACATTGCTCCCTTCCCTTATGCGGGGGATCCATTCCGGACCCCTCCCCTGGCGTAAGGGAAAAAAGTGTATACTCACATTCAGTTGAAAATAATGGTGTGTGTGCATGTGGCGCCGCATGGTGCATGTGCCACTGGCACATGCGCCATTCACCACATTCTCCTGCTGCTTCAGTATAAGCTGAAAGCCACGTATGGGGAGCCTCCGAATGGCATGGGCTCACTTTATGTTGTGAAGCATGTTCTAATGTTAATTAGAAAGCATGTTGTGACTCTGACAACTATACAGTAATCTATTCAGGAAATGAAAAAACAAGAAGAAATAGGATGGCTTTCATACTAAGGGAAGATATAGCTAGAACACTCAAAGGATACAACACAAAGTCAGACAGTATATTATCAATAAGGCTTCAGAGTAAATCTATAAACATCACAATAATCCAGGCATATGTACCAACCACAGATGCAGACGAAGAGCAAATTGAGAGATTCTATGATGCAACCCAGGAAGAAATTGAAAAGATACCATTGCAAGATTTCAAACTAAATCACTGGAGACTTGAATGCTAAAGCTGGCTACAAAGAAGGATCAAAAACAGTAGGAAGATTTGGATTAGGAACAAGAAATAAAGCAGGGGAGTGTCTGATAGAATTCTGTGAGGCCAATAATCTATTTATTAAAAGAATACCTGCTTCATATAATCAGATAGGAGACTATACACCTGGACATCACCAGATGGTATAAACACAAAAACCAGATAGACTACATAATTGGAAGTAGAAGATGGAGAAGCTCTACCCTTGTGGCCAAAACCAGACCAGGAGCTGATTGTGGCACAGACCATGAACTGCTCCTAACAAAAATCAGAGTTAAGCTGAAGAAGAAAGCAAAAACTATCATTTTACCAAAATACGACCTGAATAACATTTCAGATGAATTCAAGGACAATGTAAGAAACAAAATTACCGTGGCCATAAAGAAAGATAAGAAACAATGGATGACAGATGAAAAGGAAGAAGAAAAGCAAAACCAAAGGGAGATAGGAACAAAGCCAGAAGTAGTAATACAACTATCCAATGTCTGACGTGCAGGGATAAGGAGAAATACTACAATGACCAATACAAAGAAATAGAAGAAAGCAACAAAAAGGGAAGGAGAGACCTCTATCAAAAGATCCAAGAAATTAATCCCAAATTCAAACCGAGGACAGGGATGCTCTATGGAGAAAAAAAAGAACATAATACAGGACCAAGAAGAAATAAAAAGATGCTGGAGGCAATACACAGAAGAGTTATACAAAAGAAATGAGGGAATGAATGATATTTGGAATGAGGAGCCATATGAAGACCAACCCCAGTTTCTAAGAAGTGAAGTAGAATCTGCAACAAAAGAAATGGGAAAAACAACACCGCGAACAGATGATATCCCAATTGAACTGCCACAGTGCCTACAGACAGATGCAACTTTAGTGCTAAGTGAAATATGCCAACAAATATGGAAAACAAAGTAGTGGCCAACAGACTGGAAAAAATCAATATACATACCAATCCACAAGAAAGGAGATACAAAAGACTGCAGCAACTATTGGACAATAGCATTAATCTCACATGCAAGCAAAATAATGCTCAAAATTCTGCACCATAGACTCCAAACATACATGGGGAGATAAATTTCAGAGGTGCAAGCAGGATTCAGAAAAGGAAGGGTCACTGGGGACCACATTGAAAACATGTGATGGCTAATGGAGCACACCAAAGAATTTCAAAAAAAGAATCAGCATGTGTTTTATAGACTACAGAAAGCATTGATTGTATAGATCATGAAAAATTATGAAATACACTCAAAGTCATGGGTGTGCCACTACATCTGATAGTCTTGATGAGGAATCTGTACCAAGGACAAGAGGCCACCATCAGAACAGAATTTGGGGAAACAGAGTGGTTCCCAATAGGCCAAGAGGTCAGGCAAGGCTGCATCCTATCACTTTACTTGTTTAACTTGCATGCTGAAAACATCATAAGAAAAGCTGAATTAGAATCAGAAAAAGGAGGAATGAAGATAGGGAGAAGGCAACATTAACAACCTAAGTTATGTAGATGATACCATAATATTAGCAGAAAACATTCAGGAATTGGATCAGTTAATAAGGAAGGTCAAAGAAGAAAGTGCAAAGTCTGGTCTGATACTGAACATAAGGAAAACAAAAATAATGACCACAGAAGAAATACACAAATTCAATCTAGACAATGAGGAAATGGAATTAGTTAACGAATTCCCATAACTAGGATCAAATATTAACCAGAATAGAGATTGCAGTCAGGAAATAATGACCAACCCCAAATTCTAAGAAGTGAAGTAGAATCTGCAACAAAAGAAATGGGAAAAACAACAACACCGGGAACAAATGATATCCCAATTGAACTGCCACAGGTATTTAAAATTTTACACAGTCTAGCCTTCTCTGCCAAGACCTCCTCCTTGGAGGTCATTGAACAGAGGCTGGATGGCTACCTGTTGGAGATGCTTTGATTGTGAGTTCCTGTATGGTGTCAGACTGGAAGGCCCTTGTGCTCTCTTTGAACTCTATGATTCTATGAAAGCGTGCTGGTGCCTGACACAACTACAAATCCCAGGATGGAGCCATGAAAGTTAAAGTGGAGAGTGGAAGAAGCTGCCTTTACTCTAAAGGGAGAGGCTTTTTCTTTCTCCAAAAGTCACTGACCTACAAGTCTCTAACCATACTCTCTGCCCATCCATTCCAGAGCATGAGAGAGAAGCATGAGTCACAGCTCTGGTCAGAACCTGAATTGTGTGATATTCATCCTCCACTTTTTAGTCAGGCCACACTTCAAAGGTGATAAAAATAATTGAAATGTTACAGTTAAACCATAAAATGAATGAAGCTATCACATTTGTAATGTAACATAGATATGGTCTATGGTCACACCTACTGCTTTATCACACTAGGGAGGCAAACAGGATTTAAATGAGAGTTAAACAAGAGTTAAACAGGAAATGTAGTATGATAAACATAGGGCATTTCCTGTTTAACTCTAGTTTAACTCTTGTTTAAATCCTGTTTGTCACCTAGTGTGATAAAGCAGCTAGTTTTTACAGAGAGCTGTTCAGATGACATATGGGATGATTGTGGCTGAATCTGGTCCTTTTTATCAACTCAGAGCTTTAATCCAGAGGGGAAAAAGTGGGGATTTAGCCCTGTTCTATATTCACACATATATGTGCTGTCCTCCACAATGATGTTGGTCTGAGGCTGGGGGCAGTTCAAAAATATGCACATTCGCATGCATAAGGTGCAAAGGGAAAAAACCTGGGGGAGCCACCCATTCATACTACAATTTATCAGATCATGATGTCCATATCACACCCCCCCTCCGATCTGTAGATTTAGCATTAAGACTCAGCTAATATTTTAATCTAGAGTATTACTTGGAAGTTCCTATGAAGTGTGCATATAACACAGTGTGAAACCTCTCTTATACATAATTGCACTTTAGTCGTTGCTAAATCCATCTTCATGCCACACAAGCTTCCTGGGCTCTCTAAATCATCTTGTGGCATTAGATTAGGCAGCTGCTGATCCAGACACATTCAGTAGATACAAGGAAGAGTGTTATTTTGTTTTTGTCTCAGTCAACACAATGTAATGGCCCAGCCCTGTGAAGAAGTCTACTTTTGGGCAAGGAAAGAAAGCAGCAGAGGTAGAAGTGACTACAAGGTTCCCAGTTCTTGGCCAATTATCTATTCCACCACATTCATGGTGAAAAAGTGATGCAGGCTTCATCAAAGAGAAAAGAGGACCTGGTAGTTGCTCACCATAGCCTCCTTGGTGGAAAAACTCATCAACATAGGATGAATTTCACTTTGCTGAGGGTCTCTTAAAATTTGCAGCCAGCTATGTAACTCACATGAATTAATTACACTTTTCTTCTTATTTTTAATATTTTTATTTAGATTTTCCAAATATATATAACAGAACAGAATGGGGACTCCCCCCCCCCCCAATTAATCCTCCTTTGCATCCTCCAGTTCCCCAACTTTAGTCATGTTATCCACTAATCTAAAATTCAATCTAAAGATCTCAAAATCATTTTTCATCAATTTATAATCCTCCAGTAACTCTTGCCACATTGCTGAGACACAATCATCTTCCATGGGTTGCAACCTTAAACCAAATCTTGGCATGTAAAGAGTTAACACTTCTGTATCTACAGCAACTCCTTTCATAGAATCATAGAATCATAGAATCATAGAGTTGGAAGAGACCACAAGGGCCATCCAGTCCAACCCCCTGCCATGCAGGAACTCCAAGTCAAAGCATCCCTGACAGATGGCCATCCAGCCTCTGCTTAAAGACCCCTAAGGAAGGAGACTCCACTACACTCCGAGGGAGTGCGTTCCACTGTCGAACAGCCCTTACTGTCAGGAAGTTCCTCCTAATGTTGAGGTGGAATCTCTTTTCCTGCAGTTTGCATCCATTGTTCCGCGTTCTAGTCTCTGCAGCAGCAGAAAACAAGCTTGCTCCCTCCTCAATATGACATCCCTTCAAATATTTAAACAGGGCTATCATATCACCTCTTAACCTTCTCTTCTCCAGGCTAAACATCCCCAGCTCCCTAAGGCGTTCTTCATAGGGCAAGGTTTCCAGACCCTTCACCATCTTAGTTGCCCTCCTTTGGACATGCTCCAGTTTCTCCACATCTTTTTTGAATTGTGGTGCCCAGAACTGGACACAGTATTCCAGGTGGGGCCTGACCAAAGCAGAATAGAGTGGCACTATAACTTCCCTTGATCTAGAAACTATACTTCTATTGATGCAGCCTAAAATTGCATTGGCTTTTTTAGCTGCCGCATCACACTGTTGACTCATGTTCAGCTTATGGTCTACTTGGACTCCTAGATCCCTTTCACATGTGGTCTCGTTCAGCCAGGTGTCCCCCATCCTATATCTGTGCATTTCATTTTTCCGCCCTAAGTGCAGAACCTTACATTTCTCCGTATTGAATTTCATTTTGTTAGCACTGGCCCAGCTTTCTAGTCTATTCAGGTCATTTTGAATTTTGATCCTGTCCTCTGGGGTATTAGCTACTCCTCCCAGTTTAGTGTCATCTGCAAATTTGATAAGTATGCCACCAATTCTGTCATCCAAATCATTAATAAAGATGTTGAATAGCACTGGGCCCAGGACAGAACCCTGTGGGACCCCACTGGTCACTTCTCTCCAGGATGAAAAGGAGCCGTTGGTGAGCACCCTTTGAGTTCGGCCACTCAACCAATTACAAATCCATGTAACAGTTAACTTGTCTAGCCCACATTCTTCAAGCTTGTCCTTTGATATAGTGTAGCAAAAATACAGCCCTGTGTTTAACCTCTTGTTATTCAGACTGCTTTCAATGAGATGCAATTCTGTTTTTTCAAAACAAACCAATCTCTTTGTTTAGTCCATTTTTATTTGCAAAGTGCTTAAAAAGCAACCAGTCCTCCAACTTTAATATTTACTTCATCATTTCACATTACTTTGTCCTTAGTCCACATAGGAACTTCCCCCCCTTTTTTTCATCCAGTTTTATTAGACTTTCTTATTTCAGTTTGCAAACTTAGAACTTCTTGGAAATGATCTACAAGATCTCTGACATTCATACAGAAGGCAGGGAACTTACCAGGTATTGGTGACCCCCTGGATTGAAGATTTCCTTTTGTCCAATAAATCCAGTTGTTATTACAGAATATAATTTAAAAAAAGAAAGTGAGGTTACTGGTTTAGTGTTCATAAAGGCTTGTGTGTAGCAGGATGAGCAGATGGAATTGTCTCATAGCCCTTCTCCACTCCTGATGAACTGCCACAGTCCTACGAGCTTGGCAAGGTCCCTTGTGTGTTACTTCCACACTCTTCCCTTAACCCAGGAGAAACACTTATCTGGGGCGAGAAACTTCTCAGAACCAGAGATCATCACTGCTGCAGCTCTCCCTTCTGCAGAGACCTATGAAGAGATGTGAGTCAGCCATTACTAACACCTAGAAGTCATTATGCTTTCCTTCTGACTGGGAAGGGAATATGTGAACCAAATCCATTGGGGATAGTTTCACTATTTGAACAGATGGATTACTGTGCACCTAACCCACAGCACACTTTCAAACCAGTAGGAAGAGAAGAAAAAAGATACGTGTAGATCTTTGTGTGAGGAAGATGGGGAACACATAATATTGACTTGTCTTCACTGCTGGTGACCCCCTTGGCTCTGCCTCTTGTTACCTCAGACTCTGTCCCACCAGCCTCAAGGGCATCAATGACTGATGATGTACCTTAAAAAGTACCGTGTTTGAGAAGATATATCTGTTGTGCTAGACTCTTGATAGCCAATTAGCCCAAGCAAATAATCCCATAGTGTTTCAATGTTCAAGTGATGAATCTTGGCCTTCATAATAGCCATAAGTACTATGACAATCTATTCATCCACTGTCGTAGAAAAGCAGAAATAAGTGCCATTTAGGGAAAAAATTAATATTTTAAATCTAATTAAATCTTTAAAATGCCACAGATAGGCTACTTTAATATGACTTATAGCTTATTGAGGAGTTATAATATCTTTTTTTTTTTTTTAAATGAAGAGCTCATACCTTGTGGACATAATATGCTTGGATGCTCCCCTGGGAAAGTCTTCTTGAAATAAATGGGAGTTACATAGGACTACTGCTACATTCTTGGGCTACCATGAGAAATACTTCATACCTAACATGGTGTTCTTTTAAGTATTCTGAGCATGTAATATGGTATCATCAGTACAACAGGAATTGGCAGCTTGAGGCCCTAGGGCAGTCTGTCATCTAATTTCACGTGACAGAACTTGGAAGAGTTACTGTACTTTTTGAACCAGAAATCCCCAAATATTCCAGCTCATGTGGTTATGCTGACTGGAGGATTCCGAGACTCATAGTCCAGAAAAGTAACTTGCCTGAGAAATTCTCTGTGGGCTTCAGCCTAATTTTAAAAGCCTTCAGCAAGTGATCCAATTTGTGGCAACAGTGACCTTGCTCACTGGCAACCTACTGGATGGGGATGAAGGAGAAAGAGATAGAAGCAGGGGATATAAGCAAGGTACACAGAGATAGGGGAGAGAGTTTGGCCTCACCCACTGTGGCTCTCAACAGATGTCTGTTGAGGATCTGCATGTTTCCACAGAATAAATGTTTCCTACTATGCCCTACAGCAACAAAAGAGGGATTAGGAATATAAATATTTGCTTATTTGATGAGGATGATATGCAACATATATATATATATTTATAGTTTTTTAAAAATTAAATATTGTTTTTCTCCCTGTTTCATGAGATAATGAGATTGGTGAATTTTTCAATGACTTTTGATGCTTCAGGACTTTTTGTGGACATCCTCAAACCAATATTTTTCCACAGAAAATGGTATATTTTGCACAACACACATGGTATTCTGTGCAAAATGAGTGCTTTTTATATTTTAAAATCCCCAGAGGCTTTTGTGCATAACAAAAAACAAATAAGGTGTATGCACAAATGAATTTCTTGCAACATCCCAATTACCCAAAAAATCTTAAGAGTAAATGGCCATTTTCTCAACAGAACATCCTTTCTCACAGAGAATGATAAAATGGATGAGTATTTTTATATTCCAAGGCAGGGTATTACCATTAGTTCTCTACTGTAGTTAATGTGTTGAAGTTGGAATAGTGTGGACTTTCAAATGCACTTTCCTGAGTTCATTTTACTCAGTTCGTGCCAACCTGGAAAGAATGTGTGAGATACAAGAAAAGGATCTTTGGCATTTTAATCGCAAACTAAGCAGTATTGTTAATCCTAGGTAGAATAGACCCACTGAAGCAATGGGCTTTACCTATGTGTTGACTCATCATTCAATAATTTTTGAATAAGTCTGTTCTTCACACACTGTATACACATGTGCACACACACATGGACATACAGGGTATGTCTTACTTCCATGCTGTCCCAGCTCTGTAATTCCAGTGGGGAGTGTGAAGGGAGAAAGTCCTAGTGAACTATACCTATTGTGTGATAAGATGTTTAGTAATCCACAAAATCTTTAAAGATTTTAACACCTCAAATATTTTAGAATTAAGAAGCTCTCTTATATTCAAGTCCTCTGATAACAGTGGTTCAAGTTAGTATGTGTAGGTCTCCCAAGTTTGCTGTAGTAGTGCAGTAGTTAAATTATTAGATTTTAAATGACAATAATTAGCCCATTAGGATGATTAATGCTTATTCAGGACATTTTAATTTGCATGCTATGAACGTGCATGGGACAGCTAATTTGAATTTATGCCAACTAGAATATTTAGTTTTCATATACAACGCTTGTTTGGCTTCCCAGTGTGGAATAATTGACAAGAGTAATCATAGTTGGGGAGTGAGGTCAGCAAATTTTCCTTTCTCTCCGTGATGAGTTACTTAGTGAGCAAATTGCCAAGAAAAAGTTTACTCATATTAAAGAAGTATAAGAGAAAATCCTGAATTATATTTAATGGAACATTAGCCAAGATGCTTCCTCTGTCACTCTCTCATCCAGGTGAAAGCCATCTGTTGGAGGCTGATAGTGTGTCTTCCCTTTGCAAAATGAAGATGGAAGCAAGGTCATTCATCTGCATCTTGTGATCACGATGGTATTTGTATATTTATATACTAATTTATGAAAATCAATTAAACAATCATTAAACCACTGGACCTGAGCCATACATACACCACAGAAGATACAAGAGCTTCCTGCGAACAACCAAAGCTGTTCTTGAACGAGAGGTCATTCTCTCTCTCTTTCTCTCTCTCTTTTTCCCCCTAATATGGGTAGATATATTCAAGCTGGAATTATCTTTGACCACTAGATGTATAACTTGGAATGAACATTAAATCAATTAAACATTTTAAGAAGCCAGCTCATAATATTAGAAAGGTTGTGAAAATACCATTGTAACTCACTTACAGAGCTCGAAAACCTTGGCTGGCATCTTGTTCAATAATTATGAGATTGTGGACCAGGCTAGTGAGAAAAGCAATTGTGGCATGACTCTGAAGGGTTTCTCTAGCTGCTAGTTCTCATTGTGCCTTCTCTATGACTGGGCAGGTATACTATAGACCTCATTTCTGAGTGCCCTGATCTGCAGCAACTTGGAAATTCTTTGGTTGGGGCACTGCCTGGGTGAAAAAGTAGGATTTTTTTGGGGGGGGGGGGGCATTGTCAGACGTAGGTCTTGTTTGCATGGGACAAAACACTAATCTGTCCTCCCCGCCCACCTTTCTGGCATGATGCACAGACTGTTTGGATGTGTGAACAGTCAAGATGATGTCTGCCATGTTCAGCATCAGGACTGGAAAATAACACCATTAAAACAAATGTTAAAACTTATCTCTTACTATGGATCTTCTGGGAAGATCAGGAGCCCTCTGTTCCTGTGCTAGGATGGCCATCAGCATGATGTCCTGTTGAGCCACCCAGCACATCTGCCTTTGTTGTGCGTTGCTCACTCTGAGGTCAGAATGAGGTGCCCAGCCACGTGATCATCACTGGACACCTCATTCTGACCTCAAAAGTGAGGGGCCCATGGCAATGGTGGATGTGCTGGGCAGCTCAGTGGGATGCCTGTAAAGACAGAAATCCTTGCACAGGACCAGAGGGCTAGGTAATGGGGAAGATCAGGGCACCCTGAGGATGTGCAGACAGGGCCATAGCTACCAAAATGGAGTTTTTGGACTATAGTTCCCAGAATTACAAGCCTGAATGGCTACTAGGGGCCCACTAAGAAATAGTGGAGTTTGTTGAAGTTTGGCTAACTCACTCTAATTTTACCTGAGTGGCTTCTTTTCCCACCCTTCTTATATTAAAAAGAGAAAGGTAAAATTCCACAGCAAATGATGCTCTGACTTAACTCAGAACTATTTTTAAAAACTGACATCCTCGACAGGCCAGTGAGAAAGGCTGGCATTGGGGTGGAGTGGGGGCGTGGCGTTCACACGATGCATGCCCCAACTTTACCCTCATGCTGGCACGATGCCGCATGCCCCACCACATGGCAGGTGGCATCACAGTTCTCCTCTGGCACTGCATCCAGATGATGCAGCACCAAAGGAGACCTGAAAAGCCATGGTGCCTGAAGCTTTGGCACCCTTTCCACCATGTAAAAAGGAGCCATTTTTTTTGCTGCCCCTTTTTGCACCATGGAAAGGCCAGATTGGGGCTAAGGCAACTACATGCTGCACTGAAAGGTGTGTTCTGTTTAGCCCCTGACTTGCGGACCTAAGTTCATCCAGAAATGTTATGGAATGGAAAATGTTTTTCCTCCTTTGTATAGCACTTCCATCTCACTGCTTTTTTCCTACCAGTCATCTGATGGAAGTGGTACTTTATGCTGGCTGTACAGGAAGCCCCAACTTCCTGTAGTCCCCTACCTCAAGCCCACCACCTAATGCCTTTGCTGTTCCCCTCTGAGAAACACACTCTGCACTTTGGGGACAAGTTTTGCTTGCTGTTCCAAGGTAAACTTTTAGAGGGCTCTTCTGATTTGCTGTGAGGACAGGTTGCTGAGTACACCTTATTGTTCTAAAATGCAGTCTTGATAAATTGTCTAGATTTTAAATTTTTGCATATTTTCTTGATTTTCTACTTATTGAAACACCACCCCTTGCCCCACACACCCTACCACCTCCTCCTCTTTTTTTTTTTTGTTTGTTTAGTTGACTCTCAGACTTGAGACTCAATGTGACACTTGATTTGCTCCTTGGAGTAAAAGAGTGAGTATCCCTTGGGATACAATGGGACAGTGGGGGTGCAGGAGTAAGGTTGTTCTTTACTATACCTGTTAGGCAAAAAAGATTGTATTAATTTTAATATTAACATAATTCTATTATGTTAATGATTATTTTGACTTTGGTGTAACCATAATGGATCTTAACCCCTAATAGCTCCAGTTCTTTGAACAGGTGTCCAGTTCTGAGCCATTTCCACCCTATTTAAAACACTGGGTGCTGGGAATTCTTGCAAAAACTGAGGTTCTGTTACAGAGCTTAAAACCTGCAGGTCTGTTAGAGGCATTGTGGTCTGAAGATTGTTAGGAGCTCAAGGTTTTACAATAGGATTCTTCTCTCACTGGGTTCTGGCCTGCCACATTCTGCTGCTTTCCTTGAAAACGCAGAAGTTGGAAAAATCTGTTGTTGTTTGGGCCCCATTCTTTTGACCAGGAAAAATGTAAAGAAAGAAAAGAAAGAAACCACCCTAAAGGAAAGGCTTCAGTGCTTTGAATGGAAGGGGTCTGATTGATAAGCTAGTTTCAGCCAAACCTGCTTTTCCTAATTGTCTTTCAAATGCCCTCATTAATCAAACTGAGGAGCAACTCTGATGGGAGGGCTGTCAGTGTTTTCATGATTTCCTACCTCTCACCTCACAGTGTGAATCCTGGCTGCCTACCCAAATCATGGCCTTTAAAGCAATTCTAATGCTTGTTCACCACAGAGCACACCTGGCTTTGGTGGGATGGGGACTTTCCCAACTCTGAGGCATGATCTCTCTCTGGAGACCAATTTAGCAGTTATTTAATGATTCATAGCTTGATGTCTGGAAAAGAGTGCTCCACATGATAACATACATAAACAAATTTAATTAGTCCCCCCCCTTTTTTGCATAAGTAGCCACTAGTGTATAAAAAGCTGCAAACAAAACCAGGTAGACTGCTTGAAAAAAGAGTAGTTAATGGTGTATATTGGATTAATGCTGTTGTGATTTCTTTTATCAGCCATTGATTTTACTTGGTTTTCTTTCTTGAATTGGCCACCTTTTAAACAAGAAACTAGTCAACAGTTTCTTTAGCCTTCTATATGAAATACTACCCACAGATATACAAAGTACTACAAACAGCATAAATCATTGAATGCTCTTATGCATTTAAAGCAGACAATAGCATTTATATTGTATAAACAC
Source organism: Urosaurus nigricauda (assembly GCA_034509955.1). Lineage (NCBI taxonomy): Eukaryota > Metazoa > Chordata > Lepidosauria > Squamata > Phrynosomatidae > Urosaurus > Urosaurus nigricauda. Next base: position 103,172,018 of record JAOEGL010000001.1, read on the forward strand.
CTGATTTATGTAAAATCAAAGTTGTACAAAATATAGCACAAATAGTACAATAGTACAAAATAAATCTCCAAAACATAAATATTAATTATATGATCCTTCTGAATGAATGTTTTATAGATCAATTTCAGTGTAATTCTTTGTAGCCAGCACTCTCATTTATCTGGATTTCTGCTTATGCAAATATCTGTATACAATGCAAACATATGTCCATTTGACAGGACAAAGTTCTTTTGCTCTCAATGGGACTTACATCTAAGCAGACATGCCCAGGATTACACTGTTAATGTATCAACTAAATATTGTTACACTGTATGCTTATATCAATTAACCTACAATACATATTAGAGGCTACAGTTTTTAATAGGCTTTCCTATTATTATGGCTGAGATCCTATCTGACACTTGTGGAGTGTAAGGCCCCAGAAGTTCAGAAGGCAGAAATTTCTTCCCTTTTCCCTAACAGGATAACAGCAGACAGGCAGTTCTGGAACTCCCATCACACAACCAATTAGGAGCCATTTGCGCTAGGCAGTGGACCTTGTGACCCATTGCTGTTTGCTGCTATTACACAATTGGGGAAACTATATACCTCCTTGTGCAATGTCTGAGAAAGTACCTGACACTGACATAATTGGGGGCTACCTCAGAGTAAGTAATCAAAATTATTCCATTCATTGTCAAAAGAAATGGATGATGACAGATAAGTTTGACACCCCTTTAACTGTCATGGCTCAATCCTGTGGAACCCTTGGATTTGTAGTTTGGTGAGGTATTTAGCCTGATCTGTCAGAAAGCTCTGGTGTCTCATCAGACTACAAATCCCAGGATTCTATAGGACAGAGTCATGGCAGTTAAACTGTTGTCAAACTGCTTTATTTCTTCCATTGTGGATACACCCTATATTTCAGTTTGTCTTTCAATTTGATTTTTGAGTATGGGAGAAAATGAAATAACAGATTTGTCCAGCCCTCACTGTCAATTCCTCAGCAACTTTTTCTGCAGGAGAAATGTCTTTGTGAATTTGCTAAAGTTTGGCCTTTCATGTCCCATGTTTTTAACAAGAATAAATCCCCTGATATGTTCATGTTGCTAGGATAGACGATGTACTATTTCTGAAGTTTGTTAAAGCATGAAAAATAATGAAGAATACATGCCTAGAAAAGGTTGGGAGGAGATGGAAGACACATTTAAAAGGCAGCCACTTTGACTGTTTTGTGAATGTCAGGCAAATTTCTGATCAATCTGTAATGGAAAACAACATATGAAGTACAAGCTGCTGAACCTTTGTGATCTCAAGCACACAGTTCTTAATTATGCTATGCTTGGCAGGCCACAAGTACAATCAGGAGCTGTACAAGATGAAGGAAATGCCACAGAGACTGACTCGTGTCCCTCCGTCCCAACCTTCCCATCTTCATTTCGATCATCTCCCCATCCGCTTTGCCCTGGAAGTAACCTAAGGCCTGCAAGAATAAATAGTGAATATTGCCACTTCTTCATTTCTCTTCTTCTGAAGAGAAGGGAGGAGTATGAACATTGCTCATTGTTCCCAGTGAACAATACCACTTTGTAAAGAGTACCAAACAGTCATTTCTCAAGTTTTTTAAATCTGATAGTATTCCCCAGAGGAACATGTTCCATTTTGATAATAATTGCACTGTATGTAATTAAGGACCAATCATGTAACACTTTTTGATTCAAGAGAACCCAACATATTTGCCACTAACTGTAAGGAGATGAAGTCATATCTTCTTTGGGAAGTTGGTTTCTATATCATAAATTTGTAGTTAACTCTATAGATAAGTGACTCAGTCATAGACATATTGTTGAATACTACTATTGGATCTTAATGGTGGAATGGAATTTGTCCCATTTCAGGCCAGGGGCATGTTGTGATGTGATGTGGTGTAAGGCATTTTCATATCAGTATTTTACCTTCTAACTGTCCTGATTTGGCAGGTACAGTTCTGATTGATCCACTATTATTCCACTCCCCTCCCAAGTTTCTCTCCTCCTCCCCCTCCCCCTCCCCTGCCCTCCCCCTCCCGCTCCCCCTCCTCCTCTTCTGTCCACATCTTACGTCAGTTGCTGCAAACTGAGAACATTATCACACAATCCTCATTGTCACACAACCCTCAACACTTCTATTCAACTGGTCCAGCAAGCCCGCAGTCTTGGTTTCATTTTTGATTCTTCTTTGTCATTCATTCCCCAGATTCAGGCCACTGCCAAGGCTTGTAAATTCTCTCTTTACAGCATTGCCAAAATCTGCCCATTCCTCTCAGCCACTACTGCCAAGACTCTGGTCCATACCCTAGTGGTATCGCAACTAGATTATTGTAACCTTCTTCTGACAGGGCTTGCTGTCTCTCACCTCCATCCTTTAATCTCTGTCCAGAACTCAGCTGCATGCATGATCACATCCGCTCTCCGCTTTGACCATGTTTCTCCTCTTTTATCCTCCCTTCATTGGCTCCCCTTCCCCTTCCACATCCAGTACAAGCTTTTGTTGTTCACTTTCAAAGCCCTCCATGGACTGGCCCCTCCTTATTTATCTGAACTTCTTTCTCCTTACATTCCTCCTCGTAACCTCCGTTCTGGTAGTCAAGGTCTCCTGTCCCAGCCAAGGATTTCCACTGCCCTCTCCTGGATTTGTCTCTTCTCACTTGCTGCCCCTCACTCTTGGAACCTTCTTCCCCCACATGTGCATCTCATCACTTCTCTAACCAGTTTCAAAATTGAGTTAAAGACTATATTGTTTAGGGAAGTGCTCCCAGATGTGTGCCCTTGTCTTCCCCAGGATGTCTCATTTTAACTATGCATTAAGAAGCTGAGCCTTCCCTTCAGTCCATCTGCCTTTGTCCGGGCATCAGAGGGAGAGAAGAACTGCTGGATCTGATCCCTTTCCCCACCACCATTCCCGTCTCCTTTTGTTTTGTGTCTTTTTAAATTGAAAGCTTGAGGGAAGGAACCGTCTGATTACAGATTGTATGTTCACCTCTGCATAAATTTATAGCAATAATAATAATAATAATAATAATAATTCTCACTGTGATTGTATTAATGAAGGGAAGATGGGGTGGTGAGATAGGTGTCACCAGAGATGTTATTATCTTTTATGGCAGTTTAAAAGCTGTGTGAGATAAAGTCCTGATTTCTAAGTGCCACTCAGTTAAACTCAGGAGGGAGAGAGGAGGGGAGAGGTGGAATCTTGCCCTTTCCAGTAGGCTCAGAGAAAAGCAAAATGCTTCAGCCTCTTCTAGCTTATCTGTTCTTCCTCACTGATAACTTTTGACATCTTGACCACAGTCTGATGTTGCTTGGCCATATGTGTCCCAGTTTTCATCTGTGAAATACTGGAGGGTATGTGGTATGATTCTGCTTTAATTTCACTGACTCTTCTGGAATTAGTTTCTTTCACTGGGACTGGGAATTTTCCAGCTATATGTAATCTGCTTCACAAAGTTCAACTTGAGCTTGTGATTGTGTGGGTGGGCTCTGATTTTTGAACAATAAAGCCTGTAACCTTTTTAAACTTACATTCCTATCTGTCTGTCTGTCTGTCTGTCTACTTAATATTTACTCACTTCCTTATTGATTCCCTACCTTTCTCCTAAGAATGTCATTCAAATGGACTAACAATGTTAAAAACAAATAAAGCAAGCCCAATGAAAAAAATTGAGGTGGATGAAAAACATGGATAAAAACACATTCAATGAGCAAGTTATGACCTATAAAGGCCTATGGCTCAATCTGGATTGGTGCAAAGAGCCACAATAAGGGCTCTTTGTGCTGCCTTTAGGGTTAGGGAGGGCGCAGCATTTAGTCCCTCCCTAGCCCTAAAGCATATGGGTGCTGCCATTTTTAAATGGCGGCGTCTATACGGACGCGCTATGATGTTGTCATGGCACACACAGCATTTAGATATGCAGCACGTGCCATGACAAGTTTGTGCCAGGGGAGGGTGCCAAGCACGCCCTTTCCATGGCGCAAAAAGGAGCTCCAAAACGGAGCTCCTTTTTTGTGGCGCGTCTTTGCCACAGCCTTTAAATGGCCGTGGCAAAGATCTGGGGAGAAAGGAGCTGTGGCGGCGGCCCCTTTTCTCCCCTCAGCCCTGGGCGCCCGCTGCACCCCCCTTTGAGGCTGCAGGGAAGCGGCAGTTTGCCACTTCCCCCCGGCCAAGGGAAGCAGCAGGATGGGGTCGTGGAGGCTTTTCTTTAAAAATTTTTTGTAGTAGTTCTTCTTTATCTGATTTTGTTCTGTTAATATAGTATTTCCTTGTTTTATTTGTGTTATCATTTTCTTCTCTTTTTTGTTTCTTATTTTTGGGCAAGCCACTTCCCAGATTTATTAGTGAATTGGAAGTACTTTCTTTTTAATGATTTTATCTTTTGCTCAATTTCTTCCAACCATTTTGGTGTTATTGTTGTTTCAAAATCTTAATTTCCATTTGTAATTTTTTATTTGTACATTATCCTTGCAATTCTAATTTTTTTCCCATAGATCTTGAGTTATTTCTTGTAACTTTTCTCTCTTCTGTCTATTTAGCCTGCTATTTTTATAGTTTTTTTTTGTGGAGCTTCCGGGCTAGGTGGCCATGTTCTGGAAGAGTTCCTTTCTGATGTTTTCCAGCATCTGTGGCTGGCATCTTCAGAGAATGAGAACCTGGAAAAAGGATGGAGATATATATCCTGTGTGACCCTGGGAAGGAAGGAGTAATTTGCAAATGTATTGTTCTGTTGCTAATGGCAGTCCTCAGGGTGGGAGGATATGCAAAGAAGGATTAATGTCTGCTAACTGGTGCTCATTGTCTGCTGGGAATCCCCTGGCCTTAGGCTGTTTCTCATTTGCATAGGTCGAGTCTTGACCTTGCTGTCCTTCAAGACTGGGAGCCAAACCTTGTTTACTTTCAGGGTAAATTGTGAAGAATTCCAACTCTGAATTCAAGACTGTTCTTGAATTTCTTCGAGTATCTTCTGATAATATTTCCCTTTATTGGTTTGCGGTGCTTATATCTCAGCAATTAAGATTTTTTTTGGTTTGTTTTGGATTTCTATTTCCACCCCAACGTACAGGCCATTTTTTAAAAAAATCATTAAAGAGCTCTTGACTTTTTATCTTGTTATCTACATATAACACAATATCTTTTTCCCCCCCAGAAACTGAAGAATATTCAGTTCCCAGTTTTTCATTTTTCAATAAAATAATATCTTTTTGTTTTATATGGGTTTCTTAAAGGCTTAATAGATCCAATTTCATTTTGCCCAAATGGTGGAAGATTTTTGTCCTTTTAATTGGTCCATTCATACTTTTTACATTCCATGATAAGATATTTAGTTTAGTATTATAAAGCATAGCTTAATAATTTAGTTATGATGTTACCTCTATCAGTTTATTTTATTTATATTTCTTACCTCTTCCGTACCAGGAAGAGTTCTTAATAGTCTTCTTCTGTTGTTTTTTGTTGGTTTGGTACATTTTATTGTTTTTTTGTTTTATAAGCCCTCCAAAAAGAGCAGGTTGCCAGAGCTCTGGCAGTTTACTCCTCACGTCGGTGCTCACCCACCGGAAGTCTAATTTAACTAAATTTTAATGTTCATTTTATATATGCTTTAGCTATATTGTTCTTTTTAAATTATAAGCCATTTTAAGTCCCAGGTCTGAGAGAAAGGCAGAATACAAATACTGTAAGAATAAGAGTAAGAAGGCAGGTTTTACCAGTTAAAACCTCTTTCTCAGAAATTCCACTTAATTACCCAAGGCCCATCTGAACAAAAATGAATTTGCCCACCAGCAGAAAGACAACAGAGTGAGAATGAACATAGGCTATATCTGCATAGGGCAAAGTAAACCATCCTCTCCCCGTCCTCTTGGCAGGGAGTCTGGATGACACAAACTAGATGAATCTGGAGCAAACAAACTGAATGATGCCTGACCCATTCAGTACCAAACCTGAGGTTTATTGCTGTGTGCCTTCAAGCCATTTCTGACTTATGGTGAACCTGTCATTGGGTTTTCTTGGCAAGGTTTGTTGAGAAAGGATTAGCCATTGTCTTCCTATGAGGCTGAGAAAGTGTGATTTGCCCAAGGTCACCCAGTGGATTTGCATGGCAGAGCAGGGATTTGAAACCTGGTCTCAAGAGTTGTGGTCTTGTACTATACTATGCTGGTTCTCTTAATAAAAAGTAAAAAACAAAACAAAACACAATAACACACAACCCACCCTATTTGCTCTGGATCTTCCCAGAAGATCTGAAGCCCTTTGTTCTGATGCTGGGTAGCTGTTTAAAACATGTCCCATTGGGCCGTCCGGCACACCTGTCACCACCATCAGTTACTCACTCTGAGGTCAGAATGAAGTGCCTAGCCATCCGATTATCACTGGGAGCCTTGTTCTGACCTCAGAGTGCCGGGTTATGACCTCAGAGTGAAGTGAAGTGACACAGAGGTGGACATGTTAGGCAGCACATTAGAGATGTATGTGTACACCTGCCTGGCATCAGAACAGAGGACTTGAGATAATGAGGGGAGGTCAGGGCAGCTCTGGGACCAGAATATTCTGAACTTCCTCTAGAGTATCTGGTCCACTACAGACAGGAACACCGCTTCTTTCAGCAGAGAGCTCCATAGTCTGTAAATGGCTACCAAGAAAGCACGCTCTTACATCTTTACCTGCAAATGGCTAGACTAAGGGAGGGCTCTCCCCTAAAGGCTTCAAAATCCAGTATGCCTGAGTGACCAACCAAGTCAAGTGCAGAACATCAGTCATGTATGGCAGGCTACTAGGGTCTTGATGGGCTTCCTGTTTTTGCTGTTAGTTTACAAGAACAACACCAACAAAAGTGTCATGCATCTGGCAAAGTGGCATAAAATGGTTGGTGGCCTGCATTTATCTTTGTGTTCAGGTCTGTTTTAGGACTTGTCCAGAAACCTTGATGTATTGTCTCTTCTCCCCTCTTCCACTTCCACTTCCCCTATCTCTTTGTCTCTGCTTCTCTCTGCATGTACAAGACATCACTAAGATCAAAACAATATAAAATTTGGCACTGATATAGATTATGCAAATCTGAATCTGCAAGGGGCTATGAGACAGCCATCTTGAATGTTTGCCATACTTAATTGCCTTGAAACTAGACAGGCAAAAATTTGCAGAAGAGCTTTCCCCCCAGTTTTGTATCTATTGATGTTTTTAATTTCTTAGTCTCTAATTAAAAAGGAGGTAGAATCCCAGACCACAGACCACACTTATTTGACTCTCCGTGCACCACTCAAAACTAATTAGCACACTTTTCTAAAATACTGAATTTTTAAAAAATTCTTTACCTTAACTGACACAAACTTTGATTATTTTGTTGGCTCCAGCTATAGTACTGGTACTGTTGGTGGTGTGCCATTAATATTATTAAATCTTGTTTATGTGAGCAAACACAAAATATTATTGTAGTAACTCTTCTGTTTGTGAGGGGCTGATTAATGCAGCCCAGAATGTTCTGGCCCTGTAGCTGGTCCGACATCCCCATTATCTGGCACTTCTGTTGAAATGCTGGGTTCTTGTTTCCATGGGCAATCTGCTGTGCTGCCTGGCATGGCCATCACCATGCATCACGTGGCACCCAACATCAGTCACATAGCTGGATACCTCATTCTAACCTCAGAGTGAATGATTTATGAAGACCACAAACACATTAATTGTAGTAGGAGGTTAAGGAAGCCCCTATGGCATCTTTCTCCTACATCAATTGGCCCTGGCCATGTGTTTTTCTGGCTGCAGTAGTAGGTAGACATTCTACCTACAACACAGGAGTAAGTTGACATTCTTAATTCCCCATAATGGCATTGATATGGCATTACTCTGAGAAACTGTGGCAAATTTTAAATAGTGGTTCACAGACCTAGCCACCTAGTATAGCATACCCTCCAACTGACCTGATTTAGTAGGGATTCAGACGCTTAAAATTAGATGAGACTTTTCATTTACTAAATTGGCCAAGGGACCCCAAAGCATAGTAGAAATGCTCCCACATGCCCCCTGAGGGCATGTTGGAGCAATTTTGTTTTTAAGAAAGAAACTGCAGTATGCTTTATTATTGTATGTACTGTAAATATTTTATTTATTTATTTATTTATTTGGTTTGTTGTTACCTGCCTCAATCCTTTAATAGGGAGAGATGGGATACAAATAAATCTTTTAAAAATAATTTATGATGCCTGGGGGTGCAGAGGGCTTCCAAATGTGATGGAAATGCCTTCCATGCCCCTAAACTGGGGGCATTTTGGAGCCAGCATCTGGCTCTTAAGGTGGGTAGGGATGGCATTTACCTAAACTATTACTACATAGTTTTATTGAATACAGATCAAACCCATAACTCTACGTTATGAAGCCATAACTCCAATACTGAATACCAACCTACATTTCTTAGGTGTACTTTTGGAGCATTTTTTTTTTTTTGCTTTTTGTTTTCTTTTTTTTTTAAATCAAGGGGGACACACTTTACTCATCCTTAAACTAAAGGAATGGGAGCCATGTCTTTTATTTCATCTGGAATCCTTAGTCAAGATACAGCGATTCACTATGATCGCTGACACTGTTTTTGGGCAATAGTGAAATATTAAAACATATAAAATAATTTATGGTCAGCCCTTCGTATCTGCAGGGTTTCCATTCTGGTCCCCCCATGGATGCCAAAAATGGAGGGACCTTAAGTCCCATTGGTTTTAATGGCAGTGTGCTGTGTTTGTGGCTGCAGTGGTGCAGCTGTGTGCACATGCCACCATTCGGATGAATGGGACGGTGGTATCCATGGGCTTGTCACAAGACAGGAGAACTGTACTATCCTTCTTTTGAGGACCGAAATGGAGGTTGTAGCTACTAGGATAGAAAACAAAGAAATGAGAAACAGTAATTGATGGCTGAGGACATGCAAACCTCCACTGATGGACAACATAGAACACGTTCTGGATAAATGAACAGTTTCTAAGAGACTTGACAGTAGGTAGACTACAGTAAATCCTTTCAACAAAGTCAAAGGTTAAACCCCCAACCCCATTTCTCATATGGACTTCTGGAAATATGCTTTATGATGAGTGCTGCTACTACACAGTACCAAATAACATTAAATCTTTGACATCATAGTTACAGGTTGAATTAATGTACTGTTGTCATTTAGAATTCATGTATTATTTAAAATCAAAATTGCTGATTTTTTTTTTAAAAAATCATTTTATTGGTGATGAGATTGTTTTATTGTGATAATTTAATGGGGGCACTTTAAATATGCAGTTTGGTTTTCAAAATTAAGAAAGACTACTGAGTCACACAAAAAGAAATGAAAGAGTGTGTACAGCAAAAGAGAACAAAGTTCTCCTGCATTCCCTTCACTGTGCAGCCATTCAGGCCTCATAATAGTGATCAAGCCCAATTACAAATGCATACAAAGTGCTTGATGTAATCTGTCAGCATGGTTTCTGAAAGAAAATAACTTGCACCAGTTCAGTATTGGTCATTAGATAATAAGGATTGATAAAAAGTAGGGGTCAAAATGTTAAAAATGCTACTATCGATTAGAACGCACCTTAATAATGAAACCATGGGCCTGGGGACGAAAGCAATGGATCATTTTGACAATTCGGCCTTAGACTGTGCATGAGTCCGAATGGGGACAATTAATCCCTCAGAGTCACAAATCGCAAATAAAGCAATTGTTGCTCATTACAGCCCGACCTTGCTAAACTGCACCAGTGACTTTCTGGGAGTTGAAAAGTTTACAAAGCTCCATGGAGAAATGATTGTTTCAAGATGTAGATTTGGAAATATCTTGTCTGAAATCAAGCTGATCAACAGGAGTTTTTTTTTTTTTTTTTTAAGCCACACCACTCCAGCAGGAGGGGGTATACAAGCATATGTACAGCATTTTCTGTACCTTTAAAAAGTTTTTTTAAAAGATACCTATAATCATTAAGATACAGAGATTATAATCATTAAAAATTTTCAACACAGAACAGCAAATCTCTCTCCTGACTTGTCAACAAGTGATGTCCCCACTGAGGAATCATACGCTTCCCAATGTCAGTAGACTTTTCTCTATCTTTATTTTTTATTTACCTTTAAAAAGAGAGAAAAGTCTACTGACATTGGGAAGCATATGATTCCTCAGTGGGGACATCACTTGTTGACAAGTCAGGAAAGTGATTTGCTGTTCTGTGCTGAAAAATCACTGAATTTGGGCTCTTATGAATAGTGCAGTAAATATTAATTCTCTTCTGGGAGAAAGGTGGCACACAAATGAAATAAATAAGTAAATAAATAAACAAACATGTGTATTTGCTGCATAGTTACAGCTGGAAAGATGGGTTGTGTAGATTTTAGGAAATCCTGCAGATTTTAATGCATTTAAGACATATTGCCTGGTTCACAGGTATGGCGAACTTGTAGTGTGTTCTACTCAGTTGACCTCATCTTTTTTCACTTGATTATTACTATTCATGCTTGCTGGGGTCAAGGACTGGGAAGCATCCCTGAGAGATAGCTGCCCAACACACCACTAGTGAAAGGTACAGCTAAGAGAGTGAGCTTGCATGGGCAGGAGAAGAGCCAGATATACCACCACATGAAAAGAGGCTTCATAGTGGTTTTAAGGGAAGTTTCATGCAACTGTCATGCCCACCATGATCCTAAAGGCTGCTGGTTCCTCTTGTCTTTCTTGTGCAACAATACTTTAATTGAAGGCCCTCCACAACCCCCTTTCCCCATCAATGTCCTATATTTTATTTTCTATCTTCAGCCATATTCCTTTCATCACTGAAAACTGTTATAAAATGGCATTTGTATTGTGGTGACAAAAGAGGGATTTGCAGGAATCTAATATAGAAATCAACCTATATAACCTTAGCAATATATAACCAATAATACAAATTCATGGTGGAGAGAGGGACAAAGTGGGAAAGAGTTTTCTTTGCTTATTTTGCTCCTGAAACCTCACATTTCATTTCTGGAGAAGCCATAAAGCTGTTGATTCCATGGAGTCAAGATAGTTGTCATGTAGTCTCTGTATCCTAATGATTATAGGTATCTTTAGATTATTGTAAACTATCAGCTTGTGACCCTGAAGGACTAGGAATCATTAATGATCCAGGATATCATTAACCAAACAGTTGTTGTTACAAGCAAGCAGTGAAAATCAGAATTGGACTGAATATTATTATTACTTCTATAATAAAATCATTCAATGATTTCATGCATTGAGTATAACAAAGTGAATCCTACTCTGTGTAATTCAGTACAAAGTACTCGCCTAGAATAATTAGAGATAATATTTGTCCTTTTAATCTCTTTTTTGGTCTTAACTGCATGCAGTTAAATGCATCTTTAAAGAATCCTAGAGATCACTTACATTTTATATCTTTGCACTTCTTTACATGTAATTCTCTGTAATCACCAAGAGAGACTTTAGTTGAGACAGCTGTTGAAGTTGTACAAGAAACATACAGAGAAAAGACGGGAGCCTCTTCTGTCTCCAGGTAATTATAAACCAAAAACCAAAAACTACTGCTGGTGTCCTAGATTTGCTACATAGTCATGTCTTCATAAGTAAGTAATGTCTACTAGAGCAATCCCATCCCAGCTCCTTCCCAGCTTTGCCCGGATTTGGCAAAAGTGGTCCATTCAGTTGCTGATTGGGGTCCAAGAAGGATGACATTTCCATCCTCCTCCAACAATCAGAAGGAGGATGTCTGTTGCAAGTCCTTGTCACAGGGTCACTCACTGGTTGGAGGAGGATGGGAACACCATCCTTCTTTCACTCTGATAGGAAGCTGAATGGACCTCTTTTGCCTGATCCAGTACCTGGCTCTTACAGTGAATAGAAGTGGTATTTACATAAGTGAACAGTAAAACTACATAGTTTTACTGAATACAGATCAGATTCATAACTCTAAGTTATGAAACCATAACTTTAATACTGAATACCAGCTTACATTTCCTTGGTGTACTTATGCATCAAGTGCCATAGTGAGTATGAAGAGCTAACTCTTCCTGTTACTCTCAGCACCTCAGCCAGCAGCAAGGTTAGCAGGTAGGGCAGAGGGAAAGGGGGCGTGGAGATTGCTTATGATGAAAATAGGGCGAATTCTTCTCTGTCTTAGATTAGAATATAACCCAAGGAATAAATTTAACCACAATTCAAAAAGGCACCACAATTCAAAAAGGATATGGAGAAACTGGAGCGTGTCCAAAGGAGGGCAACTAAGATGGTGAAGGGTCTGGAAACCATGCCCTATGAGAACTTCCTTAGGGAACTGGGGATGTTTAGCCTGGAGAAGAGAAGGTTAAGAGGTGATATGATCGCCCTGTTCAAATATTTGAAGGGATGTCATATTGAGGAAGGAGCAAGCTTGTTTTCTGCTGCTGCAGAGACTAGAACGTGGAACAATGGATGCAAGCTGCAGGAAAAGAGATTCCACCTCAACATTTGGAAGAACTTCCTGACAGTAAGGGCTGTTCGACAGTGGAACACACTCCCTCAAAGTGTAGTGGAATCTCCTTCCTTGGAGGTCTTTAAGCAGAGGCTGGATGGCCATCTGTCGGGGATGCTTTGACTGGGAGTTCCTGCATGGCAGGAAGTTGGACTGGATGGCCCTTGTGGTCTCTTCCAACTCTGTGATTCTATGATTCTATGATTCTATAACCCTACTTCCTCAGCTTTTATTTGTGAGTCAGTAAATATGGGAGGGGGGTGTCAGTCAGCATTATATCATTTCTTCAGACAGCTGAACCTCATTTCCCCCATAACACTAGTGGCTTCTTACACAAAGGGGATCAAAAGTTTAGAGCTATGTCAGCCATAAGTCAAGATCAACTTGAGGGTAGTTAACAACAACAACAACAACAACAACAAAATGGAATTATTATTTAAATAAAGACTGTATAGTTTTATGTTATTAGGAAGCCATGGGATGCCTGTTATAACTTAGTAATAAGATAAGAGGAAAAATCTTGGACATTGTTCAGATGTGCATTTTGGATAGTGGAGGTTTGGATTATGGAAATTAAATTTCGACTGCCAGTGACAACACAAACTTCTACTGTTCCATTGTTATGTGCTCCATTATTTCTTCATAGTAATTTCAGGCATTTTACAAATTTCCATAGTTGTAAGTCATGCTTTTAGATCTGTGATATACAGATATTTGGAATTTATGGTTTTAACGGTGCAGTTTTAATGCAGATTGTTAGTCACACTAAGTTCTTATGAGAAAGGATAAGAAAATTATTACAATAATAATGTTTATTTCATTAACAATTCTAATTATGAGAGGGAATCATAAGTACAACAGAGAGCCTTGTGTCTGTATCAATACATAAAAGTGATGCATCACATTTGCCTGCCTTTTTTACTCGGTTCTTACTTGTATATCCATTCATCTAGCATCTGTGTGTTCTAAAAGGCAAGTGGCTCCATTCAGAGTTTTTTTTTTCCAGTACTGAGCGTCTTGCATATTTGTGTATTAATATTTGAAGTCAGTGGCATCATTGCTTTGTGTGTGTGTGTGTGTATATGTGTGTTGAGGTGGACAGGGTAGTAATCACAGTTCTCTTTATCTTTCCTTGGGAAATGGGAGCCATCTCGTCCACCAGCATGTGAAGAACAAGCTCTCGTTTGTGTCCATTGCTTTCCTCCTGCCTTTAATGCTATTGATTTTGTACAGTCCCATTCCTCTATCTTGGGAAGTTAAATGTAACCTCCATTTTTGAGAGCACCTTGAGATGATGCTAGGGTCATTCACTGCTTCCTTTGTTTGATTTACACTATACAAAACTGAAAGATTGAAGTTTCACAAAGCCAAAACTGCAACCATTTCAAATCTTTGTTCTTGGTGCACACTGGTTTGTTTCTTGTGTGTTTCTGGGGTTAGTGTTTCTTGTCCCAATATAGGAAGAGCAAGACTGAAAGAGTGATGAAGTGATATTGGCTTTGCACTCATGGAAAGATGCTTACAGCCTGCATTCTACAAATGCTTTCATAAAAATTCTTAGTTTAGCTTTCTGAACAGGTTTTTGAAATCAATACAGATAGAACCGCTAACAGGAGGTAAACTACAAACCACTGGCACTTTCAATGGGATAGCTCTTTTTATATAACATTTGATATCATTTTCACAGCATGATCTTTACTTTCATACTGTGATGGCTTTTACCTGGAGTTTAGATGATTCATTTTTGTAGTGGATACTTAACTTTTATATGAGGAAAATGCAAGAGGAGCCAGCGCAGCATTAAATGAACTATAGTTGCAGTATTAAATGAACTATGGTACAGTAATAAGGCAAGGCTGCTCAGATCTTCGCAATCATACTGGGCTAGATTTGTGCACAACCTATTGATTCTTAAGTGAGATGACACAAAAGAAGTGGTGGGGTTTTTTTCCTGAAAATTTTTATTATCCTTCTCCTCTAATTTTGGAAGCAATTTTAAAAGAAGAGATACAATAGCTAAACCTTTCTTTGACATTTTGGTTTCCATCGGAGATTTTTAAGCTTATAGTATAGTGTCTCACTGGAATCAATGGGTTTTGGTTCCACCACCAAGGTGGTTTGGTTTGTTGTGGTCCAGATTAGATAGCTATCACCTTTACTTATTTATTCAGATTTATAGAAAAGTAAACAATCAATTTCTTACTTGCACAAGTCACAATATGTATGGTGAAAGCTGATGTCTTTTGTCTTTGAATAGCAATATACTACACCTAGTAAAAAGCCAAGAAGGGGCCAAGAAGATTCCTCATTATGATTGTCTAGCAACGGGAACTGTTCAGATCTATTTCACTTTTTATAAGGTGTGTTGAATGAGAAATGCTATTTTTATAATTGTTCAATCAAGAATGATTTTATCTTGCAGTGTTTTATAGCATATAATTTATTTATTTATTAAAAGTAAGAGTATTTTTGAATTAATTTTTGTCCAGCGGAATCCCACAAACTATATATAATAAAATCAGAACAGAAATTTTATTTTAAAAGCAGACTGACAAAGCTGGAGATGGGTTGGGTGGTCCCTTGCTACTTGCCTCCACAGAAGAACAGCCTGCAATGGGAGAATGGGAAAATCCCATGGAACAAGAAGGAAGGGCAGAGACAGGAGGCTCAGAGAGGGAGGAGAAAGAGGAGGAGTTACAGGGAGGGACAGTAGAAAAGGATGGTGAGGTGGCTGATGAGAGAAGATGTGGAAGATGAGGTGAGATGGAAGCGGATGTGGAGAGGGAAAGCTCATGGGGGGGGGAGGGTGTTGTTAAAGTATTCCCATGAAGGAAAACCTGCAGCATTAGTGAAGTGCAGTAATAGGTCAAGGGCTGGGAGCCTAGGATCAGAAGGTCTGAAAGACTCAGTAGTTGAGGGTGTCTTAGGAGAATCCCCCAGAGCACTCAGGAAGAGAGTCCTCGGCCAGACACAAACCTCTGGTTATCCTATTGGAATTCAGGGCCCTTGTTTTGGAATATTGCTATTGGCTGGTGAGAGCTTCCTACCTGGAAGAAAAGTGTCCTGAAGATTAAGGAAAGACATCCCTGAAGAGAAGGGGCTGAGTGGGAAGGGCCTTTCAAGAGAGTCTCTGAGGGAACAGTCTTTGCTTGTATTAGCTGGTGGTGGAAAATAAAGTTATTTGAAGTATCCTTCTGACTGTGTCTACTTTAGACTCCTCATGGAATCGGGCAAGAAGATGCAGGTTGCTAGCAGGCCTTGTGGCCCCACCACAGTGCAGAAACTCAAGAAGGATGGAGTTAGTCTTTCCTTTGGGAGGGAATTCCATTGTGAGGAGAAAAGCCTTGCCTTATATACCCACCAAACACACCACCTTGGAATGGTGGGGGACACAACAGAGGTTTTGTTGAAAAGCTTGAATTCTGAGTAGGTTTTTATGGAAGGATACAGTTTGACAGATTGCCAGGCTCCTAGTCTTTTAGGGTTTTATGGATCACAACCAGCACATTAAATTAACTCAAAGAGAAACTGGAAGCCAGTGCTGTTGGTTCTGGACCAGTGATATATTGCAATTCTCACAAAGGTCATTGTATCTTGATTCCAAATGAATGTGCATGTATAGGCTATGAGTGTGAGCACACGCTAACATCCCACACATCTTCTGTGTGATCTTCAGGTCAATCATTATTGTTGGCTTTCAGTAACTCTTCATTAAAACATGGACTGTGCTTCATTGTTTTCTATAACACCTCAGTGAGAGAAAGAGACATGAAACCTGAACAAGATACATGGGAAGTGAGTGCCAGTAAACCTGTTAGGGAAGGTGTGTGTGTGTGTGTGCGCGCACAAGAGAGTGGGGCCTAAATTCAATTGCTACTTCTAGCAATAGAAGATCCAGTGAATCAAGAGATGAATTGTAAATGACTCTAGATATAATTCCCATTATTTCAACGCATCCCCAGTAATTCAATGTAATTCCCATTAATTCAGATCAAGGTGGTATTAGAAATTGGATTTAGGCCTAAGATTTACCTGCCCTGTTTCTGGCTGTTTGTTCTGTGTCTCTCTAGTACATTCATTTGCTCATTTATGAAAAGCCTATGGGCACTCAAGGTGTTTTTGTAGTCTACAGATAGGATGAAGTAAATTGGGGTAAAATAATAATAATAATAATAATAATAATTATTATTATTATTATTTATTTGTATTTCCCGCCTCTCCCTGTGGATCAAGGCGGGATTACAGCATATAAAACAATACAAAACAGATACAAGATAAAACCAATAAAATACCAATATACATTTCTATTACATCATTACAATAGCTAAATAATATCTAGTCATCTGTTGTACACATAGTCATGATCAAAATGGAGTCATTATTCTTTAATAATTCCTATATAAGATCGGGTGGATAAGAGATCCATCTTAAGTACCTTTTTAAAGGCATCTAAGGTGGTGATAATATGGGTTTCTTCCGGTAGGTCATTCCAAAGTTTCGGAGCCATAGCGGTGAATACTCTGTGGGAAGTTGTTATTAACCTGTTTTGTTTTTTTTTTGATGTTCTGATAAATTCTTCCCTGATGTTCTGAGAGTGCAGGGCAGATTGGGCAGGGAGAGACGTTCCCATAAGTAGCTTGGGCCCAAGCCATGTAGGGCTTTAAAGGTAATAATGAACACCTTGTATCACGCCCGGAAGCTAATTGGCAGCCAGTGAAGAGATTTTAATATCGGTGTTATATGGTCAAACCTAGATGTGCTGATGACCAATCTAGCTGCTGCATTCTGAACTAATTGAAGTTTCAGAACTTGGTAGAAGGGTAGCCTTATGTAGAGTGCATTACAGAAATCTAAACAAAGTAGGGTGGTCACTATTCACCATGAGCAGGCATCTGTCTCAGTTCTCCTTTCTTGATTCTGTGCCTGTTATGTCATTCATTAAAGACCAAGAATTTACCTTTTGAACCACCAGATGGTGGAAGACTCCCTTGATGGAAGGGGAGACCCCCAACTGTTTAAAAGTTTTCCCCAGCAACCATGAAATTTTGATCATAAATCCCCAGAATCTATGGCAGTAAATGACATTAGTGATATAATTATCATCTTGTATCCCCTTTTCACTTTTAAAACAATCATTGGAAAGGAAAAGAGCCCATTGTAACATTCCCATTTGTGAAGCCATCTGGATAGCAGATTGCAGGAAAGTGGGTCCATGTAGGGTTTGAAGGAAATTCTGGAATCTCTTTCCCCAGGTTTATTTTCTGGAAGAAGTACAATAGGGGTGAACATGTTCTGGATCCTGGAAGATGGCACCAGCTGATTTGGAGGCTCTCTGAAGCTCTGGAGGCCAACAATCACACCATCTCAGTTGTGCTTAGTTCGGAAACTCCAATTAGTGCAGAACAAGGCAGCCAGGCTGGTTTCATGCAAAATCAGAAGAAATCACATAACACCGATCTTAAGATTGCACCACTGGCTGCCCATCAGTTTCCGGATGTAGTACAAGGTGTTGGTTATCACCTTTAAAGCCCTAAATGGCTTGGGTCCAACCTATCTTCAGGACCACCTCCTCCCATATAATCCACACCACACACTCAGGTCCTCTGGGAGGAGTTTATTACAACCTATGAAAACTAGTTTGTCTGGAACCATCCAGAGGATCTTCTCGGCAACTGCTCCCAGATTATGGAATGGCCTGCTGGAGAAGATCCATCATATTACCATCATTTTAAATATTACCATATTTAAAAAAGTGGTTAAGATGGAGCTATTCTGGCAGGCCTTTCCTGAATAGATAAATGGCCACCAAAAATCTGAACCTGTGATACCCCTGCACTCTGCCACAGCCACTGTTTGATTTGTTTATTATTTTAAGGTATGTTTTAAACTGTGTACGGTTTAATTGTATTTTGGGGGTTTGGGGTTTGGGATGAGATTGTATTGTTTTAATGTGTAAACCAGGGCAGCTTACACATTAAAATAATTGTGTTGTGTTGCACAGGTTTTCCTGACAGAATGGAAGGAACGGTCTTGGAAGGGGACCACACAGAGAAAAATGCTGGGAAGGAGAAGGTCACTTCACATACACAGGAGGTAGACTTCCATTGGCGGAAGTAAACCACACTTCCCCTTTGTCGTGGACAGATCATTTCCTGGTTAAGGTTGGACTAAAGGCCACTATCCATAACCCCCTGGGGGTGGTGGACCTGTTAGAATGGTCCGCCTTTGAAGGCTAATGGAATGCAAAAGGTTCCAGGAAGCCTTAGAGGGTTTAATGGCTGGTAATGTCGGCGACTCTGTCGAAGCCTTGGTAACAACTTGGAATAATGACCTCACCAAGGCTAGTGACACAATCGCTCCTAAGCGTCCTTTTCAGCCCGCTTCCAATAGAACTCCCTGGTACAGTGAAGATCTCAGGAAGATGAAGCCGGCTGTACAACAACTAGAGCACCGCTGGCGAAAGACTGAACACTTATCTGATAAGACACGTCATAGGACTTCACTTAAAGCCTATCAAGTGGCAATAAATGCAGCAAAGAAATCTTACTTTTCTGCATCTATTGCATCTACAAAGTTGCATCCTGCAGAGCTCTTCAAGGTGGTTAAGATGTTAACTCAGACTCCTTCCACCTTGAATCCATTATTATAACCTACTAAGGCCTGCTGTGGCATGTTTAATGATTACATTGTAGATAAAATCTCTCTGATAAGGGCCAACTTGGAGAACAGGAGAAGTCCAGGAGAACAGGAGAAGTCCCAGCAGACTGGAGGAGGGCAAACATTGTCCCCATCTTCAAAAAGGGGGGAAAAGAGGATCCCAACAATTATTGTCCAGTTAGTCTGACATCAATACCAGAAAGGATTCTAGAGCAGATCATAAAACAAAGAGTCTGTGAACATCTAGAAGGCAATTCCATAATCCTAAAAAGTCAACACAGGTTTCACAGAAACAAGTCATTCCAGCCAAATCTGATCTCTCCCTCTCTCTTTTTAAAAAAAATAAAATTACCAGCTTGGTAGATGAAGGGAATGCCATAGATATAGTGTATCTTGATTTCAGTAAGGCCTTTAACAAGGTTCCTCATGACATTCTTGCAAACAAGCTTGTAAAAAGTGGGCTAGATAAGGTAATTATTTGACCGACTGAATGCAAAGGGTGCTCAACAATGGCTCTTTTTCATCCTGGAGAGAAGTGACCAGCGGGGTGCCACAGGGTTCTGTATTAGGCCCAGTGCTATTCAACATCTTTATTAATGACTTGGATGACAGTATTGGGGGCATACTTATCAGATTTGCAAATGACACCAATACTAATACCCCAGAGGACAGGATCAAAATGACCTGAATAGACTAGAAAACTGGGGCAAAACTAACAAAATGAAATTTAACACAGAAAAATATAAGGTACCGCACTTAGGGATTATTTGCTACTTTGTCCCAGGCAACAAAATGTATTGGACCATGCCTGCGATACTAACAAAGAATTAACAAAACAGCCAATTAATTATTTTGTTAAAAGAGTCCAATCTAGGAAGTGAAACGGGAATGGAATGGGTGGCCTGTATGTTCCTAAAGCATCTAAATTACCTCCAGTGCTTTCCTTGACAGAGCAACATACTGGGCAAAATCAATATTTCTTTCACTCCCTGAGGTTCTTAATTCAGGCTTTCATAAAGCATTACACTTGATATTCCCTGGAACATACAGAACAGAACACAAACACATACAAACACCTATTTAGGGCTCAGTTTTCCACTTCTGTCTTCAACAGTTCAGCCAAATTTGGTGAGTGATTTGAGATGTGCTTTGGGACAATGTCTATTTGAGAGTCTTCTCTCTTTGTAAAATTACTTTGGAGCGATTGACTTTCTTTTATCTAATGACAGAGCTCAAAAGAGGGCAAAAGGTATCCCAAAGGAGCACTTTCAGGACATTGTTCAGATCATTCCTGTGCCTTCTGTTTAAGAATTGCAGATCTGAAGTCAGCTGTGTCTTTGGAACTCAATGAAATAACTCACTTTGAAGAGGATCCTTACATGATGCAAGAGAGCATGGGAAACTAAATCAGGATGAAGACAGTCTTCTGCTTTTGTTCCATTCCTGTAAAACTTTTATTGGCTACAAAGTTGGCTGGGCATGATATTATTTTAGGCATTGGACTCAACATTTGATGCTGTCACTGTACTCATAGGAAAAGATATGGGGAGGCAAAATAAGGGCTTCCCTCTCCGCAAAAGAATTCTGAATGTCCCCATCCCAGTTAAATTTTCTTTCAGTCCCCAAATTTTGAGCACTGCAGGGACTTAAAACTTCATCGGAATATTCTGAAATACAGTTTTAAGCATTTAAAGAAAACAAGCAGAAAAAAATTACTAGGCGAATATGAGCACAGCAAATATAAGTGTTTTAGGTATAAACTGTCTCACTTTCTGCAATGCTAGAAATTTGAGAAAGGTAGGAAATTTTAATTTTGGGATGGCAGTGCCCTCATTCCCTTCCTTCATAGCTGCACACCTGCTTCAGTGTATCCAAAACCCCACAAAAACCTGCTTGAGACATCTGGAAAGCTCTTTGGAATGGGCTTTTGGTAGTGTAGAGGGCAGCAGATGGAGGAATTCAAAATCCTACACTACTACGAGTGTCACATTGTTTTAAAGCCATGGTGTTAAAAGCCTGGCACTACTTATTAGATAAATTGCAAGCCAGTATGGTGTGCTTTTGATTCACTCTCAAGGACCTGTGCCCAATTCTGGACACCACATTTCAAGAAGGATGTTGATAAGCTGGTGTGTGTCGAGAGGAGGGTGACCAAAATGGTGAAAGGTCCACAAACCCTGCCCTGTGAGGATTGCCTTATGTTTAGCTGGGTATGTTTAGCTTGGAGAAGAGAAGGTTAAAGGGTGGCATGATAGCCATGGTTAAATATTTGAAAGGATGCCATATTGAGAATGGAACAAGCTTATTTTCTAGGACAGGAAGCAAGGTGCCAAAAACCAGACTGTAGATGCCTTCCATCTTATCCAATGGAAGTTAAAGACTCGTGTGCCAGCCCATTAATAGCAGTTAGCATATTCACTGGATATTAAAGAATGACTGGACATTAGGTTTGCTAGAATGTAAGCTGTAAAGGCAAAGTGAATGACTGGTAAATGACACATTTTCTTTGTTGCAGTTCTGGGACATTGTATGCATGTTGAGGAGAATTCAGATTTCTTACTGGATGTTATAGTGAAAATGGCATAATGCTATGTAGTAGTGCCCTATGTTTACTGGAGGAAGGATGGAGAAGTTGAACAGTGATGAATTGATATGAGATAATTTAATAAGTCGATACTGAGGTAATGCATGTGCATGCATGCACCCATATGCACAGGGACAATTTTAATTTAGTTTTTCCCCCCTCTGGATAATTTCTGGGCAGCTGGGTAACACAGTATAGCATGAAGCGAGGCCCCTTTGAGCAGTCTTGATTTCAAAAATTAAACCTTGTTGTATAATTGGACAGAGCCTTGCCCTCAGGAAGATTTGATAGCATAAGAGCTATTGAGGAAAGGCATTGGCCCATTTACCACAGAATAGACCAAACGACACATCTGGCATGGATTCTGGCAATTCATTGACATGGCATCATTTGTCAAGAAACGTGCCTGTTTTTGAATTGCCTGCCATTTGTTGGGTGCCTTTGAAAGCCTCCATGCTAGTCTTAACCTAGAGGAGTGTTTGAATAATGAGATGCCTGCCAGGGAACAAGCTTTAATGGAAACACCCTGAGCACTGATAATCAGGTTGGTTTCCAATCAAAATTAGGAAAGTGGTCATTAAGAGGAAAGGAAGAGGGGGGAGGATTTTAAATTTCAGAAAGAACAAACCCTTGCTTGCCTTCTTGCAAGGAAAGTCCTCCCTTAGGCAGAACAGCTGACAGAGACTCCTTAATCTGCTGATTTTGATCCCCGTAGCATCCTGGTTGAAGGAATCCTCCCCTCCCCAAAAGGAACAAGCATATCTGAGTATTAACAAACAGAGTTTCAACATTTGCCTGGATTTAAAATAATAGTCTTTCAAAAGATTTAAGCACGAGCAGGTGTTTATGTAAATTATGAGACTTTGATTTGCCTAATAGTGCTATTTCTCTCCCTAGCCCCTTTCCATTATTCGTCTTGCTATTTAGCTTGTGGCTTCCAGCAGTGATCCAGATTTACAATCTAACCATTGTTTTTCATCAAGTTCATCTAAAGGTAACATTTTATCTAATATCCTTCCAGAATGACATGCATGTTTTTCTTTTTCACCCACTCAGGTTTGGTAAACAGTTAGGAGAGAGTTAGAAAGAAGAGTACTGGAAGAAGAGTTACTGGAAAAGTAACAGGAAAGATGACCTGCCAGGATGATGTGTTCAAGGGGAACAGGAAGCCTAAAGTAGTGGTGGTAGCAACAGGGAAAAATGATACATTGAAATTGAAGTTAACCCAAGTTTCTCTGAAGTTTCCTTTATAAGATAAAGCTAAAGATTTAGGATTCTGAGCATATACTTTTAAAGGGATGTGCTGCTCCCTAAGCTTTTATGTTGTCATAAACATGGAATGGCCATCTGTGTTAGTTTTAATGATAATCAGGGAAACTTTCTTGTTTATGCAGTTTTAATTTAATGCACATAAATCAAAGAGTGAAATCCAAAACTATGCTTGCAGTAGCATCAAGGTTTTCTTCTCTTTGCCCTCCCTGAGCCTCAGTAAGTGTTGAAAATCTGCTCTGTAGTGCTTCTTAGTTTTCTGAAATAGGGAAGAGGAAGTAAGATGGATTGCCACCTTCCACTTCAACCAGCTTCAGTAGCTTTCATGAATGGAAGCACCCCACTGGCCTAAATCCCCTAAATCCCCCTAAGTCGGGGTGGAAACCATATGGTACACCAGAAGTTGTTGAACTCCAAATTCCAGCTGTTAGAAGTCAGCAATATTTGCATGCGTATACACATTAATTGCTGGTTTGTAT
This sequence comes from Urosaurus nigricauda, assembly GCA_034509955.1. Taxonomy (NCBI): domain Eukaryota; kingdom Metazoa; phylum Chordata; class Lepidosauria; order Squamata; family Phrynosomatidae; genus Urosaurus; species Urosaurus nigricauda. The sequence goes on from JAOEGL010000001.1 coordinate 103,195,477, forward strand.
GGTTGCAGACTTCTGTTTGTTTGCTATTATTATTCTCCCTCTCTTCCTGCCTGATTCTAATATTTTTCTTCTTCTTCTTATTGTGTGACTTAAAGTCCTTTCTGCCTCGTGGCGACCCTAAGGCAAACCTATCTTGGGGTTTTCTTGGCTGTATTTGCTTTCATCTGAGTCTGAGAGTGTGTGATTTGCCCAAGGTTACCCAGTAAGTTTCCATGGCCGAGCAGGGATTCAAACCCTGATCTCAAGAGTCATAGTCCAATGCTCAGAACACTATACTACACTGCCTCTGTAATCTACAGCCTTATTTTTTGTCTTTTCTCTCTCTCCTCCATTAGACCATGTGTTCGATTTTACACAAGTCATCTGTAAGTAAATATTTTATGTTTTACAAAGAAGACTTAGAGGTTGTGCAGACTGCCCCAAAGGGGCAGCCTGCAGCCACCCTTTTTATAGCCAGATCAGGGCCACAGCAACCACATGCCATGGCCCTGATCTGGCCTTTGCAGGGTGCAAAAAGTGGCCCTTTTTAGCTGCAGCTTTACGATGCTTCTTCTGCGCTGCGGCATGCAGATGCAGCACCAGAGGATCACTGTGACATCATGTGCTGTGTGGTGCAGCACATGGTGTCATGGTGCCCTAGGTGCAGAATCGGGGCATGTGTCGACTCCACCCCAGGGCACCCTTTCGCAACCCCTTAGTTTATTTCTTTCTAGACTCTGTGGAGGAGTGAGTGGATAGGCATGGGACTGATTATTGTTCAGCTTTTGCCTTGTCAATTTGATTACTCTCCTTGAATGATCCAATGATATCTCTCACAATTCCTAGCACCAGCAACCATAGCCAACATGCAATGATGAGAAATACTGGGAATTACACCCACCCCCACCCAGCAACATTTAGAGGGCTGCATGATAAGGGCTTTGTCTGAATGGACCAAAAGGCCTGCCCCTATTCTGACATCATCCAGCTTGAATGATTCATATCCCAAACCCTGGTTCTAGTGTGAGCAGTCTGGAGGATGTCTGGCACATTCCTCACCAGAACCAGGGTTTAACAGCCTTAATATGAATTTTAAAAAATTACTTGTTGCTCCAGAACCCCTGGGAAGATACAGACCCACCATGGTTTTCTGCACAGGCATCCTGCTGAGCTGCCCGATGCATCATGTGATGTGTCCATCACTAGGCACCTTGTTCTGACTGCAGAAGTGAGCTACCTGTGGTAGCCGTGGATATGACTGGTGGCTTGGCAGGATGCCTGTGCAGATAACCATCATGGAGTAGAAATGGGGCCAAGATAATGGGAGCAGGTCAGGAAGCTGTGGGTCCACAATACTTCAGGCCTTTCTAATAAAGCTCTGGTGTCTAACATAAGCTTGCTTAGACTGGAGTTAGGGACATAAGAAGAAAAAAAATGTATTTTGCTCACTTGTGTAGTCTCAAGTACAACTACTGGGCACAACAACAGACAAACTAACTGAGGATCTGCAACAAAATGTTCAGCTGTGGTGCTCACTTCATAGAAAAAAATCAACAACCTCGGCCTCAGACCTGGAGAATACTAATCAGCTTTAATGTGGTCCCCTTGTACATCAAAATCCCCATAATGGCACTCATCCGATAATTTTTTTTGGAAGACATTACAGCCCTGTTCAAACATTGCCTCACCAGAAGCTGCTTCCAGTGGGACAATGGATTCTACGAGCAGAGAGATGGTGTAGCCATGGGAAGCCCTCTGAGCCCTGTGATAGCAAATTTTTACATGGAACACTTTAAAAAGGAAGTACTGGAAACAGCACCAAAAAGCCCACAGCATGCTTCTGATATGTGGATGACACTTTCACCATCTGGAGCCATGGAGAAGAAGATCTGATTGAATTTCTGAACCATTTGAACGACATCCGCCCAAACATCCAATTCACAATGGAAAAGGAAAAGGAAAAGGAAAAGGAAGGAACATTGCCATTCTTGGATGTCCTGGTTATCTGCAAATCAAACCAACTGTTGGGCCACACAGTATACAGAAAACCTACACACAGAGAAAGATACCTACACAAGAACTCCAACCATCAACCAGGACAAAAAAGACGTACAATAAAAACACTGGTAGATAGAGCAAAAAGGATCTGTGAACCCCACTTCCTGGAAGATGAATTGAAGCACTGGGCTCTACAGGCTAATGGTTACTTCAGCTCAGACATCAGTAGGGCTGCCAGACCCAGAAAAACCCACAGGAATGAAGACAAACGACCACCCAGAAAAACTCACAGGAGTGAAGACAATTGACCACTCTGGAAAACTCACAGGAGTGATGACAAGCAACCACCTAAAGGAAAGGGATTTTTTACCATACATCAAAGGAGCACAGACAGAATAGGGAAACTGGTGAGGAAACACAACCTCCGAATGGTCTACAAACATATCAAGAAAATACAGCAGATACTGAGCTTAATGAAAGACAAGAGAGACCCTCTCATGGCCACAGGAGTTTACTGTATACCGTGCAGCTGCAGACAAGTCTACATAGGGACCACCAAATGTAGTGTTCAAACACGAATTGAGGAACACGAGAGACATTGCAGATTGGGTCAGCCAGAAAAATCAGCAGTAGCAGAACATGTTATAAATCATTCTGGGCATAAAATGCTGTTTGAAAACATTGAATTTCTGGACCATGTCAATAACTATTAAGTCAGAATGCACCGGGAAGCCTTTGAAATCCATAAACACCTGAATAACCTCAACAGGAAAGAAGAAACCCTTAAAGTAAACAAAGTTTGGCTGCCAGTCTTGAAAAACTCCAAAATCAAGACCCAGCAAATGTGAATAAAATCCACCTAGGGTGAGGGGGGTGTCCCAGCAGACAAAGGATCATTAATTAAATAGGGTCCCTGAGGCCTTGCCATTCAACAACAGAACAATTCTCAGATTAACATGTAAATTGCTTCTTCTCAACTAACAGTATATATACCCCACTCTGTTCCATGCCAGCATTCTCTGAAACTGCCAGCCACAGCTGCTGATGAAACATCAGGAATAAACTCTTCTAGAACATGGCCTCATAGCCTGAAAAATCCCATGGATGCCAGCCATGAAAGTCTTCAATGTCACACTTCACCTAGTGGGTTTACATGGCTCAGCTGGGATCTGAATCCTGGTCTCCAGAGTCATAGTCCAACACTCAGACCACTACACCCTTAACCATTGTTAATAGAATGAATATTAGTCAGCATGACAATATTGTCCAGTGCTTTTACCCATGGGTTTCAGGGAATGTTTTGAAATTTTTCTTTTCTGAACATCAAGTTGCTTTTGCTCAAAGAGATGGGCAATACAAGAAGCAAAGGCCCGATCTTGATGGGTCTGAAGAGGCGCCATCGCGGCACTATTAGGCTTCAGGAGCACACATCATATACACTCTCCTGAACCCTAGTACTGTACGTAATGGCGCCAGCGCCATTACGTAACATTGTTTACATGACGTACGTAATGGCGCCACCACAACTGTGCAGCTTCTGCACAGAACTGCACAGTTGCGGCACCTTTTAAAAAATCGCGCCGCAAATGCACACCTAAAAAAGAGCACGGTTTCCCCGCTCCATTTTAGGTGCGCAACTGCTCCACAGCATCTAGCTGCTGCAGAGCAGTTACAGAGCTAAAAGGGGTGGCGCCAGACTGCCCTTTTTGGGCAGTCTGTACCACCCCAATGTGATCTTTTTAGATGTTTTCTCATCAAAAAGTGTAAGTATTGTATGCCGTACTTAGCTGCTGGAATGGAATTTTGTCAAGTTACCAAATTACTTGAAATGTTGCTGATAATGAATACATAAGAGCTTTAGATATTGAAAACTTGGAGGAAATGAATAAGATTTACACAGAACTGCTCAATGGATAACCCAAGGCAACATTTTCTTTTGTTCTGTATGGATTATCTGCTGTCTTTGGTCTGCCGGATAAAAATAATGGAACTCTACATTTAACTTCTTGAAAAACAAAGTGTTGCTTTGCATGGATAACTGGAGAAAATTGATGGTGATATATCACCTTTATGTACAGCTTAATGACAAAGTAATAGTGAGCTCTTCTCCCCCCCCCCCCCCGGCCTACAACAAGATGTTATTATCTTTTCCCATATATATTAGGGTTAGTTCAGCCATTTGTAGCTGTTTTGAAATTATATTGTATGGGCTTTTGTCCACATCCAGCCACATCATTGGCCAGTTAACTCAGAAGCAAGTCACACTGAGCCCAACAAGATTAACTTTCAAACTGATGTGTGTCTCAAATTATGTCTCTCATTCTTTACCAGATTCTACCCAAATCCAATGGTTACTTCCAAGTAGAATATGTCCAATGGATTAATAATAACCTGATTGATCAACTTATATAAGTTTTATTGATTCAATAAGTCTATTCTAGTTGCAGCTGTCATTGGATTAAGTCATGGTATAGCAATCCAAATTTTAATATATTACTTTCAAATATGCAGAGATCCTAAACAGAGATCTCTGAAAGGCATCCCAAGTTTGTCAAATGAACTGTGATTTCCCACTGAAATTGATGGGGAAAATTAATCATGGTTTTACAGATTTCAGTGGGATATAACTGTAATGATGGAGATTATGGCATTGGATTTTATTCCCGCACTAAGCATGGGATGTAAACACACAGGGATGGAATCTATTGCATAACCCTGTCCCTGGGCAGTACTCATCCCGTACCCTATCTGAGCTACTCCCAGACTTTCAAAGAACAGATCAGATATGGGATGAGTACTGCTTGGAGGCAGAGCTGTGCTATAGAATCCGTTCCTGTGCACTTACACCCAGTGCCTAGCATGGGAATAAAAACTCGTACGATAATCTCCTAAAACTGGATTAACCCCTCTTTCATATGTCAAATGATTTTTTTACCTCACCCTCTAAGACCTGTCCAAAGACTGTTAAATCAATTAATTCATCAAAGTAATGAATGACTTTACATCAAAGAGCATAATTTCTAGATTGCTCCTTAGAAATAATTCTGACATATGGTGACAAAATAACATTAGATTTAAAATAATAAAATCCATATAATGTCTAAGTGTGGGCAGGAATTGTTCAGCCCATGAGCTGCATATGGCCCACCAGGGCCTGCAAGTCATTTTGACTCATTCTGATCTCTGGGGGGCTCCCATGCTAAAAGTTTTTTTGCTTTTTTGGACTAAAAATGGCCAGTTACAATTTCAAAACATTCCAAAATTCAACAGTAGTCTATGTAAGTCTGTCCCCGCTGGTGGTGTTACTAGTTCAAAAAGGGACTAAATCCAGTCTTATTAAGGCTCAAAATAGTGGGATTCCCCCCCCCCCCCCAAGGTAATTTTCTAGTTGTTTCTGGCTTTGAAAAAACTTCTAAAGGATTAAAAAAAGAAAGAAAAATTTAGAAAAAGTATGATCAAATGAGACATCTTTCGGAGACATTTAAAACACACAACAGATTATATATCCTCTGTAACACTGGGGAAGATATTCCAAACTAAAAATGCTATGATGGAAAAGGCTCACTTCTCACCAGATGACATTAGTGCCTTTTCAGATCTATAAAGAGAAAGGTAGGCTTCCAAGTGATGTGAAACAGAGGTGTTTAAGTTTTTGTATGTTAATAACAGAGAGCCAGTGTCATGTACTGGTTTCAGTGTTAGACTAGAACACTGGAAGACCAGGGTTCAAACCCCTGCTTAGCCATGTAAACCCACTGGGTGACCTCATGCAAGTCACACACTCTTAGCCTCAGAGAGAAGAAAGGGTGAACAAATCTTGCTAAGAAAACCCTGAAGTAGGCTCACCTTAGGGTTGCCATAAATTGGAAATGACATGAAAGCACACAACAACAACAACAACAACAACAACAACAACAACAACAACATATTAATAACAAGACCTTGAGGATGGCTTGGTGGCTAATAGGTAGTCAGCTTGAGGAGAAACAGGCATAGTTTATACAGTATCTGCCAAGGATTTTTCATCAGCATGTCATGAATTTGGGTGAGTTTTGTTATCAGCCAACTCTTTGCTCAAGAGGATGAAACTGAAGGTCATCAGATTAGTTGCCTATGTTTATGTTTTCTCTATCTTTAGCCACACAATTGTGTAGTCAGATAATGAAACATAAAGCCACAAAATAGACTTCGAAGAATCATGAATAATTTTCTAGGCCAGGAGACTGATACTTAGCTACTGCAACATCAGTCTTTTAAAGTTAGCTCTACTGTCAATGAGGGAAATTGTAGATTAGCAAATCAAACATTATTTTTGACCCATTTAGTAAAATCTGAACTGGACTATGGGACATGCTCCAGCCAAAATTAAACACTTTTTAAGTGTCAGTGAATGGGAGCTGACCTCAACTCAAAGAGACTTAGCTTTGGCTTGATATGTCCTTAATGGTTAGGCCCTATCTGCATTGGCCAGGATACTCCAGGGGTAGCCCAGAATATCCTGGCCTCAGAGTTGCTCTGACCTCCCTCTGTTACCTGGTCCTTCATTTCTGTGTTGGGGCAGGTGTCTGAATGGGGGTCCCACTGAATTGTCCATCACTGCTGTGGATTGCTTGCCTCTAAGGTCAGAGCGAGGCACCCAGTAATGTACATTGCTGGGTGCCTTGTTTTGACCTCAGAATGAGTGCTGGTGACACTGGCAGATGCATCAGGTAGTTCAGTGGGACACTCATGCAGACAGTTGCCCCAGTGTGGGAATGTGAGGGTAATTTTTTAAAATCTGTGTTAAGTGTGTTATACCCTGGTTCTGGTGCTGAAAATGTTGGGGGCTGCACCAGAACCTGGGTTTGGGCCATGTGTTATCTGACCAGCATGTTATCTGAACAGCTATGTGTCTTCAGTTTGCCTCCAATTTATTTCAATAATCTCACAGGGTTTTCTTGGCAATATTTATTCAGCAGAGGTTTGACTATCCTCTGACAAATAATCATATGATACAATAAAATAATCCAACACAACACACTTAGCAATAAAATCTAAAGACACCAATAAAACAGTAAAACCTCCAAACAGAACAGAAACAATGAAACAAATTAAAAATTCCTACATAGTGACAATGTCTTGATTTAGCACTAAAAAGTTTGTAATGTCAGTGTTACTGGTATTTGAAAGTTACTGTAACATCGGAGAAACTAACCTTTAGTTTGTACATATATCATGTACCACACCAAGGACTCTCCATCCCACCACTTATAAAGATATGTTTGGTGAGGACATGCCTTCTCATTTGTTGCTGCCAGGCTGTGGAATTCTCTTCCACAGGAGACTAGACTGTTCCCTGCTTAGGGTATGCTGGGGAACAGTTGCTTTTGTAAAAGAGAGCTGACATCTGGTGTCCCTCAGGGCGTCATTCTGTCCCCCATGCTATTTAACATTTTCACAAAGCCGCTGGGAGAGATCATGGGCACGGTGTTATCAGTATGCTGATGACACCCAAATCTATTTCTCTGTGTCTCCGACTGCTGCAGTGACCAAGGATGCCATCTCTCCTCTGAGTGCCTATCTTGAGTTGATGAGGAAAAACAAACTCAAATTGAATCCAGAGAAAATGGAGGTACTCAGAATATGTACCCCTGGTCTGGGGATGGAGATTTGCCAACCAGTCCTGGATGGGATCACACTTCCCCTATAGGATGAAGTTCACCGTTTGGGAGTACTCCTGGACTTGTCTCTACAGTTGACATCTCAGGTGGAGGCGATGGCCAGGAGTGCTTGGTACCAGCTTCAGTTGATATGCCAACTGCGTCCCTACCTGGCCCAGAAGGACTTTGAAGCAGTGGTACATGCACTGATAACCTCTCATTTAGATTTCTGTAATGTGCTCTACATGGGGCCACCTTTGTATCAAGTTTGGAAGCTTCAATTGATCCAAAATGCAGAGGATCGGACCACATCACTCCAACATTAAAATCTCTTCATTGGTTGCCGATCAGCTTCAGAACAACCAGGAAGAAATTATTAGAATATACAAAAACTAGATTGATAACAACTTCCCAGAAAGCCTTCACAGCCGTAGCTCCCAAGTTATGAAACAGTCTACTGGAAGAGATCCGTCTTATTACCTCCTTAGAAACCTTTAAGGGGGCACTTAAGACTGATCTCTTCTGGTGGGGTTACCCGCCTGATCTCTTGTAGGTGACTGAGACATATCCCCATTTATGACAATGATGACGTGGGTACAGATGTTGATGGTCATTTTAGTGGTTAGTAATGTTTATAGTTTTATTGATTGTATTTTAAAATATTGTCATACTTGTATTGTTTTATCCTTGATGTAATCCCGCCTCAATTCATAGGGAAATAAGTAAAACAAATGTTTTAGACTCCCACTATCCTCTAGTAGAGATCATGCTGGTTGGGGATGATGGAAGCAGGAAACTAGGAACATTAGAAGACCATACTCTCTCCGTCCCTGAAGAAGATAAGTATCAAAGATGTCTTGAGCAAGAAAGCAGCTGCTTTATTTGACAATGCCTTCCTGTCTCCCCCCGCCCCTGCTCTGTTAATGAGTTATCTTCAGCTCTGCCTGTTGTATGGTAATGGACAGTTTTGTTGGCAAATCCTGGAAGGCAGAGGTTGTTTCATATGTTTCAAGCAGTCTCTTTTAAGCCCTCATATATGACTGATCAGAAGTAAAACGGGAAGCGCTATTAACAGCGCAGTTGCTCCCACTGGTAGTAAGCAATGATATCTAACAATGCCCCAAGGAGCTAGTTAAAAAGTGCCTCACACACTTCAAAAAGCACCTTAATGTAACTGCATTTGAAAGCTGTCAGTTGCTGGTAGAGCAAAAGGGTTTTTGCACTAGAAGTGTGATTGCAACTTTTGTTTCTTGATAATTTGGAAATCATAAGAAAGCAGTGCTTAATTTTATTTCTCCAACCAAACAGCTAATAGTTTTAGCATTTAAAAAGACAATCCAGAAAACAGAATTTTGCAGTTGCCTTTCCCCCTCCTAACTGGGTTGCCAGGAGATCAACACCATCAGCATTTTTATACATCATTCCTGGAAACAGGCTCAGGGAAATAGAATACAGCCTGGACATGGACTACTTTAGTTCTATCTTGAGTTATCTGGTATGTTAAGCTAACTGAATTCCCAACAAGTAGGGGGATTTTTCTTTCGGTGTTCAACATCACTTCCATTCTTGGCCATTTGAACAAAAACTGTAGTCAATAAATTGGGTTTGGATTTAGACATACTTATACTTGGAATACAGATGGCTGGGGGGGGGGGCAGTAGGGATCTGACAGTTTCACTCTCTTCCTCATTTGATTTTTTTTAAGATCTTTACCTCAAAAAAGGATTAAAGCAACATTCACCCTCCCCATTTTCACAGGCAAAATTCAACAGGTACAACTATTTTTAGCATTGAGAGGAACATGCTATTCCAAAATGCCTTGCTTATGTTAAAGCTGGGGAGCTCTGGGGTCGCCAATAACTGGCAATATTAATTCATAATAACTAAGCTTTTGGATCCAGACATTTAAGAATTAGGCTCTCAAAGCCCTGGGTCTAGGTGGGTAAACATTTTAAATTCTTTCCAACCCAGATATGAATTTAAAATTTTAGTAAATTCTTACCAAAGCAAACTGAATCAGAAGTTTCACCAATTTCATCTCATTGAAATCAATAGGTGTTACGGTAGGAAGTTAAGATCCTTTTCAGTGCCAGCACATACTTACACAGGCCTCATTCCCACTACGTTATAAACTGGTTTGCTAACCAGTTTGAAGTGGTTTAAATGACCCTTGTTTGCACTTGAGCCAAAGTGGTTTGGTGAGGGGAGGGGGCTGCACTAGACCCATTTAACATGGTTTGGTGAGGGGAAGGGGCTGCACTAGACCCATTTAACATGTGTCTTTTTGACAGTCATTTTTTCTGCATCTTTTGAAATAAATCGATTCAGCATAAGTGTGAACGAGATGCAGATCCAAATTGATTTCCTATGATATGATCAGCGATCAATGACCCGCTGAAGAGGGTCCATTTAGAATCAATTAATCAGTTAATGTGAATGACAAGTGGGTTATTTTAAAATAAGAAAATGCGGATGGGGCAAATGTAGTGTGAACCACGCCCTGCTGTTGAACTGATCCATTGGTTTGGATTGCAAAATAATTTATTTGTAAGTGGGATTGAGGCCGCATTTGTGATGTTTTGGACAAAGTTCTTTTGATATTTTGGGCATGACTGTCAAGAGCAGGTTGGGGCCATGGTGAAAAACAGTCACCTCAAGTTCCACTGATTTCAATGGGTCTGCTGTAAATACAGCAGCTACAAAAGACTCCAGCCCCACAGGCCTGCTTTTGTACAGTTTCCTTGTGGTGCTTTGAGAAAAGATTTGAATAATTCAGGGGTGGGCACCACTGTGGTTCCCTTAAATTGGATTAGCACAACAAGGGAAATATGATATAATAGGCATCACTGAAACCTGGTGGGATGAGTCTCATGATTGGAATGTAGAAATAGAGGGGTATAACCTTTTTAAGAGAAACAGGCCAAACAGGAAAGGAGGAGGAATAGCATTATATGTCAGGGATATTTACACCAGTGAAGAGATGCAGGAAGTCAATACTGGAAGCCAGGTGGAGAGCATCTGGATAAAAATTAAAGGAGAGGGAAATAACAGGGATGTTACTGTGGGAGTCTACTACAGACCCCCGACTCAGGCAGAGGAATTGGATGATGCCTTTCTAGAACAGATAATCACATACTCAGAAAAGAGAGATGTAGTAGTGATGGGTGACTTCAACTATCCTGATATTTGCTGGAAGTCAAACTCAGCCAAATCCTCAAAGTCTAGCAAATTCCTCACTTGCCTGGAAGACAATTTCATTGTCCAAAAGGTGGAAGAGGCAACAAGGGGATCAGCCATTTTAGATCTGATCTTAACCAACAGGGAAGACCTAGTTGATGGGGTGCAAGTGGTTGGATCCTTAGGTGGAAGTGACCATGTTCTCCTGGAGTTTGTAATACAGTGGAAGGGAGAAGCTAGGCATAGTCAGACACGCACTCTAGACTTTAGGAGAGCTAATTTCAATAAACTTAGAGAAATACTGGGAGTGATCCCATGGTCAGGAATACTAAAAGAAAAGGGAGTTCAAGACGGATGGGAGTTTCTCAAAAGGGAGATATTGAAGGCACAATTTCAAACAGTTCCAATGAGGAAGAAAAATGGAAGATGTCTCAAGAAGCCAGGATGGATGACTAAGGAACTTTCAACTGAGCTAAGTTTTAAACGGAACATGTATAAGAAATGGAAAAATGGAGAAATCATGAAAGAGGAATTCAAACAAATAGCCAGCACATGTAGGGGTAAAGTCAGAAAAGCTAAAGCGCAGAATGAACTCAGGCTTGCTAGAGAGGTTAAGAACAATAAAAAGGGCTTTTTTGGATATGTCCGCAGCAAAAGGAAGAAGAAGGAAACAGTGGGGCCACTGCGTGCAGAAGATGGCAAAATGCTAACAGGGGACAGAGAAAAGGCAGAATTACTCAACACCTTCTTTGCTTCAGTCTTCTCAGAAAAGGCAAAGGGTGCTCAACCTAAGGATAATGGAACAGGAGACAGAATAGAGGAAATTCAGCACAGAATAAGTAAAGAGGTAGTACAGGAATACCTGGTTAACCTAAATGAATATAAATCTCCAGGACCAGATGAACTACATCCTAGAGTATTAAAAGAACTGGCAAATGTAATATCAGAGCCATTGGCAATAATCTTTGAGAACTCCTGGAGAACAGGAGAAGTCCCAGCAGACTGGAGGAGGGCAAACGTTGTCCCCATCTTCAAAAAGGGAAAAAAAGAGGATCCCAACAATTATCGTCCAGTTAGTCTGACATCAATTCCAGGAAAGGTTCTAGAGCAGATCATTAAGCAGAGAGTCTGTGAACACTTAGAGGCCAATGCCATAATCACAAAGAGTCAACATGGGTTTCAGAGAAACAAGTCATGCCAAACGAACCTGATCTCTTTTTTTGATAAAATTACCAGCTTGGTAGATGAAGGGAATGCTGTGGATATAGTATACCTCGATTTCAGTAAGGCCTTTGACAAGGTTCCCCATGACATTCTTGCAAACAAGCTTGCAAAATGTGGGATAGACAAGTTAACAGTTACATGGATTTGTAATTGGTTGACTGGCCGAACTCAAAGGGTGCTCAACCATGGTTCCTTTTCATCCTGGAGAGAAGTGACCAGTGGGGTCCCACAGGGTTCTGTCCTGGGCCCAGTGCTATTCAACATCTTTATTAACGATTTGGATGACAGAATTGGGGGCATACTTATCAAATTTGCAGATGACACTAAACTGGGAGGAGTAGCTAATACCCCAGAGGACAGGATCAAAATTCAAAATGACCTGAATAGACTAGAAAGCTGGGCCAGTGCTAACAAAATGAAATTCAATGCGGAGAAATGTAAGGTTCTGCACTTAGGGCGGAAAAATGAAATGCACAGATATAGGATGGGGGACACCTGGCTGAACGAGACCACATGTGAAAGGGATCTAGGAGTCCAAGTAGACCATAAGCTGAACATGAGTCAACAGTGTGATGCGGCAGCTAAAAAAGCCAATGCAATTTTAGGCTGCATCAATAGAAGTATAGTTTCTAGATCAAGGGAAGTTATAGTGCCACTCTATTCTGCTTTGGTCAGGCCCCACCTGGAATACTGTGTCCAGTTCTGGGCACCACAGTTCAAAAAAGATGTGGAGAAACTGGAGCATGTCCAAAGGAGGGCAACTAAGATGGTGAAGGGTCTGGAAACCTTGCCCTATGAAGAACGCCTCAGGGAACTTGGGATGTTTAGCCTGGAGAAGAGAAGGTTAAGAGGTGATATGATAGCCCTGTTCAAATATTTGAAGGGATGTCATATTGAGGAGGGAGCAAGCTTGTTTTCTGCTGCTGCAGAGACTAGAACGCGGAACAATGGATGCAAACTGCAGGAAAAGAGATTCCACCTCAACATTAGGAGGAACTTCCTGACAGTAAGGGCTGTTCGACAGTGGAACACACTCCCTCGGAGTGTAGTGGAGTCTCCTTCCTTAGGGGTCTTTAAGCAGAGGCTGGATGGCCATCTGTCAGGAATGCTTTGACTTGGAGTTCCTGCATGGCAGGGGGTTGGACTGGATGGCCCTTGTGGTCTCTTCCAACTCTATCATTCTATGATTCTATGATTCTATGATTGCATTTTTTAGGCAAATGGATGGGGATACTAGCTTGTGGGGCAGCCTCTGCTCTTTATTTGTCCCTTTACCCAGCTTCTGCATGATAGTCCTAGTCCTATAAGAGCCCACCTAAGAATGAAATTACACTGTGTAACATTAAAACACTTGTATGTTCTTTTTTATGGCTCCTAGTTGTGAAGGAGATAAATGCACATCTACAGGAATAAAACATTCTTCCTGATTATGACAAACGGTGTGTTTCTTTTCCCTTGCGGGATGTAATAGGAATATCAATGTTTTACGTTTCATATAAAAACGCAAGTTTGATAAAAGATGAAACACATTTAAAGGAGTTGTTATCTCAGTTATAGGTAAAGTAACATTATACTAAAATTCATAGGCTCAGGATTGTAAGTGCTGTGGATTTGTTGGCTTGCTGTGAATCTAATCAATTCTGAATGTATGACACCCCAAATCTGAGCACAATGGACAAGAAAAAATGTTATTCATTACAGATGAAGATCTTTATTCATCAGTCCATTCATCCAGCCACCCAACCTTTCACTTTAGGCTTGGCACAGATAGCATCTAAACCTGCAGTGTTTAATTAATTAATAAGTTCAGTTATGCAATTAAAATCTCATGATAAGCTAAAATGATGGCTCCAATTAATTAAGTAGCAATTTTTTTAAAAAAGAAAAGTATTTTTTTTTAAAAAAAAATCACATATAAAAACTTTTACAAGCACCTTTGTAAAAGAGATATCTCACTTACCTCACAGGGAGAGGAATGCATCTTTTAAGATGGTGTTTTCAGTTCAAACAGCAAGGAACACTTATTGCTTTTATCCAAATGTACATTTTTGAAACTTTAATCATTGTTCAATTGACTGACTCATGAATTTTTTTAACTTGGTGACAAATCTGGTTCCAATCAGCCTAAAGACTATATTCTTTAGGGAAGCTTTCCCAGGACTGTGCCATCCGCCCCAGGATGCCTCCTATTAACTTTGTATTAAGAAGCCATGCCCTCCCTCCAGTCCATCTGCCTTGGTCCTGGCCCCAGAGGGAGAGAAGAACCACCGGACCTCACCCCCTTTCCCATCACCTTCCCCTCTTCCTTTTGTGTTGTCTCTTTTAGACTGTAAGCCTGAGGGCAGGGATCCGTCTACTTTAAGATTGTATGTACAGCACTGTGTAAATTTACAGCGCTATATAAATAAAGGATAATAATAATAATAATAATAATAATAATAATAATATCTAGTAGTAGTTAAAATTCTGTATGGAATGTGTACAGAGCTTGAAGTGCTCCTTTTAAAAGATATTACATTCGAGATAAGTATTTGTTGTTAATTATACTTTGATAGTAATGTGCTAGGAAAACAGAATTAACATTTTTTTTTATTTTGTTGTGTTTCAAAACCTTGCAAAATAGAAAATGGATAAAAATAGATTACCCTCCAGATTACCCTACCACACCTATGCCCTTGTTACCTCCCAAAGTAACACTCCATGACTAGGGTAATAAAAGCTATGTTTTAGCTACTTTTCTAACATCTTACTCCAAAGCCCAACAAGTATCTTTGCACCTGTGATCTATACTACTTTCCTGTATTATAGAAAGTCTTTGAAATAACTAAATATTCCCAAGGTCTGCTCAGACAATTTTACTGCCACTATTTTCTTCTTGGTGAACTCTTCTGGTTGGGTCAGGAACACTTTGGATGTTTTGTCATCTCATCACAGTTATTGCAGTTCAGGATAAACTATTATGGGGGACGTCAAGGAGGTAGGAATTCCTAAAAGCATATCATAAGATCCACTGCATACATTAAAGGAGCTTATGTATTCATAGGCGGAGAAAGTTGGTCAGAGAAAAAGATGGAAAAAACAGAACATGTCACACACATAACTCAGGTGTCGGAAGAGTAAGAATGTTGCTACAGTTTCTTTCTATGTTTAACTTGAACCTTGGGAGCATCTGAGGAATACTATCTGTATAAGCAGATATGTGTGAGAAACACTGACTTAGACTGATACTTAGACTGGTTTCTGTTTCTCAAGTGACCTCTCTCAAATGTCTCAGAGGTGTGGCTGTGTGTGTGTGTGTTAGTATATTTCTTCCACATTAATTATTCTGCCTCCCCCAAGAATTTTTCCTTCTGTATCCACATTTCTAGCATAAAATTACAGACTCAAGCCAATATGAGGGAGTGCTGAAAAGTTCTGAGCCCAACCAAGGAGAGAATGTCCTGGAGCCATGAAGCTTACATGCTATTCCACATATTCATCCTGAAGTTCAACACATTTGACACATCATTTCCCAAGTTTCTTTAACCCTTCCAAAAATAAATGGTGCTGCCTGGTCACTGTAATACTGCTCTGTTGCTGCTGTAACCTCTGATTGAGGAGAGACTTAGTGAATGAACTTGAACTCCTAGCACAACAAGGGAAATATGATATAATAGGCATCACTGAAACCTGGTGGGATGAGTCTCATGATTGGAATGTAGAAATAGAGGGGTATAACCTTTTTAAGAGAAACAGGCCAAGCAGGAAAGGAGGAGGAATAGCATTATATGTCAGGGATATTTACACCAGTGAAGAGATGCAGGAAGTCAATACTGGAAGCCAGGTGGAGAGCATCTGGATAAAAATTAAAGGAGAGGGAAATAACAGGGATGTTACTGTGGGAGTCTACTACAGACCCCCGACTCAGGCAGAGGAATTGGATGATGCCTTTCTAGAACAGATAATCACATACTCAGAAAAGAGAGATGTAGTAGTGATGGGTGACTTCAACTATCCTGATATTTGCTGGAAGTCAAACTCAGCCAAATCCTCAAAGTCTAGCAAATTCCTCACTTGCCTGGAAGACAATTTCATTGTCCAAAAGGTGGAAGAGGCAACAAGGGGATCAGCCATTTTAGATCTGATCTTAACCAACAGGGAAGACCTAGTTGATGGGGTGCAAGTGGTTGGATCCTTAGGTGGAAGTGACCACGTTCTCCTGGAGTTTGTAATACAGTGGAAGGGAGAAGCTAGGCATAGTCAGACACGCACTCTAGACTTTAGGAGAGCTAATTTCAATAAATTTAGAGAAATACTGGGAGTGATCCCATGGTCAGGAATACTAAAAGAAAAGGGAGTTCAAGACGGATGGGAGTTTCTCAAAAGGGAGATATTGAAGGCACAATTTCAAACAGTTCCAATGAGGAAGAAAAATGGAAGATGTCTCAAGAAGCCAGGATGGATGACTAAGGAACTTTCAACTGAGCTAAGTTTTAAACGGAACATGTATAAGAAATGGAAAAACGGAGAAATCACGAAAGAGGAATTCAAACAAATAGCCAGCACATGTAGGGGTAAAGTCAGAAAAGCTAAAGCGCAGAATGAACTCAGGCTTGCTAGAGAGGTTAAGAACAATAAAAAGGGCTTTTTTGGATATGTCCGCAGCAAAAGGAAGAAGAAGGAAACAGTGGGGCCACTGCATGCAGAAGATGGCAAAATGCTAACAGGGGACAGAGAAAAGGCAGAATTACTCAACACCTTCTTTGCTTCAGTCTTCTCAGAAAAGGCAAAGGGTGCTCAACCTAAGGATAATGGAGACAGAATAGAGGAAATTCAGCACAGAATAAGTAAAGAGGTAGTACAGGAATACCTGGTTAACCTAAATGAATATAAATCTCCAGGACCAGATGAACTACATCCTAGAGTATTAAAAGAACTGGCAAATGTAATATCAGAGCCATTGGCAATAATCTTTGAGAACTCTTGGAGAACAGGAGAAGTCCCAGCAGACTGGAGGAGGGCAAACGTTGTGCCCATCTTCAAAAAGGGAAAAAAAGAGGATCCCAACAATTATCGTCCAGTTAGTCTGACATCAATTCCAGGAAAGGTTCTAGAGCAGATCATTAAGCAGAGAGTCTGTGAACACTTAGAGGCCAATGCCATAATCACAAAAAGCCAACATGGGTTTCAGAGAAACAAGTCATGCCAAACGAACCTGATCTCTTTTTTTGATAAAATTACCAGCTTGGTAGATGAAGGGAATGCTGTGGATATAGTATACCTCGATTTCAGTAAGGCCTTTGACAAGGTTCCCCATGACATTCTTGCAAACAAGCTTGTAAAATGTGGGATAGACAAGTTAACTGTTACATGGATTTGTAATTGGTTGACTGGCCGAACTCAAAGGGTGCTCAACCATGGTTCCTTTTCATCCTGGAGAGAAGTGACCAGTGGGGTCCCACAGGGTTCTGTCCTGGGCCCAGTGCTGTTCAACATCTTTATTAATGATTTGGATGACAGAATTGGGGGCATACTTATCAAATTTGCAGATGACACTAAACTGGGAGGAGTAGCTAATACCCCAGAGGACAGGATCAAAATTCAAAATGACCTGAATAGACTAGAAAGCTGGGCCAGTGCTAACAAAATGAAATTCAATGCGGAGAAATGTAAGGTTCTGCACTTAGGGCGGAAAAATGAAATGCACAGATATAGGATGGGGGACACCTGGCTGAATGAGACCACATGTGAAAGGGATCTAGGAGTCCAAGTAGACCATAAGCTGAACATGAGTCAACAGTGTGATGCGGCAGCTAAAAAAGCCAATGCAATTTTAGGCTGCATCAATAGAAGTATAGTTTCTAGATCAAGGGAAGTTATAGTGCCACTCTATTCTGCTTTGGTCAGGCCCCACCTGGAATACTGTGTCCAGTTCTGGGCACCACAATTCAAAAAAGATGTGGAGAAACTGGAGCATGTCCAAAGGAGGGCAACTAAGATGGTGAAGGGTCTGGAAACCTTGCCCTATGAAGAACGCCTTAGGGAGCTGGGGATGTTTAGCCTGGAGAAGAGAAGGTTAAGAGGTGATATGATAGCCCTGTTTAAATATTTGAAGGGATGTCATATTGAGGAGGGAGCAAGCTTGTTTTCTGCTGCTGCAGAGACTAGAACGCGGAACAATGGATGCAAACTGCAGGAAAAGAGATTCCACCTCAACATTAGGAGGAACTTCCTGACAGTAAGGGCTGTTCAACAGTGGAACACACTCCCTCGGAGTGTAGTGGAGTCTCCTTCCTTAGGGGTCTTTAAGCAGAGGCTGGATGGCCATCTGTCAGGGATGCTTTGACTTGGAGTTCCTGCATGGCAGGGGGTTGGACTGGATGGCCCTTGTGGTCTCTTCCAACTCTATGATTCTATGATTCTATGATTCTAATGGGGTATGTTTAGCTTGGAGAAGAGATGGTTAAGAGGATATAGGATGGCCCTGTATAAGTATTTGAAGGGATGTCATAGTGAGGATGGAGAAAGTTTGTTTTCTGCTGCTCCAGAGAATAGGACACAAAACAATGGATGCAAACTACAGGAAAAGAGATCACACTTAGACATTAGGAGGAACTTCCTGACAGTAAGAGCTGTTCGACACTTCCTTGGAGAGTGATGGAGTCTCCTTTGGGGGTTTTTGAACAGAAGCTGGATAGCCATCTGTTGGGGTGCTTTGATTGTGAGTTCCTGCATGGCAGGGAGTTGGAGTGGATAGCCCTTGTGGTCTCTTCCAGCTCTATGATTCTATGAATCATCCAAAAGTTTCTTTCTGTTCAAATTTAAAAATAGAAGTCTTAAAACAGGAAATAGTCAAATGGAGCAAGATCTGGAGGGTAGGAGGGTGGTCTATGCACTCAAGGCCCAAATTCTTCAAAATATCTGTCATCTTGCTAGCCCTGTCAGCAGGTGCATTGTCTTGCAAAAAGAGAAAAATTTTCTGCACCCTCAACCCAAGTGTTTTTAAAATATGAAAAATTAAAAAAAAAAATTAAATAAATTAAATAAAAAAAATAAATATTAAAAAATTAATTAAATAATTAAAAAAAAATTTTAAAAAATTTTTAAAAAAAAATAAAAAAAAATAATTAAAATTTAAAATTATAAAAATTTAAAAATTAAAATTAAAATAGTTTAATTTTAAAATTAAAAATTTTAGCAATTGTTTTAGCTGGGATTCTCCAGTCTGCCAAAATCAGTTCTATGAACAAACTTAATTATTTCAGGAGTTGATACTGTTGAAGCTTCCCCCACCTCCAGACCTAGCTGCATCTCAAATCCCTACATTGAAATTTGGCATGCCACTTCTTCACAGAATTTACAGTTGAAAAAGTAAATTGCTGAATTGCTTTAAGTTTTTTGTGTGTAGGTTTGTAGGAAATATACTTTGATGCATTTGAATATAAATATAATCAAACTAACAATTATGTGAGTGTATCTGCAGACAGCTAGCATGTTGGAAGTCAGAAATAACCATCAAAACAAAATGCTAGGTTTTGCTCGTATATAAAAACTAGGGACACTGGAGAATATGGTACAATGGTGACAACCTATTTTCACATTGATGACCCTATGCTGTTGCTGAAAAGTCATTGGCATGATCAACAGAATCAGCTCTTAGAGGACAGAATGCTATGTCTGGATGAAAAGTTACATAAGGGAATGAGTGGGGAGAGTGGCGGGTGGAGGAGAGATTTTGTGAAAAGAGCAGTGAAGCAGATCAAGAAAATAAAATAATCCTAGGGACTGTGTCCAATTTTTCTAACATTTATAATAATTGACTTCACTGGGATTGCCTGGGTGTAGCTGAAGTCCAAATTAGCCTCCAGTGAGTCTTGAATAGTGTCTTAAGTCGATGGGATTTTTAGTACTGTAAAACAGATATGACAAAATATTTTCTTTGATGTGGGATAGAAAAATAAAATGGATCCCGGATGGTTATTTCCATTTGCCTTTTTTCCTTAAGCAGTGGTCTTTAGTTTCCTTTAATTTCACGATGGCTTATTATCCATTATTGTCTAATAGGAGAGGAAAAACTCTACCAAGTAAAAGAATAAAATTGCAAAATATATAGGAAGTATCTTTATATTCATTTTAACCCCTTTAGAATGCAGTCTTATGGAGGTTGAAAGAGAAGTAGGTCTGAGTCCCATTGCATTGGGTGGGACCTGTTAATGAATGAGTATGTTTAGGGTTGCCGCTCTCTTGTGCCACAATAGAATCCCTTCTATTATGATTTTCAGCTACTTAGGTATGTCAACAGAAAACCTCAGAACCTGAATGCAGATCTGTGCCCCACTGTAATCGACAGGATCTGCCAGCATGTCATTCTATACAGCTGCCTCTTTCTCAACCTGGTGCTTTTCAGCTGCTTTAATTACAACTCTGATCAACACCCATCAGCATGGCCAGTCATTAGGAATATGGAAGTTGTAGTCTAAAACATCTGGTGAGCACTAGGCTGGGAAGGACTCGTGACATGGTGAAAAGATGCAGGAGAGCCAGCAGGTATAGTAGTTTAAGTGTTTTGACTAGGATACTGGCAGACCAGGGTTCAAATCCCTGCTTGGTCATGGAAACCCACTGGGTGATGTAGGGTAAGTCACATGCTCTCAGCCACAGAGGAATAATAATAATAATAATAATAATAATAATAAAACAACTTTAAATCATTGATCTGCGCCAACAAGAGGTGCCCGCAGCGCCTGTTCTCCTGTTTCAACACACTATTAAAACCCTCTCTTCCCTCCGTCTCTCCATTATTTTCACCCTCCGACTTTGCCAATTTTTTCATTACAAAAATCACCTCTATTCATTCTGAGCTAACTCCTCCCGATTTGGCTCCTACCATCAGTCTTCTCACTCCTTCTATTAACAAATTCTCTGTCTTTCCTCCAGTTTCCCTGGAAGAACTCTCTTCGCTACTCAACTCATCCAAACCTACCACCTGCTCTCTTGACCCAATTCCTTCTCGTCTTCTAATCTCTATAGCCCACTCTTTGTTACCCTCCCTCCTCCATATCTTTAATCTCTCCCTCTCTTCGGGTTCCTTCCCTTTGGTCTTCAAACATGCCTTAGTCTCCCCTATTCTGAAAAAACCCTCTCGACCCTTCTTCCCTGGCTAGCTATCGTCCAATCTCTCTTCTTCCTTTCCTTTCTAAGGTGTTGGTTGTCTATTCACGCTGTTTTGAGTTTCTCGAAACCAATTCTATTCTGGATCCTTTCCAGTCTGGTTTTCGCCCACGGCACTCCACAGAGACAGCCCTCACTAAGATCTCGAATGATCTTTTGTGGGCCAAGGCAAATGGCCTTTATTCTATCCTTGTTCTTCTCGATTTGTCTGCGGCCTTCGACACCGTGGACCACTGTCTCCTGACAGACTTACTCTCTGACCTTGGTTTCTCAAGCCTTGTTTTCGACTGATTCACATCCTACTTGTCAGATAGATCTTTCTCAGTGGTCTTGGGTGGTCGGACCTCGTCCTTTGTCCCCTTATCTGTTGGAGTTCCTCAGGGCTCTGTTTTGGGTCCCCTATTGTTTTCTTTATACACACTCTCCCTTGGCAGACTAATCAGTTCCTTTGGTTTCTCCTACCATCTGTACGCTGATGACACCCAGCTGTACCTTTCTACTCCTAATCTTTCACTGGAATTAGAACAGCAAATGCATCCTGTTTAACAGCTGTCTCCCACTGGATGCACCATCAGCATCTGAAGCTCAATATGTCTAAGACAGAGCTTCTGGTTTTCCCGCCTAAGCCCACCCTTCACTACTCCTTTTCTATTTCTGTCAATAACATCTCTATTCAGCCGGTCCAGGAAGCCCGCAGTCTTGGTTTCATCTTTGACTCCTCTTTGTCATTTTTTCCCCAGATCCAGACCACAGCCAAAGTCTGTAGATTTTTTCTCTATAAAATTGCCAAAATCCGTCCATATGTCTCAGTTTCTACCGCAAAAACACTGGTCCACGCCCTAATGGTCTCATGACTAGACTACTGTAATCTCCTCCTGGCTGGGCTTCCTCTCTCTCACCTCCACCCATTAATTTCTATTCAGCATTCAGCTGCACGCATTATTTCACTTGCTCACTGTTATGATCATGTCTCTCCTCTGTTGTCTTCCCTTCACTGGCTCCCTTTTCCTTTCCGCATCAGGTACAAACTTTTGTTACTCACCTTCAAAGCCCTGCATGGGCTGGCCCCTCCTTATCTAGCTGATCTTCTCTCCCCCTACGTCCCTACTCGTACCCTCCGCTCTGGTAACCAAGGTCTCCTCTCCCAACCCAGGTTTTCCTCTGCCCCCTCCCGGATCCATCCCTTTTCTCTTGCTGCCCCTCATTCCTGGAACCTTCTCCCTCTGCATGCTCGTCTCATCACTGCCCTAACCACTTTTAAGGTGGAGCTGAAAACCTTATTGTTTAGGGGAGCGTTCTCAGGGAACCTGTGATTGTCATCTGGCTGTGTGATATTGTTTGATGTGACTTGCTTTTAAGTCTGATGTTTTAACTTGTCCTTCCTTCCCTTTGTAATTTTATCTAATTGTTACTCTCATAGAGTGTACGCATCCAGCAGGCTTTTATATATTTCTTAATTTTTACCAATTTTGTACAGCGCTGAGTATAATTACAGCGCTTTAGAAATAAAGATAATAATAATAATAATAATAATAATAATTTGTATTTCCCGCCTCTCCCTTCGGATCGAGGTGGGATTCCAACAGTTTTAAAATACATACATAATTAATACAATCTAAAACATTAAAAACAATTACATCATCAATAAAACTCACTACACATTCTGTCCTTAATCCAGCATATGTTACTGTATCTGTTATAGATCTAGTTTTGTCTGTCCATTCCTGATCCATTAACGTAGATCGGGTGTGTAGGCCCGCAGGAAGACAAAGGCAACCCCCTTCTGAACAAATTTTGGGTTTGTCTTAGGGTCATCATAATTCAGAAATGATTTGAAGATATGTAACAATAACAAAGATATCGATGCTGAACTGAAAATTTGCTCTTAGGCTAGATCTTTTGGTGCAATTAATGCTCAGAATGTCATTCTTTTGCAGGTTATTGGTAATCATGGATGCCTGTAGACTATTCAGAAGTGAGATTTCCATGGGGTCTTACTCTCAGGTAACTATAGGATTGCAGTTTTATACATACAAAACCAGCTGCCAGGAGTCCACTCCCTTAGCATTCTGTCACATACTCCAGTGTGACCAAGAAACAGAAACCAGGGCTTTGTCCATGAAAGGATCCGCAGCTAATTTTAAACAAAGACAAGGTTTCGAGTTTAATCTCTATAATCTCTTCTTAATGCAACACTTCACAAATAAATTCCTTACAGGACACAAGGGAACCTAATATGGAGACAATGTCTAACAGTCATGTCATACAAGAGTCTTTCATCAGGATTGATTCAATACTGAAATTACTTCAACTTCTATCACACAGCAGGCCTCAATGCCACACCAGCCTATCCTAAATGCATTTAGGATTATCTGTACACCCTGTTTAAGAAACAGTATGTGGGACCCACTTTGCACTAATTGCATGAGGCATCTGATTTCATAATGGGCCACTAATCTTAAAGAAAATGTAGATTAGCAGTTTCTGTACCTCTTTCAAGGTCTGGCCAAGAGTTGTTGTTTCCAGATTAAATTTCTGTCCATGAAATAAATGGCTTTGCAGAACTTTCTGCCTAAATAGTGCTCAAGGGTGTAGCTCTGTATGTGTGTGTGTGTGTGTGTGTGTGGTGGATGGGTGGGGAGGGCATGAAGACATTTCTCCTCCAAATAAGAATTTCACCCCCAAGGGAAATTTCCTTAGATCCCTAAATTTCTAGCATTTAGAGGGTGAGGCACTGACAGTTGTTTGTATTTAGAGTGCTTATATTGCTGTATTTGAATTCCCTTGGTATCCTTGCCTGTCCCTTTTCTGTGGGTGACTAAACTACATTTCTAAATGCTCAACTGAGGTTTTAAGTTACTTGAAGGCTAGAAATTTGGAGACTGAAGGAAAAATTAATTAGGGGACACAGTTCTTATTGGGAAGAATGTCCTCATTTTGCTTGCCCCCAATGGCTATACTCTTGATAGTCCTGCTTCTGTCAGGTTTTCTGCATTTGTGCTTCTTGAAAAAAATATATATATATGAAATATGCATGAACTATATAAACATCTGTCGTGAAAGATTATTTCTCAAATAACAACATGCAATCAGTGGCGTATGTTTACATGGGCAATGAGTCAGCTCTGTGGTTCTGTTATTCCATAAGGTGAAATTTAGAAAAACTAGACAAAATTTGATTACCATAAGGTTATTCCATAAGGGGAAATTCAGAAAAACTTGACAAAAATTGACTACTGTTCTGGTAGTCAAGGTCAGCTATCCCAGCCCAAGATCTCCACTGCCCCTTCCAGGATTTGTCCCTTCTAACTTGCTGCCCCACACTCCTGGAATCTCCTTCCCCAACGAGTGCGTGTCATCTGTTCTTTAACCAGTTTCAAAACTGAGTTGAAGACCAGATTATTTAGGAAAGAGTTTCCAGTCATTGTGTGATTGTTATCTGACTGTTACTGGACATTTGATGTGACTGATACTCCTTCCACCACCATCAAGGAAGAGGGAGAGGCAGGCCAGCTCCATCAGGCCTTGCCTGAAAGCAGAAGAGCCCTCCCTCCAGTCCTTCTGCCTTGGTCCAGGCCTCTGAGGAAGAGCTGAATTGCTGGATCTGATCCCCTTCCCCTCCACCATTCCCTCTCCTTTTGTGTAGTGTCTTCTTAGATTGTAAGCCTGAGGGCAGGGAACCCTCTAACTAAAAAAGCTTGTATGTACAGTGCTGTGTAAATTTACAGCACAACAACAACAACAACAACAACAAAAATTGATATTTGCACATCTGCAGTACTCTGGAATGCTCTTCAAATATCCATAAAAAGCATAGGAACAGTGTTTATTGTAAGCAGAAGCTGGTAGCACCAATGGCATGGTGCATTCACTTTGGGTTTAAGTCTAAACTTTAAATGTGCTATCCAGATTGCTGAAGCCTATTTCCCAAAGTATGGTCACCATTTTGGCTATTTCCTTTATAAACTGTTGAGCAAATTTGCCAGCTCTCTGGGTGTCCCTTCTAAATAAAATAGACCCCCCCCCCAGTCATCCATTTATTTGAAAAATGGCCCAATGGCAAGCTTCTTTTTCATTGCATCTCTCTCTCTCAATCTCAATCCCATTCTCTCTCTTTCTCTCTGCAGATTCATTTATAAAACATCTACTTTTTGCAAGTAAGCAGTGTAAAATATGCAGATTGTCACTCAGTCACCCAGTTTACTATAAACAATAATACAGTCTTAACAAGATGATGTGAGTGTCATTTTACTATGTAGTGGTAATGATACTCCAGCATGCCTGTGATCTTCCTAGGAAATGACTTACGGTGCATGATGAATGTGAAATGTGAGTGATGTGCCCCGACTACAAATAGGCCATTATCTATTGTGACAGTTATGTGACTCCAAAGATGTTGCCAAGCTCCAGGACTTTGATGTGGCTTTATTGCCACAACTGTGACATTGCTTGGATGTCACAGGAAGCCCTGTCATTATTTAGCCATTTATACAGGTTTCACAGAAAATGTGAAGGTGATGGAGACATACTTACGATGTCCTGGGGAAAGTATTGGTGGAAAATTTGGATTCTGTAATATTCTAGAAACTTGAAAATTGTTCTTCAAATTAATGGGAAATTTGAGGTTTCTTTTTTTTTAAAGGACTTTTCACCTTTTGATGTAGCATAGCACAGCTAGTCATGACGTGAGATTTGTAACATTAAAGATCTCTGCAGATCATTTAAAAAATGAATTCACATTATGTTTCAAAAAACTGATAAAACTTTAAAGCTTTTAAATTAGTTTCCATAGGCTACAGACAGTGGCACAAGAAAGCATCCTGTGCCACTTTAAGTCTGTCTCACTTTATTGTGGTATAAAGGTTTCTTTGCATATGAAAAATTAGGATCTGGTATGCAAAAACACATGCCACAATAAATGTGTGAATCTTTAATCCTTATCCTAGCAGGGCATTTTAATCCCTCAGTGTCACATTTTGTGTCAGAATTCAGAAAGAATTAGACGTACAAAGCAGGTGTTTACAAGATTGCCACCTCAAGACTTGCTAAAAGTGTCTCTGAACTTGAGCTTCTTACTACCTACATTTTTTTTCTAGTGGACAAAACATGAGAAGAAAAAATCCCAGAAAAAATCCCAGAAATATTGGGGGGGGGGAATAGTTCACTGCCATTTTGTGGCTGAAAGAAGATGTAGGGAAATTGGAATGAGTCCTTGGATAAGAAACATCTCTTCCCATACTCAAAGGTGTGATGGCAGGAGGTATCAGTTGATCCTGCTCAGGAAGGTCTAAACACAGATATTGATGCCATGAGATACAGGGATGAAAGCCCCTGGTGTGGACACTCACAGATGATTCACCATAAGCACCCAGAGACATCACTAGAGGTAAGAATGTCTCCAAAAACTATGCTGTCAATCTGGGATTTCCTGGAACTCCCCCAGAAGTCCTGGAGCATGATGCCATTGTTGTACATCTGGTTATCAGAACTTAACTGGCAATCCTTGGCTTCCTCCACCCTCTCCCAGATATTACATGGCCATATCAGGGTGCATAGGAAAATAATGAATCTCTGGGGCTGGGAGAAGGGAGATGTGATGCTATGTCTTCTTGATTTAGGATTTCAAGGTTGGAGCTTCTTATTGGGCCATGGCCTGGACAAGGTTCTCCTTGTCAGAGATTCCTGACTCTCAAGAAACCCCTGTATGCACCTCCCCACCTCTTCTACTTCTAGTTCACCCAAAGGGATGACTTCTATGTGAGTGAGTTTTCCACCATCAAATGGTGCCTGCATTTTTGCAGATTAATTACCTTGAAATACAGTTGCGGCTTTATTGTCCCATACTATTGTCTGGTGTATTCCTTTTTAGCAGGAATATTGATTTGGAATGTTAACTCAAGTCCTACTAAACATTTAATTTTCTAGGCTAATTTTATCATTAAAAATAATTACACTTACAATCAACAGTTGAACTGTAATATATTCACAAAGTCCAATCCATCAGCAGTGGGTTGAACAAAGACAATCGCTTCCTGGCACACTACACATATTATAGCATTGGGCACTCTAAGCTATTTTAACCAGGGGCCCACTGTACTTAAATAACTGATAGAGAATACAAGCCATAACTTGTCACGTTTCTGAGACCTAAAACATTTTAGACAGTCCTGTGGTGGTCATGTCAGAGATGAAATCCTGAATCATGCACAATAATGAGATCTCAGTGGGATTTGGAAAATGCTACAAAGCTAAGTATGTTACTGTCCCATCACAATATCATGTTGTGTTTTGATACAAAAAGGAACCCACAAAATAGTAATGCTCTTGTTCTTGCACAAGCTGGATAAACACACCTGAATACAAGAAGGGAAATAAATATTGTCCCACTATAATGCTTTCAATTCAGTTAGTGTGTGCGCCCTGAAAGGGTGAGCTGGAGCTACCCATTTTTGCTCCTGATAGAGGCTGCAGCAGCCAAATGGTGCTGCCTCCATCCGCAGCAAAACGAACCTGCTAAAAGTGAGTTCTTTTTGTTGTGTGCGGCCGCCAGCATGAGTGTGCCATTGGTGCACTGGCATGCAGCAATGATGCACACATGGTGCGGGAACATTTAGATGCTGTGCCATGCATGTGTCATCATGGCATCCCCCATGAGGATGGGGCCGAGCCATGATGTTGCCACTGGGACTCGGTAGGGCTCGGGAGCGTGTGGTCACTCCACACTCCCAAGCCTTATTTTGGCCCCAGGCCACTGCAAAGCAGCATCTGTATTGGGCCTATATCTCATTTGAAACTGTAAGAAGAGAACTGGATGGGAAAACTTATTTAAAAGACTTGTTTAATATGATACTGCTAATTCATAATGGCACGGAGAAAATGATTTAAAATATTGGTTTATTTAAAAAATATTGGTTTATTTAAAAAATACATGCCAATGCTATTTGGAAATCTTCACCCTATGCCATTGATTTCAACATAACAGAGACCTAAAAGGCAATTGTTTTGTAAAGTTTTCTGTAAGGATAGATGTTCCTGGAGGAGACTGAAGAATTGTGACCAAGTTCTTCCCTTCTTCCTTTAAAAAAAAGTTTGTTTTGCTTTCCACAGTTGTGCTCTGTTCATTTGTTGAGATCTACATGTATCTGACCCAAGGGAGGAGCTCGTGGGAACGCGGGGGTAGGTCATTCTCAGCTCCAGCCTCTGGAACTCACTCTCGCCAGATATGTGTCTGAGCCAAACTGTGACTTAGCTTTAGAAAGTATTGCAAAAAAAGGAAAGGAAAGGAAAAGCAGCTTTGCATTGTTCCACCCTTCTATAAATGGCAGGCACTGGAATTTCACTTGGCAATTAGTATCTTTCCTTGGCTCTTATAACACTCATTAAGAAGAGTTCTATAGCTACTTTCAGGAGTTTGGATGGAAATTAGGGGATTTATTCTCCCTTTCTTTGGCTAGCTGTAATAGTAGGCAAAGTTGTAATAGTAGGCAAAGTTAAACAAACAGAATACTTAGTTTACAATTCTGTTGGTAGGTAATTTTTATAGAAAATGTCTTTGAGGTAGTTTATTTTGAGGGGAGAGAGTAATTTGAACAAATCTGGATACAGATCATGTCACTGAGCTTTTCAACAACAGATTCTCAGCTGATTCCCTGCCCCCTCTTTTCCATTATTGCTTCATGGAAATACCAGAAGGGGAAAAACTGTTTTAATGAATCAATTAAAAATTAACAATACATGCTCAATTTTTCCTAATTAAAAGAGAACAAAGGTGTTCTGCTGCAGTTTTCTGTAGCCTAATTGTTGAGGATAACTTTCTGTCTGAAGACCATTAACAATATGAATATAAATTATGTGACTTGGAATTCTTTGGGGCTGTGAAGCTGATGTAAAACTCCAGACTAAAAGGGGCTGGCTTATGTCAGCATTTCTCCAGGTATGCACACCCATCCCTATGGCCTTGTGGAAGCCCCTCTGTATACACTGACATAGTGGAATAAGGGAACATTCAACACATGTATAGGCAAATAAATATGTAATGAAAAAACCACCATTCATAGGTTTCTCCCTGGATATTAGTTATTAATTAAGTCTCTCATATAATAATGAATGTCAAAAAGTAAGGAATGGCCTAAATCGTCTCAAAGTATTCCTTGCCTATGAAAATCCTATGAAATTCATAGGATCACCTTAAGTCTACGTGTAACCCACACTAACACGTACACATGACTCATGCTGTAGTATAGTCATTCTCAAATTCTGGCCTTCTAGGTGTTTTGGAATTTGGCCCCTAGAATCTTCAACCATTGGCTGAGAAGGCTGAAGCTTATGGGAGCTGAAGTCCACACATGTAGGACCATAGTTTGGGAATCACTGCTCTAGAAATGCAGACTAACAAAATCCATTCACTGCAGTCTTCCTTAAATTTGATGCTTCTAAGCTTTTAATGAGCCTTCTTCAAGGCTTAAGATCAGAAAGCATGCCTACATTTGCAATGGTGATCAAAACTGGGAATAGTAAGTAGTTTACAAGCCAAAACAAAGATCTCCAGAACTTGGGAGGTCATCTCATAAGTTCTAGCACTACTATTGCCTACCACAGAGGATCTCCATACCACTGTCCTCTCACCATTTCCTGCAATTTGCCTTCACATAGGCTGGCAAGGTCACTGACAGCTGCTATGGAAAGACTCCACTAGTGTCACCTTCAAAGCTTAGACATTGGTACTGAACATCCTTAGATTATTACTGAGGAGAATAGGATGTGAATATTTCTGCTCATCTTAATGGCTAAGCTAGGCATCACAAAGAGCTCTATTTCATAGGCTGCTTATCAGGAAGTCTCCAAATCACTCCTTCCTACTGACGCTTCCCTTACCATGGTATGTTTTGAGAAAGCAGGGAAGGATGAGTGGGGAGGGCTCAGACAAAACTTCCCAGGGTTTGGTATTTCCAATTTAAAAAAAAAATCTCAGAAAGACTCTTGTTCTTCCTGAAACCAGCTAAAGGTGAAGCCAAAGAGAACTCTTCTCTCATTACTCCAGACATGCAGGAATGGCACTTAAATTATACTTCACTATGAGAAGCAAATGGCAAAACTGCCAAATGCAGTTGTGGAGGTACATACTATAACAGATGCATATAAACCTCTTTTCAGGAATTGGATGTTTAGATGCATGTTTCAATTAAAAATGAACATTGGGCTACAATGGCTGTTGCCAGTCAGATAAACCTGTGAGGTTTTCATGAGGAGTTCTTCAAACAATTATCCACATTTTGGAAGATAGAAAACTGTCTGAAGTTGCTACTAAGGAGCAGGAGAGCATGACAAAATGCTCTATGAATGTTTGAGAATCAAATTTCTTGGTTTGGATTCAGTTTATGCATTGCGACCCAAATCAGTTTTGAGTCTACTGGGGGTGGGGGTGAGGGAAAGAAGAGAGGAAGGACTGTCATTGACTTAAATATATTTATCCTAAGAGCTTTCAATAAACACATCTTTCAAAATCTTATTTTGATATGACCGTGGGGATGTATAATGTTGTTTTCCTCTAGCATATACTCTTATCCTATTTAAATTTCACATCCTTTCTCCTGGGTGCTGCTCTTTTATCATCTTTCTAAGGTCAATTTTGCTCCAGCGAATCAGATGCTTGTATTGTTTCTTACTCCATCATGTAGGATCAGACAACAATTCTGCAATCAGAATGTGCTTTTCAGTTATCTTACTGATTTTGATGGATTGTCATCCATGAGTTTGACTTTGCGGGGTTGAAAACATAGCATTAAAATGTTGTTGGTGTTTTGTTTTGCTTTTAAAAGGAGCTAACTAAACAAACATGCCAGAAAGTTAGACAGAAAGGTCATTGGAACAGTGTGTGATGAAGAAAGTTGGTTTCGATATTTTTTGTAGCCCATTTTTCCCTAGACAGTTGAATGGCATATCATTCCCATGGTTAGCAATTTATAGTGCTAGGAATTATTTAATCAGGGGATGCATATAGTTTATATGACAATCAAGTAGATGGAAATTCTGAATGGGAGAAATCATTCACAACAGAATGACACATATTATATGCCATGTTTATTGGGAGATAATGTAACTTCAGTTTGCCAGGCGGTGTCATCCATAGATTTCTTACTCTTCACCTCATTTTAAGCAGAAATGCTTAATATGTACTGACAATAATTTAGGGCATATTGAACAAGTAAAAGCAAAATAGAAGATCTCAAATCTTTGACAATCACTTCTTGTTACAAGTTATGCAATTGTCCAAAAGGACGGTTGCCAATGTGATGCTAAAAATGCCAAGGCAATGAAACAACCTTTCCCTGTTAACTAGATCCTGGACCCAGGGAGACACAAAGAGGTGCAGTAGTAAACATGAGGATGAAATGCAAAGGAGAGAGAAAAGCAAGACATCAATAGCATAGGAAAGGAAGATAAATTTGGGTGTGAAGAGTGAAAAGGTAGTATCTCTGGAGACCTCCTCTACCACTCTTGTCACAAAGAGTGGTACTCATTCCTCTTTTTTGTCCTTCAGATGTCATTGCTGAGCTCTGGAACTGAGCTTCACTCAGAGGATGACTTGGCATCCTAGATGCCATGTGTATGATTTCCTTTAGGCTAGGATGGGTAAGTGCAGTGGGTCTGGAGGGTAGGAAGCTAATTTTATGCCTCCAGGGCTCTCTAGGAAGTACTTTTGGCCAGAAATAAAAAAAAAACCACCAAAAAAATCCAAAAACTATGTTGTAAATCTACTTATGAATTTGAAAAGTATATATACACTGCATTGGGACCTTGCAGTTTGTTTAGAAGGAGATTTGCCATCCTTGGAGGATTTCAGGAGAGAAAGGTTATTTTTTCTTTGGCCAAAAAAGGGAGCTGGGAAGTCCAGAAAGTTTGGAGGAATCAAAGGCCTCAATAACAGTCTTCAGGCTCACTAACGTAGCCTGAAAAGTGGAGTGGGGGTAGGATCTGAAGGAGAATTGTAAGCAGAATCAGGAATCTACTGGAAACAGATGGTGGCCATTTTAGCCTTGTTTGCAACCATTTGAGCTTCAGCCTGTAAGTTGTAAACTTGAGCACCACTGCAAAGAATGCTTGACCCTTCCCTAGCATGTCTGAAGCAAAAAATAAAAAAATAAAAAATGGATAACTGTTGCAACAAAAGCATCGGGCCTCTTCCCCTGCTTGTAGGCATGCCATTTCCTGGTTTTTCCCAGGACAATCCCAGATTGGAGGGTCTAAAAATGTCCCATCCCAGCTGGGGCATTTTAGACCCTCCAATCCCAAATTCCTTTGTTCCAGGCCACATTTTGTCCATCTCCACTCAGAATGGAGTCTGGAGATTGGCAAAATGTGCCCTGGTTGGTGGGAAGAAGAGGTGGAAGAGGCACTGCTCATCCGTAGAGAAGGCCCAGAGATAGCTGGAGGTCTGGCCCACCAGCTGAGGTGGACTGGGTGGGCAGGCAGGCAAGCAGGTAGGCCTTGCTGGGGCTGCCTGGGGGTGGCCTGGTGGTATTGATGGCCAGGGTGGTGTGGAAGGCTGCCACCTGCCTCCTTTTGTGCAATTTTTGCCAGGGTGGGTGGACAGGCAGGCAGGCCTGGCAGGCCTGGCATGGGCAGGATGGTGGTCTTGGGGGCTGGGCCATCTCCCTGCTCCCTCCCCAGTTTGGGGAGCCCAGCGGTGGTGGAGGAAGGAACGGAGGTGGCAGCCAGGGTGTGAGGGGAAAGGCGGTGATAAGGCAGAAGAGATGGGAAGAGAAGGAGGATGAGGAGCAGGCCTTTTGGGAGGCCCAGGGCCCTGTTTTTGGCTTTTAGTTGGTCATTTTCTCCACTTTTCTTGAACGTTCTACATTTTTTCCACCATTTCCCCACCATTTTGTGCCATTTTTGTGGAAGAGAATTATGGCGACCCTACCTGCATGGCACTTTTGAAGTACAATTGTTCTTGCTTTGTTCGTCCCCTGGGCTTAGAAAAGCAAGGCAAAACTGTGATGCCGTTCCTTGCTAAAGGATGTTTGGATGGAGCAGCTGCAGGTCATCATTTTCTCCAACTAAAGCTGCTCCATCGTTACTCCGTCATTTTGTCCTTACAATGTATATCCCAAAGGGTTAGTTTTTCTAGTTTCTAGTATCCCCAGTATGCAATTCCTTGAGAAATTTCCAAACAAATAGATGATGATTCCAGTTGATTTTCTTGGATCTAAATTGGGAGAATTTCCTTCTATATTTGTTTAGTCCACTTCTTCTTCTTCTTCTTCTTCTTCTTCTTCTTCTTCTTCTTCTTCTTCTTCTTCTTCTTCTTCTTCTGGCACTTGAAAATGCAAATATGCATGCATACAACTAGAACTGCAGAATGCTAAGGCTTTCTTAAGGCTAAGAACAGCGTGTTCTGCCTTCATGCCCCCCTTCCTGGAGAAAATTTATTAAAATGAAAATATACTTTTTTAGGAGCAATTGTTTCATAAAAGAAACATGAGTTTGTTCTGGCAAAGTTGTCTATGATTTATGTTTCACTCTATAAACTTGGCCAAACCAGTTCCCTCTTTTTGATTGGAGGAGGCAGCAGTTGGGGGTGGGCTGGGGCTGGGGAGCTACAGGGATAGCATCTGTTCTTGAAGCAACAGGATTATGTTTATTCATGACCAGTTTATGCAAGGAAAATGCATCAAAGAGTTTATTTGAATTTTTGATAAATTTGTCTTGTAAAAAGAGAAAGTATTTTCTTAATTGGACCTTATAATAAAAATCCAATGATTGCAAATGCAAATGAGAAATAATAAGAATTTAAAGAGCCTTTTTCTTCCTGAAGACCACTGCAATTTGCAGTGGAGAGGCTTCTTCTTATAAGAACCGTTCTTTCAACTGGCTTCCTGTAAAAATTTAGCACACTTTTTAAAATGCCCAGTGGCTTCCCACATATAGCCCCTCCATATACCTTTGCCTGTAAGAAGGAGATAGGGTTATAACTATAAAACTCAGTAACCTTCTTTCCTTGCTGACTTTCTTATGCTGAATGGGATTTTCCATCAGTTTACTGAATGTCACTCAGTGAGTCAGGTTTCAGCCTCTTTTCCCTCCCATTAGTTTTACCAAGGAAGAGGGAGAAATTGAAAAAAACGACCCAGTATCTTTTGAGACATTCTCTAAGTTTCTTTTTAAAAAGCTGCTTGGGTTTTCCTTATGGCCTGACCAAAAAGCCTATCAGAGGATGCCCATAGGATTTGAGAAGAGCCATGGCAATAAGGCTAATGTCTACAGTGGTATAATATCAAGATGATATTTCTACTCCCATCTCTCCCCCCCTCCACCCCCAATTTCGTTAGCATTCTGCATATTAGAGGTTTGGGCATTGCTTTCATATCAGAATTTTCATATTAATTTTCAGTTTCTAGTCAAGTGTTGTGCTCTTATTGTGCTCCAGAACCACATGGAACAAAATTTACAAGGTAGGCATTCTGGGCCACTGATAGCAGAATAGCAGAACACACGTGAAAAATGTCTCCCAGATTTCAGCTACTTGCCATATACAGTTTTTAAATAACAAACAAACAAACAAAACAAAAACATAATAAAGCAAAATAATTTGGGTCAGAAGGTAAAAGAGCTGAATGCACAGGTTGTCATCTCATCTGTTCTCCCAGTAGAAGGGCATGGTCCAGGAAGGAAGAGGAAAATAGTGGATGTAAACAACTGGCTCTGCAGATGGTGCTGCCAAGAGTAATTTGGATTCTTGGATCAATGGCTGAGGTTCCTTGAGGGGGGACTTTTGGCAAGGGATGGCTTGCACCTCATGCCAGTTGGCAGAAATGTTTATGCCAATAGTCTCAGAAATTTGATCAGGAGGGCTTTAAACTGAGTTACATGGGGGAAGGGAGACAGTATTGTGGAAGACAGGAACTCATCAAGGGCTGGAGATAATAGTCAGACTATTATAGAGGGAACAAGACAAATAGTGCGAGGATCCAACAGTGAAAAGGAAAAAAAAAAAAAACCCTTACAGAGGCAGCAAGTGGGGAGGACCCACGGTAATGTACAAAGCATGGGAAATAAACAGGATGAACTTGAACTCCTAGCACAGCATTATCTTAGATTTCTCTACATTAATGCACAAAGAATGGGAAATAAGCAAGATGAACTTGAACTCTTAGTACAACAAAGAAAATATAATATAATAGGCATCACTGAAACCTAGTGGAACGAGTCTCATGATTGGAATGTAGGTATAGACAAGGTATCACCTTTTTAATAGAAATAGACCAAACAAGAAAGGAGAAGGAATAGCAGTATAAGTCAGGGATGTTTACATCTGTGAAGAGACCCAGGACTTATATTCTGAAAGTAAGGTGGAGAGCATCTGGATAAAAATGAAAGAAGAGGAAACAACAGGGATGTTATGGGAATCTACTACAGACCCTCAAGCCAAACTGAGGAATTGGATGATGTCTTTCTAGAACAGATGACCACACACTTGGAAAGGAGAGATGTAGTAATGATGGATGGTTAATCTGATATTTGCTGGAAGTCAAACTCAGCCAGAAATTCAAGATATAGTAAATTCCTTACCTGCCTGAAAACAATGTCATTGCCCAAACGGCAGAAAAGGCAACAAGGGGGTCAGCTATTTTAGAACTGATCCTAACCTAATTAAAAAGATTGTATGTACAGTACTTTCCTGCCCATTGACGCCCCCTTGTCGTGGGGGAGAGGCTTTCGTACCCTAATGAAGCTGTGAGCTATGCTGGCAGTGGCACAAATAGCCACTCCCATGCCAGACAGGTCACAACCGAAGGGTCAGACTAAGAGTGTCAAAGGGCAGGATGGGCTCTTTAGCCTTATGGCAACCATCCTAGGAGAAGGAAAACTCCAATCCCAAACCCGGGCAGATGGGCTTGTCTAACCCTGGAAGGTAAACCATCAAAGAGAAGGAAACTCTAATCAAACCTACGACCTGAGGATCTCGCTGCCACCGTCCTTGCTTGCTTGGCCCAGCAGACGAACCTCTGGTTTAAAGGGTGAGGCCAGTTCTGTGCACGCTGCGCTTCACCAGAAAAATCCATTGCGCAGGCTCAAAGGATACATCCAATCCGATCCCCCCTCCCAAAAAGTCCTGTAGCGATAGGTGAGAGATGAAACGGCAGGTGAAAGAAGCACTGGAAGCCGCAGACCCAACCCTGCATGCAGGCGGTTCAGGACATTGGTCCCTCGAGACTGACCGGGAGATGACAGTCTTGTTCGGCAGCATCCTGAATGACCAAGCAGCCTTTTAAGGAGAGCACTGCTAGCTCCATACGGAGAGGGGCCTAGAAAAGGTGGCCTAAAGAAAGCTCATCTCCATCCACCCAGTTGGCGAGCCGCGGTCAACGGGTATCTTCTGATGTGATCAAACAAAAACAAAGGTAGAAAGGCACGCACCGGCCTCCAAAGGTGCAAACAGACTGACGCTTGCATGCTGGAACATCAGAAAAATGCAAGATTCTGCAGATAGTGGACGTCCTGAGCGTCGTTCTGCTCTAATAGCCCATGAACTATCACAACTTAATATAGACATTGCTGATCTTAGTGAAGTTCGTCTCCATGAGGAAGGCAGCCTCAAAGAACACGGTGCCGGCTATACACTCTACTGGTCCGGCAAACCAAAAACTGAAAAACAGCTTTCAGGAGTAGGCTTTAAGATTAAAAACTCCATTGCCTCCAAACTCGAAACCCTGCCAACAGGTCACTCTGATCGCATTATCTCCTTACGCCTCCCTCATGTTGTGCTCTTTAGTATTTATGCCCCAACTATGCAAGCTGACCCTGTGGAGAAAAACAAATTCTACTCAGACCTACGCCACCTCATACAAAAAGTCCCTGCAGAAGATAAAATCATTATCCTTGGTGACTTCAATGCCAGAGTAGGTAAGAACTTCAAAACCTGGAAAGGTGTTCTAGGCAAGCATGGAGTTGGAAACTGTAATGATAACGGATGCCTCCTGCTAGAATTTTGTGCAGAACAGCAACTGACTATTACAAACACTATCTTTCAGCAGAAAGATAGTTTGAAGACAACCTGGATGCATCCCCTATCCAAACCCTGGCACCTCATTGACTATGTTCTGGTGCGCCAGAGAGACATTCGCGATGTCCGTCATACTCGAGTGATGCCCAGTGCAGAATGTCAAACAGATCATCACCTTGTAAGATGCAAACTAAATCTTCATCTTAAGCTCAAACCTAAGAGGGGTGGCATCTTAAAGAGGAGACTCCAAGTCAACAATCTTCGACAAGCTGCCATGAGAGACAATGTCCAGGCAAATCTGCAATCAAAACTTGAAGACCATCCTCTAGATTCTTCTCCTACAGTGCTTTGGCAACATATCAAAAACAGTATCCTGCAGTCTGCGGAAGAATCCCTCGGGTTCTCTCGCAAGAAAATCCAAGATTGGTTTGATGAAAACAATCAAGAGATCCAGGAGCTGTTAGCAAAGAAGAGAACTGCTCATCAAGCACACCTCGCTCAGCCATCTTGCCATTTAACAAAAGCAGCCTTCCGTCTCGCATGCAGTAAACTCCAACAAAAACTCAGAGACATTCAGAACAAATGGTGGATCAATTTAGCAGAAAAGACACAACGTTGTGCAGATCTGGGAGATTCCAGAGGATTCTACGAAGCTCTTAAAGCAGTGTTTGGACCTACTTACCAAGTCCAAAGCTCCTTATATAGTATGGATGGTCAAACACTAATCACAGACAAAGCCTCCATCCTGAATCGATGGGCTGAACATTTCCAAAATCTCTTCAGTGCCAACCGAGAAGTCCAAGTCTCAGCTATTGAACATATGATACAACAACTGATGAAATATGAACTGGACGTGGCTCCCACTTTGGAAGAAACCATTAAGGCCGTACAGCAGATGAAAAACGGCAAGGCAGCCGGGATTGATGGAATCCCACCTGAAGCTTGGAAACACGGAGGTCATGTATTCCATGCCAAATTCCATGAGCTCCTTGTGAGTTGCTGGGAAAAAGGTGAACTGCCATCAGATCTCCGAGATGCAGTTATCATCACCCTGTATAAGAAAAAAGGAACAAAATCTGATTGCTTAAACTATCGAGGTATAACACTGCTCTCCATTGCTGGAAAAATCCTTGCAAGGATACTCCTGAACAGACTAGTTCCTGCTATTGCAGAAGAACTTCTCCCTGAAAGTCAGTGTGGCTCCAGAGCTAATAGGAGCACTACAGATATGGTATTTGCTCTTAGACAACTGCAAGAGAAATGTAGAGAGCAAAACAAAGGACCCTATGTAACATTTGTCGACCTTACCAAAGCTTTTGACACTGTGAGTAGAAAAGGACTGTGGCAGATCCTGGAACGACTAGGATGTCCACCCAAATTCCTCAAAATGATCATCTTGCTACATGAGGGCCAGCAAGGACAAATCAGATATGGCGGTGCTCTCTCAGAGCCCTTTCTAATAACTAATGATGTGAAACAAGGCTGTGTTCTCGCTCCAACTCTATTTACAATCTTCTTCAGCATGATGCTCCAAAGGGCTACAGCAGATCTCGAAGAAAAATACGGCATCTATATACGTTACCGTACTGATGGTAGCTTGTTTAACTTAAGCCGTCTGAAGGCTCGCACAAAGACTCTAAACTATCTAGTACGTGAGCTGCTTTTCGCTGACAATGCTGCTATTGTTGCCCATACAGAAGCAGCTCTGCAGCGCCTAACATCCTGCTTTGCAACAGCTGCAGAGCTGTTTGGCCTGGAAGTCAGCCTGAAGAAAACGGAAGTCCTCTACCAGCCTGCACCACAGGAAGAGCACTATCACCCCACATCACCATCGGCAAATCTGTACTTAAGTCTGTACAGGAGTTCACCTACCTGGGAAGTATAATCTCTTCAGATGCCAAGATTGACAAAGAGATCGATCACAAATTAGCAAAGGCATATAGTGCATTTGGAAGGCTTTACAAAAGAGTCTGGAGTAACAAACACCTGAGGCGAAGCACCAAAATCAGTGTGTACAGAGCCATTGTACTGTCCCTCCTCCTCTATGGGTCTGAATCATGGGTCACCTATCGCCAACATCTACGACTCCTTGAACGCTTTCATCAGCACTGTCTACGCACAATCCTAAACATACACTGGACTGACTATGTGACGAATGCTGCTGTCCTGGAGCAAGCAGAGATCACCAACATTGAGGCCATGCTACTGAAAACGCAGCTGCGCTAGGCAGGGCATGTTTCCAGGATGGAGAACCACCGCCTCCCCAAAATAGTACTCTACGGTGAACTCACCACGGGCCAGTGAAAGAGGGGCGCCCCAAAGAAGAGATACAAGGACTCCCTGAAACAACATCTCAAGCTTGGCCAAATTGATCACCAACAATGGTCTGCCCTGGCCTCACATCGGGAGGCATGGAGACACACTATCCACAATGCTGCAGCCTCTTTTGAGAACTCACGCCGAACAAGGCTAGAAGAGAAACGACAACGCAGAAAGAACCACAACTTGGAAACATCACCCAAGGAGACTTTCTGCTGTGCTTTCTGTAACCGGACTTGCTTATCTCGGATCGGCCTTTTTAGTCATCAACGCGCTTGTAGTAAGCGTGGGATAAGTCCTTCCTGAATCTTTGTTAGCGAAGAAAAGCCAGAGAGAGAGATGTACAGTACTGTGTAAATTTACAGTACTATATAAATAAAGGTTAATAATAATAATAATAATAACAACAACCATGGCCACTCCATTTTCCAAGTGGAAAGAAGAAGCCAGGCATAGTTGGACACACATTCTAGACTTTAGGAAGGCTGATTTCATTAAACTTGGGGAAATACTGGGGTGATCCTGTGGTCAGGAATACTAAAACAGAAGGGCGTTCTGGATGGATGGGAGTTTCTCAGAGGGGAGATACTGAAGGCACAATTTCAAACTGTTCCAAGGAGAAAGAAAAATGAAAGGTGTCTCAAGAAACCAGCATGAATGACCAAGGAACCTTCAACAGAGCTAAGTTTTAAATGGAAAATGTATAAGAAATGGAAAAGAGGGAAACCACCAAAGAAGAATTCAAACAAATAGTAAGCATGTGTATTTATTTATTTAGTATCCCACCTTTCTCCCAAAAAGAGGCCCAAGGTAGATCACGATATAAAAACACATTAGAACAACATTTAAAAAAAACACTTAAAACAGCCTAATTCAAACAGAAAAATGTTAAACTTTTTAAATATACAAAATTAGAGGTAAAGGTAAAGGTGTGGGGCAAAGTCAGAAAGGCTAAAGCATAGAATGAGCTGAGGCTCACTAGAGAGGTGAATAACAAATAAAAATGGTTTTTGGGGGTATGTTCACAGCAAAAAGAAGAAATAAGGAAATGGTAGGGCCACTACATGGGGAAGATGATGAAATGCTAACAGGGGACAGAGAAAAGGCAGAATCATCCAACGCCTTCTTTGCCTCAGTTTTCTCACAAAAGGAAAAGGGTGCTAATGTTAAGGCAAGGAGCATGGGAATTATAGTCATAGAAATGCAAAGCTGTATGTGAGAACCAAAGTCTGTAAATTTCCAGCACGAGGTGAGATAGTGTAGTCAGACATGTACACAACAACAACAGATGTGGGTATAGCCATAACACACACGGAATAGCAACACAAGTTCCGGAAAGGAAGGTCATGGAAAAGGTAAACAACGGCATCATTGAAAACATCACATGAGTGTTTAGGTCATAGTAAGAGGTTGGACTATAGTATGGGAAAGTGTGGAAATAACCAATAGTATTGTTTGTATACACCCAGTACACACCCAGTACACACCCAGTGGGTGGTAACCAAAATTGAACTATTTCTGTATTGTTCCGGTGAGCCATTGCACCCTCCCTGTACCTTTTCTGCACCCTCCACGATGCCACACACGCACACATCCTCAACAATGTGAACTAGAAGGTGAACCTGAACTTGTAACTAAGCTTTTGTGCAGGAGGAGATGTGTTTGTATATAGCTTGATTAGTATAGCCAGAGTGTGTTTAGCAAGAGCAAGAAATGTGTTGCAAAGATGTTTATTGTTTTACTATAGAGTTTGTATTATTCAAGTAGCCAATAAAGATAGTTTAGTGCACAGCTCGCGTGGTTTGTTGACTGCATGAAGGGGGAAGCAGCAACAGTGATTCCAGAAGTTCCAGAGCTGATGTTTTTGTTCCTGAGCCGCTTCATGGGCAACTCTGCTACCTGCAACAAATCACACCATTGATCAGTTCTGATCAGCCCAGCTTTGACCAGATGGTGAGGATCTGAGCCTGGGTAAAGTGCACCACCTCCCATCATA
This sequence comes from Urosaurus nigricauda, assembly GCA_034509955.1. Taxonomy (NCBI): domain Eukaryota; kingdom Metazoa; phylum Chordata; class Lepidosauria; order Squamata; family Phrynosomatidae; genus Urosaurus; species Urosaurus nigricauda. The sequence goes on from JAOEGL010000001.1 coordinate 103,236,962, forward strand.
CCCAACAGCTAAACCTGAGGGAAATGGAGCAGAGAACACAACAGGAAAAATGTAGCAAAAAATAAATAAAGAGGTAGTACAGCATCTAAATGAATTTTAATCTCCAGGATCAGATGAACTATATCCAGCGGTATTAAAAGAATGTAATCTCAGAGCCATTGCCATTGGCAAATGTAATCTCAGAGCCATTGCCAATAAACTTTGAGAACTCCTGGAGAACAGAAGAAGTCCCAGCAGACTGGAGGAGGGCAAACATTGTCCCCCATCTTTAAAAAGGGGGAAAAAAGAGGATCCCAACAATTATCATCCAGTTAGTCTGACATCTATACCAGGAAAGATTCTAGAGCAGATCATTAAACAGAGAGTCTGTGAACATTTAGAAGGGAATGCCCTAATCACAAAAAGTCAACATGGGTTTCAGAAAAAAACAAGTCATGCCAAACTAATGTGATCTCAAGGCCTTTGACAAGGTGCCCCATGACATTCTTGCAAACAAGCTAGTAAAATGTGGGCTAGACAATGCAAACCTTAAATGGATTTGCAATTGGTTGACCAGCTGAACCCAAAGGGTCCTCAGCAATGGCTCCTCTTCATCTTGAAGAGAAGTAACTAGTGGGGTGCCACAGGGTTCTGTCCTGGGCCCATTGCTATTCAACATCTTTATCAATGACTTAGATGAAAGAATAGGGGGCATGCTTTTCAAACTTCCAGATGACACCAAATTATGATGAATAGCTAATACCCCAGAGGACAGGGATCAAAATTCAAAATGACCTTAATACAATAGACAGCTGGGCCAAAGCTAACAAAATGAATTTCAATACAGAGAAATGTAAGATACTGCACTTGGGGCAGAAAAATGAAATGCATAGATACAGGATGGGGGGCATTTGGCTGAACGAGGCTATGTGTAAAAGGCATGTAGGAGTCCTAGTAGATCACAAGTTGAACATGAGTCAACAGTGTGATGTGGCAGTTAAAAAGGCAAATGCGATTTTGAGCTGCATCAATTTTTGGGCTGCATCAATATAGTGTTTATATCAAGGGAAGTAACAGAGCCACTCTATTTTGCCTTGGTCTGGCCTCACCTAGAATCCTGTGTCCAGTTCTGGGCACCACAATTCAAAAAAGATATTGAGAAATTGGAGTGTGTCCAGAGAAGGGTGACTAAAATGATGAAAGGTCTGGAATGACGTAGGGAGCTGGGTGTATTTAGCCTGGAGAAAAGATAGTTAAGGTGTGATATGATAGCCCTCTTTAAGTATTTGAAGGGGGGGTCACATTGAGGATGGAGCAAGCTTGTTTTCTCCTGCTCCAGAGACTAGAACACAGAACAATGGATGTAAGCTACAGGAAAAGAGATTCCACCCAAACATTAGGAGGAACTTCCTAACAGTAAGAACTGTTAGACCATGGAACACACTCCCCTGGATAGTGATGGAATCTCCTTCCAGGGAGATCTTTAAATAGAGGCTGGATGGTCATCTGTTGGGGAGCCTTTGATTGTGATTTCCTGCTTAGCAGGGGGTTGGACTGGATGGCCCTTATGATTTTATGAAAAATCAATCATAAAATAAAAAACCAAACCAAGCAACTCACCCCCACACCCCAACAGCTGTGGCACTGCAGCTTCACAGCACTCCTTTGGCACTGTATCATGTGAACACAGTGCCAGAGAAGTGCTGTGATGCAACGTGCCATGTGGAGCTGTGTGTGTCATCACGCTGCCCTTGGGGAGGAGTCAGGATGTGGATGCTACGCCCCGACTCCACTCTAAAACCAGCCTTTAAGGCTGCTCTGCACAGGGCCAAGGATGACCCAAGGAACCCAAGCCATAATATCCCTGAAAAAAAAAAAAGGTGGGGAGGGGGAGAGAGAAAAACTGGTCAGTTTCTATTCCCAGAGGTCTCTAGGAGTACCAGATACCTTTGATGCAATTCCACAATGGAGCAAATTGGTTGAAAACTGCAGAAAAACAGAAACAAACTAAAACAAAAAAACAAAAACAAAAACTTCTGCTTTCTGGGCTGGGCTGGGGGGTGCCAAAAATTGACACGATGGGACAAAATCTTACCCTCTCACATCTTCTGCAGTTCCCCATCCCCAAACTGTATGTTTAAAATGTTTGAGATTTTCACATCCATTTCAACCTTTCTTGTAGCTCTTGCAAAAAGGAAGCATCAGGTGAAGGCAAAGCATCAAATATGACCTCCTACACTGCAGCCCTGTTTTAGGAGCTTAGAGCACAGCCAACTTTCTTAGATTGGTGACCAATTAAGTAGCAAAGACAGAGGAACAGAGGCCTTTTATTTGATTGCCAGGTATGGAAGCTTGGGTTGAACATTGTTCAGTGAGCCACCACTGTGAATACAACTCTCAATTTCCCTCCTTTTTTGACTTTTCACTTTTGCCCCTGCCGATAAAAATCAAAGCTTTCCGTAAATATATAGGAACTTTATATTTCTGCAAGAATGGGAACATTTTGTTTCTACGGGCAGTTTGTTTAACAGAAGCAATTGCTTTCTTCATTACTTTCATTTTTCTTTATATTTGCTAATCATTCTCAGAATCACGGAGCTAGAAGGTATTACAGAGATCATCGAGTCAAATCTTATGCTGTGTAGTGCAGGGTGCAGTTACAGCATCTTTCTAATTTTTGTTTTCCCAGAACAATAGGATTGTAAATATGACAGACTTAAATGCTGCTCTTTTTGCTGCTCCTGTGAGGGATAGCAGGGTCATATCCACACGCCCTTCCTTGAACCTGTCCTCCACAGCCTTATTTTATTTTAATCCCAAAAAGGGACCCAAGGTGGGCTCAAAATATTTTAAAAAACCACATTAAAACAGTATTTAAGTAAACAATTAAAATAGGTTAATTAAAACTGTAAAAAGTTATTTTTTTTAAACATACACAATTTAATACAAAGGTTAAAAAATTAATCTAAACCAATCCCCACCCCCAAAAACCCAGGTCTGCCTGATTTTAAAAAGCTTCCTTCCTTCCTTCCTAGACAAGAAATGGTCCAACAGATTTCCAGTTGTATGTCTCTAACATTTTTTCATAATCAGGAACTATGTATCACATACTGGCACTAAGGCCCTATCCTCATGGGCCAAATAAAACATCCTCCTCCCATTCCCATAGTGAGTAGTTCTGATGATCCAGGGCCCAATCCCCAGTTGTAGTAAAACTGTCCAAATTATGTCCAGCCAGTTCAGCCCTACTCATCATTTCCTATGTCTGAATAATTAGTTCTAAAGCAGGATAGTGCACAACTATGTACCTGAAACAATTCAAAGACATAACTGTATTAATCTGGAAAATCAATATGAAAAGGGATCTTGCAGCAGATTTGAGACTAACTGAAAGATAGAAGTTGGTAGCATGAGCTTTCAAAGGCTTGATCCTAGTTCCTTAGATGCATTCGGTGGAGTGGAAAACCCAGGGAAAGACCTATATAGCAGTCTGTGTGAGAGAATGTCCATAACTTTGAGAATGTTCATAAGCAAAACTTTGTGAGTGTGGAGAAGTTCAATTTTCAAGTATGGTGGCTAGAGGACTACACATGAATGTTGCCTAAAGCCAAGATTTAGTAGATAGCCATATGAAAGGTTTGCATTCCTATGGACATTCTCACATAAAGACTACTTTATAGGTCTGTTCCTGGACTTTCCACTCCACCCTATGCATCTGAGGAAACAGACTCAAGTCTATGAAAACCCATGCTACCATTTCAGTTAGTCTCAAAATTATGTATATAGCTGGTGACACATGTTTAAAATACATAAATACTTTTTAAAGTATTTGTAACAACTCTGTCCATTTGGAATACAGTATTTGTTGCTAGTTCATAGAAGAAGGAAGGAAAGAAGGGAGAAGTAACTGCTCAGTTATCACAGTTCTGTCTAATTGGCTTGATTACTTTATAGAAAGTTGGGATGTACATTAATTGTCTAGAAATAAGTGAAATAAACACATTTAAGTAAAAATAACACAGTGCTGCATATCTTATACATGAAGCACAGATATGGTGTCCCACTTTCCAGTCAACCACCCTGCAAACTTAAAAGGGCAATGGCAGCATCCCATTATGTGAGGACATACCCTTCAAGAAGGAATGGGAGAGGAGGAATGATGGGGAAATCTCCCTGCATTTGAGTGCATGCTTACTTGGCCCCAGTCCCTGCCTCAGCTTTGCACTCCACAGGGCCACTGTGCATGCATGTGTTGAGCAGCAATATTGCTGTCACTGCCTATTTGCTGCCCCACCACCTGTTAGCAATGGACTGTCTGACCTTGGCTGCATCTGACACAGACAAACAGGGAGCCCTGGTGGCACAATGGTTAAATGCCGGTACTGTAGCCACTCACAGACGCAAGGTTGTGAGTTGGATTCCAAGGTCCACTCAGCCCTGCATCCTTTTGTAGGTCGCTAAAATGAGTACCCAGCTTGTTGGGGGTAATTAGCTTATACATTGTAAATCACTTAGCCAGTGCTTAAGTGCATTGATGAGCTGTATATAAATGTACTTGCTTCTGCTATTGCTATTTAACTGCCATGGCTCAATGCTATGGAATCCTGAGTTTTGTCATTTTTTGTAGCGCCAGAACTCTCTGAAAGAGAAGGTTAAATATCTCACAAAGCTACAATTCCATAGCACTGATCCACAGCCATTAAAGTGGTGTCAAACTGCATTATTTCTATAGTGAAGAATGAGCCCTTGAGAAAGAGAGTCTGAGAGTTCGGGGGGGGGGGGGAGAGAGAACAAATTGTCCTGTAGATGCCACAGTAGAAACTGGAGGTGGGGTGCAGGTTGCTGAAGCTTCTGTAAAATTCAAATGTTTTGCCACGTTATGAATTAGTTGGTGCAACTAATAAACTAATGAATCTTTTTCCAGGCTTCAGTTAAAAGAGTGAAATAATTCATGTGCTTTACATTCACCCCTAGTACTTGCATCAGCCTATCTTACAAAAGTGTGTGGAATAAGAGAATCCATTGGTGAACATGCATTGGATTTATCATCAGGTGAATTTTGTTAAGGACACATTAGACTTCACATTAGAATTCAACAATTAGGGTTGTTTTGGCTTCAGAACTAGTATGATTCTAGCTTCTTTTGGATTCTAATCATGTGCAAGTTTATGCAGAAATAAGCTCTATGGCGGTGGTCTCCAAAATTTTGTGGACTACTTCTCCCTTTCCTCTTGGCTGACAACCTTGGCGCTCACCCCCAAGAATATGTCTTGATATTTGGTCTACAAATTAAAAAACAAACAAAAACAATCTTGGTCACTCCTCCCTTTGCACTTGGTCACTTTGGGAGCAGCAACTGAGCAGCTAGCTGAGCAGTGACCAAGAAGCCTCTCATTCATGCTGGCCTTGTGACAAAAGTCAGAGTAGGCAAGATGTCTCACGGTTATTTCTCAGCTAACTGCTGCTCTCAAGATGACTGGGTGCAAAGGGAGAAGATTCTACCCGGCAAGGAAGGACTCTCAATCCTTCTTCATAGAGGTGGAGAGGGGTGCAACCAATGTGAGGTAAGGCCATGTGCTCTGAACTGGAGACTGCCATGGACAGGGAAAGGGAGAGATTTTAGTGATGGATGCCTTCCAATAATTGAGTCAGGATAGTCTTCTCCCTCCTTCCCAAGAGATGTGCCTTCCCCACACAGCTTCAAGTGCCCCCCCTTGTTTCTTTGCTACCTCTTCTCTCAGCCTGTCTGATGAAAGAAAGCAGGAACAACAGCACAGCTCCAATCTGCCCGCTAAGTCCCATCAAAGCTCACAAAACTTAAGCAGGGTCCCAAATTTGAAAGCAGGGTCCATTTTGCCACTGTGTTTCCCCTCCTGCCATGTGCTCTAACTCCTTATTCCTGTCTCTCTGTGCTATTCTGAGCCACAGAAATTATGTTCTTCACCCAAGCCTCATGTGAGTTTCTGAACTGCCACATTCACTACTACAAAAGACTAAAGGAGTGAGTTTATATGGGCATGAGACATCACCATACAAGTGATCAGCGAGTGTGCAGTTTTAAGGGATCCTTGAAAAGAAGTTTAATGCAACCCTCATCTTCACCATGATCCTAAAGGTCACTGTTTCCCCTTGTCTTTCTTGCACATCAATACTTTGACCGAAGGTCCTCCTGCTATCCCCTTTCTCTCACCACTGCCTCCTTTTCCCCTCATCATCACCTTGGGAAGCGTACCACCCACTTTGGGAATCACTGCTCTATGATATTAGTAGTCATGTAAACACATATCCTCCAACTGTCAAGATTTGAGAATGACTATCCCAGTTAATCCTCTCTTGTCCTACTTTTTCATCTGCTTTGAAAATGTCCCTGCATCTCCCACTCTTCAAACATCCTCCTCTTTGTCCTCACCTTATGTCTGTTGCTGCCAAATACGAAAGCTTTAACTGTCATGGCTCCATGGAATCATGGAGTTTGCTGTTGAAGCACCAGAGCTTTCTGGGAGAGAAAGCTAAATATTTCACAAAATTATGAATCCCAGAATTGATTGCATTGAGCCATGGCCAGTAAAGTGATATTAAACTGCATTATTTTTGCAGTGCAGATGGAGCCCATAAAAACCTATTCTACCAACGTCTCCCTTTTAGGCCTTGTCTGCATGTGCCAAAAGGCCTGAACCCCCCCCCCCCAAGAAAACCCCATTCTGGCATCATATTGTTTGGACAACACATGGCCCACACCCTGATTCTGGTGAGGACAGTCTGGACCATGTTCAGCATGTCCTGTACCAGAACCAGAGCATAACACACTGACAAAAGGGGAAGAAAAACCTGTTGCTCTAGATATTCCTAGAAGACCTGGAGCCCTCCAGTCCTGTTTGAATGGGCATTCTGCTGGGCTACCTGGCAAATCTACTGCTATGGGTTGCCCATTCTGAGGTTAGAACAAGGTGCCCAACATATGACTGTCATTGGGTGCTTTGTTTTGACCTCAGAAGCAAGCAACCCTCAGAAGCAAGCAAGGGACTCACTAGATGCCCACAATGGGATACCCATAGAGACAGTTACTGTGGTGTGTGGACAGAAGCCAAGGTAATGGAAGATGGGCGGCCGCAGGGCCAGGATACCCCAGGCTTGCCCTGGAGTATACTGGCCAGTGCAGAAACAGTCTCAGTTTGTCTCAAGGGTGGTACAAGAAGAAATAATAAAGTATGACATTTATGAGATGAGGGATATGGTGGCTTAGTGGTTAAGATGTTGATTCTGATGATTTCAAGGTCAGAAGCTTGGCAGTTCAAGGCCCAAGTACCACATGATGGAGTGAGCTCCCATCACTCGTCCCAGCTTCTGCCAACCTAGCAGTTTGAAAGTATATAAAAGTGCAAGTTAAATAGCTACTACTTTGGTGGGAAGGTAACAGAGTTCCATGCAGTCATGCTCGCCACATGATCACTGGAGTAATCTTCGGACAATGCTGGCTCTTCAACTTAGTAATAGAGATGATCACTGCCTCCTACAGTTGGTTACAACTAGACATTCATATCAACGGTAAATCTCTATCTTTTACCTTTACTTATGACATTTAATACTGGAAGGGGAAGTGGGGACAATTTTGAATTGAGGACATACATGAACAGTCAACAAATGAATTCTTTGGTGATGATAACTGCAGAAACAGGATTTATTAATAGTATAGACAGCCACCTAAGATATGCAGATGATACCATGTTACTACTAGCACACATCATGGACTTAGAACAATAACTAATGAAGATCAAAGAAGAAAGTACAAAGGCAGACAATGCTGAAATAAAGAAAACAAAAATGACCATGGAGGACCTACAGACATTCAACCTAGACAATTAGGAAATTGAAATAGTAAAAAAAGTTCCCAAACCTTGGATCAAACAAAACAAAACAAACAAACAAAAAGCTTCATTTATATACCGCTTCATACCACCTAAGCAGTGTCTAAGCGGTTTACAACTGTAAGCTACTTGCCCCCAACAATCTGGGTACTCATTTTAGCGACCTCAGAAGGATACAAGCCTGAGTCAAGCTTGAGCCCATTTGCTGGTATTGAACTCACAACCTTATGGTTTTGAGTGAGTGAGTGCAGTACATACATTTAACCACTGCGCCACCAGGAAGGTGACTGCAGTCCAGAAATCAGAAGAAGACTAGAAGGGTAGCTATGAAAGAACTAGAAAAGATCTAAAGAGTAAAGATATATAACTGAACACTAAAATCAGAATTATATAAGTTATTGTATTCATTATTACTATGTATGGATGTGAGAGCTGGACAGTGAAAAGAATGAATAAGAAGAAAATCAATTCATTTGAGATGTGGTGCTGGAAAACATCCAAAAAGACAAACAAATGGGTCATTGTATTGATGAAGGCTGAAATTTTCCTGGAAGCCATGATGATCAAACTGAGACTGTTGTACTTTGAACACATCATGAAAAGGCATGACTCATTAGAAAAGAAAATAATGCTAGGAAAGGTGGAGTGAAGTAGAAAGACAGAAAGACCACATGCTAGATGGATAGATTCTATTAGGGAGGTCACAGGTATAAATTTATAGGACCTAAGAAGAGCACTGGAGGACAGGGAGTCTTGGAGATGTTTCATCCACAAGATCACCATGAGTCGGGATCAACTCAAAGGTGGTTAACAACAAGAAACCACAAATAGATTTCTGTGACTTAATGGATGAGTTTGCAGAAGTACAAACAAAGAAGGTTCATTTCTAAGGGAAAAAACAACAATTCTATTTTAAATTTTGTTTAGGTAACAACATTAGTAGCCTGAATGCCGGAACATATATATCTTTTTTTACATGGAGGCATACAGAATAATTTGTGTGTGTGCACTTTAGATTTTATGCCACTGTCTAGTCATTTATATGATCCAGGCCAAAGGTCAAATAACAGAAAAAGGATGACATTATCTCCTTAGGATTGCCTTGTCACCACCTAAAGGAAAAAAAATGATAGAGTATGCAAATTCCAAACACGTTTTATCTTTAAAATGCCCACCTTGCTGGCTGTATCAAACCTAAGCCAACTTCATGACATATGTGGTTATGGCAGGTAACTATATAAACAAACTGATAAGCTTGGAAATAACATTTCCAGATGTAAAACTATATGAGGATGTGTGGGGTGGGGTGGGGAGATGCCATTCAAGTTTAGTCCAGTGCCACGATGTGTTTAACAAAAGAAACATCTCCTCAGTGTTTCCTCCCCCCCCCCAAAAAATTCTGCCTTTGAGTGACCCTGCATTTGATCTATGACCAATTGCTTTGCTACCTAGTATTTTATCTCTGGAGGAGGCAAAAAATATTACTGGGTATCGAACTAACACATGGACTGGGATGAATGTGATCAAGTGTTTGTGGTGTATTTATTTGACTTCTTTTGAGTTCTTTTATGTTCCACCTGATTTAAGGGCACTGACCTCTGATCTTTCAACACCACAGTAGAAAATTTTGCTTCTTCCCTGTGTGGCTGCTGTCCCTTGAGCAACTACAAGAGCATTGCCCTACGCATCAGGTAACTAAGTAGAGCTTTCATGGGATGCTTCTACATTGTCTTTTCACAAGAGAGCATATTTGAAAGCACTAACTCACCAAATTATAGTTCAGAGGAACAGTTGCCAATCTCAACCCCCCCCCCCGAGTGTTAAAAACTGGTTTGGGATCCAATCATTATTCTGAAGAAGGTGTTGATAAAAATATTTCTGTATTTCAGGATCTCTTGACCTTTCCTCAGGGCACACATAGCATGTCTTAATAATGAACAATGTCCGCACGTTGGCACTAATTCAAACTTGAGCTCTCCCAGAGTTTGAAATATGCACAGAGAAAGTTGATGCAGATGGTCCTGAATTATAATATAAGAAAAGTGATAGTGAAACAAAGTTAATTTTTAAAAATTCAGTGATAAATCACAAAATGGTCGTTATGATTCTCTGGATATCTTAATTAAATGCATTTCTCTCTCCTAATTTGATGTGGCTCAGTGTCAAAGTAGAATTAGCACTGTCTCTCCCTTCTAATGCTTCATCTCAAATCATTTGCTATGAGTCAGAAATTCTGGGTAGTGTGTAGGAGTTTAGGTGATTCTTAAGTCCCTCCAAACAGAAATGTAGCCCAGAGTCTTGAAATGGGCACCACTGGGTCAATATAATTATGTGCTTGTTCTCACCAGCACACAGAAAAGACCTAGTGGCACCACAGATATAAAGAACATAGATGTGATTCATCATCAAGAGCCCAATGGTAGCTGCCAATGTATATCCTTTCATACTAGAGAGATAAGGAAGATCAAATGGATAAATGCCCAGTCATTGGACAGATAATCTCTCTTGCCAAGATTGCCTAGCTGCAGTGTATTACTCTACCCAAGAGGAGGACTAATGCCATGGATTATTTATGCTTCCCATCCCATGGAAAGCATGAAATAGACCAAAAAAGTTGCCTTTTAGTGGCAAATGGGAAAGCCCTAGAAAACAAAACTTGAGCTAAACACTATAAAGACTAATCTCTCATTCCTAATTTCTCTTCCAAAATGTTGGCTGACTTTACCATGCTGCTACCTATTCTGGGAGAGGGTGAGGATTTTGCTTTTCTGATAAAAAAACTTGGACCAAATTTTTATTTTGTCTCCCAAACCAGTCCTCACACTGACTAGTGTCTGAATAGAGCATTATTCATAGTTCAGATTTATAAATGACTTTTTTTAAAAAAGAGTCTTGTCTGTCTTTATAATTTTATTGACTGGTACCTTTTCATATCTTAATGTTACTCCTCTGCTCAGCATGGTGTGTGATTACATTTTATCAATAGGTGCCTGAACCAAAGTAATTTTCCAGAAAGAGAAATCAAATTCTGCAAATAGAAGTATTGAAATGAGTGCCCAGAATGTATTACTTATTCTTTTTTGCAACTAGAGGTGTCTTGGACTGATTGCAATGTACAACTCTTGGAAACAGAAAAGGGGATTTCCAAATCTGACATGGGATTATTTGGTGAATGTGCATACCAAGGTTTCCCCCCCCCCCCACATATTTGTCTTAATCCTCTCTCAAAAAGGAAAATAACGCTCAGCCTGATGAAAGGAGAATAAATGATGAAGGGGCCAGCTGTAGCCCACAATAGGTATAAAAGTTGAATGGGAACACCTGGCCCTTGTCTGCACTAGCCAGGATATTTCAGGGGCAGCCCAGAGTATCCTGGCCATGCACCTGTCCTGACCTGGCACTGTTACCCTGGCCTCCGTTTCCGCACCACAGCCACTGTCTGCATGGGTGTCCTGCTGAGCTGTCTCATGCATCTGCCACCACCACAGGTCTCTCACATCTAAGGTCAGAATGATGAGCTTAGTGATGGGCACATGCTAGGTGCCTCATTCTGAAGTCAGAACAAGTGAGCCACAGTGGCTGACATACCATGTGGCCCAGCTGGATGCCCATGCAGACAGGTGCTGAAACAGAGGGCTCTGGATCTTCCTGGAAGATCTGGAACAGCAGGTACGTTTTTAAAATTTGTATTAACCTTGTTATGGCCCAGTTCTGGTGTAGGACCTGCTGGATGTTGCCCAGACTGCCAACACCAGAACCAGGGTTGTGTGCTATCCTAACAAAATGACACCAGAACAGGAGGGATATGGGCCTTTTGGTTTATGTAGAGAAGTTCCTCGTTACATTAAATGAACTTATTTCTCCCAGGACAGATGAGCTGCATCCAAGGTAAGAATGGAAAGAGTGTTTAAATATTTGAGAGAAAAAAACAGAAAGAGGCTTTTTGAGTATTTAAAAAATCTAATGAGAATCCTTCTCAAACCCCTTTCTCCCCCACCAAGTTTTTTGATAGACTTGAGAACTACTACCACACCACCCCAGACTCACCCATTTCCTGTCTTGTCAAGCCAGGAGGTCAGGGGGAGCTCAGTAATGAGCACTGTCATCATTGGCTGTGTGCCAATAGCCAAGGCACAAGGACGATGTCTGCCTTCTTGGCAAAAACCAAATATCAGAATACAGGTGATGAAGCTATTGCTTCCCTGATAGTTGCCTGGCTTTCCCCTTTCACTTTCCTGATGTTGTGCAGGGAGCAGGCTGCTAGGAGCCAGAAGAGGATCAAAGAAATCTATAGCAGCCAGCTCCCTGCAACCCTCCAACATCCTGTGTGGGCAGGAGGGAGCCAGGAGAGGATCCTAGGAGCTTATAGCCTTCTCAGTGCTGTGTTTGGGGTGGGGTGGGTCAGGGAAGGCCCTCTCCACTTCGCTGGAAGAAATTTTCTTCCCATAGTGTGAGATCTCTTTTAAAAATGATATCTGGCAAAAAGTCATTAAATTATTTGTTCTTCCTTGCAGAAACAAATGAATTAATGCAGTATATCCCTATTCCAAGGGTGTTAAAGAGAGTAATCCTACAGTTTTTTGGTGGTGATCTTTGAGAATTCCTAGAGAATCAATCATTGCCTCCATTTTCAATTGGGGGGGGGGAACTGGACCTGGACAGTTTGACATAAATACCAAGAACAGTTCTTTATTATTATTATTATTAAATCTTAAAAGAAAAGCACACTCTCAATATGAAATAGAAAAACATTCAAAACATCACATCACATTAGCATTGTTTGTGTCTTAAATACAAATATAAGTCTTCAGATATCTTCAAGAGGAAAAATAAGTATATATACTAAAGTCCGTGTAGGTACGTCCATTCCATATTTACTTATCTATATATTTCCATATCTATATAGTTGAAATCAGGCACATATAACAGAGAAGTAGAGTCCATTTCATATGAACGGTATACATGTTATTTATTCGTTGATGTCCTTAAATTTGAACATTACCTTGGTATATTAATACAACCTTCTAGTTTTTCCCAACTTCCATCTTCTCATTTCCCTCCTTTCTTTATTATGCTCTTTCCAAATTCGTTCTAAACTCACCTACTCAGCCATTCATCCATTTCTCTTCTTTCCTTCAATCATTTATTTCCCTTCTTCTCCATCTGTTATTATCCTTAACCTTTCAGACCTTCTTTCCTATACAACATTCTCACACTTTCCTCTACTTACTTATCCCTCTATAACTACTAAATACTTTCCCTTCATTTCACTTTCGTCTTCATTTATGCCATCCATCCCTGACTTCTCTCCTGTAAGGTACATTATATATGTATATGGATTCTACTTTAAATACTCTTGACCTTCTTGTACCTATTTCCCTCATGTATCATTGTTTTAACAGGATGTAAGAAGAATAGAATAAAAAACAAAAAACAAATGTTGCATACAATTTTTGATTCATTTGTGTATGTCTCTGTTAGTCTATTTATTTTAGAAAAGTATCTATGTTCTAGATTATGCATTATCCCTTTTTTTTTGACAAATTTTTGACAAATTTACATGTCCCACAGGCAATGAAAGAGTGTACCTGGTTCCTTGTTGCATTTCCAACAGAAATTGTTTTTTGTTTTATATATTTTACATATCTTGTTTGGTGATAATTACCAACGAAAGTATGTCTTAAAAAGTTTTCCCTAATGCTTTGAGATGCCGAATATTTTAATCTTTTTCTCCATACAGATTCCCATCGTTCCATCTTTATGGGGTATCCAAAGATTTTTCCCACTGAATCATGTTTTCTTTGATAATTTCCTCCTCAATTCAATAATAATGTATAAAAACAGGTTATTCGCTTTGTTTTATCTCCCAACCAAATTTTATCAAATTCATCAGAATTTAGAGTCTATCTTATAATGTTCAAAAGTTGTCTATAGGCAAAACAATCAATATTATAGCCCTAATCAGTCGATTCTTTTTGTTTTTTTATTTCATATTTCATTATCCTTTTTTAACAGTTTCACATGTTATCCAATTTGAGCTTTATCTTGTCTTGACTCTTTGAATTGCTTCTTGTGGTGAGAACCATGGGGACAATTTTGGTAGGATTCCCATTCTATATTTGTTCCAAATTCTTAATAGTTATCATCTGATACAATGTGTGTTGAATCCTTTATTTGCCTTCACTTTGCCATAACCTAAATAGGCATGCCATCCAAAAAGGAGGCCATGTCCTTCTAGTCCCAAAAGTTCAATGTTTTTCAAAAGAATCCATTCTCTAAGCCACATGTAACAACATGCCTCAAAGTATAATACCAAATCTTTGAACAAATCTTTAAAAAGTCAGTGATGGCATGAGGAGGTAGAACAGAATATTGTAAATAATAAGAGCCGGCATGCAAAAAGAAATTATCCCAAACTAATCTTACCTCTTTTACTGTATCTTGATTTCAGCAAGGCTTTCGACAAGGTTCCCCCTTATACTCTTGTGAAGGTGTGAGAAAATGTGGACTAAATGAGTGCTCATCAATAGTAACTTGATGTCAGAACCATGCATGCATGGAATCTGTCAAGGTTCTGAATATGTGGTGAAGAGTTGTCCTTTCAAATGATATAATATGTTATATGCTTGCTTGCTTGCTTGCTTGGGGCTGATGGGTAGGCTAATAGTTACTGTGGCTTATGGGTAAATAGATAGCTAATTGGCAGAGGGAGGATGGGAGGTGTGCAGCTGGTTTGGATAGTTTTGGGAATTATAAGTTTAGAATGTGTTAGATGTGGGCTGCACTGGGTTGGTGTCTGGCAGTAACAGAATGGAGGTGGATGGTGGAAATGTCTGAGCTGAAGGAGATAGGTTTGGTGAGAATGTTTAGAAGGGGGGGGGGCTGGCTGGGTGGGTGGGGGACTAAGCTATGGAAAGCTAGTTTTGGTGCCGAATGGGGATGGGGTGGAGTTTGGGTTCTGGGGTCTTAATGTATTGCTTGGCTGTTGGGGGCAGTTCTGGCTTCAATGCTGACTGGTGAATTTCTGACTATGTGTATTCAATAAAATTATCTGCTATTTCAAAACACTCTTTGATGCACATTGATACTACGTTTGCCCAAATCTGACACTTAACATCCTGAAAAGTTTATTTTAAAGCTTCTGTCCTGGGCTCACTGTTTTTCAACATCTTTATAAATGGTTTGGATAAGGAAATAAATGTAATGTTTATCAGACTTGCAAGGTCCAAATTGGAAAAGGTAATATCAGGCCAGTATCCAGATTCAAGACGATCTTAATAAAATGGAGAACTGGGCCAAACCTAACAAAATGAATTCCAAGAGATTCTGCACTGAAGGAAGAAAAATTTGATAAATATAGAATTGACATCAATACCTGTGAAAAGTACATAGGATTGTTAGTAAACCAGAAGCTATGAGTCAACAATGTGATACAGAGCAGGGGAAAGGTTAATGCTATTCTAGGTTGCATCAATACAGATATAGTGGGCCTGGACAGACCAGCACTTTGTGCCTGCCTGGGCCTAAACTAGGGTTGTGGTAGGGCAGAGCATTCACATGCTCCCAAACTCTACCATGTGCTGTGGATGTCATCTTGGCACACCCCCATTTACACGGGGAATGCCACGATGACAACTGCCATGTGCAATACGCAAATTGTGCAGCACACTCGGCTGTGTCATGGCAGTTATGGCAGCCCTTCTGCAGTGCAAAAAGTAGCTCCTTTTCAGGACTTCTTTTTGCTCCATGAGCAAAAGAACATGTGTGTTCCCATGACTTGCTTCTGGGGCATCCCTTCCTGCCCGTCTGTTGAGTCCCAGTGTCCAGATGAAAGGAAATAATTGGACCATCCTATTCTGCCTAAGCCAGAATCTACTTGGAGTACCCCATTCTGGGTACCACACCTATGAAGGATACTAAGAAACTGGAATATATGTAGACTTGTGTAACCAAGATAGTGAAGGATTTGGAAATCCAGTTCTATGAAGAATGGTTGAGGGAGTTAGGTCATACTTTCTTCTAGAGACGAAAAGACTGAGAAATGATATTAATACAGTGGGGCCCCTGGTATCCATTAGGATTTGGTTCTAGGACCTTCTGGTATACCAAAATCTGTGGATTTTTCAATCCCATTCTATACAATAGAATAGTAAAATGGCATCCCTTATATGAAATGGAAAAAATCAGGGTTTGCTTTTTGGATGTGTGTGTGTGTGTGTGTGTGTGTGTGTAGATGCAAAATATGTATTATTACTGTAGTCATATTCAAATATCTGAGGGACCTCACATGGAAAATGGAGGAAATGTGTTCTCTCCTGCTCAAGAGTGTAGAACCTGAAACAATGGATTCAAATTACAAGGACAGAGAATCCACCAAAACATTAGGAAGAGCTTCCCAGTTATATGAGACATTTGACAAGGATACAAACTACCTTGGAACCTGGCATACTGTCCCTTTACTAGAAGTTTCTGAATAAGCTGAATGCCCATCTGTTAGGACTCTTTAGGTCAGGATTCCTGCAGTGATATGGAGTCCAATTAGCTGACCCTTGAGGATTTTTTCAATTCTATTTATAATCCACTTTTCCTCCCAGAGATAATATAATTAAAACACACAAAAGGTTGTTGTTGGTGTGTGCCTTCAAGTAACTTCCAATTTATGCTATCCCTAAGGCAACCCTATCACAGGATTTTCTGGGGCTGAGAGTATGTGACTCCTCCAAGGTCAACCAGTGGGTTTCCATGGCCAAACAAGGAATTGAATCCTGGTCCCCAGCGCTGTACCATGTTGGATTCCATCTAGATATCAATAATATTAAATACAATTTAAAACATAAAATTCAAAAATAAAAAACCTCAAAACAATTAAAAATATAATTTTAAAAAGTCAAGGTAAAGAGCTATGCTCCTGGAGAACAGAGCTGGGAAATTTATGTATTTTTCAGTAAAACAACTTATTTGGTAAACAATCAAATACTGCACTCATTCTTTCTTTCAACAATTTTCTGGTATATTTTGAGACAGGGAAGAAGTCGGGCCCTGAATTGGCTGCATTATTAGAATCTAATAAGCCTGCCACACCCTTGGGAGGTTGACTACTCCTAATCTTAAATTCATTTTGAGATGTATAACTCTGTATACTACACATTCCTATAAGATCTTCTCAGAGAATACTAACCAGGTACATACAGTAACATCATTAAACACTTTAGTGCCTCAGGGTTACAGATTGTGGCACATCCTGCAAAGAAGCACTTAGAGGCATTAGGCACAGGTGCTGTCACCTTGCAGTTTGTTATGACTGAATACCCTGGGAATTCAGAGAGCATTAACATGCACATGAATGGAAGCAAGTCAGCCAGAACCAGGATCTTCACCCATGATGAACCAGTATGAAGAACTGTGATTCTTCATATTCCTTAATTACCCCCATCAAAGACCTCTGTGCATGATGACATATGGGTGCCATCTTTTGCTAGAAACCAACCTACACTATTCTATCCCATCAAGATGCTAAAGTGTTCCTGGTGTGTGTGTGTATTTTTGCTTGTCTGTTTTCTTTGGTAATCCAGTGTCTGTCTGTCTGTCTGTCTGTCTGTCTCTCTCTCTCTCTCTCTCTCTCTCTCTCTCTGTGTGTGCTCTCTCTCTGTGTGTTTTATCTGGAAAGTGGCAATACCTGGCTGGGAGGATGCGTTTCCTTCCAATTATACACTAATTGTCCCATGCTACTCATTCTATTGAACGGGAATAGTGTGCAACAGAATGAATAACTGACAAAAACCTCTAACAAAGAAACTCCTTTTTGCACAGTCTTTTTACACCTATCCAGACCCCCCCCCCCCCCCGTTGCTCTTTGATCCTTATCTTGCTGGAAGTTTTTTAGTAGCATATTTATTAGGGGCTGGAAAAACACAACTTTTAGTGTCACGCTGCAGGAGCAGCATGTTTGCAGTAAATAATGAAATAAGCTGGGAAAGAGTGAGATGCTACTCTAGTTGATCCTACTGTAGATCTGTGTGCCTGCCTGCCAACAACAGGCAAGGAAAACAGCTCACCTTTGCTGGCTTGCATGAACAGCAAGAGAGAGAAAAGGAGAAAGCAGAAAATCTTGCCTCACCAGCTCCCCACCAGAGTGTTAAAAATTTAGATCTAGTCATCAAAAGGGAAATCATAGGAAAAGTGAAGAATGAAAGAAAAATCCCTAAATGCATTATGGAAGAAGCTTTCAAGTGGCCTCTAGAGGTTCAAAATGTTTTTGTTTACGTCTGTAAAGCCTATGCAGAATGGTTGTTTCATTTCACATGTGCGCATTGTTAGTTTTGAATAAAAGTTTTCTGAAACATGTTGAACTGCTCTTCTTTTTTGAGGTATAAGAACCTATCCCTATTATTCTTTCCATGTTATTTCTGCCTCTGGTATCAAATTTTGTGTTAAACAAATAATGCCCACATCTGCACATAATAAGGAACACATCTGCTTCATTAAAGGATATAAATGTGTTAGTAACTGAACATGCAATTGAATGAATGACTGAATGACCAATTTTAGCAAAGGCTGATATGCATTTGCTAAGAATTCATACTTGCATTGCACAGTGATACAGCATCTGTGCAACTCTACTTCTGCAACTTGAACTGAATGTGTGTCTGTGGCACACCAAACAAAAATGTCCATCTGCTTCTATAAGAGAACTTATGCATGTGAAAATACAAACAGGATTCTGTAAATGTCTTCCAGTTTCAAACTGGACAGAGTGCAGTCAATCTAGAATCCTTTACTATAAAAGCAAGTGCTGTATGTGGGTATGTGGTCCCTTTTGCTAAATCCCACTTTCCTTGGTTTTGATTGATAATGCTGTGCCAGAAGTTTGCAGCAGAGAGGCTCCTTTCCTTCTTGCCACCTAGGATGAAAGTGCAATGCCATCTCTTCTTGTCATTAGTGCCCTTGCCTGATGGCTAGATCAGAGACTATATGCTAAGTGTGATGATGACCTGTGGGTGCAAACTGTCACTGATCCAGCCACTTGCCACTGCTGAGACTATCTTCCATGCCATCAAATCATTTCAGGACAACACAAGGTGTCTCACTTTCACAAGTGACATTTTATAATAGGCTTAAGCAGTCAGGCTTGATGACATTTCACACAAGTACTGTTCAGTTTGCAAACATACCACTCTCTCAATCTGATTAGTTGACAGTATGAACTCTGACCCTTGAGCACTTTCTCATTTTGATATCTGATCTGACAATCTAAGCATGGAGGAAATTGAATTCCTTTCTAAAACTAAACACCCCATTTTCTTTAAAGAAAAGGCTTAGTGAAATACCCCTGTTCCCAACTGCTTAAAAAAAAAAAAGATTTGTGATCTATAATTTTGGTGGATGGATTGGGTGATAAGCCTGGCAAAACTGGAGTGTACACACAATAGTGTACAAGGATCTCAGATACTAGTCTGCAAAGCAGAGGTGGGGGCCTTTTTTGGCTTCCTGGCTGAATTGCAATTTGGGAAGAGTCTTGAAGGTCTGCATCCAGGTGGTGACCCAGGAATGAGTTGGGGCCCAAGGAGAGATCAAAGAAAAGCATTTATTTTGTTGTTGCTATTGTTATTATTATTTTTGTCTAGTTCTTTTTGATCTATGGTGATTCATAGTGAATGAAAGATCTCCTAGAGCTGTGGTGTCAAACCTATGGTACATGTGAAAACATATGGCATGCGAAGCCATTTTTGAGGGCATGTGCCTGTTTCTCCTCTTCCTGGCTGTCCTGGGCCTTCAGAGAAGTAGCTGAAGGCCTGGGAGACTGAGGGAAGAGAAGAAACAGGTGCATGCCTATTCCTCTTTCCCCCCCTCCCCCTCCAAGGCCTTCAACTGTCTCTGGGGAAGTCCCACACTCAGAAGGTGGAAATCCCACCCCAAGATGTTCTGTCCTTTCCCTGAGAAGTCCTACCTCCTGGCACCAGGTGACACCCAGTGTGGGAACACCTTTGAGTTTGGGCACTTGGTCTCTAAAAGGTTTGTCATCACTGTCCTAAAGCCTGGTCATCAGCAATCCCGTTCTGGTCTTGCAAACTCAGGGTTTCTCTTACTGAGTTAATTTACCATTTATCATCTTCTTTAGCAACTACTTTAACTTTAGATCCCATCCCCCATAAGTCATGTCATCTCACTGATGTATTCAAAGTACCTTAGGGTCTTTACAGACTGCCCCAAAAGGGTGGTCTGTCGGATTGGCGCCAGGGCAGCCTCACTGGCAGCCCCAGAGGCCCCAATCTGCTGCTTTTCCAGGCCTCAGAGAAGGGACAAAACACTCCTTCTCCATAGCCTAGAAAGGGTTGTCCTTGGGGCTTCCTGCCCCAAGGACAGCCTGACCGGCAGAGCCAAGGGGAAAAGGGGCCTCCTGGCCACTTTCTCCCTCACTTAATTCCCGTGGCAATCTGGTTGCCGCAGGAATGAAGTGCTTGAGTGAAAGGAGTTCCATTTTGGAACTCCTTTCTGCACTGCAGAAAGGACGCCCTAGGTGTCCTCCAGTGTCATGATGACATCAGGCTCATGCCAGTCCGTCTGGACGCGGTACATACCCATGGCACCATCAGCATGTGCACATATGGCCGGTGCGATTTTAAAATGGTGCTGTCCATACACGCTAGGGCTGGGGAGCATGCGGATGCTGCACACTCCTCAGCCCTACTTACGGCATGAGGATGGCCCTTTTGGGCCGTCTGTATCGGGCCTTAGTTTTAGTTTAGTCATTTTGGTTTATAGGGAGAGTTCAAGTTTGATTTGCTGTCTTTGACTCATGTATTTGTCCTTTCAGTGGTCCACCATAATATCTGCAAACTCTATTCCAGAACCAAACTTTAAATGAGCTAATCCTCCTACTGTCATCATTCTTCATTATTCAGCTTTTGCAATTTCTGAAACATAGCAATCAGAAATACTATGACATGAATGACTCTGACTGTTATATAATAATATAACTTTACATTTGAGGATCTTATCTATTTCCTTTATAGGTGCCTTTCCAAATCAGCATTCTTTTGAGTTTTTGGCTAGAGTCGTCAATTTATTAATGACTGAGGAATATAGAAAATATAGAAACCCTTTAACTACCAAATATACCAAATATACTGAAACCCTTTAACTCAACTATGGGCCTGTACAGACCGCTCAAAGCCCTTACTGTGCTGCTTGTCCACCATTATAGTGCTTGCCTATCCACACGGTGTGCACCGTGATGACACATGCTGGGTGTAGCACCCAAGTAGTGCTTATGACCCCCCCTTCCAGGATGCAAAAAGAAACTGCTTTTTGGGGCTTCTTTTTGCTCCTTCCAGAGGCCACGGTGTGCAGTTGCTGTGGCCTTTATCCGGGACACAAAGGGGCGGTGCTGAGCTGCCCATGCATACAGCCCTTTTAAATCAACCTAATGTATAAGTTGATGGCAGATTTTAGAGCCAAAATTAGGGCTTTTGATATGACTCTTGGATAAATCGAGGGTAAAACAGGGGCTTGTAAAAAGGACCTAAAAGAATGAAAAATAGGGAAATGGTGCCAAAGAACTTACAAAATTCCGGTAGGTGTAACTGGTCACACTAATGGCTGGGTGGAGGAAAGATTCCTTCAGTGCTTTCAGGAAATATTATGCTCTTGCTTTTCACCAGAGGATGGTTCCTTTTCAAATAAGCCTTAAAGGGTGCCATAGCCATGTTATTTTCAGAGTTTACCACCATTCATGAATCTCATTCAGCTGATGACCTGAAGATATGAATGGCCCATCAAAGATAAGAAAACCATTGAAACAATGTCCATGCTTCCTTCTGTCACAGTCCATCTCTTTGCTCAAACAACCTCGAAAAGTTATTGTATATTTCCCTGGGATGAGGGCAATAAGTGCAAATAAACAAAAAGAAAGGGACATGACTGGGAGCTTATCATACCTTGAATCCAAATCATATTATTAGAACAGAGATTGCAATTCCATGGCTTTCTATATGACGGCTTCCATATTAGGAATGTTTCAGTTCCAGGATCAGAAGAGAACTGTGTGAGTAGCAGAATACACAGGAGAACCCATCTCACTTTACCCATTTTCCCAAACTACTTTTCTACCTCCCTTGGTACCCTGAGCTAAAACTCAGCTTCATTTATTGCAATGCATTGCTTTGCTTACCTACAGATTGATTCTCTCATTTGTAATGTGTTGTTATTTATTACTGCTTCCATAGAAAATAATGCCCCAGTTCTTTGTTGTTGTTGCTACTCCTGTTGTTTGTGGTTGCCGTACCATCAGTTGTCTCATGATTTTTGCTGTAAAGAGAAATGTTTGTGGTATCTGTAAGCCTGTTCACACTACAAATCTATAACATCATATCTTCCAGAGGTTCCAATTTTAGCAGGATTAATTATCTGCCCCACTTTTTCAGCTGTTTCTTTAAAAACATTCCAGTTTTTTTCTCTTCTCACTTTCCCCCTTTGTCCTCAGCCTACTTCATTTTCAGATAAAAGTGTAAAAGCAGGTTGTACTCAGCTCAGCAGGAGTGAGAAGAGAGGATGCCCTTTCCAGTGGATGGAGGAAAATGCAAACTGCTGGATCCTCTCCTAGCTTGTGTGTTCTTCCACTTTAATAACCTTTCCTATCTTGTCTACATTGCTTGACCATATGTGTTCCAGGCTGCATGTGCCCTGCAAAAATAATGCAGTTTGACACTACTTTAACTTCCATGGCTAAATGCTATGGAATTCTGGGATCTTTAGCTTTGGTGGATATTTAGCCTTCTCTCTCGAAGAATTCTGGTGCCACAACAAACTACAAATCCTAGGATTCCATAACATGGAGCCATGTCAGTTAAAGCAGTGTCAAACTGTATTATTCCTGCAGTGCAGATTCAGCCCCAGTTTTCATATGTGAAATGTTGGAGGGCATGTAGTATTATATTCCACTTTGACTGTAATGGTAATGTTCTATGCAATCCTGGGGATTATAATTTGGTAAGATACTGAAGCTCTCTGGCTGACATTTAACCCTCCCTAAACTTCAAATACAAGGATTCCATAGAATGGCATTTAAAGTGGAATATAAAATTATAATTGAGTAGTGTAAAGGGTATAGCCAGGGTGAACAGATGACTTAACAACAATGGAGAACAAGGTATGCAAAATGTAGGGCATTCAAGACAAAAGTAGGACATTGCAAAATAAACTCTAAAAACACGAATATAAATATACATTCATGCTTCTTAGCCATGTTCAAAATGGAGGACATTTTGAAATCCCTCCTGGACAGAAAGTCGAAATGTAGGACATGTCCTGGAAAAGGAGGACATCTGGTTACAATGGAGGTACTCATGTTGGCCATATAGCAAAGTAGAAAAACAACCAAAAATCCACAAAACAGTGCTACCCTGGTGGCATAGTGGTTAAATGCCGGTACTGCAGCCCACAAGGTTGTGAGTTCAATTCTTGGGCTCCAAGGTTGACTCAGCCTTCCATCCTTTCAGAGGTCACTAAAATGAGTACCTAGTTTGTTGGGGGCAATTGGCTTACAGATTGTAAATTGTTTAGAGAGTGCTGATTTCTCTATTACGCAACATAGAAAATGTAAATGCTAAATGGTACCTTTAACCAAAATGATGCATACATGTGTATAAGCCACACCCACATCTGCATATGCCATTAATAGGATCCCCCTAATTGTCTCATAGGGGCTTTCCAGACTGCCCAAAAGGGGTGGTCCATACTCACCCCTTCAAGCAGCGAGATGGGGCCAAGGCTGCCGCACCGGCAGCCTCCACGGCCCCATCCCGCCGCTTCTGGAGGCCAAGGGGGAGCGGCAAACTGATGCTTCCCCGCGGCCTCATAGCGGGGTGCAGCAGGCGGGATGGGAGCTGCTGGGATGGGAGATGCCATGGAACTGCAAGAGCATGCTCCTAAATATTAAAAAAACAAACAAAAAAAAAAACACCAAACAACAACAACAACTCAAGTCTTATTTTATTACAGTTCAGGAATTGTATAAATTGTCAACATATAAAAACAGCAATGATCTCTTACCTATTATTAATAACAAAGCAACAAATCAATAACAATATGGATATGATTATGAAGAAGAAATGTATTGAAGAAAGGTTTAAAATCCCACAGTATTAATGAGGTTCAGTGCTCCATGCTATTAGTGCTTTATTATTAGTGACTAAGTGAGCTAAGTATTTCAAGTTTCTCACAATTGCACTGCTTAATATATCAGTGTGCTGTAGCTCCATTCAAACAGCAATTGCACTTTGTTCAGCTAGAGGCTGGAGAAGCAGTGGCTCTGCAAGAACACTGCCCACAAATGTTTTTGTCATTGCTCCCAAATGGACAGTATTTATGGGGCTTGATCTTTCTCCATCCTTAGTTTATTTGCCAGGAAGGTAAACCTATTTCTTTTTGAAACTGAGTAAACATCTCCATGGGCAGTCTGTGGTACATGGTGATCTCCCCACCCCCCACCCTTTTCCTAAGGTTTCAGTTAGGCTGAGTAGTTTGCATCAAAGGAGTGGCATAGTGTTTTCTTTTGTCAAATTTAGGTTAAAAAAGGCTCTACAACCTAAAAATTCAAGATAAAATAAAACAAAGATTATGCCAAGAAAACAATAAAAGCATTAGAATGAGCTAAAAAGTGAAAAAGACGAAACACTCTAAAAGCTATCAAGAAACAATGGAAAGCATTACTACTAAAATGAATTAGAAATTCACAGAAATATACTCCACAAGACCTCAAAACCAAGCCTCTGCCTCCCCAAGGACAGTAGATGTAAAATCCACAGAACTCATAAACTACAAACAGTACTGTAACAGAGATCTGTGGGATGCTAATATTGAAGCATACTATGTGGTGGTACTAATACAAACACCACTTTAATAAAACAATGGATATCTAAAAATGAAAATACACACACACACAAAATTAAAAACCCATTAGCAGCACGAAATGGCCAGTACTGATAATAAAAAAGATGGATAAACTACAATATAATATAAAATGGTTTTTTTTTTTCAGAGCTTTTGTAAAACAAAAGTGCATAGACACTTTGTTTAGCACCCACTCTCTGTCACAACCAAACCCTACTGGGAATAATATTAAAGTTTCAGCATAGTCAGTCCTTATCTTTACACATAATGAAGCAAACTGCCCTTGGGCACTGTCCTTCAGCTGCTGTAGCAGGCATCCAAAGATCAGCTCCTGTAATGCCTTCAGAAGGATCCAGGAACCGATCCTAGGTAGACAGTTAGGTGCTGTAACAGTTAGGATAGATGGCTTGCCAAGTGCATCAGACTCCACTTACTGGGTTTCTTGTCTGGTATGTAAAATACTAACTTTCCACATCCTACAGGGTGCTCTTCTCTGATTTCACTCTGGCATAACTGTCAGTGAACCACAGAGCAAATTTTTGTAGGATTCCTGTGGTTCCAAATAAAAAAATAGGTGTTTGATTATGATATTGGCTTCAATTTCAAGCTTGTCAAAAAGGATACTGACAACCTGGAATGTGTCCACTGGAGGGCAACCAAAATGGTCAAAGATCTGGAAAACAAACCTTACGAGGAACAGCTGAGAGGGCTGGAAATGTTTAGCTTAGAGAAGAGAAAACTGAGAGGTAATATAGTAATCTTTAAATATCTGAAGGGATGTAATGTGGAATATGGTGAGCTTGTTTTCTGTGGCTCCAGAGACTAGAACATAAGCTAATGGATTCAAATTAGAATCATAGAGTTGGAAGAGACCACAAGGGCCATCCAGTCCAACCCCCTGCCATGCAGAAACTCTCCATCAAAACATACCCGACAGATGGCCATCCAGCCTCTGCTTAAAGACCTCTAAGGAAGGAGACTCTACTACACTTCGAGAGAGTGTGTTCCATTGTCGAACAGCCCTTACTGTCAGGAAGTTGCTCCTAATGTTTGGTTGGAATCTCTTTTCCTGCAGTTTGCATCCATTGTTCCTGGTCCTTGTCTCTGGAGCAGCAGAAAACAAGCTTGCTCCCTCCTCGATATGGCATCCCTTTAAGTATTTAAACAGGGCTATCATATCACCTCTTAACTTTCTTTTCTTCTGGCTAAGCATTCCCAACTCCCTAAGTCGTTCTTCGTAGGGCATGGTTCCCTTCACCATTTTAGTCACCCTCCTTTGGACATGCTCCAGTTTCTTCACATCTGTTTTGAATTGTGGTGCCCAGAACTGGACACAGTATTCCAGGTGGGACCTGACCAAAGCAGAATAGAGTGGCACTATTACTTCCCTTGAAAGAAAAGAGATTCCACTGAAGTATTAGTAAGAACTTGAGTGTAAGAGTGTTTGACAGTGGAATAGACTGCATTGGAAGGTGGTGGTCTTTCCTTCTTTGGAGATCTTTAAACAGGTTGGATTGTCATCTTTGGAAGTGCTTTATTCTTAGTCAAAGCATGCAGCTTCTTTTAAAGCAGAATTTCTTACTGTCCTAACACATACCTCACATCAGTTTGTAGAGTTACTACTTGGGACAAAAGTGGGAGCTGTGGAAATGATAATAATGAACTCACAGTGACTGCTGTGTTAATCTTGACAATTTTGCAACAAGATAATGTTACCAGAGTGCTTCCTGTATTCCCTAGAATACATAGGGGAACACTTTGCATAATTTTACTCCTTGGATGCTTATTACAGGAAATACATGGAAGATGTTAATTCTTTGCCAAGGCATTTGAAACTGTCATAATAGTGGTTGAGGCACATTTGTCCTACCAAAGCATCCATGGGCACATTATAAACAACAGTTCAGATCAAGAAACAGAGAACACTGCAATAACAAATTGGAAAGATGTTTTAGATGGAAGAGCTATACAGTTACTAGTCTAGAGATATGGTAGTCTAAAGCCACTTCCAGATGCCTGTTGTAGAGAAATCAGTCCATAAGATGTGTGTGTTTTATTTATTTTTCCCATTATAATCTTTATTTTTTACAAATATTGCAGACAGAGTAGAAAAAAAAGTATGTGTTTTAGTGATGAACCAGCAATTTGCCTGTTTCCTGGCTGAGATCAGATATGGAGTTCCCAGCCTGTTAGGAAACTTTCTTGAGAAGAAAAATGCCAAAAGTTTCTGCAAATTTGGGAAAACCTTTTTGTTGTTGTTTCTGGCACAACTTAAACTGCACACTGTTTGAACTGTGCAGGACTTTGAGAAACTGTGCATCTCTGCAGTAAAACACATGGTGTTTGTTTTTTTAAACTACTGCAGTAAACTGTTGAGCTTTTCAAGAAAAAAATCCCCATAACCACTTATGTTGTTTTCCCCACTAATTACATTGTAAAAATACACAAAATGCAACACTGAATTGTACGCTTTATTCCGTAACAAAGAGCATATCTTAATTTTGGTCATGAAGGAGAAGGTAGATGAATCTTTTCAGAAGGGATACAGTTCACAGTACACCATCACTGCATCATCAAACAGACTGTAATCATAACTGTATGCTGTAACCATAACATTGTGGAGTTTTACCAACTTCTTGTTGAAACAGCATTTATTAAACCGTAGCCTCTCTCTCTTTGTCTTTCTGTATGTATGCATGTGTATGTTATGTGGATGATGTACTGTTTCTGGCAAATTTGTCATGTAATTCCTATTGACATGTAATGGTGGCAAAAATTACTGAGAATATATCACATAATGAAAAGATTATGGAGCTTCTTCCTGAGTGTCAAACACAACATACTGACTGAAATTAATGTATGTCTTTCTTTGTGCGAATGTGAATGATGGCCCAGGGGGAAAGATGATGATGATGATGATATTTATATCCCATCTTTTCCACAGATTAGAATGCATAGCAGCTTACAACAGATAAAAACACTGTTTGAAAAAAACGCAAAATATAAAACTTAAAAAAATTAAACAATCAGAAAAAAAAATAAAACCAGATTAAAACAATTTTCAACACACACACACACACAGGCCCGATCTAGACAGGCATGAAAGAGAGCCTTTAGGGTCCAAATGTGCGCGAATAGGGTTAGGGAGGGTGCAGCTTCTAGACCCTCCCTAACCCTAGCACATATGGGCACAGCCATTATTAAATGGTGGCGTCCACTCAGGCGCGCCATGATGGCGTCATGGCGTGTGCAGCTGCTAGACACGCTGCGCACGCCATGACGCCTTTGCGCTGTGGGAAGGCGCAAATCGTGCCCTTTCCACAACGCAAAAATGAGCTCCAAACGGAGCTCCTTTTTTGGCGCGGGTCTTTGCCACGGCTTTTAGACAGCCGTGGCAAAGACCCAGGGTGGCGACCCTTCCTCTCTTCCGCCCCACCTCCTCAAGCGGGGTGCAGCGGGCGCCCAGGGTGCCTGCTGCACCCCGCTTAGAGGCCGTGGGGAACTGGCAGTTTGCCACTTCCCCGCGGCCTCTGGAAGCGGCGGGATGGGGCCGCGGAGACTGCCGGTCTGGCAGCCTCGGCCCCCATCCTGCAGCTTCTTGGGGTGATTATGGACCGCCCCTTTTGGGCGATCTAGAATTACCCATTGTGATTAGCAATATCCAGCGCATTGTGTAAGATGGGCCTTATATCATTACTAATCAAATACTCGTAGGAACAGAGAAGTCTTTACTTGTCTGTGAAAATAAAGTAGGGAGGGTGCTAGTCTATCTTCTTTAGGAAGGGTCTTCCAGAGTCTGGGAGCAGCCACTGAAAAGTCTTTCTCCTGTGTTCCCACCAGATGTACCTGTGATGGTGGAGGTGCAGAGAGAAGGTCCTCCACAGTAGATCTCAAAGCACAGGATGGTTCTTAAGGGAGAATACAGTCCTTCAAAGATGAGCAGCTATGAGAAATACCCTTCCTCTAGCATGTTTATTAGATAGGAAAAGAACGCAGCTGAACACCTTTTCGGACTATGTAAGAGGAATTTTCTATCTGCTGCTGCATCCTAGTTGGTGTTTGTTTCATCCTTCCTGCCATTTGTACTGAAAGCTACACAGTTTTCAGAGGAAGCTGTCCTCCTCCTCCTCCTCCTCCTCCTCCTCCTCCTCCTCCTCCTCCTCTTTGCTGCCATGTTTCTTCAAGCTTTCCTTGATGAAATGATTCTTCCAAAGCCTAGGGCTGCATGGACCCATTGAACCAATGAAGGTTAAACATTGACAAGACAGACTGAAATAACATAAATACTAAAAGACTGTTTACCATGATTTTTTTCTTGCACTTAATCCTGAATATTGTTAAATAGCTTCTTCTTCACAGAAATCTCCAAGTAACTCTACTGCAGTTTTTATTTTGGATTTATGTAATAATAACTTGCTGTTTTGCTGACACATGCCATGATTATGTCTTGTTTGGATTACTGCAGCACACTCTACATGGGGCTGCCTCTGGAAATTATTCAGAAACTTCAGCAGGCCCAAATTGTTGTGGCCAGATTGCTGACTGGGGATGGTTATATAACCTCTTTGCTGAAACAGCTCCAATTGCTGCCAATCCATTTCTGGACAGAATTCAGAGTTCCAGTTATGACCTTTAAGCCTTATCTGGCTTGGGTCCAAACTCTCTGAAAGACCATATCCCTATGCGAGCCTGCCTACACTCTTAAGATTAGGGCTTTCTCTCAATTCCATCACCATCACAGACATTTTTGATAAGAACACAGGAGTGAGCCTTCTTGGTGTCTGTTCCTATGTTTTGGAACTCCTTTTCCTGGGAGCTCTGGTGGGTCTAGCTTGTAACTTTTTTTTAACTCTGATTTTTGTATTTTTTGTATTTTTATTGTATTGTATTGTATTTTTGTATGGTTTCTTGAGATACCTCCCATTTTTCCTCCTCATTGGAACTGTTTGAAATTGTGCCTTCAGTATCTCACTTTTGAGAAATTCCCATCTTTCCTGAACAACCTTCTCATTCAGTATTCCTGACCACAGGATCACCCCCAGTATTTCCCTAAGTTTACTGAAATTAGCTCTCCTAAAGTCTAGAATGTGTGTCTGACTATGTTTGGCTTCTCCTTTCCACTGTATCACACGTTCCAGAAGAACATGATCATTCTCACCACTTGCACACGATTTACCAGGTCACCTCTGTTGGTTAGAATCAGATCTAAAATAGCTGATCCTCTTGTTGCCACTTCCACCTCTTTGATAATGAAATTGTCTTCTGGGCAAGTAAGGAATTTACTAAACCTTAAGTTTTGCCTGAGTTTGATTTCCAGAAAATATCAGAATAGTTGGAGTCTCTCATCACTACTGCATCTCTCCTTTCTGAGTGTGTGGTCATCTGTTCTAGAAAGGCATCATCCAATTCCTCCATCTGACTTGGGAGTTTGTAATAGACTCCCACTAGAACATCCCTGTTGTTTCCCTTCCATTTCATTTTTATCCAGATGTTTTCCACTGGCTTTCAGGATTTGAATCCTGGATTTCTTCACAGGTGTAAACATCCCTGATATATAGTGCTGCTGCTACTCCTCTTTTCCTGATTGGCCTACTTTTCTTGTGAGTTCCTGCATGGCAGGGGTTGGACTGGATGGCCCTTATGGTCTCTTCCAATTCTATGATTCTATCATTCTATGATTCTATGATTCTTAAAAAGGTCATACCTGTCTATACTTACATTCCAATCATGAGACTCATCCCACCAGCTTTCAGTGATGCCTATTATATTGTATTTGCTTTGTTGTGCTAGGAATTCAAGTTCATCTTCTTTATTATCCAAGCTTTTTGCATTAGTGTAGAGACATCTAAGACCATGGTTCCTCCCCCTAGCTACCTGTGTAAAGTTGTTGTTGGTTTTTTTTTTTTTTTGCCTCCCACTGTTGGGTCCTTGCACTATTTGCCTTGTTTCCTCTATGCCAGTTTGACAATTATCTCCAACCCTTGATGTATCCCTGTCTTCCAAAATACTGTCTCCCTCCCCCACATAACTCAGTTTAAAACACTCCTGATCAAATGTTTGAGATTATCGGCAAAACCATTTTTGCCAACTGGCATGGAATGCAACCCATCTGTTGCCAGGAGTCCCCCCTCATGGTCCCGCAGCCCATTATCCAAAAATCCAAATAGTTCTTGGCAACACCATCTATGGAGCCAGTTGTTCACATCTGCTATTTTCTCCCCCTTCCTGGACCATGCTCTTCAACTGGCAGAAGATGAGATGACAACTTGTGCATCCATATCTTTCATCTTCCTACCCAAAGCCTCATAATCCCTTCAGATATTCTGAAGCCTGTGTCTTGCAGTATGATTGGTTCCCATGTGGACCAAAATAAAGGGGTAATGGTCAGTAGGCTTGACACGTGTGTCAGTCTATCTGTCAAATCATGGATATTTGCCCCAGGGAGGCAACTCTCCTCCCAAGAGATCTTTGCCAGGCCTGCAAACCACTGCTTCTGTGCCCCCCAACAAGGCGTCCCCCCCCACACCTCTGAGGCTTAGTGGTGGCTGTTCCCTGCAGTGGTACTCCAAGGGTCTCTTGCACTGTCCCTGAGGACTGTCCTTGCTGCTTTTCCTGGTAAAAGAGAGAGCTTCAAATCGATTCTGTAGCTGCAAGCTCCCAGAATGATCCCTGTTTTTCCTACTGACATTTCTCCAACCATCTACCTCCTCTGTATGTGAAGTGACCTCCTCCCAATCAACTTCCTGTATGTATTCTCCATCCAAGACAGTCTGTTCCATTCTGTCCAGGAAAACCTCTTCCTTCCGAATATGCTGAAGTGTAGATACTCGGGCCTCCAGCTGCTGGACCTTCTCTTCCAACAGGGCCACCAACTTGCACTTGGTGCAGATGAAGTTCCTCACATCAATAGGTTAGAAGGCAAACATCCCACAGGTGTTACAGGTGATTGCAAATTGCAGTGTCCACATTGAGAAGTCTTAAATAGGCACTGAAACAGGACTCTGAGCTTTCTCATCAAAAAGTCCCTTGTTAAACACTGACGTAAAGGACCCCTGTTGGCCTCGCCTTTGTCCCCAAGCTCTGTCAGTGAGCTCAATCGACTGGGGTGATAACTATATAAAGAGCTCCTGGCTGCTAGCTCCTTCTGGAGGCAAGTCTCTAACTCACTTATTCTGAGCAAAAGCCCCCACAAGCCCCTTAAGGAAAAAAAGTAAAAAAAATAAAGGACACCCCGCTCCCTCACAAATTCTACTCTGTGCTCTAAGTCTTCCTTGAATGTGAAACCTCTGGCTCTGGTTGCAGTAATGTAGAGCTAGGCTGTTAGCTTCACCCCCTCAGTGACTCACGAAGTGACTCACAGAAGCCCCACACTGTCAGCAACAAACACACTCCCCTAAGTTTCAAAACATTTACATGTTCTCAGCCTCAAGGGAAGGCAATGAAAAATCTCCTGTGAATAAATCTTGCCATGATAGGTTCACCTTTGGGTCTCCATAAGTTGGAAATGACTTAAAGGCACACAACAAGAAGAAATGTAATGTAACATTCTTAATTGTATACAAAAATTCCTACATGGATTTCCTGATCCCAGCATATTAGTCAAATACCCTTTGTATCTCATCCCCTGTTAATGGGTATGCCAGAGGGATGTATATTCTACTTATACTATTTTATCTTTACAGATACATTGGGTTGAGACAGAGAGACTTGCCCAAGGCTACCATAAATGAGCTTCATGTCTGGAAGCGGATATGAAGGTTGCCCTGGTCTACATCTGATCCTCTATCCATTCTACCACTCTAGCTTTTAGACTGGTTTACCCAAACCTGATTCTATTTGCCACATATGTTTTATACTTCAAATTTTATTTGTTTATTTATCTATGTATTTATTTCATTTTTATGCCATCTTTCTCCCAGAAAGAGACCCAATTGTCTTTAAAACTCCAGTGTCAAGTCTCAGATGAAATAGATGGCTAAGTGAGAGTTAAACCATTCTTAATTTTTAAAAACTCTCTTTAAGAGAGTTTACTCTCTTTAAGAGTACCATTGAATCCTGGTGGCACAGTGGTTAAATGCCTGTATTGCAGCCACTTACAAACCACAAGGTTGTGAATTCAATACCAGGCAGGAGCTCCAGGTCAGTTCAGCCTGCTATCCTTCTGTAGGTCACTAAAATGAGTACCCAGCTTGTAGAGAGTGATTAGCTTACACTTTATAAACCACTTAGGAAGTGCTTAAGTGCACTGATAAGCAGTATAGAAATGTATTTGCTGTTGCTATTGCTATTCATGATATGCCTATTTTATGTCAACATCAGATTCTTGTCATTTGTACAAAGGAAAAAAAAAGAACTGTCAAAAACAAAGAAATTGGGGAGGGGGGGCCTAAAATAAAAAGAAGTTGAAATTCTAAAACAACATTAAACAGGTTTTTATGAAATTCATGAAGACTTTTGAGCATTTTGTCCTCAACAGTGCTGCATCAGAATTGTAGGCATTAGAGAAATATTTAGTCAACAATACATATTTATTCAGAGCAATTTGTATGATCAACACACCCACCAACATACATTGGCCTTAATAATATTTCAAAGAATAAAAATTTCAGGTGAATAGAAGGTGTGCTGAAATCATAAGTACAGCACATAACAGCTATTATCTTCAGAGCGCTCCACTTACATGAGGGGAGGTAAAAATGTGGTAAAGGACATGCTTTGAAGTCTCAATGACTGATTCTATAAATTGGTCAAGTAAAGGTGAGTGGCATTTATCATAATACAGCCTAATTTTCTGTCTAGATTGTCACTAATTAATGACCTCTTCAACATTATAGATGAGAAAAAGGAGAAAGTCTGTCTAAAGAGTGGAAATTCATTTAGTAAAGATAGAACCAAGTCTTCAAACTGCTTGTGTAGTGCTATATTTTTTTAATAGGCTCCAAGAGTTCAAGGATTAAAACTGCATTTAAAGTGCATGGGTGGAATGATAGGAAAGAGGGGGGGGGGGTAAGAACAAAACATGGCCAATCCTATTGGCTTCAGTACCAACAGAGGTTGCTAGTTAAAAGACGTTTCTATGGGAGAGTAATGGGGGAAATTCAGATTTAACATACTGGAAGATAATCCAGCAAGAATATGCTTATGAGGTGCAGGCTAAGGGATTGTTCATGACCTCAATTCAACTTGAATAGAAGATTTCCAATTTGAAGTCTCAGTCATAATGTATAATTTTTAACATTGCTATTCTTTTATTATATATTATATAACATATATCCTTCTTTGAGAAGATTGTAAAAAAATGACAGAGCATTTGCTTACTCTGTTCTAGAACATTGCCACATAGCCTGAAAAACCCACAAAAAACTATGGATGCCAGCCATGAAATCCTTTGACTTCACATTAGAAATCTCTATGGGAAGAAACTGTTCCAAGACACCCGGAGACTGATAAAACCCCAGACCAGGAAAACACATCTACTCTGCTCACTAACCTTCCTGCTACACTGCAGAGACACAGATAACATACCACACTTTCTCACAGCAAAAAGGACCTTAAAATCCCCACAGGCCAACCATAGCTACAACAGGATGGAACATGCACTGTTACAGGAGAGAATACACGCCACCCGCAAAAAAACTGGCTAACACAGACAAAGAACTACAATCATTGCAAGTCAGCATCAGTCAAAAGACGAACACCCAAGACTGGGACAAAATTGACAGCCTCACCTACAGTAAAATGGAAAAAGATATGTCAGACCGCACAAAAATTCAACAAATGCCACAAGCATCAGCTGAAACCCTCACTGGACACATCATGAACCATAATCAATCTGACACAGCAGCAACTTTTGAAAGCCCTGACGTAGCCAAGGGTGAGGTCCGAGGGGTTCGCCCCCCCCCCTTGGGGTGCAGGGGCATTCACACCCCTTCCTCCTCCCCCCATCGAGAGCGTGCTCAGAGAGAAAGGGGGTGAGTGTGGGTGGGGCCTCCCTCCCTTCCTTTCTTCTTTCTCCCTTTTCCCCTCTCCTTTTCCCCCTCCCTTCCCCTCTCCTCTTTCTCTCCTTTCCCCTCTCCTCCTCCTCTGTGTTGCAGAAAAAAAGTCATTCTGAAGGGGGGGATAAATTACATCCACATTTTCCCCTCCCTCTAGGGGAAATAAAGGGGGCCCTTCCTCCCCAGAACTGGTGCCTTTTTTGAGGGAGGGATGGTCAGGAGGGAGGGCAGGTAAGGGTTCCCTCAGGCTCTCATTCCTCCCTGGGTGGGCTTCTGGTGCCTGCCTCCAAAGCCAGGGATGGGGGAAGGATGGCTGCAGGGCGAACACCCAGAGAAGAGACCAAACAAGTTGCACACATTTTGCAGGGTTTTTTTGGGGGGGGGGCGGAAGAAGAGCACCCCCTTTTTGCAAGACAGGACTGGGGGAAAGAGGGTCACTTAAAGGCTGAAAGGGGGCAGGTTTTCCTAGTAAGAGGGCTCCAACCCAAGGAGAAATACAATTGTTGTTGTTGTTGTTGTTGTTGTTGTTGTTACTGTGGTGGTGATTTTTGTATCCCACTTTTCTCTTCAAATTGGGACCCAAAACAGCATTGGTTTATATTTATTATTATTATTATTATTATTATTATTATTATTATTATTATGTGGTGGTGATTTTTGTACCCCACTTTTCTCCTCAAATTGCGACTCAAAACAGCTTTGAGTTATTTAATAATAATAATAATAATTGGTGGTGGTGGTGCTGATTTTTGTATCCCACCTTTCTCCTCAGATTGAGACCCAAAAAAGCTTTGGGTTATTTTATTTATTTATTTATTTATTATGTAGCGGCGGTGGTGATTTTTGTATCCCACTTTTCTTCTCAAATTGGGACCCAAGACAGCTTTGGGTTATTTAAAAATAATAAATAATTTCTTAGCCACCTCTCCCCATGGATCAAGGCTAGGGACAACGAGAATGAACCAACAGCATCAGATGCTATTCCAACACACATCACTTTTAAAAGAGGAATAACTTTGTGGTTGTTGTTGTTGTTGTTATTATTATTATTATTATTATTATTGCTGCTGCTGCTGCTGCTCTCTCTCTCTCTCTCTCTCTCTCTCTGTGTTGTGTGCCTTCAAGTCATTTTTGAATTATGGTGACCCTATCATGGGGTTTTCTTGGCAAGATTTCTTCAGAGGGACGTTTGCCACTGCCTTCCTTTGAGACTGAGAGCATGTGACTCACCCAAGAGATTCCATGGCTGCAGAGGAGGTTAAATCTAATTTTCCTCCATTTGTGGAACCTTAGAGCCAGAAGGGACCCTCAAAGGTCATCTAATCCATCCCGAACCTGTCATATAATGACAGGGTCATTTTTGTGAAACAAATGAGATTTTGCCATTGCCATCCTCAGAGGCTGAGAGAATATGACTTGCTGTTGTTTTGTAAGCCCTAAGACTTTTTTGACCTTGCTGTGTGTGTGTTTAGAGTTTAGAATTATATGGTATAATTTATACACCTCAAATCAATATAAACCACAACAAACCATTGAGGCATTGAGACAAGTTTGTAAAGATACCCTGTAAATCTCTTCCTTAAATAGGACCAATATCTAAATAATTTTTCACATTGCTTTCAATTTATCATGTTATGTGCCTTTATATTGTTATTATTTTGTCAGGTTTTAGGCCTAATTTAATTTATAAAAAATATGCTGTTAATATTGAACAAGTTTTAACATTATAAGACTAATAAAGTGCCTGTATGTCACGTTAGTATATTTTAATTCTTTTTAATAAATAAATTTGTTATAGTTTTTGACTGGTTTTATTTTACCACATTGTCATAACAGCTTTATTCTCCCAAAATTGTAGGCTATTTATTAACCTCTCACCAAGGTTATGAATACTTTGGTTTATTGTTATATAACCCCTTAAGATTAACATTACGGGGACTTTTCAGGGATTTTAACTGAATATTCTGGGTAATATTGGGGAATTCTTAGTCTGGACCCCTTCCCCTTCCTAAAATCCTGGCTACGTCCCTGCATCCTGGCCAAAGGAGGCAACTTTGCAGTAACCACCACCAGAATTCCTGCTGAAGACATCATTGCCCAAGTTGAATCTGCCCTCCTGTACTTCCAGTGGGACAATGGATTCTACGAGCAAAGAGATGGAGTAGCCATGGGAAGCCCTTGTAGCCCTGTGATAGTAAACACTTTGAAAAGCAAGCCCTGGAAACAGCACCAAAAAAGCCCACGGCATGGTTCTGATATGTGGACAACACTTTCACCATCTGGAGCCATGGAGAAGAAGATCTGGCTATGTTTCTGAAATATCTGAACAACATCCGCCCAAACATCCAATTCACAATGGAAAAAGAAGAGGAAAGAACATTGCCATTCTTGGATGGCTTGGTCATTGCAAACTGAACCAATGTTTGGGCCACACATTATACAGAAAACGTACAGACACAGACAGATACCTGAACAAGAACTCCAACCATCACCCAGGACAAAAAAAGAAGCACAATAAAAACATTGGTGGACTGGGCAAAAAGGATCTGTGAACCCCACTTCCTGGAAGATGAAGTGAAACACCTCAACTGGACTCTACAGGCTAATGGTTATTCCAGCTCAGACAACAGAAGGGCTGCCAGACCCAGAAAAACCCAGGGGAGTGAAGACAAACAACCACCCAAAGGGAAGGTATTTTTTATCATTGTGATCGGGACCCTAGTGGCTGTGGGTGTTGGTGGGGTTCCAGGGAGGTCCATTCTTGATAAAGTGACTCAAGAAGCCCAAGTGGATGCTCAACAACTTTATTTAACTCTTACCTTTATTTTTTTTTATTTATAAATATATAGACATACAAACATTTAAAACAAAACAAACAAACATCTGTCAGATACCTATACACATATACAGAACCTTGATTTTACATGTAACTCTATTTACAAATACATATTTACAAAGTCTTTGATTTTACATGTAGTTTTAATGCATCTTACTTTAAACCAAAAAGAAGCTAAAATCGTAACTCAGCGTGTCTTCCCATAATTTGTGTTTCTTATTCCGTGTTTTTATTATTGTTGTTGTTAACGTGTGCCCGTAGGTTTTCTAGTTTTCCTTAATCAAGTCTACCAACACTTCATTCTGTTGTTTCCTGTATTCTTTATTTTTGGGATATCAATTACCTCCTATCTTGTATTTCTTTATTTTCCCCTTTTGTTTTCATTTTCCAGTATTCTACAACTAAATTCCACTCCTCCTGAATTCCCTCAACTTCTTCTCCTCTCAGGCTTCTTGTTAAATAATCCATCTCCTTCATATCCATCACTTTTTCTAGCCATTCTTCTTCAGTAGGTATACAAGGGGATTTCCATTTTTGTGCGTACAGTATTCTGGCGGATGTTATTAAGTATAGAACCAATTTCCAATATTTCCTTTCTATTTCTTTTGGGATCGACGATGTTATATTTAACAGGTACATTTCCGGTTTCATATAAAAAAAAGAGCCCAAAATTTTCATACAAGCCAAATGTACCATTTTCCAGTATTTTTTAGCCTTACAGCAGTTCCACCACATGTGGAAATATGTCCCTTCTTTTTTTTTGCATTTCCAACATTCAGAGTTAACATTGTCTTTTTTATAGATTGTAGCCAATTTACATGGGGTTAAATACCACCTATAAAAGCTCTTAAAGTAATTTTCTTTTAAATTTTGACATGCAGTGAATTTATTTGTTTTATACCACGACTTCTCCCAGGTTTCCATATCAATATTCGAGTGTATATCTTGACTCCATTTTATCATTACTTCCTTGACTACTTCATGTTCTAATTCTCTTTTTAATAAAGCCCCATAAAATTTAGCTATTTTTTTCCTATTTTCTCCAAAGAAAATGTCATCTAATTCATTTTTTTGAGTTTCTATACCTGAATTATTTAAGTCAATCTTTGCTCTTTCTAGCAGCTGTCTATATCTAAACCAATGTATTTTTAATCCTTCATCCTCAAGTTCTTCTTTAGATTTCATTCTAAGTTTTCTCCCTTCTCCTTCCTCTTTCTTTATTAGCTGTTTATACGTGATCCATTCTTCCTCTCTGTTTTTGAATTTTCCCATTAGAGCTTCTTCTGGTGAGGTCCAGTAGGGTAATTTACTATAAAACATTGCTTTACATTTTAACCAAATTTTTAACAGGCCTCTTCGTATGCAGTGATTATTGAATTCTCTGTTTGCACTTACTTTATTATACCAGATATAACCGTGCCACCCGAATCTTAAGTTGTCATGTTCCAGGGTAAGCATTTTTTTTATCCTGCAGGTTACACCAATCCGATATCCATGTTAAACCGGAAGCGTAATAATACAATTTTAAATCGGGTAGTCCGACACCTCCTCTACTCCTACAATCTGTCAATAATTTCCTTCCTATTCTGGGTTTTTTACCTGCCCAGATAAATTTCATTATTTCTCTTGTCCATTCAACAAAACATTTCTCATTCGCAATAATTGGTAAGTTTTGAAACAAATATAAAAATTTGGGTAATACGTTTTGTTTAATTGCCGCAATTCTTCCCAGGAAAGATAAGTTTAATTTTGCCCACTTTTCCAGATTTCGCTTTATATCCTTCCATGTTTGCTTATAGTTATTTTCATATAGGTCTTGAGTATTCTTAGTGATCATGATGCCTAAATATTTACATTTACTTTGGATTTTAAAGCCCGATTTTTTTTGGAGTTCTGATTCTTCTTCTTTGTTTAAATTCTTAGTTATTATAACAGATTTATCCATGTTAATATTAAAGCCTGCTAGTTCTCCAAAATTTATTATTTCTTTTTTTAATTCCTCTATTCTTTGTATTGGATCCTCTAAAAAAAATACTATATCGTCCGCGTACGCACCCAATTTATAATGATAATCATTAATTCTAGGGCCCTGTATATTTGGATTTCTCCTTATATTTTCATTTAATACTTCGATTAATAAAATGAATAGAAGGGGGGATAGGGGACAGCCTTGTCTAGTCCCCTTTTCTATTCTAAAAGGCTTTGACCTTTCCTCATTTATAATCACTTGAGCACGTTGATCTTTGTATAAGGCTTTGATCCATCCAAGAAATTCTTCCCCTATATTAATTTCTTTCAACAGTTCAATCAAAAAACACCAACAAACGTTATCGAAAGCTTTTTGAGCATCCAAGAAAAGGAGTGCCGCTTTCTTTCTGATATTTCTTTTATAATATTCAATAACATTGAGGACAGTTCTGTGATTATTTCTTATGGTCCTACCCGGTAAAAATCCATTTTGGTCCTGATGTATTCTATCCTTTAACACAAAAGGAACTAAATATGGAAGTAATTAAAGAAACGGAAAAGAAATTAAAATTTTGTAAACAGAAGATATTTGAGGGAGCGAATAGACCGGGAAAATGGCTAGCTTACAAATTAAAAAAAGAAAAAGAAAAAAGAATCATAACAGAGATCACATATAAAGGGAAAACTTATAAAGAACAGAAAGAAATAAAATCCATCTTCACGGAGTTTTATGAGGATTTATACAAAGAAAAAGATAAGATGGAGAATCGTCAAGGAAAAGTAAGAAATTATTTGCAACAATTAAATTTGGAAAAATATTCGGATATACAGAGAGAAATACTAAATAAACCAATATCACCAAAAGAAATTGTTGACAGCATTAAGAGGATGAAAAGGGGATCAGCCCCAGGACAAGATGGCCTCCCGGCATTATATTACAAAAAAATGGAGGAGGTATTAATCAGACCTTTACAGAAATTATTTAATAATATATTGAAAGGTGGAAAACCAAAGTCATGGGAGACGGCAAATATTATCTTAATCCCTAAAGAAGGGAAAGACATAAAAGAACCAACAAATTACAGACCCATCACTTTATTAAATAATGATTATAAGATTTTAACATCTATATTAGCGGAAAGGTTGAAAAAAAAAAAACTCTTACCTTTAACCACAGGGTCTTTTAGTTCTATAGGTTAACACGTTACGTCATGGTTACCTATTCTCCATACACCTTTACAGTTCTGCTTCTTGAGAACTCTCCTGCCTTTCTTCTCTCCCTTGGGGAATTATAGAGTGTCCTACCGGCCAACACTTTCCTCTGATGTCCCAACACAAACGGGGCCCAGGTCCAATTACAGGTCGAGTATACCACTGGTCTTCTTCCAATACCAAAGAAGCTGGGTGTGCTTGTGATGCCAGGAATCCCTCTTCTCTGGGGTTTCGTATTACTTCCCTGTAGTGGCTGCCTCGGCGGGTCCTCAGATGTCGTCTCGTCAGAGCAGCCGACCAGCTTTCCCTTGGTCTCCCTTCCTCCTTCCTCGGGCCTTCTCCTTCTTCCCCTCCATCACCAGTATCTTCCTCTGCCTTGCTCTCCTTCCCCCTTTCCAACCCTGCCTTTTTCCCTTTTATATGACACGCAGCCTCTCGCTGGTCTCCTGCCACCCCCTCCCCAGCTGCTACCAATAAGCCCTGAGTTATCCCCTCCTGATTCACTTCTGCAGGGTCCTGCTGTCCGTCCATTTCACGGGTGGGATCCCAACCTCCCTCAGCCTCCTCCTCCACCCTTTGACAATCATAAATCGAAGGAGTCACAGACAGAATAGGGAAACTAGTGAAGAAACACAACCTCCAAATGATTTACAAACAGACCAAGAAAATCCAGCAAATCCTGTGCTCAGTGAAGGACAGAAGAGACCTCTCACAGCCTCAGGAGTTTACCACATACCATGCAGCTGTGGACCAGTCTACATAGGACAAGTCTACACCAAACACAATGTTCCAACACAAATCAAGGAACATAAGAAACACTACATACTAGGTCAGCCAGAAAAATCAGCAGGAGCAGACAATATTATAAACCATCCTGGGCATAAAATGCTGTTTGAAAACACTGAAATTCTGGACCTTGCCAACAACTATCAGGTCAGAATACACAGGGAAGCCATTGAATTCCACAAGCACCAAGACAACTTTAACAGGAAAGAAGAAACCCTTAAAGTTATCAAAATATGGCTACCAGTCCTGAAAAACACTAAGATCAAGACACAGGAAATGCAAATGAAAACCACCCAAGGTCAG
The DNA here is from genome assembly GCA_034509955.1 of Urosaurus nigricauda. Taxonomy (NCBI): domain Eukaryota; kingdom Metazoa; phylum Chordata; class Lepidosauria; order Squamata; family Phrynosomatidae; genus Urosaurus; species Urosaurus nigricauda. The sequence continues at coordinate 103,278,796 of JAOEGL010000001.1, forward strand.
TGATTTTCCCAGCAAACAATGGATCTTTAATTAAACAGACACAAATCCTCTTTGCATGTCCTCCCACCCTGAGGCCTTGCCATTCAACAACAGAACAATACACAGATTAACATGGAAATCACTCCTCCTAACCCTGGGTTACACAGTACATATATATACCCAACTCACTTCCATGCCACCATTCTCTGAAGATGCCAGCTACAGATGCTAGCGAAATGTCAGGAATAAACTTTTCTAGAACATAGCCCCCCAAAACCACAAAAAACTGTAAATGACAGAATTTTTGTAGGCAAGATTGTATCTCACTGGTATATTGACACCTTTTGAGTTGAAAAGAAGATTTCCAGTATCTTACTGTGTCCAGACTCAAAGAGATAGACTAAAAGTATCAGCATATTTTAGTTTATAAACTTTTACAGGTAAGGACTAAACCTTGGGAGGAGGCATTTCATCCCTTTATAATGGTTGGGAAGGTACAAAAGCTCAAAGAGACAAAGGGCCTGATTGGAATTCCATGAGGGCTGCATTCATCTCCAGGCCTGAAGTTCCCTATGCTTATGTCACAATAAAGAAAGACTTTGGTGGTATTGTAAATAGTACTTCATTGAAAAAGAATGAGGTCCAAAGTAGCAGATTATGGCTACCATTAACTTCTTAACAAATTATGACCTATGTGTCAAATCTTCTTTCTTCAATGACATCCCAAACCATTGCCTATGGCAGGAATGGGAGAGCTTTCAACATCCAGATATTTTGGAGTACAGTTCCCACAATCCCTTAATATCACCTATGTTGAGCAGGACTTTTAGGCCTTGAATAGCAAAACACTGAGAAGGCTCATTCTTAGCCTAGGATAACTGCCACATTTTTCCTCATAGCTTTGCTGCTGCTTCTCTGTTTTGGTTTTGCAAAATATCTATTGCACAGCTCTGGTGTAGCTGTCATTTATTCCACAGGAGAATGTAATGGTGGATTGTTCTTCCTGTTATTTAGTAGGAAAGAATTTTGGGGTTCTGATAAAAGATACCCCATTTATTTGTACTTTCTGTATTTGGAACTCACTATCATTGTGTTTCATCAGTTGTCTCCATTCTGTAAGGCTAAAAATTCCCTGTATATATGGATTGACTATTTCTGAAGTGAATGAGCCTTCCCTTCATGACAACACCATCTGGCCTAGGAGGGAGTGAAAGGAGAGGCCTAGCAACACTATTGGGCCTGGCCTCAAGTAGAAGAGCCCTCCCTCCATGACAACACCATCTGGCCTAGGAGGGAGTGAATGGACTGGCCAAACTCCATCACCCCTGTCCTAGATTAAGAAGCAGAGCCCTCCCTCCAGTCCATCTGCCTTGGTCCACGTGTCAGAGGGAGAGAAAAACTTTTGGACCTGTTCCTTTTCCCCACCACCATTCCCTTCTCCTTTTGTGTCATGTCTTTTTAGAATGTAAGCCTGAGGGCAGGGAATTGTCTAATTAAAAATAATAATTGTAAGCCACTCTGATAGCCTTTAGGGCTGAAGGGCGGGGTATAAATAAATAAATAAATAAAGGGCATGTTTGCCTTTGACTCCATGACAGTAACATCATTTGTTATTCGTGATATAGTTTTGCATGCTGCTCAGGTTTAAATAAAGCAGGGGACATTGTGTAGCCAGAGTCCTTTGTGAAATTAGGTGAGCTTATGCTGAAGGAGGCAATTTTTTGATTAAAAGAAAAAAATCTGATAAAAGCTTGTGTTTGTTTTTGAAGTGTTAAGCACAGACGTGTATCGTTTTTATCTGTCAACAGCCATCACCTTGTCAGAGTTCGACTGTTGTTGATTTATTACAACCTATGTGAATGTATAATTGTGTAGGCTGGTCTTCAGATCTGCTCAACACAGGCAGAAATTTGGAGAGCACATGTCCCATAGCAATAAAGTAAGCAAAAGCAAGAGATAATCACTGTGGTGCCGATGAGCTCTTCAACTCTTCATTACTCTTATGTGCACTTTACTCTTAAGATTTGTCAGTGTTCGTAATGAAAACATCTAAAATGGAAAGTCTTTTTTTAAAAAAAAAATAAAAAAATTAAAACACCTCTTCCCTGTTCAGCAGTTATCGTAACTTTCACAGCAAGAGTTCCTTGGAATGAGGATGGAGATTTCATCTTGACGAATGTTTGTTTTAGGTTGAAATATAGATAGACTAGAGTTAGCCAGCGTAGGATGTCCTTGGAAAGGAGAAGAGCTGAAAACTTTCCATGGTGAGAGGGATGCTAAAACTGCAACCGAACATTTGCTTGTGTGGCTTATTCATGTGAAATTTGCCTTTCTTTTGTTAAAAGTCAATAAGACAATTTCTTGTTGAGGTGTACCTTCAAGTAGTTTCTGACTTATGGTGACCCTAAGGAAGACCTATCATAGGGCAAAATTCTTGGCAAAATTTGTCCAGGGTAGCGGGGTGGAGTTGTCTTTGCTTCCCTCTGAGACTAAGGGCCTTTACAGACCGGCTTGAAAGGATGGCCCGGGGCAGAGTCAGGGCGCAGCGTCCTGCCTACGCATGCCCGACTCCATCCTCTATCCAGCTCCAGACTGTGCGTGGCATCATGACATACCTCTGGCACTGCGTCCAGATGATGCAGCCCTGAAGGGGTGCCATATACAGTAGCTGCACTGCTGAGGCAATGGTGCCCTTTTGAAGGCTCCTTTTTGCACCATCGACAGGCAGGATTGGGGCCACAACGTGAAGTTGCTGTGGCCCCAATCCAGCGAAAAAGGGGCAGATCTGTAGAGCCCCTGAGAGGGTGTGACTTGTCCATCTTAGGTAGAAAATTATCCCCTAGTGTTCTAGTATCATCAGGAAAGTGCTCGCCCTTCCAAAAAAAAAATTGGCATCCATAGTTTTATGCTAGGGTGAAAATCACACCCTTATTTATGCTTACATACTTTCTGGATAGATGAAGAAAAACATTGATCGTAAAGCTTAGAGGCTAGTAGCCTAGAAGTAAAAAACTAGAACTGCCCACTCCCCATACCCTTGCATGGTCTCATGACTCCAAGGCGGTATGAGCAGCAGTCATTACACCTGCTCTTCAGTGGTAGTGCTGTCCTCTACAAAGACATAAGTCTTTCTCTACACCTTAATTACCTCAGAAGGAATATGAGGAGCAGAAGACTGTCGTGCTAAAATCCTTCTGTGTCAGTATGCAAGGTCCACTAGAACTATGCATCAGTATGTAGAGATCTTGTAGCATCCTTAAAACTAACTGAAAGAAAGAAATTGGTAGGATGAGCTTTCATAGACTTCATTCTACTTCCTCAGATGAAAGTGTAAATTCATCTGAGAAAGTAGAGTGAAGTCTAGGAAAGCTCATACTGCCAATTTCTTTCTTTCAGTTAATCTCAAAGATGCTACAAGATCTCTCTACATACTGATTCATGCATACTGATTCTACAGACTAACATGGCTATATTTTTGACTAGAACTACAGGTATTACCTTGTTCCTTCTTCTCCCCTTTTCCTCCTTCCATGGCAGGAATAAGAGGGTGGGCCACTGGGCTTCTGGCAACCCTGCCAGACAAGTCAGAACTGGCAACACTGGCCTATCTATACATCTTAATAGAACTCTGAAGATAGTAAGTTCAACCACAAATATCCAATAAGAAAGGAAGGAATGACTCAGGAAGTTCCTGATATTTTAAACATATGTGAAAAAAGTGAATCCAACAGACTCATTCATGTGTTGTTGTTGTTGTTGTTGTTGTTGTTGTGTGCCTTCAAGTTATTTTGTACTTTATGGCAATCCTAAGGCAAACTCATCACAGGGTTTTCTTCGCAAGATTTGTTGAGAGAGGATTTTCCTTTGTCTTCCTCTGAGGATGAGATAGTATGACTCGCCCAAGGTGGGATTCCATGACTGAGCATGGCTTTGAACCCTGATCTCCAAAGTCCAGTGCTCAATCCACTACATTGTGATGACTGATCCATTTGAGCAGAGGGCTTTTACCTTTGAAAGGTTTTGAATCTTGTATATTCAGCTGTGTTTTCAGTACTCTATTGGGCTTCCTGTTTCTTCATTTTCCTTAATGCCCCCCCCCCACGGCTGCTCACCTTTTAAGAGCTACATGCTAGCAATAAAATATGGCCCTCTCCATGCTTAGAATAGCTATATATTGTATTAGGTCAGTGCAGGTGGTGTGAAAACTTTGTTTTATTGATTTTTATAAAATTTACTAAAATTTACAAAATGTTTTATAAGTGCGAAGGAGAGAGCTGAACATTTTTCTAAACTGTACATGGGAAGAAAATAAAACTGACAGAATAATTTACTCCTAGCAAGGGTTACATCACTCAGATCTGGATATATGAAATGCCTTTCTTGTTCATCCACAAGACATTCTTGAAATTATTTCTGGTGGATTATTAGATCCTTTAACTGTCTCCAACCAGGCTGTTAAAAAGTATTCAAATGTGAACTTCACCTCTTCTTTTACTACACTATTATAGCTAAAATGGGTGCTGTGGTTGGAAATAACTTTATTAAGAAACTACAGAGAGCTAAACCTCAATATAGTTTAATTGTTAACTCCCCTTCCAATATTCAGATATTCAAGTGAGTGATGGGTTTTGGATCACTTTGTTCCAAGCCTCTATTGCCATAGATTTGCGTTTGTGTGTGTGTGTGCATGCATGTGTGTGACAGAAAAGCAGGTGGGCAGGGAGGCAGACAATGAATATTTTTACTGGAAGGGACTGTAAGACACAAGTGCAGTACATCTATTGTTAATGAGTATGCCCCTAATTGTGGCATCTTCAAGTCCAATCACTTGATCAATTCCAAGCGCTCCCAGAATGGTGATCATGAAAAAGATACTACAATAAAACACTATGAAAATGCCATAATCACCAAAGGTAGTAAAATGGCAGATAAAATCCATAAGATAAATATCATTTCAACAACATCTACATATTTAATAAAGGAGGAGGGATCCACTTGTAATTTGCCAAACACATCACTCCATAGATATGAACAGCCCCAAAAGTCAGTGGCCCCATTTCTGTTACCATACTTACAAAATAAAAACAAACAAACAGCTTCATTTATATACCGCTTCATACCCTTAAGGAGTGTCTAAGCGGTTTACAATTGTAAGCTATTTGCCCCCCAACAATCTGGGTACTCATTTTAGCGACCTCGGAAGGATGCAAGCCTGAGTCAAGCTTCAGCCCTTTGCTGGTCTTGAACTCGCCACCTTATGGTTTTGAGTGAGTGGCTGCAGTACATGCATTTAATCACTGCACCACCAGGGCATAAGGTTACATTTCAGCACCTCCTGATTTCTGGGATCCCCTTTCTTCTTTTCTCTCACTGTTCAATGGTGCATCAACATATCTGTTGCTGCCATTATGTGCTTTCACCAGCTTCTGATTATGGCAAGCATATTATAGGGTTTTCTTAGCAACATTTATTCAGAAGTTTGCCATTGCCTTATTTTAAGGCTAAGAGGGTGTGATTTGCTCCCGGTCACCCAGTGAGGCTGAACGAGAAATCATACTCTGGTCTCTAATAAAGAGTCCTGGTCCAGCACTCAAACCACCACATCACTGTGGGTTTCTTTTTTCTCTTGATTTCTGATAAAAGGAGAGCAAGTATTTTCTTTAATGGTTTGTGAGTGATGCTCTCCAAGAAATATTGGAGCAAGGGTTTTCAAAGATTTTTTAAAGATGTATTTTGTTTTTGAAAATTAAAAAAGGATCAGTTTAGTAGGGTTTTAAGCCTTGTTCTTAGCCTTGACCCTTTTGACTCCTCCAATTATGCTTAAGACAAGCTGGTCAACTCATGTGATCGGTCAATGCTATGTTAACTGAGCATGGCAAATCTGCACTCTGTGCATCCACACTGAATACTGTATGCTGTTATTTCATGTCTGAAAAGGATGACAAGCATACAAACATAAGGGCCCTGCTGCACCACACCAAAGGGCCTAACTAGTCCAGCATCTATGTTCACCCAGTGACTTGCCAGTTGCTTATGGGAAGCCTGTCAGCATAATGTGAATGCAATTGCATATCTCATTCCCCAGCAACTAATTGCTGTCTAGGGCTTTTTAGTTGTGCAAAGTGCCTAACAAAACTCATCTGCTTGATAAGAACTTGGGAGGCAGGGCATCCATATCTCCAGTGTGGGAAACAGAGGTTGGAGAGTTGATTTGATTTTAGCGGAATGCTCATGGTTTACCTGGAATTTAGATGTGGTACCCTAAGGGCCCAGTTAAAAATCTCTCTGTAGTGGTTGCTAGTGAGGTTAATCACTGAACATTCCTTTGGAACACTACAAATAGCTTTAAAGTAAAACGGAAAGGGATTCTTTTTCCCCTCCCCTTGAGGGGTGGCAGACACGGGGAGACAGAGATGTAGAACTAGCCTGTAAATTACCATTTGCCTTCCTCCCCTAATTCAGCGGTGATGTAGAGAGAGGAGAAAGTGGTGTGTCACTTAATGAGTTTTATTGGGCTTGTGGACCAGGTGAAATACATCTCCTGTTTGCCTCAGCCAACTAAATGTACATCTTTCTAATGTGATTAGGCCTTCATACAGGGCAGAAGACAATTTATTATTCTGCCAGGGAGAGCCAAGTTTTTCTTTAAAAATTGTTACTCCCGAAGTCAGCAATTACTTTAAAATAAATTTACCAAAGACAAAATTGTGCCTCTTGGGTCAGCAAACGACTTCTCTGTTTTTCTTGAAGAGACAAGGTGTTTATTAAGGACCTTCTTAGTTTACTGTGTAGGGTTTTTCACTTTGAATAATTGTCCAATTAAATATAATTTGGAAGTCCATGCTAACAGAGTACTTGCATTGTACCAGGAAGAATATCCCTGAAAGATGTGCATTAATAAATCCCTCTGAGCCCTATCACCTTTAAAAATGGCTTCTTTTGTTTAATTTTTAGAATTTTTTAGTAGGGTTCTAAGCCGTATATTTGGTCATACTGCTATTTTCACACAAATAATTTATACAGTTCTTTCTTTTGGAATCCAGAGAAAGCAGTTTTATCATTTATTATAAGTTTATTTTTCCCCTTTAGTTCTCAGCTATTGTCTAGATAAGAACATATTTTACAGTCTGAAAACTTTGCACATTTTATTCCTTGTTTTTGTCTAGTGATTGCTATTTATGCTTGGAATATGAAAATAATATAAAAGTTAAGTAGATTTAGAGTCATAGGCCCCTCACATTAGGGGAAAAAAATCTACTTCAAACAGATTTTGTACTCTTCTCTCATCCCGCCCCCCCTTACATCTCTTGCAGGAAACTGCTTGCTAACAATCTGTTTTTGGCAGACAGGTCTGTAGTCTCGAGAGCCTAAGTATGTCTGCTGTCAAAATGCTAGTTGAAAATAATGTTTTAAGTATAACTCTCTGCTTAAGAAATAGGAATTTGAGCTTGAATTTATCAATCGCTTGTTGCTAAATTGACGTACCCAATGGTAGAGAGTTCTTTGCAATCATGACATCCTAGAAGTATCTTATCTGAACCTGTTGACACTATAGAATTGTAACAGCAGAGCAACATGATGAACTCTTATTCAATGCAAAAGGAGCTCACCTGAGCTGGACTGGACTCCAATCCTGCTGCAGCAAAGTTAACATAAAAATCTATGTTCTTTTCATGTCCAGGAGAAATGACCAGTAGCAGCTAGTATTACTGGGAAACATGGAGGAAGAGGGGAGGAAGATAGGGCAGACATGGAACCTACTGGCATTTCTTTGGTCTTTTACAAATAAGTGAATAGATTATTAAGGACAATTATTGAGTAGACTATTATGTAGCCTATTGATTTTCTCACACCCCATCCATCAGTTTATTTGTTTTTATTTGTTTTAATTAATCTTCTTAGTATGAATTTTAATATAACTGTGATTTAATTGAAATTTCAAGGGGAGGGGGTTAAGAACCTGGGACTATTGTACATTGTTTATTTTATTATGTTTTGACTGTTTTACTATAAGCTGCCTTGGTCTTAATCGGAGTAGGCAGGATATAAATAAAACATTATTATTATTATTATTATTATTGTTGTTGTTGTTGTTGACTTGCTTGAAGAATTCTGCTGAGCTGCTTCCATTGTTATACAGTATTACCTCCATATCCAGAAATTTGCTATCCACAGTTGTACATACCCACATCTGGGGGGAGGGGACTTTCCTCTTTATGCATTTCTATGTCCTGAAGTGTGATTCTTTAGTCAGCTTCCAGCCCAACTATACCATAGAATCTTGCTGGTGACCTAGAAATGACTAGAGATGTATTGTCTCTAAGCATTTTTAGGTCTAACAGTGTGATTCTATGGTCTGCTTGAGTTGGAAGGTGTTCACCTCAATGAAAATAATAGGGTTTCCTATTATCAGCAGTTTCAAGTATCCATGGGGGTCTTGAAGTATAACCCCTGCAGATACGAGGGTTGTACTGAACATACATACACATGCCCTGAATCTTGGGAATTCCTGGTTGGAATTTCCTGGCTGGGAAAAAGGCAAGATATAAATGAAACAAACATAAACATATCTTCATAGGTACAGCCAGTTTTCTTAAAGGAGACTATTCCCAGATAAACAGATGGTGATGCTACTTCTTGAAGTATATATTTTAATGAGATAAAAAAATTAAAACATGAAATAAGCAAGCCAGTATAGATTTTACACTGATTAGAAAAATAATCCCCCAGTTTATTTTAAACTAATGTCTCCATGACCTGGAATATATTTTCTTATTTTTAAGGACTGATGTCAAATGCTTACATCTATATTTATTGAATAATAATAATAATAATAATAATAATAATAATATCCCGCCCCTTTGAGAGCAATTGGGGCGGCTGACAATAATAAAAATACAATACATAATGCATCAATTTTTTTCTACATTTATCCTTTTTATATGTTCTAAAATCCCCATTTATTAGGTAACAAATTCTTATCCAGGTTGAAGTACATACTGTTACATTTGAAAGAGGACATCAGATAATGAAAGTACAGAATACAGACCCACTTCTGCTCTGATCTGTGTGCAGCAGACTAGGTACCAAATGAAGATGTTCAAAATCTGACTCATCATCTCTGTTGTTATGCCTCCATCCAACCTCAAACCTTAGGTGTATAAGGTGATTGGTGAAGGCCTTTTCCTATGCTTATTCAAAAAATAAAATGTGGCATTATTTGCAGTGAGTGGGGCAGGCAGGATATATTCAACCTGATTCTGCCATGATGGTCCCAGACTTTTTGCTGCTTGACCAGTTGGTGTCTTCTGCTCACATCTCTTCTGCTGGGGTCAGCCCTTTGAAAAAGGACTGTCCCCACCATTTAGATGCCAGTTCTTAGCTTCATATTTTCCCCTTTGTCACGATACTGTCTGAACTAGTTTGCTTCATCTTCCCCTTCTGCTTTTTGAAGAAACTGTTTAAAAATGGTGTGATGCACATGGTTGCTCACATGAAATTTCCATACCTGGAAAATGAACAATATATGAAAGAATGTAAGGAATAGAAAGTTGCATTAAGACTCACCATTGCTTGTGTAAGAGCTTGTAAATTAAGATTTGATGTAAAGCCATTCATAATTTAGCAGTTGTACCCACAGCATCATCTTACCAATGGGACCACCCAACCAGTGCTCAGTTGTCATGCTTCTTAAGATCAAGGTTCCAAAAAGAAGTACTAAATTAGATTATTGGTGCTGCTCTGTAACCAGAAAGTTGGTAATCTGGAAATCCTAAATTATGTCTTGGGGTGGTGGGATGCATTGAAGAATGGAGGTTTAGGAACCATCTTGCTGAAGTGCTGGTGACTGTCAGTGAGAGTTTTTTCTTTGAATCAAATTGATCAGGCCTTAGATGGGAGGGGTGTTTGTTTTTGTTTAAAAAACAATTAACTTTCTGAGAGAGCAAGTATCAGGAGCAAAAAGATAGCATTGTAAAGGTAAAAGGTCAACAGTCCTGGGTCAAGCCACATAGCTAGAGAAGGGAGGGGGGCAAAAATTGGAATGACAGCTGAGAAAGAGAGAGAGATGAAAGAGCAGGCATCACTTTGTTTGGTACAGAGACAGCCTATTAAGAAAAAGACCTCCAAGTCTATCTTTAGGGAGGGATTCCAATTCCAAGACCATTAACATTTTCCCACCCTTGGGACTCATCTGTGTCAGCCTGGATGTTGAGCTGACCATGTCTCTGGATGATCACAGAAAAGGATCATATTATAAGATAATGGACTGAAACCATGATTGCTTAAGACTCTTTATCACATGCCATTCAACATGACCTTCAAAGTTATTGGTTGTGTTTTAACAAAGGAGCAATGATTGATTAGTGCTAATTGGAAGAGCAAACATGTACACTCCCTGAAACCATGTTAACTTCCTATGTGATTGAGGGCACATAGTTTTTGTGCTTTTATTGTCTATTCTGAGAGCTCAGCACCCCAGAAACGATACTGTAGGACTAGAAAGGTCCAGAAAAGGGCAGCTGAAATGATCAAGAAGATAGAGCACATTCTCCACTGGCACATTTAAGTTTAGGAAAAAGATGAGTAAAGGAGGTATGTAATATTGCTGAATGGTATAGAGAAATTGGAAAAAAGTAGAATCTGAGATCAATTAAATCAATATTGTAAGATAAAATGAAGTATGTCTTCAACTGCATGGTTACACTATGCAATACATAGTGATGGTCATGTTGGATAACTTGGAAGGGCAAATTCATGGAAGATGAGGCTATCAGTGCATACTAGTAATGAAGGCTCTATATAATCTCCTTTCTCAGTGGCAGTGTTTTTCTGAATAACAGTTGCTGGAGAATGTGAGTGGAACAGTGCTATTGTAACAATATGATCTTTGTAATCATCTATAAGTATCTGATTGACCACTGTGGAATGGGATGCTAGATAGACGTTGGGGCTGATTCAACATCTCAATGTGAAGTATCCTGATCAAGACCATACCACATGAAGGGAGATCTTGACATTAAAAAGTTAGTAGACGTGATTCTCATGCTCCATTTTCCTTCCAAATTGCTGCACCCTGACTGGATTGTGTTGCTTTGTTATCTTAATATTTTAATCATTTCCAAGTGTGACATGGCTGGATCTCTTAGATCTTTCACACTAGGTCTTTCAGATCCAGTCTCATCACTGGGTTACACAAAATTGACCACTACAGGGTTATATAGGATTCTTCTCCTACCTTAACCTAATTAGTTTGAGGTTTCTCTAACCCTTGGCCTTCCCACTGTCTTAAGTCTGTTTATTATTAAGTGTTTTTACTATTCTTGGTACTGTGTTTTGATGTTTAACACAAATCACTTCACACCACTTCTTTGGGAACAAAAATAAAATGACATTTATTTACAGAAAGAGCTTATGATGCTATATTTTTGGTAGTTTGTTGTAGAGCTTATGGTATATAAGTGTATATTACTTCACTGGTTACAAATTGATTTTGTTTCAGTTCACTTTAACCTATGTTGTTTTATAGTTATTGGTTTTATTTAAATTGTATTAATTTGTAATTATTGTTTCTAGAATTTACACCTCCTACAGGTTTTTATTTATTTATTTATTTTAATTATTCTGATCATTCTGTACAGCACTTTATAAATGAAGTTTAATAATAATAACAACTCAAAGTTCACTCAAATACTTCAGTTACATTTCCACTGTGTTCTAATTCTGTGCACACACACCTTCGGCTAAAGCTTATTCAGTAGGAGTATATATCCTATGAATCTCTCGCTTTACTCATAAATTACAATTCAACAGAATAAGGTGGATCTGAGCCTTCCCTTTAGTGGCTATCCACTCTTCAAAGAACCTTTCTCTTTAAAATCCTTTCTCCTGATATGGGAGAGTTCAGGCTGAACCCTTATTTCCAACTGCATTCTTAGCAGTTCTAAGACACCCTCCTGCCTCAACAAACTTGAACACTCCTCTGACTCTTAACGGCTCCTCTTCCTTTTATACCCACTCATCAGGCAGGCCCTCATCTTTTTGGCCAGTCTGTCCCTGATTGGCTGCTCTGAATATTCCAATCTGCCAGGGTCACTCCACACTGAGTTTTATGAATTGACTCTTTACACACGGTTCCCAAATGAGTTTGGTTCTCAGGAAGTTGTAATGAGCCATACAGCCAAGTTCTGGTACACTTTAAGTTCTTCTTCTAATGAACTCTTCTTATATCGGAACGTTTGTGCTGCATTCTGTTTATGCACATACAATCCTTTTATTTTTGCTGAACTTAGGAAACTCTATCCACTATTTGGCAGAAAGAGGAAAATCAGAACCCAGGGAACCCAGATCTGACTTACATCTTCCTGGATGAGGAGTTCCTGACACAGTCTGTTGGTGGAAATGGCTGAGGATTTTGCCAGGTGGGAGGGTTGAGGCAGAAAATGGACTCCATCTAGGGAAAAGCTAAGAATTTTTACTCTTTGGATAGCAAGTCCCAGAATCTCCCCTCCAGAATAGTAGAACCATGTCACCCAAAAGTCACCCTTCCAAGTTCTGAACTAAGGGACTGGAGTGGAAGGATGGAGGAGTACATCAATAGACTGCCTGTACTCACTCATTCTCTGACTCTCTCACTGAAGCCACTTTTTCTTGTTGCCTTCGAGTAAATGGCAAAGCAGGATGGGCTTTAATTGCACTCATACCAAAGAAGAAAACTACATTGAAGTAGTATGTCTGGTACATTCAAGTTAGCACTACATTTACTCTTATTCTTAAAATAAGCACAGGGAAAGCCTTTTTATTTGCTCATCCTTTGAGGTTAATGCTGAAGTGTTAATTTTATATGGGATCTGTTGTGTGCTGACAAGCGAAAAGCTTTGCATCCACATTGAGAGCTGTCAGAGAAACTCATTTCATTGATATGTGGGGACACACAGCCTAGTAGATGGCAACATGAAAGAAAGCCATGGTTTTGTTTAAGCTAGCATTGCCTTGCTTGAGAATTCCACTGATAGGTGCAGTTCAAATCCTTTAACGCACAACAAAGTCCGTTAAATCCATCTCTTTGGATAATTCACTTAACAAGGGCGGGCAGGAGGATACTTTGAAATTAGTCCTTGCATATCATGTTTTCAATTTACAACAGCAGAGCAGTTCACCCTTAATATATCCACTTCCAGAATATATTGTCAGTGGAATATGCCCAAATACAGCCTGCCTAATTCATTTCTTGATGTGCCACTGCAGTTTACTTCTTCCTTTGTTTCTCTGGGGAACAAAGCTGAGTGTGTGCCTTATTTTTGTCATGTTTTAAAAAAGGTTTGCTCTAATCATTCACTTGATTTAAAGAAAATGAGTTGATGGAGTAAATTCCATGTGCTTTGGTCAAAGGGACACACACACACACACACACACACACACCATTCTACTTTTACAGTTCTTTTTATATTTCAATATTATCCTTGGGAGAGAAAAAAAAGAAAGGTAAGTCTGTCCCATCTTTCTGTGTAGGTCTCTGTGTGTGTCTACATTAGGTGAATGACAAAACTTGCTTTTTATGTTAAGCTTCAAACAATGATTGGCTGAGATCCTAACATTTTGTCCTTAAGGGGGATTTGCTTACCTATTTGCTCATGATGGTCTTTTGGCTGTTTATAGGAGCTGGTAGCCCTCCCTGGCTTAACTTGATGTGTCTTGCTTTAAACAAAAACATTCACAGCAGTTGATCCCATAGCCAAAATGGTATTCATAAAAAATTTAAGAAAGAACACTCTGTGTTAAAACATTTTTTATATATAGTTTTGGTAAAGGAGATGAAAAGAAAAAGGACTTAGAATTACAAGCAGTTAGATTCAGGGTTTTGCGTAATGACTCCTGGTACCCCACTGTGAGAAGTCTTTCCCCAGCTTCTCGTCTGCATTCTTCATCATTCCCTGTGGGAGAATGAGTTGGATTTGTCTGCCATATTCACAGCAATCGAGGTGATCCAGGTTGAAAGAAAATCAATAAGATGTGTCCATTTATGCCTCACAAAGGAAGAAAGGTCTAAAGAACAGACATGGGACGTGATTCAAGCACTGGAGACTTAATAAGACTTCTACTTGTATTTGAAGGGGATGGTAATTTATATTTTACTTTGAACTCTCTTTTTTATGCTTCATAACTATCGGGATTCAGGCTGACATGGGAAGCAAGGAAAAGAAGGTTTGATGCTGTCTTCAGAAGACCTAATCCATTTGGGAAGGACATGTGCAAAATTTCAAAAAGGGAAATTGTTTTTTGGCAGGGGGATTAAAGAGGCATCATATCATCTTACTGATTGTTATTGCTATTGATAGAACTGGTTTAAAGTATTTTGGATTGAGATACAGTCTCAGGATTGGGGTGGGATAGGCTTTTTTTTTTTTTTTGAAGAACTGCATCTTTCTCATTAGCAGATGTCTTTTCAAAGTATTTGATATCATTTTATTGTGAAATGGAAGCATTGCTCTAAGGCTGACTGGGGTGCCATGAGAGGTTTGGTCAAGCTCGTGGTCCCTTTCAAAATAACAATAAGCATGGCTGGCTTTTTGTTTTTAGCTGGCCTTTCCTAGTTCCTAAGAGGAAGGCATAGGATAAATCCTCAGCAGAAAAGGTCTTCTCTCTTTCCGTGTGGCATTTGTGAATGACCCACATGTTATTCTTCTGCAATTTAGATGAAGAGGGGCTGTTGTTAAGCTGGAACTCTGAATAAGAGGGAAAAGATTTCTGGGGAGGAAAAGCCAATAAGGACAAATGAGAGAGTTGAGGGCTTGGCTTTTTGTTATTGAAATCTCTTAAACCTCCTAAGACAAGAATCTCTTCAAACATTAAAAGAGCAAGAGGGTTCAGGAAACATATTTACACTTCTGAATGTGTAGCTTCTGAAACAGGTTACTATCTATGCCCTCAACAAACTTACAGGATGTATTTGCCACTAGTCAAGTAGTTTGTCTAGAAAAGGATAGAAGAGCTTAAACTTGGAGGACATCATATCCAAAAGGAAGAAAAAATACTGCAATATTCTCAGTGAAATAAGTGATTGTTAGAAGACTTACATGGAAAGTAAAAGAGAAAAGACTAGGCTTGTGTTTCGACAGGAAAAAAGATCCTACAAGTTCCTTCTCTCTTGGAAGCCATGTCAGATGGAGGGGTGGTTATGGAAAGGTCCCACATTAGCAGTTCCTTGATGGGGCTTGGAAATGAACACCTGAACCAGACCTTCAGAGGCCCTGAAAGCCTTCCACAGAGGTGAGTTTTCCAGGGTGTCAGCCTTCTTCGCTCCTATCACATACATTCTTGGTCCATGCCTCAGAGGGAGAGAAGAACTACTGAACCTGATCCCCTTCCCCACGGCCTTTCCCTTCTCCATTTGTGCCGTGTCTTTTTAGATTCTAAGCCTGAGGGCAGGGAATCATCTAATTAATAGATTGTATGTACAGCACTGTGTAAATTTACAGCGCTATATAAATAAAGAATGATGATGATGATGATGATGATGATGATGATGATAATAATAATAATAATAATAATAACCTCTCCTCATCCTTGTCTCTCCCACACTCTGTACTATACCATACCCTCTCCTTTCTTTCACAGGAGAAAACATGGAACTATTCATGGTGGCCAAGAAAAAAACAACACCTCCTCCTAAAAGATATATGGAGTTCTTCTAGGGACTTTATCACCTGAGGAAAATCAGGGAAAAGCAGAGGTTTAGACTGTTATTATCCAGTGAAAGTTGCATTATCATGGTGAAGATTTTCATACAACGTTGCAATTAAGGAGGACTTATCCCAGCAATTACCAGGTAATAACCAGCAAGAAATCATTCATGGGGTTGGTTTAAAGATGTGTCAGTTCTTGGAATATAGCTCATTGGATTTTATTGGGTTTGTTGGTTGTTTTGGCCTTCATGTCCACTTGTTCCATTTTTTTTTTTTTTTGGGAGGCTATCTGTAGTTATCTCTTTTACTGGGACTAGAACCTTCCCCATTATTTTTTGTTTATAAAGCTGCAGCACAGCTTGCTGACGTGGTCCCACAGTTTTATCCAGTCTGATTATTTAAAATAATTTGTTTTCTTTATAGTGCTATAGTCCAAACCTGGCTTGTGCATAGGGAGCAGGAAACTTTTACAACAATCAATGCAAATAAATAGACCATGCCATCAAAAAGGGTAGAACAAGAGACTATTTTCACAAAATCCAAGAAATCAAAGAAAAATTCAAACCAAGAATAGATATGCTATATGCTGAACAAGGGAATTCACTGCATAATCAAGATTTTTTAAAAAAAATATGGAAGAAATACACTGAAGAACTATGTAAATGAGATGAAAGAATGATAGCTTTATTCAAGGAAAAACCTTATGTCAATGAACTTACAGTTTTAGAAAGGGAAGTGGAAGCTGATCTCAAAGCACTTGGGAGAAATAAATCACCAGGAACAGATGGAATAGCATTCCTTCAAGTTACAGAAACAAAATCCATTTAAATTCTGGTAAAAATCTGTCAACAAATATGGAAAACAAGCACTTGCCCAAAGATTGGAAACGTAAAATACATTCCCCTTCCCAAGATAGAGGACATAAGGGATTTCAGTAACAATTGGACCAACATGTTAATCTCCTGTGCAAGCAAAATAATTTCCAAAATTTTGCAACAAAGCATTTTTACCATATATGGATCAAGAAATGCCATATGTCCAAACTGGGTTTAGGAAAGGAATATGCAATGGAGATCATATTGCAAAGATTTGTTGGCTAATGGAGTTCACCAAAAGATTTCAGAAATAAAATCAGACTATGTTTTAGATACTATATTATAGGTTTGCATTTGGGAAGACAGTCAGATAAGGCTACATTTTATTATCCTATCTCTTTATTTTAAAGGCAGAACATATAATATGGAAAGTAGGATCAGACTTACGGAAAAAGGGGTGATTTTTTAAAAATGCCATCACACTTTTAGGAACTGACTGGGATGGGTTTTTTAATGTTGTGAGGTGCTGTTTTTAAGGTTTGTGTACAGTGGAAGGAACTGGCAAAAATCACCTCTGTGTATTCCTTTCATGAGAAAACCCTATGAAATTCATAGGGTCATCACAAAGCATGATATTTTAAAGAATTTTAGTACTTTTAATGTTTAATGTTTTAACTTCATAAATTGTTTAATTGCTTTTAAAATAACTTTTCTTATTATTCTTATTTCTTATTAATGACTTTGTATAGTTTTAAACGCTATTTTGTAAAACACATTGGTAGCCACATTGTGTGCCATTACTGGAAGAGAGGCAGGATATCATTTTTTTCCCATCGTCCTTATCATCTACTATTTAATCTTTCTGATTCTATCATTGGTAATTTGACCAAACTTGATTTCTCAAAAAATACCAATAAGATTTTTCATCTTGTTAGTTGCTAAAACCAATAACTGACATCGTCCCACACTTGTTACTTAGATAATTCATAACCCATTCCCAAGTATCTACAAATCTTCCTCAACTTTTGTAATTTATTAAACATGTCAGTTTATCTAATTCAGCCATATCTAACATTTTTATTATGCAATCTTTTATAGAAGGGATTGAACTCTCTCTCCATTTTAAGGCTATTATAATTCTTGTTGTCGCCATAATGTAGTGTAGTATCCTAGCTTTATTATCATCTATCCCTTCATCCAACATTCTTAATAAATATAATTCAGGTTTCATTTTAACTTTCTAGTTCAAAATTTCTTCCACTAATTTATCAATGGAAATCCATTATTAAAATTTTTTTTGCACACGTCCACCACTGATGATACAACGTCCCCACCTAATATTGGCATTTTCAGCAGTTGTGGCTTATGTTTTTATACATTTTTGATAATTTATCTGGAGATAAATACCATCTGGAATGCATTTTAAATATATTTTCTTTAATATTTTGTGCTGGTGCTATTTTAATGTTTTTTTTCCCTTACTTTTCCTCATTTTTCAAATTCAATTGGTATCCAAAATTTTGGGCCCATTTAATTATTGGAATTTTTATTATTTCTTCTTCTGTATCCCATTTCAAAAGAATTTTGTAAATTCTAATTTTTTACCATCTCCTAATAATGTTTTTTCCAATTCTGATAAATCCTTTTTAATTCCATTATTCTTTATTTTTATTTTTCTCTCAACTGTCTATACAGAAACCAGCGACATGGAATTCCCCCTTCTTTTAAATCTTCTTGAGATTTAATTATATATGTACTATCCCGAAATGTTACCATCTCTCCATGTTTGCTCCATTTATTTTTCATTTTTAGATTGTAATCCTGAGGGCAGGGAACTGCCTAATTATAAGATTGTATGTACAGCACTGCATAAATTCACAGCACTATGTAAATAAAGGATAATAATAATAATAATAATAATAATAATAATAATAATAATAATTTTCTTTTTGAAAAAGGCTTCATGAGCAGATCCATACTGGAGTATGTGGTAAACATCTTGTTTTATAAATCTTCTAGATTTTTAGCAACACTTTTCTAATATAATGATTATTAAAGTCTCCAAGCTAATTTATAAGGCACAGATACAAATGCTCAACCTATTAATATACTTCAAAGAGAAGTGCACTCATAATATGATCTGGTGATCTCGATGTGCCTCCCTGCTGTGCGTGCCTGGCTGTTCAGTCTGCTGTCCATGTTCTGCCAAATAGTTGTTTATATTATTTATTCCCTATACTTTGTTCTATAATCATGTTGGCTGATCATGAGGTGCTGGTGGACAGCTTCAAGGTCTCTGCTATTCTTTTCTTATGGGTCTTTGACTTTAAGGCACTTACCCTACCATTAAGGGAATTGGGCACCTCAGGAAGATATTTACCAATGCTGAGAAAAGGCAGCAAATTGCTCATTTTTTAACATTTTTATTGCTGTATTTTTTTTCTTGTAGGAAAAAGAAGAACCACCTGTGCGATTTTCTCCCTGAAGTGTCAACCTTTGCTTTCAGGGTGATGTAAACTTTGACTTGGGGGAGGGAAGAACCATTTCCTGCTCTGCTTCAGGCCACAAAATATCATGGACTAACCCTGAGGGGGAGTGTGAAAGTGGAGAAGATAATTTTTCCCCATCCTCCTTCCACTCTGAGGATCCTGGAACTGCCTTGATCCTCCCACATTACCCAGGGCCCTTTATTCTGATGCTGGGTGGCCATTCACACATGCATCCTACTTTGCCTCTTAGCAGGTCCACTGCTGCTTTGGGTCACTAAAATCTGAGGTGAAGAGCAACTGTTGTTCTGATCTCAAATCTAAGTGATCCTTGGCAGCAGTGGATGTGCCAAGAGGCACAGTGGGATGCATGTGCGAACAGCTGCCTGGCATCAGAATGGAGGGCTCCCAATCTTCTGGGAAGATCTCCAGTACAAAGTTAATGCACTTTAAGGAGAGGTATACCTCAGTTCTGTTGCTGAATGGACCGGCTATTGTCCAGCCTGTTTGCACCATTACTGGTGTTTGTGACATACAAGGGGGTATCCAAAAGTTTTGATGATCGCCTTTAAAAAAATTTGAGCGAAAGTTTGTCTTGATTTGTACTTGTTAACTTATCTCTATGTAGTCACTATCTAGATTTATACATTTTTTCCCAGCGTATCTTGACCATCCAGATACCGTTATTGTAGAAGTTTGCAGATTGCTCCTGACAAGGATTTTACACTTTAGTCACTTCTGGCAAAGCCAGTCACAAAAATAAAGGTGGCAATGAGTTGATTCTCTCAGCAACGTGCACTTAGGGACCAATGATGACACTGACAAAATTTCATCAATATGCCATAATAACTTCTGGGTGATAATTATTACTTTACAGTATCTCCTCGTAAGGCGCAATCTGCAGACTTCTACAATATCAGGTATTTGGAGGGTCAAGATACACTGGGAAAAAGGTATAAATCTAGATAGAGACTACATAGAGTTAACAACTACAAATCAAAACAAACTTTCTATCAATTTTTTTAAAAGGTGATCATTAAAACTTGGATACCCCATATGTTATCCAGTCTCCCTGCTGAGGGGAGTTGGAGAGCACACTTTGCTCTGGTGCTTTTTGGTCCTTATTTTCAGGTAAACAATTCCATCAAGAGTTCTTCTTAGTCATGTGGTTAAGTAAGTTAAGATAATATATATATATATATATATATATATATATATAGTTTTTATCATTATAAAATATGTTTTATTCTTTTAATAATTATCTATTTTAATACCATAATAATTTAATTCCTTTTTAATGTACTTTTTATATAAAAATATTTTTAATTGTACAGTTTTTAATGGTGTGAAGCCGCTCTGAGTCCCAGTCTTGGGAAAAGAGCGGGATATAAATAAATAAATAAATGCAACTCTTTATTTGCATTTTTTAAAAAGAACCTGTCTCTCAGTACACCTGTCCTCGCTCCACAGCCATACCCTGTAAAAAATGTGTACAAGATCTTGAAGATACCTCATTTGCATGAGCTTTGGTAGAACTACAGCTCCTATAGTCCACCATGCTCTATCATATTTGGGTCTTGGTGGTGGTGGAGTGGGGGAAAGGGGCTGCTCCTGCACTGCCAATGTATATCGTTGTACAGCCAATAATGACATCTTTGTGGAAAGTGTGAATAAAACTGTTTTTATTCACACTTTTATTTCTGGAGCCTTTCATGATCTATAGTTTTCTTGAAAGCCTGGAGTCATTCAAGAAATATCTCAAGAAACTTCTTCATTTTACATAGTTTTGCTGCTTTAAAAAGTACCCTCTGTGTGTGTGTGTGTGTGTGTGTGTGTGTGCACGCGGCGTGTGTGTATTTTTTTGGTGTCAACCACCAAGTTTTTGGTGGTTAGCATTTTTAAAATCCACAATGAACTGGAGTAACCTTAAGAAAACAAAAACAAAAATAATGACCACAGAGGACTTACAAAAATTCAATATACCAGTAGAAGACGGTGAATTTGAAATAGTTACAGATTTCCCATACCTTAGATCAGTTACTAGATCAATTACTGGTCTCAACAGACAATTACTGATCTCAACAGATCAAGATATCAGAAGACCAGGACTTGGAAGTGAAGCTATAGAATCATAGAATCATAGAGCTGATGGCCCACAAGGGCCATCCAGTCCAACCCCCTGCCATGCAGGAAATCACAATCAAACATCCCTGACAGATGGGCATCCAATCTCTGTTTAAAGACCTCTAAGGAAGGAAACTCCACTACAATCCAAGGGAGTGTATTCCACTGCCAAACTGGCCTTGCTGTCAGGAAGTTCATAGAATCATAGAGTTGGAAGAGACCACAAGGGCCATCCAGTCCAACCCCTGCCATGCAGGAACTCTCCATCAAAGCATCCCCGACAGATGGCCATCCAGCCTCTGCTTAAAGACCTCTAAGGAAGGAGACTCCATCACACTCTGAGGGAGTGTGTTCCACTGTCGAGCAGCCCTTACTGTCAGGAAGTTCCTCCTAATGTTGAGGTGGAATCTCTTTTCCTGGAGCTTACAACCATTGTTCTGGGTCCTGTTCTCTGGAGCAGCAGAAAACAAACTTGCTCCCTCCTCAATGTGACATCCCTTCAAGTATTTAAACAGGGCTATAATATCACCTCTTAACCTTCTCTTCTCCAGGCTAAACATCCCCAGCTCCCTAAGTCGTTCCTCAGAAGGCATGGTTTCCAGACCCTTCACCATTTTAGTCTCCCTCCTTTGGACACACTCCAGTTTCTTTACATCCTTTTTGAATTGTGGTGCCCAGAACTGGACACAGTATTCCAAGTGGGGCCTGACCAAAGCAGAATAAAGTGGCACTATTACTTCCCTTGATCTAGACACTATACTTCTATCGATGCAGCCTAAAATTGCATTGGCCTTTTTAGCTGCTGTATCGCACTGTTGACTCATGTTCATCTTGTGGTCTACTTGGACTCCTAGATCCTTTTCACATGTTGTCTCATTCAGCCAGGTATCCCCCATCCTATATCTGTGCATTTCATTTTTCCTCCCTAAGTGCAGAACCTTACATTTGTCTGTGTTGGATTTCATTTTGTTAGCTTTGGCCCAGTTTTCTAGTCTATTCATGTAATTTTGAATTTTGATCCTGTCCTCTGGGTTAGTAGCTACTCCTCCTAATTTGGTGTCATCTGCAAATTTGATAACTAGGTCCTCAATAATTTCATCTAAGTCATTAATAAAGATGTTGAATAGCACTGGGCCCAGGACAGAACCCTGTGGGACCCCACTTGTCACTTCTTTCCAGGATGAAAAGGAACCATTGTTGAGCACCCTTTGGGTTTGGTCAGTCAACCAGTTACAAATCCATGTAACAGTTACCTTGTCTAGCCCAAATTTTACAAGCTTGTTTGCAAGAATGTCTTGGGGAACCTTGTCAAAGGCCTTGCTGAAATCAAGATATACTACATCCACAGCATTCCCTTCATCTACCAAGATAGTAACTTTGTCAAAAAAAGAAAAAGAAAAAAAAAAGAAAAAAAGGGAGATCAGTGCCAATGGCTCTGATACTACATTTGCCAACTCTTTTAATACCCTTGGATCTAGGGCATCTTGTCCTGGAGACTTATATTCATTTAGATTAACCAGAATCGCAGCCCATGATCAAAGAATCCAAACAGTTTTGCCATCTGTGGTTCCAGTTGTTTACATCTGTTATTTTCTTCTCCCTTCCTGGGCCATGCCCTTCAACTGGGAGAAGAGATGAGATGACAACCTGTGCATCCTACCCAGAGCCTCATAATCCCTTATGATATTCTGAAGGCTGTGGCTTGCGGTATCATTGGCTTCCCCATGGACCAAAAAAAGGGGTATTGGTCAGTAGGCTTGACAAGTATTGTCAGCCTCTCCGTCACATCTCAGATCTTTGCCCCAGGGAGGCAGCACACCTCCTGAGACATCTTGTCAGTTCCACGAACCACTGCTACAGTACTCCTCAGTGAGGAGTCCTATCACCACCACCACATGCCTCCTCCGAGGCTTAGCTGTGGCTGTTCTCTTTGGTGGTACTCCCAGGGTCCCCTGCTCTGTCCCTGAAGTTTGTCCCTGCTGCTGTCTCTGCTATGAAAGAACTAGACAAGATTGTAAAATGCAAAGACATACAACTGAATATTAATGTTAGGATTTTTCATACCATTGTATTTCCCATCACTATATATGAATGTAATTGCTGAACAGTGAAAAAAACTGATAGAAAGAAAATTAGCTAATTTGATATGTAGCGCTGGAGAAGAGTCCTGAGGACACCATGGATCACCAAAAGGACAAAGAAATGGGTACCAGAACAGATCAAACTTGAGCTCTTATTACTCCTAACATTTTACTGCTTTGAGTGAGACTTGTTTTGCTTCTACTAATTTTCATTTGAGAACTTGTATTGGCCTTAACATTAGCTATTCAACATATAAAGGAGAGCTTGGTATAATTTCTTTTGGGGCTGCAGCTCCCATTACTTTCCAGTCAGCATGGAACCTAAGTTATCAAACTCTAATATAAAGTGAGCCAAGGATATTTCTGTCCCAATGAATTCAATGGTAGATTTATAAAGAAGCTTAGTCATTCTTGCTGAAATTCTTCTGAGAGAAATTGTTCCATGTACAGAAAGTTACAATACAGAAAAGTGATGGTTGATAGCTGTTAGTATGAGGGACACAAATCCCGAGCTACAGTGTCCATTCCACTTGGGAAATGGAAATAATTATCATCTGTCCTTGCTTCCTTGGAGGGTGCATGGAATGGAAGCAATAATTGTTAGAGATTTTAAACATTCAGTACACACACACACACACTTTCAAATATCCCTCTGATTCATAAGAGTTTCTTTGCCTTTTTTGTACAGCTTAATTTGGGCCAAACAGATTTGAATGAACACAGCAAAGAGCCATCATTGTGTCTTTAAATGAGCAAAACTAGCATTTAAGTGATTGACTGCCCTTCGCTTTCAAGGAATGTACTTGAGCGGGGGAGTGAGATCAGAATATCAGAGTAGCTTGTCCAGTGTTGCAGCCAAGAAAGAGAGAGGAAGAGAGAGAGTTTCCTTCTTCTTTCTTTTGATTATGGAAACAACTTCTTTTTGCTCAGTAATTACAATGTAATGGGGAGTAAATGCTGAAGTGGAATTGTATCCTATATGGAATTACCCAAATGTGGTTCACTTGGCCATGGGAAGGAAATGTGAAAAAAATAAAATAAAAATGCCAGTAAATAGAAAAGGCCATTGGATGGAGAATCTGAAAAGCTTGCCACACAGAAGTGAGCTTTTGCAATTCTATAGAAGTGTGCTTTTCGCATTAGTGGATCTGAGGACTCTTTTAGTATCATATTTGCATAACAAAGGCATCACAAAATCAGCTTTGCTTGGGATGTGACAAGGAGACAGACTGCATGGGCTCCCAAACAATCAAGCGATGCAGAACATTCAAATGCTGGAGATCTGTAAACTTGATGGGTGCTCTCTGTTTGTCAGTCTTACATAGACAACTGGGAAATCAAGTGCTAAGGCTGTAATTCACCAATATACCATGCATGCCTTGGGCATCTTTTAATGGTAAAGTTGATTACAGATGAATGGCCTCACAATGACTCCCTCGCTAAGGTTTGCAAACCCCCCCCTCATTTTATTTTGGTAAGGCCCACCTCATGCAACACAATTGTTATCACACTAATTGGAATTCTGGGGAAAAGGTTCTCCACACTGTCTCCTTGTCTTTGCAGTATACTGCTTGAGTGGTTCCTAAATATTTTCCCAAGAGGACTTACAAACAGACCTTTCCCTTTGTTCAGAACTTTCATGTTGCTTCCAACATTTGACCTGGAAATAACACCCTTTTTTGCCTTTACATTTCCTCACCAGCCAGGCTTTCTTGTCAAAGGCCACACACCTTGCTCCAGCCAACTCTGAAATCATTATGATGGCAATCACTATTCAGTTCTCTCTAAAAGGATAATATTCTTCCTTAGAAGAATAATATAGAATAGTAGTAATATAGTAACAGTACTAAAAAACTTTGCCCACAGCTTGAATAACTTGCTAGGAATGTAGGAGTGACAACAGCTCCCAAAATCTGCTAACCAGTGTGACCAGTAGATTGTGGAGTCAATTTGGGTTTGTTTGTTTTTTAAAATCATCTTTCCAAGTTTTGCTTTGAATAAATTAAAAGCCTGGAACTGGCTATTGAATGAAACATTTCTCAGCCATCATGCTGAGAACACACTTCTCCCATCCCTTCTCTCTTCCTTACCCCATCTTCTTCCCTCCCTCCATCTCTTGCCTTGGTTTCTGCATCTCCAGTCCAAACATACACATCTTATCTGTTTTCACTAACAGAAATAGAATCCAAGGTTATCTCATGTTGGTATCCAGCTGTTGTCTCCTATGGCATGATAATTCTATTGTCTGTATGGTGAAATGATTCACTTGTATGCCTCAAGAGGAGAACTTTTCTTCAAGTTTCATTATTTTGTTTCTAATGTAGAAGTAAGGGGTCTGCTGTTGGGGTGTAGGGGTAGGGATATGATCCCTTAAACATGAAAGAGAAAATGTCAATGTGGCATTTATCAATAGCATTTACATTTCTATACTGCCTATCAGTGAACTCAGCACTCTCTGAGCAGTTCACAATCTGTGAGCCAATTGCCCCAACAAGCTGGGTACACATTTTAATGACCTATGAAAGGATGGAAGGCTGAGTCAACCTTGGAGCCCTGGGATTGAATTCACAACCTTGTGGCTGCAGTAGTTGCATTTAACCACCAGGGTGCATATCATATTCTGGACTTACCAACTTGGTGACCAGCATAGGCTGAATGCGAGCTTGATCCAACAGGGCTCTCATGTTCTGCGTTCTTAGGTGAGTTCAGAAGTTTTGAGATCACATTTTCCCTCAACTGTGAACCCATTGTGTGGCCTTAGGCACTATTTCTCAACCAAGCAGTTATAGATCTGGGGCACGCCAAAACTGGCCTAAAGACTCAAGTCTTAGGCTGGCAAAAACACTTATAGCCTTATTGCATAAGAAAAGAAAGCCAAAACAGAGTGGGAGAGTAGCGTCTTTCTCCATGCCTCCTTGCATGCTGTCATAGCAGATCTGCTGTACCTTTTGTTAAATTAATTTTTCCAGTATGACAAAATACATGCTTTTATGACCATCTTCCTCAGGAACAGAATACAAGTGCTACGATGACATGCAGCGAGGTGCAGAGAAAGCCTCTACTCTGTGGCTCCATTTTGGTTGTTGTTGTTGTTGTTGTTGTTGTTGTTTTGCTCATGCTATAAGGCTCCTAGAATTTCAATTTATGATGATATGTCAGAAGTTGGGGGTGGTTGGGGGAGGCAATGGGTATTTCCATAGTCTTGAAATAGGGATTCATACTACTTTTTCATTGCTGCTGTCTCCTGCCTGCATCTCCTAAGAGTCCATTCTACCACCACTTCCACAACCTTGGTCTGTCAAATTTCCATATTTAAACTGTGTCCTCTGGGTATTCCTTGATTCTCAGGACTGAGCAAGACATTATATTGCCTGAGACAATGCAGCCAATTGTGTCATTCCTCAAAGTCAAGATGTGTAATACTTAAAGCCAGACAAATAATGCAGTAAGCCCCATGAGTGCATTTTTCCATCTCTGACAATTAAATAACAATAATTGACAAATTGCTACCCTGTTGTTACTCTTTGAAGCTGCTTCCTGAGATAGCTACCTCACTCTGCCTAATGGTAGGGCTGGCCTTCCTGATACTACTACTACTACCACCACCACCACTACTACTATTATCCTGCTTTTCCCCCAAGGTTGGGACTATAGCTCATGAGGCATGAGTGCTACTTGTGTGAATATTCTGGAGCCACCAGGCCCTGCAAGTTCATTGCTCAGGAGTCCTTCAATACTTCTCTGGCTGTCTGAAGTTTCCTCAAGAAAAACATTAGAGGGCGAAATTGGTTTTCATGACAATCTGTTTCTGCCCAATGGTGATTTAAAAAATAGTTTAAAAATGATGAATGAGCAAGATTAAAAATATACTTGAAGCAACTGACTTTAGTTCTCCTTTGCAGAGGAACTGTAAAAGTAATTCTTTTTTATATATTAAAAAAAATCCTCATTGGAATGCTAATTTTGATTTTTATTATCTGTCATGGGCTGCTTTGAAGTTTTTCCCAGACAAAAATAAATAGCCCCATAACAGAGAGGATTATAGGAGTCTTGTTTAGAATCATCTGACTAAGAGTGACATTTAATTTCGGAACATAGAAGGTTTTATTGAGGCTGGGAAGTCTTTGAAAAAGCTCAGTGCTCCCTCTCTCTTCCCCCTCCCCCCTTTCTCCTGTTTTCTAAATTTGCCTATAAATGGTTTAACTAGGGCTTATTGGTTCAGCTAGCAGGGAGGGGAGTGAGATTCAATGCTGTCTTTTGCCATTTTGAGGAGAAACTGTACACACCCACCCATCATTCAATAAAGTGATAGCTAAGTTATATTGCCCTTATTGTGGGGAGGTGGGGAAGAAATATTTTCTTTTTGCATGCACACTCAAACAAATCTGTGACTCAGCATTGTAGGTTTTGCTTGAATAAATCAGTTCTGGCAGCCTTGTTTTCTTAAAACAATACCTCTAGCTTCACTCCAATGGTAGTGGGATGGTTCAGGTTTTATGATTCCATTCAGTTCCAAAGCATTAATGGGGCTATTTGTAAAGAAAGAAATATAATGAGTTATCACAAAACACAGCAAGGACTCTAGAAGGGGCACTTTCCCATTTATCACCCATTCTAGCATATTCCCAAAAGAACTGTGCAAGAAATCTTGCAGGCACAATAGGGAATTTGGTGGTGGCTGCAACTTGGCATTCACAAATCGTGGGGAGCTGGGAGGATTATTTTATTTATATAATTATCCCACCAGGATCCTCAGTTTTGTTTTGTTTTGTTTTGTAAAAGTAAGGCATGAAAAATGTATTTTCTTGCAATTCACTGCCTGTTTTGAGTTCATTTTCTAACTTACGATTTCTGGACATAGGATTGTTGGCTTGCTTTAAAGCAAAATATAAAATATAATACTAGATGGAGGGCTCTGAGCCATTTTGGTGGCATCTCTTTGCAGGAGTGCAGGTTCAGAGCCATAATTCCAGTTGATGCCCCCACAGTTTATAGCTCAGCCATATACAATTCCTCTGGGTTTAAATTCTGAATACAGAGATGTCTTCCTGGAAGCAATTCTTTTATTTTGTAAATTAAAAGAAGGAACACCACAAATGAGCTATTTTAACATCCTAAGAGTATAAGTAGTGGTTTGCTTGTCTTGTGATGTAGCTTGAATTGCATGGCTTTCATCTGCTCTTTTCTACCTCCTCAGAACTCCATGTGTAGTAGTAGTAGATGTTGCTGTTATCATCATCATTATTATTAACTATTAGTTACTATTACTCTCCTCCTCCTCTTTATTTATACCCCATCTTTTCCCCAATAATGAGATTCAAGATAATAAATAAAAATATGTAAAAAGTCAATATTAAAACTGTGTGCACACACACACACACACGTGTGTGTGTGTGAATGCACACTTTCAAGTTATTTGTGGACCTAGGGCGACCCCATGAAATCCATAGGATTTTCTAAGGCAATGAACAAGGTAGAGGTGGTTTTGTCAATTACATCCTCTGAAAGATAGCCTACAGCACCTGGTATTCATTAGGGGTCTCTCATCCAAGTATGTACCAGGGCTGACCTTGCTTACTTTCCAAGATAGATGAGATCTGAATGATTTTTAAAAGCTGAACAATACAATTTTAAAAGTCTCTTAGACTATGGCTTTCTGGTGCTTTGGAAATCTTCCTCAGGACTGAATAGGAAATCAGTGATTGGATATAAGAGTGCTGTTCCCTTTTTCTATGCTGGGGAAAGTTTTGCCAGTACTTAGCATAATGTGTTGGAGATACAATGGGGAAGAAGCATAATAGGGAGACCCTATCAGTAACCTATACTCTGAACTGGGGTGGTAGTGTCTCATCCTGCCACTGTGGGTTGAGGTGCCCTTCCTCATCACTTGAAACATGGTATGCTGGTGTCAGAGCATTTCTTGAATTACTCCAGTTTCACTTTCTTGTTCTTCAGCTATCCTCCCACTCCTCTTTGCCAGCATCCATAGTTTTTTGTAGCATCTGTTGGGCTATGTGGCCATGTTCTAGAAGAGTTTTCTTCTGACATTTCGCCAGCATTTGTGGCTGGCATCTTCAGAGAATCTTCATTCTTTAAAGATGCCAGCCACAGATGCTGGCGAAATGTCAGAAAGGAACTCTTCTAGAACATGGCCACATAGCCCGAAAGCCCTACAAAAACTGGAGATAAGATTACCTGAGTGGCTGCATTGTTAGCCGGTGGATTCTGTTAGAGCCAACTGAGAGTGTAGGTTCTTCTGTTGGTGGACTGTGTAGATGTTTGTCCGAAGGGGACAAAGAAAGGGCCAGCCACACATCTCCTCCTGCTGCCTTTCCACCATTCCCCCTCCTCCCTGCAAGAGGAAGATTCCATCCTGAGAAGGGGACAAAGAAAGGGCCAGCCACACATCTCCTGCTGCATCTGCACCACCCTCCTCCTGCTTGCAGTGGAACATTCCTCAGAAGCCACTTCTCCTTTCATCATCCTCAGCAACTGGGACATTGGGCAAAGGTTTCCAAAGCCACCCTCTTCCTTATCTACTAGATCCTTCTTGTTTTGTGGTATTCAGGCAATGTTATCTAGCACTGTTGGATATTATTTTTCTCTCTTTCTCACTGTCAATTTTTCTCCTATTGTTTACTGGGCACTGCATCCATCCTTTCCCATGGCTCTACGCATCTCTCTCAATCTGATCCCTATTTGACCTCTCCCTATCTCCCAGCATCCATTTTAATGCTCGCTCTGGAACTGTCGCTCTGCTGCTCCAAAAGCAGCAGCAATTCATTATCTTTTTCTTTCTAGATCACTCAGCCTCCTTGCTCTAACTGAAACCTGGCTCCCAGCCCATGATACTGCTACCTCCGCTGCCCTCTCTTTTGGTGGTCTTTCTTTCACCCACACAAGCCGCCCTGAGGGTCGAGGAGGTGGGGTTGGTATCTTACTGTCTAACTCTTGCAAGTTTCAACCCCTTTCTCTTCCCCCTAGCTACTCTTTTTCTTCATTCGAGTCTCATTCTATTAGACTCTTTTCTCCTTTACAGCTTCAGGTCGCTATCATTTATCGCCCTCCTGGTTCTGCTAACCAATTCCTTTTTGGTTGGCTCACATTTTTTCTTTCAGACTCAGTTCCCTCTCTAATTCTAGGTGACTTTAATATCCACCTTGATGATCCTAAGAATCCTTCAACGTCTCACTTTAGCACCCTCTTAGCTTCTTTCGATCTTCAACCTCATTCCACCTCTCCTACCCATTCTTCTGGTCACTGCCTTGACCTAGTTCTCGCTTCTAAGTGTGTCATCTCTGACTACTTGGCATCTGACTATCCATTGTCAGATCATCATCTAATTTCTTTTACTCTTACTTATATCCCACCTCCTTGTCATGTTGTTCAACACACTTTTCGTAATCTTCAATCTGTAAATTCTGATAATCTCAGTCAGACCTTCTCTCTCTTCTTTAAATCTTGGGGACTCTGCCGACTCAGCAATGTCTTTATTCAACTTCACTCTCTCTTCCATCCTTGACCGCTTTGCCCCTGTATCTGTTCGCAAGTCCTCCTCTACATCTAGGCCTCAGCCCTGACTCTCTCCCACAGTTAGGTTTCTCCGGTCCTGCTCTCGAACAGCTGAACGCCTTTGGAAAAAATCCAGGGACTGGGCCGATTTCATTCACTATAAATTTGTTCTTTTATCCTTCTCATGTGCCCTCTCTATGGCAAAACAGAATTACTATAAATCATTGATCTGTGCCAACGAGAGGTGCCCACAGCGTCTGTTCTCCTGCTTCAATACACTGCTAAAACCTTCCTCTCCCCCTGTCTTCTCATCATTTTCCCCAACTGACTTCGCCAACTACTTCCTCACAAAAGTCACTACTATTCAATCTGAAATTGTTCCTCCTGATTCACCCCCTACCACCAATCTCCTGGTACCTTCTACTAATAAACTTACTGTGTTTCCACCTGTATCTCTGGATGAACTCTCTACACTGCTAAATTCTTCCAAACCTACAACTTGTTCTTCTTGATCCTATCCCCTCCTATCTTCTAATCTCTATAACCCCTTTTCTGCCCTCGCTCCTCTATATCTTTAATCTCTCTCTCTCTTCGGGATCCTTCCCTTCGGATTTCAAACATGCTCTCATTTCCCCCATTCTGAAGAAACTCTCTCTTGACCCCTCTTCCCTGTCTAGCTACCGCCCGATCTCTCTTCTTCCTTTTCTCTCTAAGGTTCTGGAACGGGTGGTTTATTCTCGCTGTCTTGAGTTTCTCGAAGCCAATTCCATCCTGGACCCATTTCAGTCTGGTTTCCACCCACGGCACTCTACAGAGACAGCCCTCACCAAAATCTCAGATGATCTCTTGCAGGCCAAGGTGAATGGCCTCTATTCTCATTCTTCTAGATCTGTCTGCGGCCTTCGACACCATGGACCACTCTCTCTTGCTTGACTTACTTTCTGACCTCAGGTTCTCCGACTCTGTTCTCAACTGGTTTAAATCTTACTTGTCAGACCGATCCTTTGCCGTAGTCACAGGTGGTCAGACTTCCTCCTCTGTTCCCTTATCTGTAGGAGTTCCTCAGGGCTGTGTCCTGGGTCCCCTTCTGTTTTCTCTATACACACTGTCCCTTGGTAAACTCATCAGTTCTTTTGGTTTCTCCTATCATCTGTATGCCGATGACACTCAGCTGTATCTTTCAACCCCTGACCTTTTGCCGGGGCTTGAACAGCAAGTCTCCTCTTGTCTGGCTGCCATCTCTCAGTGGATGCAGCATCGGCGCTTGAAACTCAACATGTCTAAGACAGAGTTTCTCGTCTTCCCACCTAAGCCCACCCTTCAATACTCCTGTTGACAGCATTTCTATTCAACCGGTTCAGCAAGCCCGCAGTCTTGGCTTCATTTTTGATTCCTCTCTGTCGTTTACTCCCCAGATTCAGGCCACTGCCAAGACCTGTAGATTCTCTCTTTACAACAGTGATAAAATCCGTCCTTTCCTCTCAGCCTCCACCACCAAGACTCTGGTCCATGCCCTAGTGGTATCATGACCAGATTATTGTAACCTTCTTCTGACAGGGCTTCCTCTCTCTCATCTCCATCCTTTAATCTTTGTCCAGCACTCAGCTGCACGTATCATCATATTTGTTTGCCACTTTGACCATGTTTCTCCTCTTTTATCCTCCCTTCATTGGCTCCCCTTCCCCTTCCACATCCAGTACAAGCTTTTGTTGTTGTCTTTCAAAGCCCTCCACGGACTGGCCCCTCCTTACTTTTCTGAACTTCTTTCTCCTCACACTCCTTCTCATACCCTCTGTTCTGGTAGTCAAGGTCTCCTGTCCCAGCCGAGGATTTCCACTGCCCTGTCCCGGATTCGCCCTTCTCACTTGTGGCCCCTCACTCCTGGAACCTTCTTTCCCCACATATACGCCTCATCACCTCTCTAACCAGGTTCAAAATTAAGTTAAAGACTATATTGTTTAGGGAAGCATTCCCAGGATTGTGCCATCTGCCCCAGGATGCCTCCTTCTAACTATGTATTAAGAAGCCGTGCCCTCCCTCCAGTCCATCTGCCTTGGTCCTGGCCCCAGAGGGAGAGAAGAACCACTGGACCTCACCCCCTTTCCCATCACCTTCCCCTCTTCCTTTTCTGTTGTCAATTTTAAACTGTAAGCCTGAGGGCAGGGGTCCATCTAATCTAAGATTGTATGTACAGCAGAATCTTGCCCTTCCCAATATGTGCAGGCAAAAGCAAACTGTTTATGTCTTCTTCCTCATTAATACTTTTTGCTATCTCAACCACACTGATATTGCTTGCCACACATGTACCAGTTTTATTTGTGAAATATTGAAAGATATGGCACAGAGAAGATGCTCAAGAGTCCCAAATAAGTTTATATCTGTGTGGAATTGGGGTGAGGGTGGAGAGAGGAGACAGGGAATGAACTAGAGTATTAACGAAGAGAAATGTTTTTCTGTCTTGAACACTGAGCAGAATCTTTCCACATTTAACAAAATATGTTTTGAATGTCAGGAACTGACACTGAATGAAATGGATAGTTTCATATTATGCAAACTTTTCATATTACTGGAGAACTGCAAGTCACTAGAAACAGTGGTGT
The DNA here is from genome assembly GCA_034509955.1 of Urosaurus nigricauda. NCBI lineage: Eukaryota > Metazoa > Chordata > Lepidosauria > Squamata > Phrynosomatidae > Urosaurus > Urosaurus nigricauda. Next base: position 103,312,076 of record JAOEGL010000001.1, read on the forward strand.
GCAATCCCAAAGAGGGTGAAGATCCTGCTCCAGGTAGAGTCTAACATACTTGCTTGACAACAAGTGAAACAGGCTTTATTCCTCAGCCCTAGTTAAGGGTCCCAAGTTCACTTTCTGGTTACTTAAGCATCCAACTTGTGTTGGTGAAAACCAGGCAGGCAGCATTAACATCAATACACTTGAGTATTCTTGGGTCCTGGAATCTCAGAAATCTCAGGAATCTTAGGATATATTGGATAATATATGAGCAGTGAAGATTATCATATCAGTGCTTAAGCACTGGTAAATCACCTCTAAAAACCTTGAGAAAGCAAGTGCATGTGTCAAAGCCTAGTGCACTTCCTCAGTGTCAGGGAATCGTTGACTCCCCTCCAGCATCACTGAATCGTTTGGGGAGAAGGAATTTCCTCTGAACGCAAAGTTTCCATTCAGAGAAAATCCCCTCTCCCTGAATGATTCAGTGATGCTGGAGGGGAGCCAATGATTTCCTAACATTGAGGAAGTTTTCACACATACACACACACACACACACACACACTTCCTCAACGTTTCAGCAGAAATTTACCAGGTAAGTGCTGGTGTGATAATCTTCAGTATCTTTGGTAATTGTGGAGGCCAGATTTCTTGGATCCCACCACACTGTGTCTTTCGGATCCCACCAATGGACACCAAATTATATGATCACTGGGTTACACAGGATTCTTCTCCTGTCTCAGGACAAATAGTTTGAGGCTTCCTTTATCTCAGAACTCTCTCTTTAACCCTTGTCCCTCCACTGACTTAAGTCTCTTTATTATTAAGTGTTTTTACTATTCTTGGTAGTGTGTTTTGATGTTAAATCACTTCAGTCCACTCCTTTGTGAACAAAAGTAAACTAACTTTTATTTACAGAAAGAACTTATGATGGTATATCATTTGGTAGCTTGTTCTCAAAACTTATAGTAAACAAAGTGTATATTCTTTCACTGGTTACAACTTGACTTTGTTTCAGTTCACTCAAGTACTTCAGTTCCTCTTCAGTTGTGTTTTAATTCTTTCCACACACACCTCCCACTAAAGCTTATTCAGTAGGAGTATAAATACTATGAATCTCTAGTTTGATTAATAAATTACAGTTCTACAGAATAATGTGGATCTGAGCATTTCCTTCACCAGCTCTTCACTTCTCAAAGAACTTATCAGCTTAAACTGAATTCACAGGACTTCTTTTGTCCTTCTGAAACTCTCCTCCCTGTATGGGAATCTGAGTCCCCCTAAAGGCTAAACTCTTAGTTCCAACTGCACTCTTGGCAGTTCTAAGACACACTTCTGCCTCAGCAGGCTTGACACACTCATCCAACTCTTAACAGCTTCTCCTCCTTTTTTATAGCCACTCATCAGGCGGCCCCCACCTTTTTGACAGCCTGTTCCTGATTGGCTGCTTTAAACATTCCATTTTGCCAGTGGGCTGGGTACAGAAGAAAGTTAAAACATCAACAGTTAAAATCCAATCCTATCCCCACCTCCCCCCCCTTAAAAAGAGATTAAACCAACAACAAGTTAAAACAAAGTGCAAATAGACAATCAACAATAACCAATAACGAACTAAAGTTACTTGAGCTGTATAAAAGGATAAGACTAGAAACTGACCGGAAACTGATCAGCAGCCAGTGGAGAGATTTAAGCACAGGTGCCATATGTTCTCTCCTGCCATGTTCTGAACCAGTTGTAGTTTCTGGGTTAGGCACAAGGGTAGCCCCATGTAGAGCGCATTGCAGTAGTCCAATCGTGAGGTTACCAGTGCATGTTTCACAGTTTCCAGATCCCTCAAATCCAGAAAGGGCTCAGCTGGCAGATCAGCCGAAGCTGACAACAGGTACTCCTGACCATCACATTCACCTGACTAGTTATGTGAAGCAACGGATCAAGGAGCACCCCCAGACTGTGAACAGAGTCCTTTGAGGAGAGTGTGACTCCATCAAGGACTGGGGATTGTATTCCCAAACCCAGTTTCAGGCCTGTAAAAGTGAGTACCTCCATTTTGTCTCGATTGAGTTTCAGTTTGTTTTCCCTCATCCAATCCATTACCGCTGCAAGGCAGCGGTTGAGAGGAGAGGTTCCATCTGAGGTCTGAGCAGACGATCTTGTCATGTAGAGATATATCTGAGTGTCAGCAGCTTACTGAGGACACTGAGCTCCATGCCTCTGAATGATCTCACCAAGCGGCTTCATTTAGATATTAAACAGCATTGGGGACAGGATGGTGCCCTGAGGGATGCCACAATTAAGCTCGATCTTTGAAGAGCAACTGTCCCTGAGCTTCACCCTTTCGGATCTGCTGGAGAGAAAGGACCAGAACCACCGAAGTGTGGTGCCGCCGATCCCCAGCTCTCTCAGCCGAACCAAAAGGATGGAATGGTCTATGGTGTCAAAGGCTACAGAGAGGTCCAAGAGCACGATCAGGGTCACACTACCCCTGTTGATGCTCAAGCGGAGGTCGTCCATCAGAGCAACCATGGCAGTCTCAATTCCATACTCTGCCCTGAAGCCAGTTTGAAATGGATCGAGATAATCGTTTCATATATATATATATATATATATATATATAATCATACACACACACACACACACACACACATACATACAAACATATATAGCAATATACATATATAATAGCAATAGTAATAGCAAATACATTTCTGTACCACTTATCAGTGCACTTAAACACTCCATAAGCATTTTACAATGTGTAAGCTAATTGACCCCAACAAGCTGGGTACTCAACAAGCTTGTTAAGGGTATATATTCCCTCTTACAAAGAAACACAGACATGGAATCTTTGCTTTCATCACAGTATATTATATAACATGACATAGAGAACAGCACATACTGTATATACTCGACTATAAGTCGATCTCATGTATAAGTTGAGGGCAAGTTTTGGGACCAAAATTATGGATTTTGATATGACACATGGATAAGTTAAGGGTAAAACTTAGGGGCATGTAACAAAAAAAGTTGTTTACAGGTTGTATGAAGAGTTATATAAATGAAGATGTTTGCTTGACTGCTGTAATCAGCTTTGATTCCCCACCGGAAAGGTGGAATAGAAATAAATCGTTATTATTATTAAAGATCTAAAGGATGAAGCAAAGAAAAAACAATGCTAAAGAACTTACAAAATTCCAGCAGACATAACTGCTTGTGCTCACTCTAAAGGCTGGACGGATGACAGTACAGAAAGGAGTCAGTGCTTCTAGGAAAGATTATACTCTTGCCTTTTACCAGGGAATGGTTCCTTTTTAAAAAAATTAGAGGTAAAGAACAGGACTTACATTAATCCATGGATAGGTCTATCCAGGTTTTGGAGTCAATTTTTTGACTAAAGCTTCTAGACTTATACACAAGTATATACAGTATGTTAAAGCAACATGAGATTCTTTCATACTGTTCCATAATGTCTGATAAGGAATTATACAGACATTCCATAAAGGCTTTAACTTGTACAGAATACTGGGCCTTTTGTCATATCCATAATCATCTATATGATACAGTCTCATCTGTTGATGCACCACACATCTCTAAACAGGCATCTAAGGGGTGTTACTGAGCACTGAAAATACTATAAACCTCTGTAAAAGCTAAAGGTAAAGATCTTCCCATTTGACAAGGTTGTCAAGTCGTGTTTAAGTATAGGGGGTGATACTCACCTCTGTTACTAAGCAGAAGAGCCAGTGTTGTCAAAGATGACTCTGTGAGTCATATGACCAGCATGACTGCACAGAACACTGTTTACTGTTTATAAACATAGCTGCATAGCCTGTTACATAGCTATAAACATCCTTTTATCTATTTTAGTATTACCTAACTGGTTCTTACCAGCATCCACCTGTCTGGTTGTTTAGCAAATTATCAGCTTGAAATAGAAGCTCAGCAGTGATGTAGACTTGAGTCAGACTCAAGTCATTTCAGTGACTTGACTCAGACTCGACTCAGCAGTAAATGATGCAATGTTTCAACTCAACTTGACTCAACTTGTGACTTGTATATTTTTAGCCATTGACTCACTGGCTTATGGCTGCTTTCCATTGAATTACATCAGCCAGTGCACCTGCTGGGAGGGTTATTAACAGTCAAATCTACTCATATCTCAATGTTGATAGAAATGTAGATGTTCTCATCTGTTGAAAAGTAATTAAACAATGATAAAATGTAAAACAAATTAAAATACATTCATAGAATCATAGACTCATAGAGTTGGGCCATCCAGTCCAATGCCCTGCCATGTAGGAATACAGAATCAAATCACTCCCAACAGATGGCCATCCAGCCTTGTTTAAAAGAAAAAGACTCTACCACATGCTAAGGGAGCCTATTCCCTAGTCAAACAGCTCTTACTGTCAGAAAGTGCTTCCTAATATTTAAGTGGAATTTCTTTTCCTGTAGCTTGAATCAACTGCTTCAAATCCTAGTATCTGGAACAGCAGAAAACAAGCTTGGCCTTCTTTCAATATGACACCCTTTACAAATATTTAAATATGGCTATTGTATCACTTCCTAACCTTCTCTTCTCCAGGCTAAACATATTCAGCCTCCTAAACCACTCCCCATAGGGCATGAATAAAATTAAAACAACAATGATAACATTAAATCCAGAATATTATTAAAGAACAATTTCCCCTGAAAAATCAATTTTCAAATGCCTGCCAGAATAAAACAGGTTTTACCTGTTTGCAGAATGATAATGAAGATGGTGCTAGTCTAGCCTCTCTGGGAAGGGAGTTCTTGAGCTTTTTGGAAGCCACCAGGAAGGTCTTCTCCAGTGTTTCTGGCTGCTGTGTAAGAGAAATACTATGTACGGTGGAGCACCATTAAAAACAATGGTGCTTTTCCCCGTGGCGCAGTGTAGAACGTGCACCACAAGCATGCCATTGCTTCTTCTGATGTAATAATAATAACCATGAGGGAGTCCCATAAAACTGTAGCATGGAAGTGAATAATACTGCAGATTTTTTTCTAGCAATATCTTTTCCCCCTCAGACAGCTTCCCTTGAGAACAAACATTTTAGCCTCTCACTCCAGTCAATAGGTATGCACTAATTGCTTTGTGTGTTACAATGGAAAATGGTTGGTTCTGTGCTCATTTAGATGTTTCTTGTCATTCTTTACCAGAATTGCTAAAAGCATTGTGTTTTAACTCATTTCTTGTTCACAAAGGCAAAGATGGGACACTAATAATTAAAAGACTAACTCTAGATACATAAGATACATATGTAGTATATTTGAACCACAAGATTTGGTTCTGAACTGGTTTGGTGAGTGGAAAAATAGGCTGATTTAGCTTAGACTAAGGGATCACACAGGGAAAATAGGAGGATGTAAACATCGATTATCCTGTGATAATCGCTCAATTGCGATCAACATTTTCACACATTGCGATTAAATTGCCATTATCTTGGGAATAAACAGACAATAAACAAAAACAATTCATTCATGGGATTTCCTTGTGAATGGGTTGTTGCTGTTTATTGTCTGTTAATCCCAGGATAATGGCAAATTAATCATGACGCCGTGTGAAAATGCTAATAGCGATTGCGTGATTTTCTCAGCATAATTGATGTTTAAATCCCCATTTTTCACCATGTGATAAAGTCCAAACTTGGAGTACTCCCAGTTGTTTGTTTGTTGCTGTTGCTGTTGCTGTTGTTGTTGTGTGCCTTCAAGTTATTTTTGACTTATGATGACCCTAAGGCAAACCTATCATAGGGTTTTCTTGGCAAGATTTGTTTAGAGGAGGTTTGCTCTTGCCTTCTTCTGAGATCGAGAATGTGTGACTTGCTCAAGGTCACCCAGTGGATTTTCATAGATAAGTGGGGATTTGAACCCTGTTCTCTAGAGCTGTAGTTCAAGACAGAAACCACTCCACCATGCTAAAGGTAAAGATAAAGGTAGTCCCTTGACATGAATGTCTGGTCATAACAGACTGTAGGGGGTGGTGCTCATGTCCGTTACTATGCCAAAGAGCCAGTGTTGTCCAAAGATGAATCTGGTGGTCATGTGGCCAGCATGACTGCACCGAATATTGTTACCTTCTCACTGAAGTGGTACCTACCTACCTACCTACCTATTGCATAGTTTTGAACTGCTAGATTGGCAGAAGCTGAGACTAGTGACAGGAGTTCACCTCATCTTAGAGCACTTGGGCCTTGAACTACCAAACTTCCAATCATCCAATCGTCAGAACTGGTGTCTCAACCACTAAGCCACCCACATCCCATTACTGCACCATGTTAGTCAGGTCCAAATCTGAATTCAAGAATTTGGGTTCAGGAATCCATTTTTTTGTACTGCCTAAACACTATCATTGGAAATCAACAAACAGCTATAACTCTTTTCTGTTTGCCAGAAATGAGTGAAATTTTCCAGCAGAATAGATAAAATGCCTACTTTATTTCAAACAAATAGGTGCAGTTTTGTTCTTCTTGTTGTTGTTATTTGCCTTTTCAACGTTTTTGAAAAAAGGGACTATTAATGCATTTCTTTTTTGATTCTTAGTAGCAATGAATTATTTTTGCAAGGACTTTTGTCTTTTCATGGGGCATCAAGATTGCCAGGTTTAGAAGAATAGGCAGAGGGAGATTTTGCAAGATCAGCCTTTACTGTTTGGATAACTTTAAAAAAAAAATAGGGCTTCCTAGGTTTATGTCAGTGGTTGGTAAGGGAAACAGTTTTCACTTTGGGTACTTCCTAGAGGCCACTTACATTGCTCAAAATATCAAGAAAAAAAATAACAGAAAGTGGGCAGATGTTTTCCAATGTCTGGTTTTGAAAAACAAGTTGTTTTGATGGTAAATCATGTGTAGGGATTAGGGAGCTGCCATTGATTTCAAGAGCAATTTGTTGTTTCTGAAGACTTCCAAGAGAAGCACACTTTTTAAAAAATCCAGACAAATGATGTTTTGGATCTGGAAAGGTTGAGGGCTGCAAAAACAGCCATGTGGGACACATATTTTGCCCATTGCACTCTAGTTATTAAGTCAGCAGTTGTGAAAATGGCACATATTGGCATATAATGACAATTTTTGTGAAAATGACTTTAGATCATCTTATCTTTAAGGAGGAAGGATAGAATATGAGATAGAAGAAAAATCATTTAAAGACTTTGTGGGGCTAGTGATTTACTTCCTTCTACTCCTCCATGATTTTAGGAGTAGATCTGTAGGAAATGTCAACTGGGATCCTGTTACTGTCCAATTTACACCTGTTGGACTTAGCTTGTGTATGACAATAACAGGTTCCCAGTTGTTGATGTCATTATAGAGGTTGGTATTCGATTCTGCCCTCCAAAGTAATAACAAAAAACTCTTCCTCGAAGTGACAGATTTGTTGTTATAGCCACTCTGAACAGCCAATCTTTGTTGAGGGGAGTATGGGGGGGGATGAGAGAAGCATTTGGCTATGCCCCATAGCCAGTCACAAGCTGATTACATCATCTGCTGAAACCCTGGTTGATCTTAGCAGAAGGTGTTATTGGTTTACATTTGACTATGGGGTATAGCCAGACACAACTATCTGGTCTCCCCTGCCTGCATGTCCAGCAGCAACAAAATAGCTTGTTCAGGGAGGCTATCATAGCATCATGAGTCCTGGAGGTGGTGAGTGGGAAGTAGTAGCTGGGCAGTGTAGGATTGCACCTGTCAAAAGCCTTATGTACACAGGCATCCTGAAAAGTGTCAGAAGAATAAGCATAAGGAAATGAGAAATAGCATTATATGGAGAGAAAGGATTTAATTCCTGGAAATATACAGTCTATGTCACTCACTGCAAGTAACAGTCTTGGAAGAGTTATTTTCACCAGGACTGTAGCAGAGTAGCAAAGAGTTAAATTCAGCTCCTTGCCTATTGTAATTCGAATAATTGCCACAGCAGCCCCTTGTTTGCTGTTTGCCTTTATAACATGTACATTAAGTGAAAGATGTCACATCTAATCTGGGCTCTTGTAGCAACCACTTGTTGCTGATATCACTGCCTTTCTCTCTCTCTCTCTCCCTCTGTCCCTCCCCTACACCTACACCTACATCCACATCCACATCCAAACACATACACACACACACATACACACCCCTTTTACTCTCTTTTTGGGGAATATCCATGACCCCTCAAGTTGTTCCACAAGGCATCAAGTTGAATCACAGCCTGGAGGAAAAATGTACAAGCTCCTCACTGAGTTGCACATTTTGCAGCATCTGAGATCTATGGTCTCTCCCACAAAGAACATTCCCTATGTTCAAAGAAGTGCAGCATTTGGCAGAGTGTTTTTAAATCTCTCTCTTCAGGGCATAGCACATTCTGTGCATGTACATTGCTCTCATTGGCCTTAAAAGAAGTTTAATGCACACATCAAAGGGAGGATTTACCCCATCCAGAGACCCGATGGGCAAAGACAACAGCAGCGAGCTCAGTAGTTACAGCTTCTGAGCCAGGAGTGTGGCAGAGTTCAAAGCAGCAGCTCACTTTTTCAGCAGTTATGTATGTGTGTGTGTTTTAAATATAGGTCACTGTTTAAACACTGGCTGTCCTAGAAACCAAATGACAGGTTCTCCTTTTAAGAAGAAACATTGTTGAAACATACAGTACTAGGAAATAATTAAGAGGAATACAGCAACATGGTGCAAAATAAAACAAGACTCTATAAGAGTTAGGAAGAAGAGAGAGTTTTGGAAGATTTAGATTGTCTTGCAGAGGTTAGAAGTATTGCTACTAGTGACATTCTTTGTTCTGTAGGACCATTAGAAATTTAGAAGTCTAGTTGTCATTTGCATGTGGCTACCACAGGAGGTGAGGATTGAAAGGAAAATTGCTACAGCTGCAATGTGCATTTATAGCAGCAACATGTAGCAGTGTAATTTAAAGTGTAAAAGACTGTAGACAGGGATGCATTTGGGTCTTTTAGTTCAAGTCTCAAGTCAAGTCTCAAGTCTCTACCTTCAAGTCTCAAGTCCTTGCAAGATACTTTCAAGTCAAGTCTCAAGTCTGGACCTGACTTTTAAGATGGGGCGAATTTCATGGAGAGGAAAAAGAAATGCATTAGGCAATGGGCTTCAGGTAAGGGTTGAAGTCTACCCAGTAGTCTGTCCTCACTCCACATCAGAGGATCCTTCTAAAGCTTTTCAAAAGCTTTAGAAAGATCCTTCCACCTTAAGCCCATTGCCTAATACATTTGCTGGTCCCCTCCAAAAAATGCACCCTGTGCTCTGGAGGTAGGTCTTGCCTGCTGCTCAAAGTAAATGGCACTAGGAAGTCAGTCACTAAAAATATACAAGTCTCAAGTCAAGTCATTGAATCATTTTAACTAAGTCAAGTCATTGAAGTGACCTGAGTGTGACTTAAATCAATTGATTCAAGTCTACAGCCCAAGATACCAACAGCATGCTCTCTAACCCTAGCACGTCACTGCAGTGGCATCATGGCAGCGCCCTATCCACATGGGCACTGTCACGATGACATTAGAGACACACAGCATACATATGTTTCTGCATGTCCCGTACATCACTGGTGCACCAATGGCACACCTGTGACGTACACCGGGTGCCATAAAAAGAACCCTTTTTTTCTGGGTTCTTTTTACTCTAGAGGGATGCTGTGCGGTTTGGCTGCTGCAGCATCCTTCCAGAGTTAAAACGGGCACTTCCAGCCTGTCATTTTCAGGTGGTCTGTCTTGGCCCTACATCATTGGTAAGAGAAGATGTGCATGTGCTTCAATGCACAACCATGCATAATATCTAATGCACCCCAGTCAGAAACCATGCACAATGCACATGTGCATCACTGTACAAGCATGTGCAGTAGAACCATGTAAGTCTCTATTTTCTCAAGCTTGAACTGAATAGGAAGATTCTGTATCATACAACCACATTCAACTGCTTCTATAGGATAACTTAAACAAACATAGGTTACTAATAGGATTTCAGCCAGTTATTGTTTAAATGACACACTGAAGTTCTCCAGAAAAAAAGGACTAATACCAAAATAGTAATACCATATTTACCATAAGGTGAATTTTATTATAAACCCCATACCAAAATGGCATAGAATAAAATGTATAGGAAAATACGTATTTCAGAACAAAAGTATGTATTTCAGTAAAAAATGCAAACAAAAATGTGTATTTGACAATCTAACTGAATGTGTATTTTCATGCAACTTTTTGAAAATGTGCAGATTAATGAAGAAATGTGACAAAATGGACTTAACAATCAGCACAAGTAAAACTTTGAGTGATCCATGGATCGATAGCCACAAATGCCCTTGGATAACTACTCCACCCACTCTACAATTCTCTATTATAGAAAGCCCAAGGATGTATATAATACGACAATACCCTGTAAACAAAGATGGAATTAGAATGCTTTGCCATTGAGCATTGGTACTGGGGTGGGTTTGGGGGAGATAGAAAAAGGACTGGATAAGAAAGTGTTAATAACTTGTGCCTGAATGCCGTGGTTTGCAATCTCTAAGCAGCTTTAGTGTCTCCTACCACAGTCCTGATTTAAAATTCATAAATGCTAATCCTCCATAATTTACGGTTTAAAAAGCAGCCCCACTCACAGGCCCTGTGGCTACAGCTCTGTCAGAGTAATTATGCCGCCAAGCTGAAATTGGACTACTAACTGAGATATTAAACAGGGTAGGAAATCCTCTTCCTTGGCAGCCTACCCAATTATTCCAAATAAGCAAACAGATTAGTGAGTAATTTTCCAGTTAAATCTGGTGATTGGTGCCAGAATTGTATGTTAAATATTCAGAAGTAAATAGATTAAAGATGAAATGTCCCCCTCCTTTTCCTTCCCCCCCCCAGCTTAATTTAGTGTGTATATTAAAACTTTTTTTAAAAAAAGAGAGAGAGAAAGAGAGAATGAGAGAAATCTTCATTGAAGTGCAGGATGATTGCTTTGAAAATGGAGCTCCCCCCATTTTGCTCACCCTCGGGGGCCTCTGCCATTAATTAGTCAGGGAACATCGTGCTGAAGGAACCCTGTGCAGCACAGAGACAGGGGTGGGTCTTGGTGTTCCATTAACCCTGATCCTGGAGGATACCACCTAGGTGGCAGCTCTGGGAGATCCAATTGGGAAATTTTTAGCATGAACTATAAGCAAGATGTGATGGTGAAGAGGCATCCGCTCCTATGTCTTCTTGCTCTCTAAGGCACTGAAGAGTACGAGAGCCCTGTGTGGGTACATCAGTGCCCCACAATTCTTGTATTTAGGTTTCTAAGAGCCCATAATAGATATGGGTGTTTTACTCATTGATCTTTGGATATGGCTTCTTTTCTTTTCCTTCCTTCTTTTCATTTTTGAATCGATATTTGTCAACCTTTCAAGGTTTCATGTCTGTTGGACTGCACCAGGCTTGTGGTTCATGTCTTCATTATAGACTGCCCGATAACTAAAATCCCCTTGTTGTACAGTGAAATCAAAATTCATATTGTATACTAATAGCTACAATATCGTATACTAATAGCTACACTTTTTTTATTTTTCACGTTGTAATTTTAAATTAATAAAGAATATTTTTTAAAAAAATTCAAAAATATGATATATAAATTGAGTTAGGTGAATGCAGCAGTCAAGAGTGCCTGTTATCAGCTCCGGCTGATACGCCAGCTGTGCCTCTGGATCTGAAGGATCTGGACAGAGTGGTACATGCTTTGGTAACCTCACGTTTGGATTTCTGTAATATGCTCTATATGGGGCTACCCTTGTGCCTAACCCGGAAAGGGAGAGAGGACATTACACCTATGCTTAAAGCTCTCCGCTGGCTGTTGATCATCTTCCGGGCACAGTACAAGGTGTTGGTTTTAACCTTTAATGCTCTACATGGTTTCTTAAAAATAATAACATGCAGAAAGCACGTATAAGAGCAATGCAGTATAAGGCTCAATATCCCAGAGCATCATCCTGCCACTGCTCAGTTATGGATGGCTTCAAAATGGCATTATTTTCATTCTCCTGAAAAGTTTTCCTTAAAAGTATGTGTAGCTTATTATGACTAGTAGGAAATTTTATTCCCCACTATGTTTTCCCTACTACCAATAATTGAAAACACTGACTTCAACCTGGAGCGACGGAGTTTTTTCCTATGAAGGACTATTGACTTATAGGGAAGTCAACCAAGGGTTGCGGCCACTGATGGGGAGCCAAAGCCAAAGTGTAGAACTATTTTCCTTTCCCTTTCCCTCTGCTAAACCCCACCCCCCACCCCAACATACACATACAAAATAAAAAGAAGAAGAAGCAAGTCCAGAAAGGCTTGCCTCAACAGTTGGGCCAGAGAATCCAGAGAATAAGTACACGGGACCCCATAAATTTAAGTCAAGGGTCACATGCTGATTCTTCATCTCAGCCTTAGAAAGAATGATAACCGGGTATCAATCCTCACTTATAAATCTGAGTCTGCAGGCTGTTAGTGCAACTATAATAGGGCTTCCAGAATTGACTGAGTAGGCAGAGATTTCTGCCTCTAACCTGCCTCCTAAACTGAATTTTCAAGAGAGGTTTTTAAAATATCTTGAACTTGCTGTGTAGAACAATCTTTTTTGAACATGAATGGATTTCTCTGGTTCTGTTCTGCTATTGGTGAGTTGGGTTCACATGGCCCAGCATTCCTCACTGCCTTTCAAATGAACCTGGAGCATCTCTTGCCTTAATTCCAAAAGTACTGACTACAATACCTTTGGGGAGTTTTTCCAAATTATTTTCACTTCTATTTTACTGAATACCACATATGATCACTAGAAAAATACAGCACAGATAAAGGACATAAGGATTATTTTTGCTGCTTTATCAATTTGCAAGATTTAAAGGAAATTAAGTCTGTGGGAAATAAACTCTCTACAATGTGTGAAGAAATCAAAATGGTTTAATAAGGTGATATTCATAAATGTGATTGCATCCATGAATAATAATAACAATAATAATGATAATGATAATTTATTTATACCCCACCCTTCAGCCCGAAAGGCTATCACAGTGGCTTACAATTATTATTTTTAATTAGATGGTTCCCTGCCCTCAGGCTTACATTCTAAAAAGACATGACACAAAAGGAGAAGGGAAAGGTGGTGGGGTCAGGTCCAAAAGTTCTTCTCTCCATCTGACGCCTGGACCATGGCAGATGGACTGGAGGGAGGGCTCGGCTTCTTAATCTAGGACAGGGCTGATGGAGTTTGGCCTGTGCTTTCACTCCCTCCTAGGCCAGATGGTGTCGTCATGGAGAGAGGGCTCTTCTACTTGAGGCCAGGCCCGATGGTGGTGGCCTCTCCTTTCACTCCCTCCTACACCAGATGAAGACAAGCAGAAATTGTAAGCAATCCTTATTCCAGCTCCAGAATTCCACGAGGCTCACTATCCTCCTCCTTGTAACACCTGCCAATCTTCTGTACAAGAAGAGGAAGAATATATCCCTCTGTGAGTTTAAGATGACACAGACAGGACAATATAAGTATGTCTTAAAACTCCATAAAACTCATCCTACTTTCATAACCTTGATGTGGTGGCAGTACACACCACACGTTTAAGAAGTTGTCACTTCTCTCTCAAATATGTGTTGTCAGACATAGCATTACAAGTACTCCGTATGTCACCCAAGTCAAAACAAGCCTCTCTGCCATGTCTATGCCCTTCTATCTAGCCACTTCAGCAAAACTTTTTGTGTGTGCTAAAAATAGGTTTCACTTCAGTGCCTGTCATTCCTTTACATATATATCAATGGTGTCTTTGTTAACAGAAGCCACTTGAAACTTGAAGAGCTGGGAATTCGCATTTCCATGTGATCCTCCTGATTCTTGCCACTTGAAACAATATGTTCATGGTTTCAATTATCCTGACAAAACACAGAGGAAACACAGTTGTTCTAATGCTATCTTGGCTAATCCTTTTGTAGTTATCAAAATGGAGAGACTGGAATTGGGCAGACAGGTGGACCTAACACAATGATGTTTGATGTAGGCACTGACTTGCTGAAGCAGATTAAGTAACTGTCTACTACAGTTTATTATCTTGTCTCTGTCTATGGCCATTTCTGTAATTCACAGAATGCTTCAGAGTTGAACTCTGTCTCTGTGTGAATGGAATTTTCTTTCCTCTCTCATCTTCTCCAGTTATTTTTCAAAGCACAATGACTGGTACCATGAGTCCGTGAGTGTTTTATAATTGTAGGTAGTAGAATAGGATAAGGTATGGTATGGAAGACAAGCAATTAAGCAGGCAGGTAGGCAGACAAATGATAAATATAGATGTAGAAGATGATACAAGCATGTATACACATATTTCAAGAGAAAAGAGGAACACTCTGACAAAGTTCTTGCTACACTGAGTTCACAAATTAATCTGCACCACACAAGAGTCTATGCTAATGAACAATACACATGCATTCATTAAACACCACACCCAACAATGGGTTTTGTACCAATAAGATGAACAATTCAACAGAAACTACCACCTGAAGTGGTGGTAATGGGGGACTGGTTTCATCCAACTCCAAATTTAATCCCAATGAATCTTCTTAAAACAAAAGATACCCATTATTTCAGGGGAATCCATTTTGAATAGGAACACAAGAGAAGGATGTTTGTTATTGCTGTTGTTAACATCTACTTAGTAACACTGGCAGTAGATACAAGGTAAAGCAGTGGTCCCCAAACAGTGCTTTTTCAGGGTTTTTGGACTCCAACTCCCAGAATCCTAGACCATTGGTCAACATGGCTGAGGCTTCTGGGAGCTGAATTCCAAAACCTTTTGAAGAGCACAGTTTGGGGACCACTGAGGTATAGCAGCAAGAGGGGCAAACTAGTCTTATATTTCTAATTGCCTATTGGACTCCAGCTGGCATGGCAGAAGGAACATGTTTGCCACTCCTTTCATCAAAAACCATTTCATTCCATTTTCCCTACCTCCCCTGGCCCTAGAGCTCTAATATTCAAATAATAAGAGCCTATACACCCTAAGGCATCAGATCTTGCCTGACCTTAGAAGTTAGACAAGGTCAGCCCTGGTTAGTACTTGGATGGGAGGCTGTCAAGTAGGCTTTATTTCAGAGGAAGGAACTGGCAAAATCAGCCCTGAGTATTCCTTGCCTAAGGAGCTTATCAGATGAACTTTAAAACTGGCTCAAGCATCTGGGGCTGCAGATGGAATGCAGGATAGAGACAGATTATCGCATGCGAAATTGTTTTTTGTAGAGCTTTCTGGCTATGTGGCCATGTTCATCTTCTCTGAAGATGCCAGCCACAGATGCTGGCGAAACATCAGAAAGGAACTCTTCTAGAACATGGCCACATAGCCCAGAAGCTCCACAAAAAACTATGGATGCCGGCCATGAAAGCCTTCAACTCTGCATGCTAAATTGCTGCCTAATCATCGCACCCCCTCCCATCAGCCCATGTCCCAGCCGCACTCTGGCAGCAATTTTTTGAAGTTGGAAAGATTCTGACTGTGAAAAAATGTTGGTGGAGTGCTTCTGGGACCTGGCTTGGACTCGGGCTGATGGTGGGCGGCGAATAGGTGGCAATTAAGCATGCGATGATCCCTGCCTCCATCCTGTATTCTGGGATGCATGAGACATTTTTAAAGTTCATCTGATAAGATCCAAAGAAAACCCTATGAAATTAAGGGGGTCACCATAAATTGACAGATGATGTGAAGGCACATACATACACACACACACAAATATCCTGATCTTACTGGAAGAATGTTTAAGGGGTAGATGGAGAACTTCAGATCAAAGCTTCTCTTCTTAAGCAAGAGCTCTATCCCTATACATGGAGGGAAATCTTATTTATGATTTCTAAAATAGCAAGGATAATAAGACTATAAGAAGACTAAGAATGGGGAGGACAGCTATGAAAGAACTACAAAAGATCCTAAAATGTAACGATATACAACTGAGAACAAAAGTTAGAATTGTACAAGCCATTGTATTTCCTATCACCATGAATGCTTGTGAGAGCTGGACAGTGAAGAAAGAGGACAGAAAAAAAATCAATTCATTTGAGATGTGGTGTTGGAGAAGAGTCCTAAGGATTCCATGGATAGCCAAAAAGACAAACAGATAGGTTCTTGAACAGATCAAGCCAGAAATCTTCTTAGAAGCCAAGATGACAAAACTGAGGCGGTCATACTTCAGACACATCATGAGAAGGCATGATTGATTGGAGAAAACAATCATACTAGGAAAGGTGGAGGGAAATAGAAAGAGGGGAAGACCACATGCTAGATGGGTGGATTCTGTTAAAGAGGTCATGGCTATGAATTTGCAGGAACTGAGCAGAGCAGTAGAGGGCAGGGAATCTTGGAGATGTCTTATGATACAATGGAATTACCAGTGATGGTTGAAATAATTTATATAAGTTAACTAAATTCTAGAAGTGAGACACACATTACAATCTGTTTGCATGTTGTGCTGTGGTTCTTGACAACAGATTTTTAGTGAAATCAAGAAACTCAATAATGCAACTTGAGATTGTATATATTAAAAACAAGTCCTTCCCCTGAATTTTAAAAAAGAAGGAAAAAATCAATCTATCTCCATACAAGGTGGCTTTGAAAAATGATTTCAACAGCCTTTAATCAATAAAGTCAGGCATCTAGAAGATGGTGGGGTGTGATCTGGTATAACACCCCCCAAAATTTCAAATTGATTATTTTTATATTACCCCTAAAACAATAATAAATGAAATGCCTCATCTGAAGGGAGAGGTTTCCCACTGGAGACCTGGATAGGGACTCTTCAGCATATTATGGAGCAAGAGGTTTTCTGGGACAGCATGGAATAGAGGGTCCTGGATGGGGAACACACACAGGAAGTTTCTATAGAGGAGGTCACTTCACACATAGGAGGTAGGCAGCTGGAAGAATGTCACACACAGAAGTAGGGAATACAGGGATCATTCTAGGAGCTTGCAGCTACAGAATTGATTTGAAGCTCTCTCCCTTATCAGGGGTGATGAAGAAGAGCAGGAGGGACAGTCCTCAGGGACAACGCAGGGGACAGCCACTGTTACATCTCAGAGGAGGTGTGTGGTGGTGGTGGTGGTGGTGGTGGACTCTTTTCTGAGGGAGACTAAATCAGTGGTTTGTGGACCTGACAAGATGTCATGGGAGGTGTGTTGGGCAAAGATCCATGATGTGACAGAGAAGACGACAAGACATTACCCCTTCCTTTTGGTCTTTGTGAACCAATGATATTGCAAGGCACAGCCTTCAGAATACCATGAGGGATTATCAGGCTCTGGGTAAAAAGCTGAAAGAGATGGATGCATAGGTTGTCATTTCATCTCTTCTCCCAGTTGAAGGGCTTGGTCCAGGTAGGGAGAGGAAAATAGCAGAGGTGAGCAGCTGGCTTCACAGATGGTGTCAGCAAGAATGATTTGGATTTTTGGAGCATGGGCTGCAGTTCCATGAGGGGAGACTTCTGGCAAGAGATGGGTTGCACCTCATGCCAGTTGGCAGAAATGGTTTTGCCTTGCATCTTTTAAAATTTTGCTGGTCATTGACCAAATAAAACATTCATTCATTCATTTTTGCCAATAATTTCAAAAATGTGATCAGGAGTGCTTTAAACTGAGTTATGTGGGGAAGGGAGACAGTATTTTGGAAGGCGGGAATACATCAAGGGCTAGAGATAATAGTCAAACTGCTATTGACGGAACAAAGTGAATAGTGAATGAACCCAACAATGGGAGGGAAAAAGCTTTACACAAGCAGCTAGTGGGGAGGACCCATGGTCTTAGATGTCTCTACACTAATGCACAAAGCATGGGAAATAAGCAAGATGAACATGAATTCCTAGTACAACAAAGCAAATACGATATAATAGGCATTACTTAAACTTGGTGGGATGAGTCTCATGATTGGAATTTAGGAATAGACAGGTATAACCTTTTTAAGAGAAATAGGACATACAGGAAAGGAGTAATAGTAGCATTATATGTCAAGGATGTCTATATCTGTGAAGAGATCCAGGACTTAAATCTTGGAAGCCAGGGGGAGAGCATCTGGATAAAAATTAAAGGGGAGAGAAACAACAGGGATGTTATTGTGGGAGTCTACTACAGACCCCCAAGTCAGACGGAGGAACTAGATGATGCCTTTCTAGAACAGAAGACCACACACTCAGAAAGGAGAGATGTAGTACTGATAGGTGATTTCAACTATCCTGATATTTGTTAGAAAGCAAACAGCCAAAACCTGAAGGTCTAGAAAATATCTCATTTGCCTGGAAGACAATTTCATTGTCCAAAAGGTGGAAGAAGCAACAAGGGGATCAGCCATTTTAGATCTGATCCTATCCAACAGGGATGAACTGATTAATGGGATACAAGTGGTGGGATACAAGTGACCATGTTCTCCTGGAGTTTGGTATACAGTGAAAAGGAGAATCCAGGCATAGTCAGACACACATTGTAGACTTTAGGAAAGCTGATTTCAATAAACTCAGGAAAATACTGGGGGGTAATCCCACAGTCAGGAATAGTAAAAGAGAAGGGGGTTCAGAATGGATGGGAGCTTCTCAAAAGGGAGATACTGAAGGCAAAATTTCAAACTTCCACTGAGGCGGTGTAATGAGAGGTGTCTCAAGAAACTTGAATGGATGACTAAGGAAGTTTCAACTGAGCTAAGTTTTAATCAGGACATGTATAAGAAATGGGAAAAGCAGGAAATCACCAAGGACAACTTCAAACAAGTAACTAGCACATGTAGGGGTAAAGTCAGAAAAGTAAATGTGAAGAATGAGCTCAGGCTTGCTAGAGGGGTTAAAAACAACAAAAAGGCCTTTTGGGGGTATCTCTGTAGCAAAATGAAGAAGAAGGAAATGGTAGGGCCACTTCATGGAGGAGATGGTGAATTGCTACATGGATCCTATACATGGATACACATTTCACATGCAAATGTGCATGCCAATGCACATGCACATTTGGCTGTGCACTTATTTGTGCAATGCCACAATTCATTAACAAAGTAACTTTGTGCAACTGCCACTTAACACTGTAAGCATAAAGTTACTTTTGGTCTCAATATAGTCTCTTGGCCACTGTTTTCACAACTATTGTATTTTCTTAGCAGAAGATAATTGCAAAAGCTGAAAAAGGCAATGTGTTCTATGTACTTCTATAGCATTGGCTGATACTAGTAGTACCTGCCAGCCAGAGTCCTGGGCATTTTAAAGAAGAGTAGGTGCCAGCTGTAATTCACTAATTTGAATGACATTCAACTGAAGCATTTTTTCCTCCCTCAGACTAATGGAAAGTCTGCCTATATATTTCTTCCTGCACATCAAGGTCATCAACTGTTTTTGTGCCAAATGTTAGAATGGATGCCATCCTAATGAACTCTGAAAACATTTTCCTGACAAAGCAAATGGAACACACTGCTATCCTTGATCCAAACATCAAGCAAAGAGAAGGAGAGGACCCAGACAAGCCATCTGTCCAAACTCAACAGGTTTACCCTGTGCACAAGGATGCTCAGTCCAGCATGCAGAGACAGTCAGATTGCAAGGTTATGCTCAGTTTAAATAAATGATGGGAAGGAATGTCCAGATGCAGAGATTACAAATGTGCAGATCTTGGACTGCTGCTATTTGCAGCAACCCTGAGACACAACTGACAATATGAGTGGCTGGGGACCATTTCTCATGGGATATTTATTTTGTACTTGGGTACAGAGAGCCAGCAGGATTAAACTGAAATCAATGTGTTCAAGTGCACCTGATTTTTTGCCCTTTTGCAAATGTGAATGTAAGCATTAGTTTAAAATCACAATTTTTCTTGGCAAAACACATTAAAGTTTAAGGGCCAGTACATTCATGTCACCTCTTCTATGTATTTTCCCAAGACAATGGTATAGAGTGTGATACTTTTGTTCCCAGAAGTGTGTTGCAGGGGCCATAGCATAAAGTGAGTCTCTTCCTCCATGTTCGGGAAGCTATTTCCTCTGTCCCTTCTTGAGGGTTGCATAGGATGGACACTAGATGGATCAGTGATCCCACAACACTCACACAGAGATATGAAATCCTGACCTGCTGAGTCCAGCCAAACATTTGGCCATTTGGTTTGTGATGGAGGGGAGTCAGCTGGGGGTAGGGGATACGCCCCCTGAAATTTTAAGTGAACTACATAGATCCCCACTAAAAGGTAAAGGTTTCCACTTTGTCAAGTCATGTCTGACTGTAGAGGGCAGTGCTCATCTCTGTTACTAAGCTGAAGAGCCAGTGTTGTCCAAAGATGACTCCGGCATTCATGTGGCCAGTATGACTGCACAGAATACTGTTACCTTCCCATTGAAGTGGTACCTATTTATCTACATTCACTTTTACATGCTTTTGAATTGCTAGGTTGGCAGAAGCTGAGACTAGTGACGGCACTTGGGCCTCAAACTGCTGACTTTACGATCATCAGAACTGGTACCTTAACCACTAAGCCACTACATCCCTCCTAGTTACCACCACTCAGGAATTATAAATCAGAATAAATATAATAAATGATCATAATTTTGTTATTGCTTTCATGTGTCTCAGATTGTTATCAGCTTCAAGTGAATGTAGATGCTTTTTTAAATGTAACATCTTTTGTTTTCATTGTTTTGTCAAAACAGCAACAACAACACCTGCAGGTAGTGAAAATTTATCAAAATCTGCTTGCTAATGTTGAGCTCCTCTCACCCTCAATAGAGTGGACTCCTTGAACATGTCTGATCACAAATTATCACACTTCTTTCTTAAAAGAAGATGAAACCACATGGGCCTTTCCCAAAGCACTTTGTCAGGAAAGCCACACAAAGTCCCAAAACTCATATCAGTCTTGGCAGCCACTAGAGTGTTTCCATTGGCCCGGGTACATCACACTGAAAGCAAGGAACGTAGCCACAAGGGTGGCAAGCAAAGAAATGAGGATTTTAAAGATAACTTTGGGAGAGCATGTGGAAGACTGTGTTGCCTAAATATCACTCCCTTGGAGATACAGACATACATGTAGTTTACTACTTTCCTCCCAAGGTGGCTGCCCTTAATTTTATTATTCCAGTTTTGTTTTTTGTTTTTTTAAAGAAACATTCAGACCATCAAGTATGTCATGTAGTATCTTGTGACAACCATGAACTACAGGAGGCATCTGGGGATACTCATGGATGTTTTTCACCTGGCCCTGGATGAAGTCATGGAATATGAGAGATAAGCTTTATTTGGCAAGATGTCTGATTGCCCTTACACCATTCAGGTGGCAAATTAAGTCAAGAACCTTGGGTGTTGTTAGGCCAAGTATGAAGTCAGAGACACACAATGAAAAATTTTCATTTCCTGTAGCCATTTGGAACTTTGCTGAAAGGCCCTTTCACTGAGCTCAGCACACAGATCCTGTGGGTTTATGGTTGGCTTGGATGTGGCATGGTTTGCCAGCGCTATGAATAAATTGCACATTGGCTGGTGATGTGTAGAAGATTGCCATTGTGCCTTTGGGGCATCTTTGAAGCTTCACTTTGCATGCTCTGGCACAGTGATTTCTGATGCCATGCAAATCTTTCCATATGCTTGACAGCTCCCTTAGGATGCATTTCCTTTCACAGCACTGGCAAATTGTACTCAGGGACAATTTGCTTGTATATTTGGGGATTGGTTGGATTGTTTCAACATTTCTTCTATGAATCTTTTTCTTATCATGTACTAATTGGTCATATACATATTGATCTCTATGCAGTTTGAACCTGGACTCCATGTTTTACTGCACAGCACACAACAGCTATGAGATTCCACATAAGTAAGTAGAAAGTGTTAAACATTCAGAGGTTTCTTAAAAAAAGAAAAAGAAAAAAAAGATCAGAAATATATCAGTGGCATCTAAACTGACAGTACTTTGGAAAGTGATCTTTAGAGTGGCCATAGTAGAAAGTGAGTGCTCACTGACAGTGTGAGCAGTGAAAAACAAGTATATCTGGTATTGAAAATATTTAGTCACTGATGCATAATAAAACAGCAAAAGTCCAATTACCATTATGTTTACCTTTAACTAGCTCTATTTGCGCATCCCTGCCTCTACTCTGCCTTGTTATTTCATAAATGGAAGACTGGGGTTGTAAATTGCATGGGGAGGTTACACTCTTAGGAGAAGAATCCTTGCCAGAGAAGTTAAAATTTACAATACATGAAAGGCATGTGGACTGAATGACACAGGTCCAGTAACCCTTTAGTTCAGAAATCCAGGCTTCAGTAATAAAACTCCTAAAACTTTTATTCATCAGCTAGAGATGTTCACCAGAGGTTGTTGTCAGAATTGATAAGAAGCATTAGAAAAGTATAGTCAAAGTGTACACAATTTCAAATTTTTGGCAGGTTACCTTCCCATTTGTTACAAAAAGCAAAACATTCTTTCCTTTCCTTTTCCCCATGGAGCCGTGTCTTCTCCCCCAATTGCAGATGTTCCCAAATGAATGACCTTGGATCTTCTCAAGGCAACCTAAGCTCCTTTCTATCCTCTCATTAACCATTAAGCAATGTTGCTCAGCAATTAACAACCACTGTATATCCCATCTTATATCCACATGACTGTTTTACCCATTAATGTTCAGCAACTAACCAGCATGTGAAGTTATATCATATTAACAATCCAAAACATGGCAGACATGCTGAATTCAGCTCCTGATTGGTGCAAAAGATGGGCCAGGAAGTGGAATCCTTTTCCACTCATGTGCTTTCAGTCACAGGCTCATTCTCTTCTCCCCTTTTCACCCAGTGGCACCACTAGGGGGGTGCACTGGGTGTGGGCCACAACAGGTGATACCCAAGAAGGGGGCTATTGGTCAGCTCCCACAGGCACTCTTTGGAACTGCATAGATGCCCCATAGGGCTGCGTGGGTGCCACTCATGGCCTCAGAAGGGGTCTCTGGCCCAGGTGGGCCACAGCCAGCCATTTCTCCAGCCTGTGCGGTGCTTTCCCTGCCAGTGCAGGCACTTCTGTGGGCCACCGGGCTGTTTGCCAGCCCCAGATGTTCCGCCCAGAAGTCCTGTCCCCTACACCAGGTGGCATCTGGTGCGGGATCCCCACTGGTTCCACCCAAACAGAAAGAATTAAAGGTTTATTCATCTGGGAAGTGCATGCTTATTTTTGTCCTTAAAAAAACAAAACAAAATGGCAACTACAGCAGTTACCCAATCCAGTAAACAAAATAGCAAAAAACACCACACTGAATCATGACATTTATTATGTCAGTAGCAGGTTTCTATGAAATTTATCCTCTTCTTGCTTGCTCTTTTATTCTGACTTAGTTACTATTTTGATAGCTGGCAAATATCTTTTTAAAAAACCAACAGTCATTTTAAATAGTGCTTCATTAACTTTCCATTTTGCTTCATTACTAATTTGATAAGGGTCTCTTTCATACTATACATTTAGATGATTCTATTTTACTGCCATAGGGAGGCATTTGGCTGAGAATTCTAAATGCAGCTTCCTAAACTGCAAACCCCATGATTCCATAGGATATTGCCATGGCAGTTAAAGTGGAATCATAGTATTATAATGGTGTAGTATGAAAGGGACCATTGTTATCAATACTTTGGGCTGAAACAGACAGCTATATAGGAGTGGCTTGATGTCCCTTTGAGCGCTGGATCAGGGACGTGGCAATGGCACGCTGTGGCCACGATCCAGCTTTTTTTCCAACACAAAAAGAAGCAGCAAGGAGACTCCACCACACTCTGAGGGAGTATGTTCCACTACCAAACAGCCCTTACCGTTAGGAATCTCCTCCCAATATTTAGGTGGAATCTCTTTTCCTGTAGCTTGTATCCATTGTTCCATGTTCTATTCTCTGGAGCAGCAGAAAACAAGCTTGCTCTATCCCCAATGCAACACCCCTTCAAATACTTAAAAAGGGCTATCATGTCACCTCTTAACCATCTCTTCTCCTGACTAAACACACTCAGCTCCCTAAGTCTCTCCTCATAAGGTGTAGTTTCCAGATCCTTCACCATTTTGGTCACCTCTTCTGGATACACTCCAGTTTGTCAACATCCTTTTTGAATTGTGGTGCCCAGAACTGGTCTTAGCATTTCAAAACCTGGTTTCAAATGCTTTTAACCCTTACCTATGTATGATATTTTATGGGCTCCCAATAAATAAAGTCCATCAGTCATAATCAGACCCAGACATTCTAGACTTTAGGAGAGCTGATTTCATTAAACTTAGGGAAATATTGTGGGTGTACATTTGGTCAGGAATACTGAAAGAGAAGGAGGTTCAGGAAGAATGGGAATTTCTCAAAAGAGAGATACAGAAGCCACAATTTCAAACTGTTCCACCAAGGAGGAAAAATGGGAGGTGTCTCAAGAAACCAAGATGGTTGACTAAAGAACTATCAACTGAGCTAAGTTTTAAACAGAACATGTATAAGAAATGGAAAAAGGGAGAAATCACCAAAGGGGAATTCAAACAAATAGCTAGCACATGAAAGTGTAAAGTCAGAAAAGCTAAAGTGCAGAATGAGCTTAGGCTCATTGCTAGAGAGGTTGAGAAAAAACGGCTTTTTGGGGTATGTTTGCAGCAAAAAGAAGGAGGAGGAAATGGTAAGGGCACTATGTGGAGAAGATAATGAAATGCTAATGGGACAGAGAAAGGCAGAACTATTCAACACATTCTATGCCTCAGTCTTCTCAGAAAAGGAAAACTGCAGCCCAGAATTAATAAACAGGTAGTACACAAATATCTTGTTAATCTAAATGAATGTAAGTCTCCAGGACCAGATGAACTATATCCAAGGATATTAAAAGAACTGACAAATGTAATCTCAGAGCCATTGGTGATAATCTTTGAGAACTCCTGGAGAACAGGAGAAATCCCAGCAGATCGGGGGAGGGCAAACGTTGTCTCTTCAGAAAGGGAAAAAAAGAGGATCCCAACAATTATCATCCAGTTAGTCTGACATCTATACCAGGAAAGATTCTAGAGCAGATCATCAAACATAGAGTTTGTGAACATTTAGAAGAGAATGTCATAATCACAAAAAGTCAACATGGGTTTCTGAAAAACAAGTCATGCCAGATTAATCTGATTTTTCTTTTTTTCAAATTACCAGCTTGGTAAATGAAGAAAACACTGTGGATATAGCATATCTTGATTTCAATAAGCCCTTTTACAAGGTCCCCCATGACATTCTTGCTAATAAGCTAGTAAAATGTGGGTTAGACAATGCAACTGTTAAATTGATTTGTAATTGGTTTGCCTGCCGAATCCAAAGGGTGCTCAGCAATGGCTCCTCTTCATCCTGGAGAGAAGTGACCAGTGGGGTGCCACAGGGTTATGTCTTGGGCCCAGGGCTACTCAACATCTTTATCAATTACTTAGATGAAAGAATAGGGGGCATGCTTATCAAATTTGCAAACAAAACCTAATTAGGAGGAATAGCTAATACCCCAGAGGACAGGATCAAAATTCAAAATGACCTTAATAGATGACAAAGCCGGGCCAAAGCTAACAAAATGAATTTCAACATAGAGAAATGTAAGGTACTGTACTTAAGGGAAAAAAATGAAATGCATAGATATAGGATGGGGGACACCCAGCTTCATGAGACTATGTGAGAAATGGATCTAGTAGTCCTAGTAGACCACAAGTTGAATATGACTCAACAGTGTGATGCAGTAGCTAAAAAGGCCAATGTTATTTTGGGCTGCATCAATAGATCAAGAGAAGTAATAGTGCCCCTCTATTCTGCCTTGGCCAGGCCCAAATACTGTGTCCATTTCTGAGCAGCACAATTAAAAAAGGATGTTGAGAAGCTGGAGTGTGTCCAGAGGAGGGAAACAAAAATGGTGAAGGGTCTGGAAACCATCCCCTATGAGGAGAGATTTTGAGAGCTGTGGATGTTTAGCCTGGAGGAGAGTAGGTTAAGAGCTGATGTTGAGTATGCCATACTGAGGATGGAGCAAGCTTGTTTTCTGCTGCTCCAGAGAATAGGACACAGAACAATGGATGTACGGTACAGGAAAAGAGATTCCAGTTAACACACTCCCTTGGAGAATAATGGATTCTCTTTCTTTGGAGATCTTTAAACAGAGGCTGGATGGCTATCTCTTGGGGATGCTTGGATTGAGAGTTCCTGCATAGCAAGGGGTTGGTCTAGATGGCCCTTGTGGTCTCTTTTAACTCTATGATTCTGTGAGCTACTATTCCTCCACATCATGAGGAACTGTGCCATGGTCTCCTCTCTGTGATATGCAGTTCGTATTATGAGAAAACCTTTGAATGGTTCATGAGTCCACCCCCTTTCTCCTTTCTGTTAAACATTTCTTTCTTTCTTTCTTTCTTTCTTTCTTTCTTTCTTTCTTTCAAAAGACAGATATGATGATTTTCTAAAATTGCTTGAAAATGCAGTCTACTTTCCAGTTTCTGTCTCTCTCTCTCTCTTTTTTTTTATCATAAGTTTTCCCTGCCAAAAGCACGCTTCCTTTTTATTCTCAATATTTTGAAAAGCCTCTCCCATTATTGTCCTTGGGGAATATAGATGTATTCTTTGTTTGTTCTTTGTACTTTCCATACATAACTGCTCACCACATGCTGCCCGTATGTCCTTAAATTATGGAGAGCGAACACTTACAGTCACTGTGTCTGGTGCTCTTTCTTCACGTCCCTCCAAAATGATATGTGTTCAGAGGCAATTACAGAACTATGGAGTCAGAGTACTAGTGCCCCCCCCCCGGTATATCACTTAGTGGCCTGAAGACAAAAAGGAGGAAAGAAGAACTCATGTGCTCTACTTTTCTTAACAGGATGTCCTTCAAAAGGGCAGAATTTTGCACCTTGTAAAATTACAACTTTTATTTGGCCTTTCAGATATGAACCAAGTACAGCTGTCAACACACACAGTAGTCTTCATTGTGAAGTCACTTTGCTCAGTCTGTCAGCTATAAACAGCTTAAGAGACATGTCATTCTAGTATTATTACAGTACTCTAAGATTTGTTTTTAGATAGGTTTGTACTTTTTTCTTCTTCCTAGCAAAGGCTTAGATATATAGATGACATAGGTTATTTACTGCATTTACTGCAAAATGCTATGCATTCTTTTGTGTAACTATGAAACAGTATCATGTGAAATAAAGAGCAAGGAGGGTAACCCATTATTACAAGAGGACAGAAACTTCTGGCCAGCTCCTAATCTGAAAGTACTCCCATGGCTTTAATAGTGGGATAGGAACAAGTTCAACCAATGAAGTTTTTCTTATCATTGTAGGGCTTGGATAGGAGAAACCACAGTGACTGACATTCTTCCAGGCACAACGATAAATATTGTAAAAAGAAAACATTTATTTAGCTACCTTTATGATTAAAGTATTTTGGAACGTGATCTCCTAGATATCAAGAATTTGGGTTCTTTGTTATGTATGGCATAGGTATATTTTAAAATGTGCTGTGATTTTTTTTGGGGGGGGGAGTTTTCCATTCACAATAAATAAATACTATAATAAACAGCAGTTTAGATCCCTTTAAACCCTGAAAATTAACTGGTGCTCTATATTTCAGATTCATGCAAACATTAGAGAATTTAAAAAAAAAAGATTAAAAATCTTGCATAACTATAATATGATGCAGCTTCTGTTAATGATCAACTGCCTCTCCTAGGAAAGGATACATTAACATTAAAAGACAATGAGCTGTTTACTGATAAGGGAAAAAAATAAATGATACATTCTTCATGTCTGGAATAATATTCATGCAAAATGCTCTGCCCAGATGAAAATAATAATAATAATAATAATAATAATAATAATAATAATTTATTTATATCCTGTCCTTTCCTGAAGGTATCAAGGCGGATTACAAGACAAAGAAAACAATAAAATACTATAAGCATAAAATATGCAATTAAGAATAATCCCATGCCCTAACCCCCATCCCAATCATAAAAACAGTACAAAATAGGTTACAATATACAATAAAAAAGTTTAAAAGAAAATGAGCTAAAATTAAAGGCATAAAAACTGAGGTGAGGACCTCTATCTTCACAGGGTAAACAGGGACTATCCATATCAGAAAAGGGAATGCTAATTTGGAAAGGCTTGCTGAAAAGCTGCAGGTGTTGTTGTAGTCAGTTTAGACAAAATTGCAGCTACAAGATATTTGAGCACAACATTTCTAGGGCACAGATGAACATACAGTACTTAGACACATTACAGTAGGTTGCAGGGAGGTCCATGTTAGCCATGCAACATCTGTCAAGATGCAGTATTTGAATATAAGAGAAGTGACCAGTGGGGTCCCACAGGGTTCTGTCCTGGGCCCAGTGCTATTCAACATCTTTATTAATGATTTGGATGACAGAATTGGGGGCATACTTATCAAATTTGCAGATGACACTAAACTAGGAGGAGTAGCTAATACCCCAGAGGACAGGATCAAAATTCAAAATGACCTGAATATACTAGAAAGCTGGGCCAATGCTAACAAGATGAAATTCAGCACAGAGAAATGTAAGGTTCTGCACTTAGGGAGGAAAAATGAAATGCACAGATATAAAATGGGGGACACCTGGCTGAATGAGACCACATGTGAAAGGGATCTAGGAGTCCAAGTAGACCATAAGCTGAACATGAGTCAACAGTGCGATGCAGCAGCTAAAAAGGCCAATGCAATTTTAGGCTGCATCAATAGAAGTATACTGTCTAGATCAAGGGAAGTAATAGTGCCACTTTATTCTGCTTTGGTCAGGCCCCACCTGGAATACTGTGTCCAGTTCTGGGCACCACAATTCAAAAAGGATGTGGAGAAACTGGAGCGGGTCCAAAGGAGGGCAACTAAGATGGTGAAGGGTCTGGAAACCATGCCCTATGAAGAACGTCTTAGGGAACTGGGGATGTTCAGTCTGGAGAAGAGAAGGCTAAGAGGTGATATGATAGCCCTGTTTAAATATTTGAAGGGATGTCATATTGAGGAGGGAGCAAGCTTGTTTTCTGCTGCTGCAGAGACTAGGATGCGGAACAATGGATAGAAATTGCAGGAAAAGAGATTCCACCTCAACATTAGGAGGAACTTCCTGACAGTAAGGGCTGTTCGACAGTGGAACACACTCCCTCGGAGCGTAGTGGAGTCTCCTTCCTTGGAGGTCTTTAAGCAGAGGCTGGATGGCCATCTGTCAGGGATGCTTTGATTTGGAGGTCCTGCATGGCAGGGGGTTGGACTAGATGGCCCTTGTGGTCTCTTCCAACTCAATGATTCTATGATTCTATTCAATAGGACTAGAATGAAAGCAACTGACTTCATTTGCCCTACAGTTTATTACCATTCCTGGTTGTTGTCTTTCTGTTTCAGAGTTTTTTGTTTGTTTGTTTTGTTTAAAAAACACCAAATAAGTTGCTAATCATGTATGCTACCATCAACAACCATTTTTCTTACACAGACATGATTGTGTGAGTGAGTGGTGATCAGGATAGGACATGAACAAAAGTTAGATAACACAACTAAGTAGGATCCCAGAGTTTCAGAAACAGAGCAAGGAAAGTCACTTTTATGAAGAATTATTGTAATGATGTGTTAAGCTCATCCAGAACGTAATAGTGATAGGACGATGCTCTTGGTCCTTGAACAAGATAGCTTAGTGCTCTTGTAACAGACTGCTGGTGCTATTAAAAAAAAACCAAAAAACAAATCAACTCTCGCCAGCATGTGGGCAGAGTCATGGTGCAGCGTCCTGACAACACATGCCCTGCCTCCAACCCAGGGTGTCATGATGCTGTGCACCACTCCAGACAGTGCATGGCATCATGGTGCACCTCCAGCGATGCGTCCAAATGATACAGCACCAAAGGGGCACCATACAGCTGCGCCACCACAGCTATGGTGCCCTTTGGAGGGCGCAAAAAGGAGCTGCTTTTTGCGGCTCCTTTTTTTGCCCTCCAAAGGCCAGATTGGAGCTGTGGCATGAGGTTCCCGCAGCCCTGATCTGGCAAGCAAAGGGGCGGCCTCCAGATGCCCCTTAGGGGCAGTTTGTAGAGCCCCTCTGCTTCTTACAATAAAGGCAGATAGCATTCCTGGGCCTTGTTCCAACTATGTTTAAATCCAGATTTTGATCTGGGTTAAACGGGCATGGTTACCACTGAATCCTATTTCAGAAATCGATTCAGAAAGGGGCACATGCTTTTTGCCCAATTTTGCCCATTTAACACGTGTCAAAAAGACACTAAGAAAACGGGGTGTTTTTTGGGCTGAATTGATTTATTTATAAATAAATCATTTCAGCCCAAGTGGGAGCCAGGTGGATTCAAATCGGAATCACATCTGTCCTGGTTCCCACTGGCAGTCTAGCCTGGGGGGCAGCTGGCATGGCCCGGCCTCTCCTGGCCCCAAAATTCCTGGCCCAGACTCCTTACTGGCTTCTTTGGCTGCTGACTAGCTTCCCTGGGCTTTTTGTTTTTAAATTTCTCTTGGCCCAGGAGGCCGGAAGGAGGTTGCAGAAAAGCTGGAAGCCTTGAGACCTTCTTCCTGGCTTTCCTCCAGCTTCTGTGCAACCTCCTTCCGGCCTCCCGGCCACAGGAAGTTTTAAAAAAGGCCATAGGGAAGCCGGAGAGCAGCCAAAGAAACCAGTAAGGAGGCTGGGCTGGGGATTTTGGGGCCAGGAGAGGCCAAAGACAGGCCAGGCCATCAAGCTGCACCCGTGCCACTGAACCAATTCCTGAAACTGGCACAAACATAATGGGAACCACATTTTTTCAGAACTGCTTTCAGGAATCGATTCAGGCAACAGATTCTCCAGTTAGAGGGAACAGGACCCTGGTTCTGCTTTTTCTATGGTAACTTGGATGACCTTCCTTACATCTAATTTCTAAGTATCAACATTGCCTAAACAGCAACGACTAAGTGGGAAGGAAACGTTTTGCTACCTAAAACATATACTGACATTTTAAACAGGCAAATTCACAAGAAAGTCAAACAGAAAATTAAAGTAGACTATTCAACAAAACAAAAGGAAATCCAAAGACTCAACAAGACCAACTCAGATGAGAATTAGTAATCAATCATGCCTCATCATGGCTCTGCTGTTAACAAAGTACAAAGAGAAACTAGGAGATAATGGCCTTCGGTGATGTCAAAAATTCCTGCCCATTTTCCCATTAAAAAGAAAGATATCTTGGGCATCAAATGGCAAGAGGCAACAGTGGACTCTTGAAGAGAACTTTTACAGGTTAAATGGCTGCCATGGAAAATGGGGTCCCGCCACCCATAGCGGAAAATATTTAATTATCAGTCTGACTGAATATTTTCTACCTGCAATTGAAGCGCACACTAGGGATGTAAATTTTATTCTGTCTTCCACACAAGAATGAAGCTCATAAAAAGTTTCTTCTCCACTGGGTAAGATTATGAACGTTTTTGTACACTTTTCAATTATTATTTTTATTATTATCACTACTACTACTACTACTACTTTTATTTATTTATTTATTGCAATTCTTTTGAAGATTTTCTTTTTGCACAAATTATTCTCCTGTATTCCTAAAAGGGGCTTGCCCTCAACCTTTGACCTGCCAAGTCAAAAGTCAGCACATCTACCATATATAATGTTTCACCAGGACAAGTGTACTGATTTTACTACCTCACTGCAGTTGCTCGGAACTACACAGGTCAATATGTATGGTTCATTGGCTTTGTTTAGCTTGGTGGGTCACAAGTAAGACAAACCACCAAAAATAATTGCACATGGAAATAAATAACTCTTAATGGAAATAAAATATGGGCTGACAAATTATGCAGGCAGAGAGGAGGCTGGGAGGCAGGAAGATCGGGGAAGAGAGAGATGCCACCACCACAGGAGGGGAAAAAAATAGCTACTTTAACAAGAATGAGTAGTTGAAGAAAACAAGTATTTTCAATATATTGCAAACAAAATTATCTGCCAAAAGGGCAAGATAATTATCTTAATGTGATTTTTGACCAAGATAAATATATCTTATTTTATAAACCGAGCAACAATTTGAATCTTATGCAAAACATGGAGATAAATCTAAAAAATATGATAATGTAATAAAATCAAAATTATTAGGAATCATGCTGCCAAACTTGAGGCAGTAAAATCTTTTTAAGATCCAAGAGAAAATAGGCTTGTAAAATCCGAGTATGTTACTACAGTTTAATCACTTGATAAATAGCTGCATTGTTTGGAAAGAATGGATGGTGCCATTATTGCAGCATCTCTCTTCATAAATAGTACATTGCTGATTCAACTCTAATGGACATCTGCAGAGTTGCTATCAAAGTAGTGTCATCATTTTGGTAATTTTAGTGATCTGAAATGAGGAGGGTGTCAGTAGCTGAACCAAACTCTGTTTACATTTCTAGAATGTGGATGGTGAGGACAATGTAAATGGAAACAATGAAAGTGATACTTTTAATTTATTGTTTCAAAGGTGTACATAAATTCTAATGAGCAACAGAGAAAAGTGACAGAAAACTATCAACACTGAAGTGGTACATAGACTCTTCTAAAGAAAGTTCAATGGGTGATCTCTGTCTCTTTGTCCTTGAAATATATCTATGAAGTTTTTTGAATGTTGAAGCTGAGCTCATCCAAAAGACCCTATGGGCTGATCTAGACTGGCAAAAAGGGGTGTGTTCATGCCTGCATGAAAGTGTACCCTTTAGATGACCCACACTGAAAGTTTGGCATGAACGCACTTCTTTTGCATTTTAGTGGGGAGAAAAGCAGCTTTAAAAAGGAGCTGCTTTTCCCAGCTTCTTTTTAAAAAGGGTGTAACAGTTCAGCTGTGCCTAAATGTTGCAGTGAAACTGTGTAGTTTTTTAAAGCTTCCAAACTCTAGCTCCAGCCCTAATCCGAACCCTAGACATGTGCAGTAGGGACTCTGGGAAGCTGTAACTGTTGTGCAACTACACATAAAATGTCAATTCATTCATAAAATAAAGTTAATTCATAAACTTAAATTGTAACGGATTTAATATCTTTTTAAGGAGGGGAGGCATGCAGTTTGTTTTATTGATGTAATAGTATTTTAATGTTTAAGCTGCCTCGATTGATCTCAAAAGGGTGGGGTATAACTTATTACTACTACTACTACTACTACTACTATTATTATTATTATAAAATAAAGGGGTTCATTCATGGTGCCCCGATGCAACTGCGCACTTTAAAAAGGGAAGCAAAACCACAATGGTAATTTGACAGATCTTCATAACTGCATGGTTCATGTGTGATGTACCTGCGCAACTGCGCAGTTCGCAGCTGGCAATACAATTGCCTGTATGATGTACCGGTACAACTGTGCAGTTCACAGCTGGCAACAACAACAACAACAAAATATTAAAGGTTCAGTGTGGCCAAAAGCCCCATTCATTGCCACCCATGCAGCTGCTCCAAATGTGTTTCTAGCATCCTGACAGCTTCCAATGTAGTTGCTGAGCAACAGAAAAGATAAGTCGTCCCCACACTTCGTTAGTGTAGCTGCCCTTTGCCTTTTTATTACACACCTGGGACTTGCAGTGCAGCTGCTAAGTATTAAGGAAAAGGCAACTTCATGTCGCCCTTTCCTGCCAATCTAGAAAGCCCCTATGGGGCTGTCCAGACCGCCCAAAAGGGGCAGTCTGGTGCCACCCCTTTTTGCGGTGCAACTGCGCTGCAGCAGCTAGATGCTGCAGTGCAGTTGCGACACAAAAAAGGAGTGGGAGAACTGCGCTCCTTTTTTGCTCCGCAGTTGCGGTGCAATTTCTAAAAAAGGTGCCATTTGGCTCCTTTGCGGCACCGCAACTGCGCAGATCCGTGCGGAACCTGCGCAGCTGCGCCACCGCCATTACATATGCCATCTAAACGGCGTTACGTAATGACGGTGCCGCCATTAAGTGCTAGGGTTCAGGAGCGTGTGAATGCTGCATGCTCCTGAACCCTAATGGCGCCGCCCAGGCATCTTTTAGTGCCCGTCTAGATCGGGCCTATATGTCCAGTGCTGCCATCTCTTGCCCAGAGCTTGGAAAAGTTACTCTTCAACTTCAACTCTTCTGCTGCTAGCTAGATTCTGGCTGTACTTCTGTCAGTGTCCTATCTAAGCATAAGTTGCCCTATGGAAGTGGTTAGACTTATCTCCTATGAGCAACATCTCCTGTGAGCAACATCAGTTCAAAGACATGTGGTGCCATTGCACTTGCAGATGCACATTCATGGCTGATGTGTGCCCATCTGCCCCTACTGAAATTTGGAAGTACTCCTTCAGTTGTGCATTCAGTTGCACATCTGGTGGCATAGCACAAACATTGCATAACTAAATGTAGAGAGTTAATGCTATGCAATCTATTTGTAGGTTCTCATATCTGGTAATTAACAATCTTTTCCAAGCTCTGTTCCTGCCCAATGAAAATCTTTGGGCTTTTAGAGTAACAGGGAAATGAGAGGGGAGGACCAGAATAGGATTAAAGGGGACATGACACATGCCAAGCAGGCTGTGCCTTCTTCAGTTCTGTGCACAAGAGTTTGAACTAAACTGTTTGCCTATGTGAACATCCTTGCTCAGATTCTCACAGTATCCCTATATAATGGAGAAAAGGGGATGGATTTTAAACCCAATTCTTTATGAGGTTCTAACTTCTTATTGCATTGTTCCCTAGCTTTTGAAAAAGAAAACTGATTTCTTCTAGCCCTGCCCTCCCTACAGATGGCTGAGAAACCCAAAGATACTATTTACTGATTGTGTTCCTAGCAAACCATGGAAAAACTTTTGCTTTGGATTTTGCTTTGTTGTTGTTGTTGTTTAAAAAATTGAATGGATAGCCGCTCATTTGAAAGTTGATGGTTTCCAATGCTTCAATATTAGCATTTCAGATAATGAAACAGCTATGTTTGATTATTAGAATTTCATTTTCCTATAAGAAGGATGTTTCATGTCCTCTGGATAGAAAAACAAAAAAACACACAGAATACAATTTCATTGAATTGGCCTACATTTCTTAATCCTCCCCTGGAATTTCAGGAATTACATCTTGAACCACACAACTTACAATCTCATCAAAACATGTATTCACACTTGGTCTTTGCTGAGTCTATAATGAGAGTGAGTTTTATAATTGAGATTTTATAATGGAACCGTGTGGCATAGTGGTTAAATGCTGGTACTGCAGCCACAAAGTTGTGCATTCGATCCCAGGGGCTCAAAGGTTGACTCAGCCTTCTATCCTTTCATAGGTTGGTCAAATGAGTACTCGGCTTGTTGGTGGCAATTGGCTTACAGATTGTAAACCACTTAGAGAGTGCTGAGTTCACTGATAAGCATAGTAAACATATGTAAAGTTTCGATCTTTACCTGCTGAACCCATTCAAATATTAAAAAAAATACTCTTACTGGGGAGATGTTAAGGGGCACATGGAAGGAAGTGGTGCCATTGCTACAGCTAACAGTTGACTATCCCTTTTATGGAACGTATGGGTCGTTAATGGTCCATGATGATTGGTTGGTATTTCACCATTGACACAAGATGGTTTCATGATAGTTGGGAATTGCTTTCTCGAATGAAACGTCCATCACCATTGGGAGGAAGTGACAGCACTTCAGGTTATGGAAGGAAAAGGGAGATAATAAAAAGGCAGTTTGAAACCTGAATGGAGATCATCAGCAAGAGGTGGACATAGAGAAAGATATATTTTTCATATGCAGATAGCTGAAATTTGGGGGTGCTGTTGGGGATGGTGGTCTGTGAACATTTCTGTCTGGGAATTTACTTCCTTTTTTTGCAGAAGCAGGAGCAGATGCTTCAAATATCTGGGGCACAGTCCCTCAGAGTACACAGTTGCTTAACATTTTCTTATTCCAATGTAAATGTTCAGATGCAAATTTAAATAAATAAAAGCAATTTAATTTTAGCAGCAAAAATATTGTACAATATATGCAATCATACTTGAACATCCTTCTTTAATTGATTTATTCTCCCAAATTAACATTCTGTTTATTAACTCAGATCACCTGTAAATCTATATCCCCTAAATCAATTCTTCCCTCAGATCCAGCTTCATGTAACACTCACTTTACACATTTTATCTCCATTTCAGTTCTAAAATATAAGAGGGGAAAAAAGATCCCTATATTTGTATTAATTTTCTGTACCAAGAAGTATAGCAGCAAGTTCAGCTCTTCAGAGCCTTCAAGTCTAGCCATCACACTCATCCAGGTTTGTTCTTAACTTTTAATACATTTCACCCTCATCTCTGTAAGATGGAGAACATACAGGGGTAACTGGTTAACTGTCACCTTCTAGATGTTTTTGGCCTGCAGAACCCATAATCATCACCATTGGTTATGGTGGTTAGCTGTAATGTGAACTGTAGGACAAAAACACCCACCCCAGTATATACAATATGCTGGACTTTTTAAACAAATGTACTTAACTTCTCAGGAGTGAAACAGACAGTCAAAATGAAGCAGATCTCAGCTGCTTTGGAGGCATGGCATTTAGATGACACATACCTCCAAAGGTGCCCGAAGGTGTGCTGAAGCCACACTCCATTCCTTAAGACTGGAGCAAAAAGGAGCCAGAATAAACTGGCTCCTGGTGGCACCAGTCAGCTCCTGCATTCACGGCCCACCAGGGCAGTGGGCTGTGCAGACAGTGGGGTTCCTACCTGCTTGTGGCCCGAGTGGACTCGGGCCACTCTTTCATGCCCATCTACTCCGGCACCAAGTCCTAATGCATTGTAAACTAAAGTGGAAAACTTCTGCAAATCAGGGAAGGGAGAGAGATATGTGGGCAAGTTTCTGTCATACCCATAACCTCCTGGCCCACTGTAGTCAAGAGCTGGAGGCTATTTTAATTTTCTCACTGGTGTTCCCTTGTCTTTTGTCTCCCTTTGAGCACAGTGGGATTACAAATAACTATACCAGCTCCTGGGTATGCCAAGCATGTGGTCTAGTGCTGTCAGGGCACACTACTACCACTACATCTACGTCTCTGAAGGTTTCTGCAGATATCTAACTATGTCTGTTTCTGGGCACAAAGTGCTGGTAATGATGTATAAACCCCTATACGGATGTCTGACTGACCATATCTCCTTGTGTGAGCCTGTCCAGGCCCTGAGATGTTCAAAAGAGGTCCTTCTCTCAGCCTAACCACCCTCAATGACACATTTGGTGGTGACATAAAGTAGGGTCTCCTCAGTGGCTGCCCCTAGGATCTACAGATCTCTTTCCAGGAAGGCCAGAAAGCCTCCTCTCCTTACTTTTTTTCTTCCAGAAGGCAAAGACCTTTTTAATAATTATTATTCTAACAGACTGTTAAAACAGAAGTTTTAAAATAATCAAGCTGTTAAGAGTGTGCTGCATTGTTTTAAACTGAACTCCTTTAAATTGCTTTTTATCTTAAATTATGTTTAAATTAAATTTATCTTTAAATTATTTAAAATTTATTGTAAACATTTTAAAAACATTTTGAGTCGTGTACAGTCAGCCTAAATGTTTTTGGGGTGTTAGGGGTGCAGTATCTCTACTAAAGTGGGGGGGGGGGGAATAAAGACTATCATTATTATTATTATTATTATTATTGTGAGAACACTTCTTTGGGCATTTCTAATTCCACCAGCATGATTCTGTGGTCAACTTCCACTGAAAGTTGGCCACAGAATCATGCTGGAGGATCTACAAATGTCTAGAGAGAACCTATTTTTTCAGTCACATATCAGGCAATAGTGGAGGCGGTGTAAAATACAATATTCCATGAATAATCAAATCTGCGAATCTTAACATGCAACTGTAATTCTGTTTTGAAGCTCATGTTTTGCATATTTTTAACTGTATTGTACAATCCTCCTCTGCCTCCTCCCAGAAGAGCAGGATTTCTGATGCCTCCTATG
This sequence comes from Urosaurus nigricauda, assembly GCA_034509955.1. Lineage (NCBI taxonomy): Eukaryota > Metazoa > Chordata > Lepidosauria > Squamata > Phrynosomatidae > Urosaurus > Urosaurus nigricauda. The sequence goes on from JAOEGL010000001.1 coordinate 103,349,931, forward strand.
GCCTTTCATTCAATATCTGGGGGAATTTTGGATTGCTTCCCTAGAAGCAATGTTTTTTAAAGCATTTTTATGCACTTAAATAAATAAATAAATAAACCATTGCCATTGTTCCAGTTACAGTAATCTGCAAACTAGAAATAAATAAATAGTACCATTAATGGGCTGTTAATGAAATGCCAATATTCATATAATATGCTGATGATTTTTTTTACAGAACAAAACAACTTACAATGTGAAACTGATGATAGTTGCCTTTTAAATATAGGCTGCATTTTCACCTTAAAAGTATACTGTACATTCTATGAAAATCACATAATAGAAAATTTAAGAATCCTTTTCAAGAGGGGAAGCAAAATAGATTAAAGAAGTTAACATATACTGGATGGATGGCGGGGGTGGTGGTTATATGAAAAGAGAAATGAGAACAATTTTCCAATGTAATTTATATCTGAAAAACTGGAGGGATCATTGCAAACAAATCTTTTATGAGTATCCAAGAGATAAGTAGGATTCAAATAACTGGAATTAGATGGGACAAACTGCAATGGTAGGTGGCAATGTTATGAAAAATGAGATTTTTAAAACATCCTGTTATGAGTTTGTGGCACCAGGAAAGGACAGCCTATATAGAAGTTTATGAGTGGAAAATGGTTTGATCATCTTCCTATATAACTATTCTTCATTTTTCTTTATAACTATAGAAACACCCAGCATTCTTTCTGCTATTCATTTAACCAAAAAGCCCAGGGAGTTGAGGACCATAAAAACCAATGTTTTATATTTGGGACGGGGTGAGGAATCTTTAAAGTGTCATAATCTCAGTTTGTACATATTGTCAGTAGCATCACTTTTCAAAAGAAAGCATGATGATACTGTTCAACTGGACAAGTTTAATGTAGTTGTGAAATCCCTAAAAGGTTTGTGATTAGATAAGAAATTATTGCCGACAGATGAATGAAGTCTTATCTTTTATTGCACTAATTCCTCAAGCCAAGCATGTTCTTACAGCTGAAACCAAAAGCAGTAACAGGTTTCAGTTACTACTATTTATCTTGTGGCCTTCAAAGGTCACTTCACATTCTACAGAGCTGTTGTGTTTGCCACATGGCATTCTCTTGGAAAGCCCATATGGTGTCAAGAGATCCTAGGGATATTGCTGTGATTGATCAAAATTTCCCAGCATGTATCCACTGTGTGTTTGATTAGTTAGGCCATCTTTTCACATTTTCTACCATTCACTACAGCAAACACTGTTATGCATGAAGGAAACTCAGCTGGCCCAATGCAAATTTAGCTGTACAGTTGGCCCTGCCTGCTTCCTTTTCCTCATAGTCAGCCATCAATATTTTGATAACATTTTTAAAAATATAAATTCCAAAAAGTAATTTTGATTTTGCCATTTTATATAAAGGACACTATTTTATTAAATTTATTAAATTATTGAATTTAATGGGGAGCATCCATGAATTTTGGTATCCACAGGGGTCCGGGAACCAAACCCCAGCAGATACCAAGGGCCCACTGTGGTAACTTTTTTGCAGCAACAATTGACTATGCACACTACTTCTGATGAGAGGTATAGGACCAAAAGAACAACAAAAAAAAAAAAAAACCAAAAAACTAAATACAAGCAAACAAAATCATTCCAAAACAGTTCAACTGGATTGCCCAGAGCAGAATATCTTGCTGCGTTTTTTTAAAATGGTCACACTTATATTTCACTGCCCCTTTGCCCTTGTTATGAAAGAAAAGACCATAACCTTGACACCTCTTACTTTGGAAATACTCAAGGGGCCAATAGGTTTCTTCTAAAATAACAGATTTCAAGGCTAGGGTCAAAAACTTCAACATGCCATGCAGTGATTTTTGTCAAGGAGCAATAGCAAAACGGCTCATTTTCTTGTTAGCAATGTCTTCCTAGTTCATCCCATGCCTGTCAGTGGGTTAATAGAGCATCTCAGCCCTGTCTCCCCTTGCCCAGTGCCAGCCAATCAGCTCCTGCTAGTTAACATTTTAGAAAATGAGCTTCTGTCCATTACAACCCAGTCTCTTGCAGTGATCGGGATGATGAGACCTGACTACAATAGACACTGAGCTCCAGTGACGGCACTTTATAATACTGTGTGACTGGAGCACTGCTATTGTAGGGAGAGAAAAAGGCAATAAAGCAGCATTGATATCCTGCCTGCCCTCTTATAAGAGTTATTGAATCAAACCTACTAGAACTGCTAGACAAACAATTTTCAGCCACAGTCTGAGGCATGACAATGGCATCGCATCAAAAAGAAATAGGTAAAGCGCACATGTTTGTGATACCCTTACTGACACACCACAGCAGGCTGCTTATGATTGTTCGCCACATTCTATTTCTCTCTGGTTCAGTCTCCCTTTATTTCTGCATCCCCTAGGGAGGTTTCCTCATCCAAATTTCTCCCTTGTTTTTAAAATTCTGAATTATTAGCTCTTCTTCCTGAACTTTTAACAAATCTTTTAGGAATTCTTCATTATTATGGGATATTGTACCCATGTTTTGCAGTTTGCTATATCTTATAGTTCCCTCTGAACATTTGGACACCCCCCCCCCCCAAGTAATAGTTATGTTACTGATGGGTTGAATGTCTTGTTCATGTTTTTCTCCAGATGCTAGATATTAGAGGTTATGTTTATTTCATTGATCAGATGCTTCCTTGGAGAGACATGTCTTAACAATTCAGCTTAACCCAACTTTGTACTTGGTTATTTTTCCAGTCAGATGGTGAATTATTTTTTGATTTGCATTACATGTTGCAATTGATACTAATTATGATTCTGAGTAGGGATGGTCAAATATTTCTATGTCAGTACTATGGTAAACCTACTCTGGGTGTTAATTTAGCTTTCCAGGGCCCATTGATAATACACAAATGTAGCGCTGTGATTCCATTTTAATTGCTGTGGTTCCATCCTATCGAATCCTGGGATTTGCATTTGATGGAGGGGTTGTTTAGAATTCTTGGCCAGAGAGCTCCAGTGGCTCACCACACTCCACAATTCCAGAGGATACTGCCATGACATTTAAAGTGGAATCACATTGTTAGAAATGCATAGTGTTAAAGGACTCCCAAGGTACTCAACCTCTTTTGGGAATAAGATTCAGCATTTTGGATAGATGATTTCCAATCTGGAATGAAAACTAGAGTGGATTAACTGCTCTACTGATAACGGATGCCACCAGCCATCCTGATTATGGAAGTGCTCATATGGTTCAGAAGATGGAAGTTATAAACTCGGTGGTCATTACAGTGGAGTGAGGAGATTAATCACTTTGCCTTTAAGGTTGGAATAAACAACTTCTGAATATTGCCCAGAAAAACACTCAGTATAACAATTTGGAAAAATTATCAAAATTAGATCAGGGAACATCCTGAGATACTCCTGAATTTTCCTGAGGCTAAACTAAAAGTTATCAGAAAGTTGTTGTTGTTGTTAATTGCCATCAAGTCAATTTTGACTTATGGTGAGCCTATGAATGAGCGATCTTTACGTCACCCTGTCATCAATGACCCTGCTCTAGTAGTGGAAATTCAGGGCTCTGGCTTCCTTCATTGAGTCTTTCCACCTGTAATGTGGTCTTTTGCTTTTCCTACTGCCTTCTACCATACAAAGCATCATTGCCTTTTCTAGTGAGTCTTGTCTTCTCATGGTTTGTCTAAAGTATGACAGTCTCAGTTTAGTCATCGTAGCTTCTGAGGAGAGCTCAGACTTGATTTTCTCGAGGACCCATTTATGTGTCATTTTGGCAATCCATAGTATCCTTAGAACTCCCTTTCATTCACATGCCAGGAGTAAATTAACAGCTTGACTAACTTTCTTAAATTTCAGAAGGAAATATCTCCCTGGCCCTATATGCCCCGCACCTACATTGGC